>CM074721.1:491038379-492238379 GCA_037306005.1 Rhinophrynus dorsalis
TCTAGGTAACCAACTCAAATGTGAGTAGCAATTTTGCTGATGATTCTTTTTCTCCTTCTTTTCTGAGAAAGTTTCCACACACAAGCACCCCGTTTTCAGGGTACACATATTTGCACCTGAGGGTTGAACCTCTGCAATAACTTTTCAATAAAATATCTCTCAGCACTGAGAGTTCACTTGTTTTAGTCAGGAGGGTAAACCCTACAATATATATGGTTTTACATCTTAAGTAATATTTCACAATAAGAGCAACTTCAATTAATCTTCATAGTATTTGAGCCATGGAGAGTGTTATTTCAATACTGTAACAGTTGTAGTTCAAGAGTAATTGAATGCTAAAGTATCCCCCTCCTGCCCCTTTTACCAATGTAACACTGCTCACCTCAGAGCAGCAAGACTGTCCGGATGGATAACAGAGGGAAAATCTTCAGAGAGCATAAGGAAAAACCTGAAAAATCTGTCAGTGGGGGCAGGGCTTTCCTTATGCTCACAGTAAGAAGATTGTTCCTTGCTGTGACCTGTCCAGGACAAGTGACCAGATTCCACATCTGAGGGGTGGCGGCTTACATTAGGTAAAAGGGGCAGGAGGAGGATACTTTATCATTCAATTACTCTTGAACTACAACTCTGACAGTATTGAAAAAACACACTCCATGGCCCAAATACTATGAAGATTAATTGGAGCTGCTTTTTTTGTGAAACATTACTATCCGTTTAAGATAAGTTTATATAATTTTAAAAGTTAATTGAAAAGTGTCTGTATGTTGTGCTAACCATTTGTTTGTAATATAATTATTTTTGATGAAATTAACTTTTATTTGTTTGTGGCACAATATGCTAATGAGTGTATCTGCTGCACCAATATGACCACATACTGTTCTATGAGTTATTCTAACAGCCCACATACTGGGATCATTTATAATAGCACATCCAGAGTAAGATTGGCCTCAAACAGAACTAATTAATATACTGTAAAAGAAATTAGCATATCTAGGCCACCAAAAGACAAAGGTTAGATTTAAAAATGATTTACTTTATAGATAAATGACTTTTACTACATATAGGAAGATCTGAATTCTCTGTAAACAGGACTGGGTTTCACAATAGTCACAGTAGTCAACTGCCTACCGCTCCAAATTTTGAGGGGTGCCACAACTGTGCTGGCCGCACCCATACCTCCCAACTGTCCCTCTTTAGGAGGGACAGTCCCTCTTTGAGACCCAAATCCCTCTGTCCCTCTTTTCTACCCTTTTGTCCCTCTTTTCAGGATATCAGAATGAGTATTGTGTATTACTTTGCTCCACAGCAATAAAACTCACATACATGTGTAGTTAATCTTTAATATATGTGTTTATAAATTAATCTGTGTAAATAAAATACTTTGGTATTGCTCTAAATAATTTATTCAGTTAAACAAAGAGGAGCCAATAGGTCATGAAATATACTAACACTTCTCGGTAATGCCCCGCCCACCAGCCACACCCCCATAAACACCAACTAAAGCAAAAGTGTCCCTCTTTGGCCATTTGAAATGTTGGGAGGTATGCGCACCCACATTATGAATTGTGGGTGTGGCTAGGGCAACATCAATGTCCCTGCACCAGTTTTATTCCCCCTTTGCAGGTTATTATTTAAGCAATGCGTTGGAGATCTCTTAGACATCCAAGGGGGTTAAAGCTTTATTTTGTCCTTGCTGGTTATAGGCAAGGGGTGTGGTATGGGAGGAGGGAAAGGTATCCAGAATTCCTTGCCTAGTGGTGCCTGGGATGTAAATCGAGTCCTGTCTGAAAAACCAACTAATCTAGTATTAAAGTGACAGATCCACTTCGAACCATTGACTGCTGTAAGTAGATTGGTTATCTATTGGTTATGTTGCCAGGCTTCGAATTCCAAAATGACAGTGTCAAACTCTAGTCTCATAGTGATCGTGTTTGTCATTCAGGCCGCAGTTCTTGAGACCTAGTGCCTTATGCACAAAAGAAATGAGAGGCAATTCTCGGGCAAACCAATTGCACCATGGGGAAGAAATAACTATTTCCAAATTCCCTACTGATTTAAATGGGGCTTTTTAATTGTTTGAGTGCCAGAAGGGTATGCAATGCATTAGATATCCTTTTGGCACTCAAAGACTTAAAACATCACATCACCATACCTGGGAACTTGATCATCTTGAGCCCCCGGAGAGGGCTCATGTGTTGCCAACAGGAGGAAGTCAATGACTTGATTTGCATCATAAGGTGGGGGGCTTAATCGGGTGAAAGAGTCATCCATCTACATACACACACACAAACACACACATGCATATAAAGACCCACGCACAACACATGTATACAAACACCCATACATATGCATAAAAACACACAACACATGCATACAAACACACATACATATGCATACAAACACACATACACATGCGTACAAACACACATACATATGCATGCAAACACACATACATATGCACACAAACACACATACATATGCATACAAACACACATACATATGCACACAAACACACATACATATGCATACAAACACACATACTCATGCATACAAACACACATACACATGCGTATAAACACACATACATATGCATACAAACACACATACATATGCACACAAATACACATACATATGCACACAAATACACATACATATGCATGCAAACACACATACACATGCATACAAACACATATACATATGCACACAAACACACATACATACATATATATATATATATATATATATATATATATATATATATATATACACACACACGCACAAATTAGAGGCAAAACATGCCATTTTCCGCAGCTGATATTTTCACCAGTCCCTAAACCAACTGTATCATAGGGGACAAATAAAAATGGCATAATTTCCCTTTGATTTAAATGGGGCTTTTACTCTTTCACATGCTGGATAGACCTAGCTAGCAATTCAATGAGTTAAAGGAACACTAGCCCCTAAAAACAAAATTGTGTCATACCATTTTAAATATCATGTATTTAATGCTAGCATCTGTAAAATGAGTTAATGCAGATGTTAGATCCATCACAATCCTGAAGTTGCATTTTTAGTCACCGACAAGCTCTGTGTGATGTTTTAAAGAAACCCATTTAAATCAGAGAGATAATAATTCTCCCCTAGTCATGAATATGGTTTGCCCCAGAATTGCTTCTCATTTATTTTGTGTATAAGGCATCAAGAATCAAGACTTCTGGCTACGGCTGTGAGCGCTCTCATCAGTGGTGACCTTGAAAACAGCACAGTCCAGAAATAACTGTAAATAACTGGGCTCGGGATCTCTGTGCCGACACAGAAGGTAGAAACCAAAGGCCATCTGCACAAAACAAATAAAGGAGCAATTCTAGACAAAGAAAGAACTCCCAAAAACTCCCACTTAATAAAATTGGGATTTAACCCATTAGAATGCCAGAGAGGTATCGCGTTAGAGACCTCTATAGCATTCAAGGGTTTAAATCTCCATTTAAATCAACAGGACATTGTATTTGCAACCTATAGTGCAATTGGATTGTGCCATTATGCTTTTTGTGAATAAAGCCCTTAGGTGCAATTCTTGAGCAAACCAAATGCATTATAGTATTCAAATGCAGTGTCTATTTACTCAAAGAGCTGAGCTAAGAGGTAGAGGAAAGGCGTTTTTGACTAAAACAAAGGCAGAGATTTTTTACAGTAAGGGATCTAAAGTTTTGGAATTCTTGGGATGCTGTGCTTGCAGATAACTGCTTTAAAAAAAGAATGGATACCTATCTAATACAGAACAATATTGAGATTTATGACAGATGGCTTCAAAGCAGATAGGATGTTGATCCAGGGAAATATCCCGCTGCCATTTGGAGTCAGGAAGGATTTTTACCCACCTGGGGCTTAATTGGAAATGGCTTCAGTAGATTTTTTTTTTGTCTTCCTTGGATCAACAGGGGTGATTTGGGATGGGCTGGACTTTATGGACACATGTCTTTTTTCAGCCTCATCAGCTATGTTAACTACTATGTATGTCTCATTGATTTAACTCCTTGAATGGCAGACAGGTTTCTAGCACATTGAGAAGCAATGTGTTGGGGACCTTCCTGGCATTCAAGGGCTTAAAATACCTATCTAACCCAGTTGGGATTTGCAGAATTTTATTGTTGCATAATTCCACCTTGTTAACTTGATGAATATGGCACTTAGGGCCGCATGTTCAAAGGGATCACTTCAAAAAAATGTTGTATGAACGACAAAAATAAGTAATTGTGTGCATGAACGGCATATTTTCTGTAGAGTATACCAGGGATTAGAATTTGAAGTCTTTTGCTACTAGCCAGACCTGAAAAGTTACTCGCTACTGCAAGCTATAACATACCCACCAGGGCTGAATTTCTACTCGCCAGGGCTAAATTTTCACTCGCCATTGGCTAGTGGCGAGTGGAAATTTTGAGCCCTGGAGTGTACAACAAAACACAAGGAATGTCCGTTGTGTACGACATAACTCCAGAATTGCGTGGCAAAGGGGCAGGGAAAGGGCGCGGCTAAACTATTCTCCAGTGTTGTATAGAGGAAAACACAAAATTTGCACGTTAAGAAAAAAGTGGAGGGAATGTGAAGTTCTGAATGTGAGAATTTTTGTCTTTAGTTAAAGGGATAGTAATACTATATTATTACTATTCCCTATATTGTAGATATTAGCAAAATAATTTAATAGCCCCCAGGTTCATCTCTCAAACCTTTATGGTTTGAGAGATAACCAAAGGCAAAATTCCCCCTTCCTCCCCCTTCTCTGAAGTCAGCGTTGTACTGACTGCAGGGGAAGTCTGTCGTACAACAGGCTTGTGGCTCTGCAGCTGAGCCGAGATTGCGTTAGTGAAAAATAATTATTTCACTGAAACGGTCTTCTACATGTGTTTGGTTTGCAAGCACACGTAGAAGACCATTTCAGTGAAATAATTCTTTGGCACTAACGCGATCGCGGCTGTGCTGCAGAGCCGCCCGATGAAAGTCAGACCGGATATCCCTGCAGTCAGTACAACGCTGACTTCAGGGAAGGGGGAGGGAGTGGGGAACTTTGCCTTCGGTTACCTCTCAAACCATAAGGGTTTGAGAGATGAACCTGGGGGCTATTAAATTATTTTGCAAATATCTACATTATAGGGGATAGTAATAATAAAGAATTACTATCCCTTTAAGACATTTTTGTCGCTAGATGAGACATTTTTACATTATTTTTGTCATTGCATACGCCAATTTCAGTCAGGACAAACGACATATTTCCGATCACAGCTGACACTCTCTGAAAATATTAATGAGTCCAACGACACTGTACAGCTGTTTCTCTACTTCTTTGAAAACACGTCCCTTAGAGGTGCTATTTTGGAGCAAACCAGCAGCACTAACAGGGACAAATAATTATGAAAATCCACTTTCATTTTAACCCCTTGAATGCTAGCAAGGTCAAGGCCAAGACCTTGCTAACATTCATTTGCTCCAGAATGGCACCTCTTTAAACACTTTGAATGCCAGAGGGTTAACTGGAGCATAAGGTACAGTGCAGCAAAACATTGCCATGGGCCCAAAAAGGAAGGAGAAATATCATTCTGAATTAGTCAGCAGGTGGTTTACATGAAATGGTAATTCAGTTTATCAAGGCATAAATGGGAGGTTTATTTATAGGCGCCTGACTGTCAATATGTGCAGAATTGGTCTCCAAGGAAAAGGAATATCAGTGCCCCCTACAGCAATGCAGGAGTGCATGTCACTGGGGAGATATGACAGCTTTCTCTACACATGGATAGGCAACCTTTGACTCTCCGGCTGTTGGAGTACTACAAATCCCATCATCCTCAGCCAGCCATTTAGTCTCCAATTGCTAGAGAGCCAAAAGTTACCTAAATCCGCATTGGGATAACATGTCATTCCATCCTCTATACCCAGGATGTCCAAACCTGTTTTGATCGAGGGTCAGAATGAGAAAAGAATAGTGATTCAAGAGCTGTAAGCTACTAAACAATGTAATGGCATTAAAGGGATAGTAATACTTCGTTTTATCTTTATTTTATTTTGTAGGCATTAAAAAAACATGAAGAACGATATAAGTCTTATCTCTCAAGCCTTTATGGTTTGAGAGATATTCACAAGCAAATTTTCCCCTCCCGCCCCTTTTACCTAGTGTAAGCCATCTCTTCTCAGATGTGGAATGCAGTCCATAGACCAGACAGATAACAGAAGGGGACAATCTTCTTCCTATGAGAACAATGAAAGCCCTGCCCCCCTTGACAAGTTTTTCAGGTTTTTCCCTTATGTTAATTGAAGATTGTCCCTCTCTGCAATCTACCTGGGCACCTCCCTTCTGATCTGGCTGAGCAGTGTTACATCAGTAAAAGGGGCGGGAGGGGGGATACTTTGTCATTGAATTACTCTTGAACTACAACTCTGACAGAATTGATATAACACTCTTCAAAGTCCAGATACTATGATGATTAATTACAGCTGCTTTTATTATGAAACATTACTATCCCTTTAAAGCGGCAGTGAAGGGTTTTAAATTATATCACAGTGCAAAAGAACTAGTTGAAGACACTCAACTAGGAACAAGCCCGTCCTAGAATTGAGCAGGCACTATAGCATACCTGGGAACTTCCAGTTGCAGCAGGGGGTGACAATAATGAAGCGAATCTCGTCAAAAAGGGACGGGGCTTAACGCGAGTTGAGGGGACAGGGCTTAAAGGTGACACACAGAAGGCTGGGGAAGGAGGAACACTGAGAAAAACAGCAGATGTGAGCAGAGTTTCAATAGAAACTCCCCATTTCTGGAGAAATCAGCTTCTGCCCCGGAGACCTGGTAAAGCTCTGTCAGAACCAGAGTCTCAGGGGCAAATCCGGAGAGTTCCCAGGTATGCTCTATAGGAATGGTGTCTTACCCAGGGTGCAGTCTCTTTTAGCTCACTAGTGGTTGTAAATGGAAAATTCTCCAATACAGTTAAAGTGGAGAGTGGAGTACCTCCGGGTTCAGTATATGGTCCGCTGCTTTTTAACATGTCTATAAATGACCTGGAAATAGATATAGAAAGCAAATTATCAATATTTGCAGATGACACTAAATTATGCAAGGTAATAAATTCAGAACAGGATATTTGCTCTCTACAGAGGGATTTACATAAAATGGCAGATTGGGCAAACAAATGGAATATGAAGTTTGATGTGGGAAAGTGTAAAGTCATGCATTTGGGAGGAAATAATCATGGAATCATTTAAGGGGTCTCGTTGCTAGAGAAAGACCTGGGTATCCTTGTCAACTACAAACTTGGAAACAGTGAACAGTGTCAAAAAGCAGTAGCAATAGCAAACAAAATCCTGTCTTGCATAAAAAGAGGTATCGAAGCAAGAGTGGATAATATCATTTTGTCATTTTACAAATCATTGGTAAGACCTCATCTCTGCTGTCAACAGAGCAATGACGTCAGGAGAAGGGGAGGGAGGGGGTAACTTTAGATGCGAAGATCTCTCAAACTGTAAAGGTTAGTGTCCCTTTAAATCAAGGGGATGCTTTATTTTGTCCTCTATGGTGCAGATGGGTTGCACTAAAATTGTTTCTCTTTCCTTTTGCCCAGTAAATAAAATGTAATAATACTTGCATACTTTGCCCATTGGCAGATGAAGAGAGAGAAAGAGAAAATATAATTTTTCCTGCTGAGTAAAACAAGACTATCCCAACAGGTGAGGAGATGTTTCACTGAAAAGCTAAAATCTAGTGACCAGACCAAAAAATTCCATTTTCCTATTGTTCTCTATGAAGAACTTTTGGTCTTCTAAAATAAAACAACCATAGTGCTCCACAGACAGCAATAACAGCACCTATTAAGTAGATTGCAAATTGCACATAAAACAAGTTTGATCTGTAATGATTTTTTAATGAAGAATCTGTCAGCGCCATAGAGAAATAAAAACTAATTACATTCTCAATCAATAGCTGGGAACAAGAGGTCACACAAGTCCTAATGACACTATATGTGACCTTTTACTCCTAGACACTGAATGGCTGGGAGTTTCTGAAACTATGGATGATTTTCAGCAAATCAGAGAGCACAGGCATTGGCTCAGACAGGATTTTGTTTGCTTCTTTTTGTCACAGTTTGTTGTTTAGTTTTTTTTAATTATGTATTTATTTATCACTACTTTCTTTTTCTTTTCAGGCTAGAAGAGAGGAACAGAACTTGGAAGGAATTCTAGATGCCCTTAGCTCCACCCATATCCACCCCCCCATTCCTCACATGGCCCCGCCCCAAACCCCATCCACCATTTACTAGAACAGAAAATACATTTTGCCTGTAACAAACAAGGACAAAAAAAGCTTTAACCTCATGGTTGCTAGAATGATCTCCAACGCATTGCTTCGCAATGGCGGCATTAGCGAGAAATAAACCTTTCTAGGCAAACAGGCAGCTGGGAACAGTGCGGACTCAGAGATGCAAGCTCTTTAAGATGCCTGCGCTTTTCCCAGCTGCCTGTCTGCCTAGAAAGGTCTATTTCTCTTCCCCTTCAGCTCTACGATTGGTGAGTTGAATGTCATTGTGCCTTAAGGCACCAGAAGGGACTGACCGCGCAGGTGCAGAAGCCGCCTACTGCAAGATCCCTGCCAGTGCCTGTCTGCCTAGAAAGGTCTATTTCTCACTAATGCAGCAATTATAGTTGAAACTACTAGTAAGTCTATACATATCGCTATTGTACTTATATTTCTGGGCTCAATATTAATGGCATGAAAGTTCTGCTTTAAATTAATGGGAATTTCTAGTTTTGTACTATGGTTCCATTTGGTAAACTGCAGTTTTCTTAGTACTTTATCTATAATGTCAAAACGTGATTGCAGTCAGAATTTTGGGAAAGGCTGGTCCAAAGGACCAATATTAATAACACAGTCTGATTTGTTCATACTCATATTACGTGTATATTCAACAACAAGCTTAAAGCATCATGATGGAAACTGAGCGTAGAATAAAATTCGGATGGTAAGCTTTTGGAAGGATTTTTGACCAGTGTGTCTGTAACAGACCTGCAGCCGTTACAACAGCCCCGAGTTAAGGACAAAATGATCTGGCTTCCCCTGTGTGTGAATGGCCCGGCTGCTGTACCCAAATGTGACCGGGCCTCTTGAATTGTCAACTGCCCATTTTGAAAAGTAGGCGGCTCAGTGATTGCCTGTCTACCATTTCATGTTAAATGTGTTGTAATGTGTGTTCAACAGATAGGTGACTCAGTGTTTGGCCACCTGCCTTCCCATGTTAAATGTAGTGTGATGTGTACTCGACAAGTAAGTGGCTCCCTCATTGGCCGCCACTTATTGAACAATGCCATGCAGAACATGACGTTGCTTCAACAAACAGACATCTCGTTGCGTGGTCGCTACTTGTCCAGTCTTGTTGCTTCAGTTACCGTTAGCTGGGATGTCTGTGCAACCAGACTGAATTAGGCCCAGGAAACTTAATCAAACATGCAGACAATGGCGGCTGGGCCCGGACTAGTTGCAATTTTGTTGTCGCTTCTCAGGTCAATGCTCATTGGTTGTAGATCGGAGTGGCAAGACTGAATTATGTTCCCTTTTTTCCTTTGTATGTTTTACTATGAAATGTTCCCATTCCCCCAAATAAAGTCTGTTCATTTTGGAACTTGAACTGCATGGCATACTTTACTATGGGAATGGTTTAAAGGGTCCCCTTTGACCCCCATTCCCAGGATCTCTGCTTCACAGGACCGGCACAGCTACCTTCCTGTAGTCGCATCAAGGAGCGGGAAACCCAGGATGGCAGCTAGGGACATAACTGAAAGAGTAAAGCACCTGAAATGGAAATGGGCAGGCCACATAGCAAGAAGACACTACGGTAGATGGACCAAACTAATTTTAGAATGGATTCCACTCAACACTAAATGACCAAGAAGAAGACCAAAGACAAGATGGGTAGATGAAATTACCAAATTTGTTATTACACAGTGGTAAACAAAAGCCACAGGCCCAAAGCTGTTGGAGATTTGCTGAGGTGGCATTTTACTTATTTTGTAATATATTTTGAAGAAACTAATTTATCCTTTGCTTTACAATGCTTTGCACACACCCATGACCCTTAAAGGGTTAATTACACATCCTTTTCTTCTAGGCAGACATTTCTACAATCCTTTATATAGATAATAGTTTAAAAGCCCATGTACACGGGCCACAGTGGCACCCAGCAGCCTCGGCTGGAGCCTCTCTGCTCACCAAGATGTCCCAGGAAGGTGCGCAGAGAGGACTCCAGTCCAGATTCGGAGTGCCCTGTTCCGTATCAGCCGTGGCACATTCAGGCAGTCTGTACTGCGCATGACTGCAGCACAGGAAGTCTCTACTGCACATGACGGCTTCTGACAAACATCCCAGCGAATTATTATATAGGATATCATCATCGTCAGCCATTGTCGATCCAGAATTGACAATGGCTGAAGAGGATGATGATGATGATGATATATCTATATAAAGGATTGTAGAAATGTCTGCCTAGAAGAAAAAGGATGTGTAATTAACCCTTTAAGGGCCATGGATGTGTATAAACATTGTAAAGCAAAGGGTAAATTAGTTTCTTCAGAATCCTGCAATGGAGGAGTCAACTAGAGGAAGGTATATACATAAGAAGGGCGCTAGTAGGAACAGGGAGTAGGGAGTCACTGTAGGGTCAGACAGGGACACGAGAGGGCAGCTCCCCCCCCCCAATAACCCTTGCCTGATCCAGGAGCAAAGGCCATTTATTCAGAGATTCACTGGCTTTAGCTGGGAAAAGGGCATTTTTTTCATATAATTGTTTGAAATTGTACTATCCAAATACAAAAGTCTTACAGCTGACATCAGGGAAAGTGGAGGGAGGGGGAACATTAGCCTTCTATATCTCTCAATCCATAAAGGTTTGAGAGATGGGACTGGGGTTGTTTAGTTTTATTTTCTAATAGCTGCACTATGACCTTTTTTAAGATATCGACATTAGTAACCCTTTAACGGTTCTTAGACAACTGATTGACCTTATTCTCGGTTAGAGCAAGCAGGGACATATTACACAGCATCTGTTTTGGTGAATTTTATTTGTTAATTTTTTTAAATATCTCAGTGTTAGCTCTTTTTGAATTGCAATTGTAATTAGATTTCTCTAAGCTTTGTAGAAAAGATGAAAAAAACAAACAATTAATAGAACATAGAATCCAATTAAATCACAAAAAAATGGGACTTGTCTTATACCACAAACACACTAGATGGCGGTATCACACATACTAAGGGCTCAGATAGAACATTAGTAACCATATTCCCTGGATTCTCAGTTCTTTAGGCTCCAGGTTCTGGGATTTGCTTTAGGGACAATACAAACATTAGTTGTTGAAACTGCAACTGTTGTATAAAATCACATGTAGTTTCAAGAAATAATGCTTAACAGATCAGAGACAGGATGGCCACGTTTTCTTTCTGCCATTCAGTAATGCTAGAGGGAGAGACAGAGTACTTCAGGTTGTGAGGAGAAGGTCATGTGACCCCACATTTCCCTTACAGTTCTCCCTCTGGTATTTAGAAGTCAATGCCTCAGAGTCTTTATTCCTGGGCTTTGTATTGTCCTGGAAGCTGGCTGAACAGGACACAGTATATACATTTAAATAAAGGGCTGTCCTGGGCAATCAGGGACACCTGGTCACCCTAGTCTGGAGTCCCTTCCCATTGGCATATTAGTCCTCATAGCAGTGATGGACATCCTTGCGGAATACTGGGTGATAACACAAGCTATAACGATACACAGACCCGCTGCAATCCAAAAGTACCAACAACTAAAAGCTAGATCTTCTGGGATAAGCTCTGGACTACCACACTTACCACTATAGGCTTAACCCTTTGAGTGCCAGTGAGGTATTCAATGCATTGTAAATGGTTAAAAAGTATGGAACAGACATTGTTACCACATGAATAACAAAAGCCCAAAATAAAATTGAAAACTTAAAGTAAGAACAAGCATACAGAATATATAATAGAGCAACATAAAAATACTGTGACAGTTCTAATACTTGCTATGGTAAGACCCGGGTCTAAAAATATAAATGTAAATTATTAGACAGGCTGTAGCAACATAGACAGCAATAAACGGCATCAGTATAATACTTATCAGTCTGTGTACAAAACTGTATTAAAGTGCTTTAACACTCCTTCAACTTTATCCTTGGGTAATAAGATGCTCAATCTAACGCTGGTCAGCATAGTGTAGAATTGTCCCAGTTCTGATGCGATGCGCCCATGAATAGGCCTGGCACAAATAGGCATTTTAGATGATACTGCTACGTGTTAACAGGTAACAGAACATGCACAAGCACCAGAGAGTTCTAAACAGCGTTTCCTCTAAGGCAAAGATAAGTCAGTGACCCAGCACTGAAAGAGTTAAAAATAAATTATTAAAACTAGCAATGGGCCTGCATAAGCAGTCCTCTCTTTACCTCTTTCAGGACTGGGTTCTTCAGCTGTGCATGCCTTAGAGGGGACATTGTTTCGAAGCACTGGAGGGAGAACTTGTTCTTGACTGTTCTGACAGAATGTGCCACTTATGGTGGGCTACGGCAAAATGGTCTCCACACATAGTACTTATAGGGGAACTATCACGCCTATACAAGTTTACCTCATTGTCATCCTTATATAGCGATAACCTTTAATCGTTGCTTTTATTGTTATAAAATGCATGTTGTGGTGAAATTTACATTTCTGGTTAAAGCTCTACAGTGCCACCTGTCAATCTTCTTCTGTTCCCTCCACAAGTATTGCCCCGTTATAACCAGCTTATATGGAAAAATCCTCAGTCATCGGAGGGGGTTGGAACACGACAATACTTGTGGAGGGAACAGAAGATGATTGACAGGCTGCGCTGTAACCATAGTCTGTCCAGAAGTAAGGCCACGGCTCATTTTTAATAATGTAAATTTTGCCACAGCATGCATTTTCTAACAAAAAAAAACAACAACGATTAAAGGTTATCGCTATATGAGGATGACAATGAGGTAAACTTGTATAGGGGTGAAAGTTCTGCTTTAACACTAGATGGAAGGCTGAGCGACACTTCCTGACGCCTAACAGGAGCTGCAGCCCCATTTTTCTGTAGCTTTTGATTCTGCTAAGAGTTTGGGACAAGTGACCACTTTCTCGTAGCCCAGCAATGGAATCGCTTTCTGTCATAGAAGTGAATGGGAAGTTCTTCTAGTATTTAGAATCCTGTGCTCCAGGTTCTTCACTTTCTCCTAGAAGAGGGCTGACCAGGGATCAATACATATATTTAAAATGCAGGACTTTCCTGGACATGTGTTATCCTGATTTGGAGATCCATTGACGTATCAATCTCCACAGCAGTGATTGGCTGAGTCCTTCAGGCTTGTTTTAAGCCAGGACATGTCAAGTGTATGACCCGTTACTTTTTATACCTTGCATTATATGAGATCAGCAGAGCATTACACCATTTCATGCCTCCAGCAGGGCATTGTACAATTAAAGAATGATGTGACCCAGTACCTTTCTTTTTTTTATAAAATCACCCTAGGAGGCCTTCCAGCTGTTGTGGGACTACTACTGTCATCAGCTGTTGGCTGGTTAAGGATGATGGGAGTTGTAGACCAGTAACAGCTGGGGGGTCTCAGGTTTTCCTCCCTGTCTTATAGAATGCTCAGTGACTCCTGCGGAATGATAGCATAAGATTGAACTGTAACACTAAAACAATCTTGATAGGTTGTTGCTATAGTGACAGAATGTGATAATCTTAGTATGACGAATAAGACATTGAGATAGAGAGATGACCTATTATGTAAATGTGTATGACATGATGAATGTTCACTTGTCACAGTGAATATAGTAGGTGACATAAGAGAGCCAGATAATGTAGTTCTAACATCTGAATTATATAAAGGACTAGCAAGGTACCAGGGAACTGATGAGATAGGTCATACAGAAAGGCAACCTTTGGCTCTCCGGCTACTGGGAGCTGTAGTCCCCACCAGCTGGAGAGTCAAAGGTTGCCTACCCCAGGCTAGGAATGAATCAGAGGAAGTGATACTAAGAAGAATTGGAGAAATTCTGAGAAAAAACAACTGATCTGTAAGGGGGACTGATACAAATTCCACAAATTCCCACTGATTAAAATGGCAGATTTAACCCCTTGAATGATGGAGAGGTCTCCAAGGTGAAGTAATGGGTTGGAGACCTCTTTTGTATTCAGTGGGAAAAAAAGCCCCTTTTGACTACTATGGTGCAGTTGGTGTTGCTGCAGTTTTAGTACTTCAGCTTCATTGAATCCCAGTGGTCAGTCATTACACAAGATGTTATCAGTTTATAAACAAACAGTTTGCAGTGGACTACAAGATGGATTGAAAACAGCTAAAATAATATATAGAAATACCAGTCTGCTATTTGGAGGACACGGAAATAGGTAAGTACTTCTGTTAAAGAAATTAGGAGCCACTTGTTCTTTATGTATATTTCACTGCTATCCTTCCGCCCCCCAACCCTGCTCCTAGCAGAAGCAGAATTATAACCCAGGTCCTATTGCATAACTCCCAAGTGTCCCTCTTTAGGAGGGACAGTCTCTCTTTGAGACTCAAATTCCTCTGCCCTTCTTTCCTACCCTGGTGTCCCACTTTTTAGGAGATCAGACTGTGTGGTGTGTATATATATGTATCACATTGCTCCATAGCAATAAAACTCTCATTAATGATTGTTTAAACATCATTATATGTGTTTATCAATTAGTCTGTGTAAATAAAATACTTTCATGTTGCACTAGATCATGTATTAAGAAAGAGGTGTCAGTAGGTCATGAAATCACCTATAAATTCTTGGTAATGCCCTCACCCACCATCCACACCCCCTATAACACCCCTTGGGCTACTCCTTCTCAGAGGTGGTGCTATGAGCTCTGGAGAGGCAGCTGATGATTCCTATTGGTGGCTGCGACATCACACCCCACCTGCACGGTCAGAAGGAATAAGATTGCCTCTGACAGCTTTGGTTCATTTATAATGTGGGGCAAGAAGCCAGGGGTAGACCTATACAATTAGGCTGCTAAGTTTTTAATGCTGTTAATCCCAGAGATGATGGTAGTGGTGATTAATTAGTGAAAGACCGAACTTTAACATGTGCCTTTTTATCTATTCATTTTATCTTCGCTTTTAAATCAAAGCAATCAATACATTTTTACAATCCTATTTAGTTTCTAAAGTAGCCTTTGAAAATAACAACAAATAACAATGAAGCAATTTGCTGATTGTAATGACTGTTAAAATACAGCACCGTTGAATCTCATCAATGAAAATAACTGAACGATCAAAAAGCAGCCTTAGCTAGAGAAGTGTCGTTTTGATTCCTAACTGTGCTAGCTTACATCATATGCCTGCTGTTGACAATTGTTCACTTGTTTGATTTGCTTTTGATTATTTTGTTCCTCACATCTCTGCTAAACTAATCTTTAAAGTGGTGGAGGGCAATCACTCTGGCCTGAGTACATCTTAAAGGGATAGTAATGTTTAATTTTAGCATCCTTTAATATTGTAGATATTAAAGAAAAGAATTACATTGATGTAAATCCTGTCTCTCAAACCTTAATAGTTTGAGAGAGATAACCGACTAACGTTCCCCCCGCTAGGCTGTTTCACAGAGGTTAGTGCTTTCGCTGACAGCAGGAGATTCCGGTCATTTCTTCAGCAGAGTTGAAATAGCACAGTCTAAAAAGAAATACTTAATTAGAACAGTCTACAAAGTGTGCTTGCAAACCAGCCACACTTTGTAGACGTTCCAGTGAAGAATTTATTTCTAAATATCGCTATTTCGGCTCTGCTGAAGAGCCCCTGGCCAGTCAAATGACTAGAGCTCTGACTTCAGTGAAATGGCCTGGAGGGGGAAACCTTAGCCGGTTATATCTCTCAAACTATAAAGGTTTGAGAGACAGGACTTACATCAATGTCCCGAAGGACTCCCACGGCCTGCCACAGGAGAGCCAAGCATGGTCTCTTGACAGGGTGGGAGACCAGAAACCTGTATGGACTAAGTGAAAAGGATTTAACAGGTAAGACTAAAATCCTATTTTCACTGTCATCCAATACAGGTTACTGGTAACTCTGGGATGTCCAACCATTGAGTTTCCCTGAGGTGGGAAGGAGGCAAGGACCAGACGCAAGGCCCCCAAAGTCACCGGTACATCTACGGACCAACTGGTCAGAGATACCACAACAAGCTGAAGTGTCAACCGAAACCAAACTGGGGTAAACGACCCCGGAAATATCACACAGCACACATAACAAAAGCCAACAGGACTCAACAGTTAAAGAAGCACTAAAAACCAAGAAGGAGATCCTGGACAGACAAGACTGCCTCTAGGATCTTCCACCCAAATCTGGCGTCAACCGAAGCCAGCACAACCACACGGTAGTGCTTGGAAAAGGTGTGCACGGAGGACCAAGTGGCCGCCCTGCACAGCTGATCACCAGAGGTGGACCAGGTGAAATGAGCAGTAACCCTGAAAGGAACATGCTGATTCCTCAACTTGTATGCCTCACGAATCGTGGACTTAATCCAGGAAGCAGTAGACACCGTAGATGCAGGTCTTCCTGCTCTAGGCCCCTCAAGAATGACGAACAGCGCGTCAGACTTCCTGACAGAGTCAGTGCGATGCACATAAAACCAGAGGCAGCGCACCGCACCCAACAAGTGAAGATCTCCCTCCTTGTCAGAGGAGGGGTTAGGGCAGAAAGAGGGCACCATAATCTCATGATTGATGTGAAACTCAGATACCACTTCAGGAAGGAACTCCCTGGAGGTACGGAGCACCACCGAATCCTTGTGAAACACCAGATAAGGCGGCTTACAGGACAAGGCCCGTAACTTCACAACACAGCGAACAGACACAATCGCCAAAAGGAAGGCCAACCTCCACGTCAAGAGACGTAAAAGAATAGTTGCCAAAGACTCAAAGGGGGAAAATTGAAGAACCCCCAGAACTAAATTGAGGTCCCACTGAGGAGCAGGATTCTGGAAGACAGGGCGGACATGAGCAACGCCCTGGAAGAAAACCTTCATATCAGACAGAACCGCAATGCGCTACTGAAAGAACACAGAAGGCCCAGGGGACTGCACCTTTAAGGAACTCAAACTGAGTCCCTTATCCAACCCATCCTGCAAGAATGCCAGGACGTTGGGAAGGTAAAACTCAAGTCACAGATCTCTGTCAGCACACCAAGAGGTAAAGGTAGACCAAACACGGTGGTAGATCTTAGAGGAAACCGGCTTACGAGAGCTAAGCATGGTAGCCCCCACCCCCAAGGAGAATCCTATCTTCCGTAGAATTGAGGATTCAACCTCCAAGCCGTCAAAGCCAGACAGTGGACATCCTCCTTTAACAGGTATCCCTGCAGAAGAAGATGTATGAGAAAGAAGAAAGTGAAAGGGAGGAAGAGAAGAGAAAGGGATCTTGTACCCTTCCTACACCACCTGTAAAACCCATGGGTCCGCCACAGACTCCTCCCAAATGCTGTGAAGGAGGAGCAGACGGCCACCCACAGCGGAATGCAGACCCAGGTTCGGCGAGCAGTCTTGGAAACCTTGGGCTTGGTGGAGACCTTGGGTGTCCATTGCTGTTTGGGCTAGGAGAAGGGACGCGGAGCTGAGGGAACCGTCCGGTTCACCTGGCATGTCTCACCTGGAAAGGGACGAAAATACCGGTTGCGTTTAAGCAGTACTTCCTAGCTAGCCACCAAAGGCAAATGAGTACTCTTGCCCCCAGTGGTCTCACCGATCAATTCTTTAAGATCAGGTCCAAACAAAGGGGTACCCTGAAAAGGCAGGGATAACAGAGCTTCCTAGGAAGTGGTGTCAGCAGGCCAGATCTTAAGCCAAGGAGCTCATATGGCCACTACAGACATGGAGGAAACCCCAGCCATCATGCGGACGGGCACAAAAGGCAGCAGCAGAAACATAATGTTTCAGATATATTAGCTAGCAAGCACAATTTCTCTGAAGTAGATGCATCCTGACGGACAGCTGTGGCAAGTTGATCAGTCCAGACAGCAATAGCCCAGTTAACCCACGCAATAGCAAAGGCAGGTCGCATGGCAGTGTCAGCGGTCGCAAAAAATGGACTTGAGAGTAACCTCAAGTTTCTTATCAGTCCAAACCTTAAAGGAGGAAGCATCAAAAATAGGCAAGGCAGTAGATTAGACAACCTAGAGACAGGAGCATCCACCTTAGGGGGATGAACCCATTTAGAAAATGGATAAAGCTTAGCAAACTTTCTGGCTACAGAAGTAGTCATATCAGGGAATTTCCACTCTTCTGAGACCAGCCGGGAGGAAAAGAAGTCAGGGGCCTATTGAATGTTAAGAGTGGTTAATACAGCTCTGACCAGGCCCTCAGCAGAGGGGTCAGGGTCAGCTTCAAGGGGGTCCCCAATAACCCAGGTAGATTCTAACAAGTACTATCCTCCACCTAGTGTCTATGAGCAATACCTCGACCAAGGAGTCAGAGACATCAGGTGCTCTCTGTGGTTTAGGCAGGGAAGATCTGATACTAGAGGGGGCCTGTGAAGCCTGGAAGACCCCTTGGATCTGGAATGGAAAGAGTTGAAGCATAGACCTTAAGTCCCTCGGTGCGGCCTTGAACTCTTGCATCCAAACTGGCTCAATAGCATGGCTGGAGGGCCCTGGGTTGCTGTCAGGAACATCAGAACATGCTGGGTAATAGGACCTGAGAACTCTCTAGGTAGCCCTAAGTGACAGCAAGATTAATGTGGAATGGGGATACAGAGACCCCAGTCTCCCAAGTCACAGTTCTAACCCCAGGCTCCAGTAGTATACACATTCACATAGTGTCAATAACCATACTGTACAATAAATCGCCCAAGGAACAGTGTTAAAGATTAAAGTTTCACCCCAGAAGACATAAATTTGAATTTATCTGGCAGGCAAAGGGTTAATCCTCAAAGGAGAGAAGGGAATTCCAGGCCCATTGTAGGATACTAACTCAAAACAGCCCACAAAATGGCTGCTGTGACGGAAGCCAATCAGAATTTAGGCGCAAAGCAAGTGCTCATTGGAAATGTAGTTTTTTCAAAAAAGTATCCTAAACGGTGCCCGAAGCCCCCTGAGCCCCCCAAAACACTTGAACTGTAAACCGGATGAAAGAGCAAGGGTAGAGAAGTAAAATGAGCAATCTCTGAAGTCGCTGCGTCAAGCTGTTGCAGAGATATGTCCCAAACAGTGCAGTCCCATAGAGATGAATGGAGCAATGTGTCTATGTGATAAAGCACACCTTAAAGGCGCAGTACTCAAATAAAGTAAAACTTTAAGTCATAAAAACATGTAAGAATACTATAAAAACACCAATCCAGTAGGAATAGTGTCATGAAACCCCCCAATAAAGTGCCAACCAGCAGCTAAAGGGTTAAGTTACCACAGAAACTTGCTCCAAACACCCAGACAGATATACAGATAGACCCAATGAGTGCAGGAGTGCCCAATGAGAACTCCAAACGTCCACCCCTGTGCGGAGGGGTACCGGGGGACAAGTAAACCTGCAGCACTCAAAGGGTCGCTCACCTTTCCTGGAGATTTTCTGTCTTCAGATTACCATAGGTTAAGAAATTACCTCAGTGGGTAACTTCTGGGAAGCACTTGGATACCAAGATTTTCCCCTTCAGGACTAAAGGTTCACTGAAAAAGTCCTGGACACTGAGCTAGCCACTTTGAAGAGGGCATTTGTCAGTCCTGGTAATCCTCCTAATGGTGGGTATTCCATATCTGACAGAAAAATAATAACATTTCTAAAAGTATTGAAGAGCTGTTCCTGTAGCCTGTTACTCCAACGAGGAACAATTCAATCTGGAGCTCATTGGCTGGTGCGGCCAGGAGGGAAGGGGAGGCTCCACCCCCTGCATACACTTTGTGAATCGTTCCTGCCTACCACTAGAGGGCTTTGCCTCCCAGAGTTACCAGTAACCTGTACTGGACGACAGTGAAAATGAAATTATAATTGAAAAAAATAAATATTTTATTAACTGTCACATGTTTTACAGACACAAATACAAATATTTCTCATGATAGTTTCCAAGCATGATTATTCACCTAACAGAGTAACATTCACACATGAGGCTGGAAAAAAGACATGCATCCATCAAGTCCAGCCGATTCTATTTCACCCCTGATGATCCAAAGGAAGGAAAAAAAACACCACCACCTACTTAAGCCATTTCCAATTAAGCCCCAATTAGGAAATATGAAATCAGTCATTCTTTGTGGCTTTATTATACTTTAAAGTTTAAAGTGGAACTATCACCCTAAATAAAGTCTCCCCCTCCAATAATTAGGCATATGGCGATATGCTAAGAAATAGTGCTATTATTGTGCATAACTACCACGTTGTCAAGAAATTCTTCTTCTTCTAAGATTGACAGCCAGGCTTCTTGCTTTAGAGGCATCTGCACGTCTTCACCGTCCGCCCCTTCCTGTTACCTTAAGGTACCATGAGGGAGACTGGGAAGGACACGCAGGCGCGCAGATGTCTCTAAACCAAGATGTCTGCACACAAGCCTGGTCGCTGGTCTCAGAAGAAGTAAGATTTCTTCATAATGCGATACTTGTGAGTGTGATATAAGCATATCTCCAAATGCCTAATTATTAGTGAGGGGCTTAATTTAGGGTGATATTTCCACTTTAAATAAAATGCAAGAAAATACACTTTTCTAAAGTTTAAAGTGTGTAAAAGGGAAGAGGGCAACACACATACACTCTCACTCACTCCTCCAGACAAACATTCAATTAGATACAAACTTATACAGGAGTAAAACAATACAAAAGTATGGTCTGTCACGGGCCAAATGCAGACTACCACTAGATTCTTAAAGAAACACTAACACCTAATAATCTTTATCTGGGAATAACATTACAATGGCCATTATGTATCAATTCTGTGTCAGTTTGGTCCCCAAAATGAATCTTTAATTAGCATTGGATATCACGTCCATGTAAGGAACTATGATACTTTTTCACTGGACTCTTGAGCTCCTAAACCCTCTCCCACTGATTCAATTAGTGGGAGGTGTTTTTTGACCTAGAGTCTGCAACAAATAATAATGTCTCTTCTATGAACATGATATCCATATTATCCAGTACTAATTAATGATTCATTTGGGACAACCAAACCACATAGAACTAATTCATAGTGACCATTAGGATTTTCTGATCAGATTCAGGTAAGTAGTGGTGGCTTATTAGGAGGTGTCAGTGTTTATTTTAAGGTTTGTTAGTTGAGAGCGCATGCCCACAGTTTAGGCATCCTGGGCTGGCATACTCCCCTGGAACTCAAAGGGCTAAAGCTTGCATTATTTTGCTGAAGTATAACGTGGTCCATTCATATAGTAAACAGCAGGGGTCCTAGGGGTTAGAACGTTGTTATAAACAACTGAATTTCCTTCTGTTTCATAACTGAGGACCAATAACTGGAAGTGTTTTTTCTACTGAACATTTCTTTTAAATTTAAATGAGACCTTCCTTGGTCTTCTTCTCCATGAGAGGGAGAATAGATGTAGATCTAAGAGAATGCCTGATGCTGGATGAAAGGCCATCCAAGCTGGGACCATGGCTTTGAGCTGCTAATACTATGATTATGAAGGAAACATGTGTACTGTCTTCATATTACCTTTTCATATTTCTAGATTATAAGATGTAGAAAATAAAATCACATTTTGTTCTATACCCATATCTGGGATCTTTTTCTTCTGGTCTTCCCGGAGGGGGAGGCCTGTGGTGCCGTTGAGGGAGACGAATGCCGTAATTTGCGTCAAAAGGGGGTGAAGCTTAATCACAACTGGGGGGTGGGGCTTCAGAAACTTGCAAAAATATAGGCAAATAGACTGGGGAAGGAGAAGTGGGCGGGGAATGGGTGGAACAGATAAGGAAGGAGCGCAAATGGGCAGATATTTTTAAGAGACTGCCCACACCCTGGAGATTCAGACTCTGCCCCAGAGACCTGGTAATGCAGAGTCAAAACCGGAGTCTCCGGGGCAAACCTGGAGAGTTTCCAGTTATGTCTATGCCCATAAAATCCTCTGGCCTTGGTCGGATCTGCCCACCAGCGACACCGCAGCAACACCACCTAAACCAGAAATTTCCCTCTTTGGGCATCTGAAATGTTGGGAGGTAGGAAGAATTTGATTCAATGCATTTAATTAAACAAAGAACAGAGGAATAATTCTGGAACAAACCAAATGCATCAAGAGAAAGAAGTAAAAAAAAAAATCCCCAAATGAACCTTAACTTAAATGGAGCCTGTAACTCTTTGAATGCTAGAATGGTCACCAATGCATTGCTCTGCAATGTGTTAGAGACCTCTCTACTATTGAGTTAAAAGCACCATTTAAATCAATGGGGACTTTCATTTTCCCCCTGCAGAGTAGTTGGTTTATTCTTGTTTTGCATTGTTCTTACGGCTTCTTGACATATGGATGTAAGTTTAGGACCAGCAAGTCTTTCCTACCATATGAGATAGCAAATTGTACATGACTTTATAAAAAAATCTGCAACAGTTGTCCAGAACTTTATTTTATTGAATGCGTGCTTTAAAAATTAAAACTCGAGTATGCCCATTTGATCAGGCTCCTTCAAAAATCTATGCCAATGGTCTGCAAGAGGATAGTGGGTGATATAATCAGTACTGATATAATCAGTAACCCCATCTCCAGGGATCCAGCTTACACTTAGATTTTATAGCAATTTGAGTGAAAACAGAATCAGCAGGAAAAGTCCGACTGAAGATTTAACCCTTTGAGCACTAGAGGGTGGGCTGACCAGACCACACCTTTAAAGGGATAGTAATACTTCGTTTTAACTTTATTTTATTTTGTAGGCATTAAAAAAACATGAAGAATGATATATGTCTTATCTCTCAAACCTTTATGGTTTAAGAGATATTCACAAGCAAAGTGTCCCCCTCCCACCCCTTTTACTGATGTAACACTTCTCAGCCAGGGCAGAAGGGAGGTGCCCAGGTAGATTGCAGAGAGGGACAATCTTCAATTAAGATAAGGGAAAAACCTGAAAAGCTTGTCAAGGGGGGCAGGGCTTTCATTGTTCTCATAGGAAGAAGATTGTTCCCTGCTGTTATCTGTCTGGTCTATGGACTGCATTCCACATCTGAGAAGAGATGGCTTACACTAGGTAAAAGGGGCGGGAGGGGAAACTTTGCTTGTGAATATCTCTTAAACCATAAAGGTTTGAGAGAAAAGACTTATATCATTCTTCATGTTTTTTTAATGCCTACAAAATAAAATAAAGTTAAAATGAAGTATTACTATCCCTTTAACCGGGGTCGCATAGGAAAAATGCATATTACAGGACTGCTTTGATTTCAATTAAGCACTGAAAAATGCATCCCCGGTTAAAGGTGAGATCTGGTCAGCCTACCAGAGGGGAACGCAACACAGGGCTCTGACTGGGTTTATGTAATTGAATACTGTATTGATAGACAAAAGGGTAGGCCCTGTATTATGGAAGAAGACAGAGGACGGCCAAGAGAAAATACTACAGGAAAATCCCTACCTTTATTCTATGAGGGAGGCTCTTCATGTCCTACAGAGGACTTCCAGCTGCCAAAACAATCCCTTGGACTCTTTTGCCCCATGCATTTTGGAACTAAGCTTCAGGGCCTAATAATGAGAAATGGCTTCCACTGCATATGGGCTCTTCTCTAACTACATCTCCCATCATCCTCAGGTAGACACTTCTTGTTTATGCTCAGGAATCTGCTATGGACTTTGCATACAGAAATCAAATTGAAGGTATTTCAGTTGTATTTTAGATTGTTGGAAAGCTCTATTTGGAAATCCTTGTATCTATACCTGTGGATCCTTGTTTGAACACTAATAGCTCTTAAAGGGATAGTAATGTTTCACAAGAACAGGAGCTCCCATTAATCTTTATAGTATTTGAGCCATAGAGATTGTGTTATTTCAATACTGTCAGAGTTGTAGTACAAGAGTAATTGAATGATAAAGTATCCCCCTCCCGCCCCTTTTACCTAGTGTAAGCCGCCACCCCTCAGATGTGGAATCTGGTCTCTTGACAGGACAGCTCACAGCAAGGGACAATCTTCTTACTGTGAGTATAAGGAAAACCCCGCCCCCCCCCCCCGACGGGTTTTTCAGGTTTTTCCCTTATGCTAATTGAAGATTGTCCCTCTCTGCAAGCCAGCTGGACACCACCTTTCTGGTCAGAGGTGAGCAGTGATACACCAGTAAAAGGGGCAGGATGGGGATACTTTATCATTCAATTACACTTGAACTGCGACTCTCTCAGTATTGAAATAACACTCTCCATGGCCCAAATAATATGAAGATTAATTGGAGCTGCTTATATTTGGAAACATTACTATCCCTTTAACCCTTTGAATGCCAGAGGGGTACGCAACACATTGCAAAGCACATAATAATAACCACACGCTTACCTTACATTGGCCACAAACTCCTAATGGTCCTGTGAATTTTGCGCTTGTGCCTTGGTTCAAGTGATAGAATCTTTAGTCCTGGATGTCTTGTCCTTTGGGTGGATATCACTCTTTCTGGAATGACTCCGGGACCCCAAACTCTGCCCATTGTAACTCCCTTTTCCCTGAGACAGAAGCAGGCCAAATGAAGGGGCCCAGAGCAAATGTCTACATTGCAGTGATCGGAGTATAAATCCATTGACCCTGCTGCTAGCAACTGTCATGTCTGCCTCCATAGACATAACATCCACAACTGATATAAGATGTTCTCTCTAGAACCAAGTAACTAAGGGAAAATGCAGTGGTCAGTAGGATTTTCTGACCATATTAAGGTAAAGGAGGACCCTAAAACAGCGGTGAACAACCATCAGTCCCCCATCTATTTTTGGGATACAGTTCCCATCACTATCAGCCTGCTGACTGGGAATTGTAGTCCAACAAAATCTGGAGACCTGCAGTGTCGCACCCCCATCTAAGAATACTGTATATCAGGGCTAGTCAATTGCTGAACCCCCAGATGTTGGGATTGCAACTCCCATCATACCCAACAAAATGCATGGGACATATCTTTAGTATCCAAAGGGTGACCCTTTGCCAGGGAGATATCCAAAGCTTTACAGCACAATGATTTGGATACATCGATGGCACTCAAAGGGCACTCAATCTAATTGAGTTTATTAAAGTCTCAACCATAATAATATTCAGATTAAATAAATGTAGATTAAGGTTTACCTCTGCAGAATTAATTACTGTGGCATTATTATGGACAACCACTAGATGGCAATACATACTTATTGTTTCTTCTATGTATCTATCTATCTATCTATCTATCTATCTATCTTTTTGTCTTTCTCAATATCTAGCTTTCTCTTTGTTAGTCTATCTGTAATGATATTATTGTTATAATTTATTAACTAACATAAAGCACATCATACGATGGGTTAAAAAAACACATACAAAGCTGATACATGACTCCCAACATCTGTTAACACACTTTTAAAGGGCAAATTTAATCTTTTACTAAGTCTGAACATAATGGTTCTTATGTAAAAAGCATATATCAGCAATTATGGAGCGAACCATCTTGAACATCAGGAAGAGAAAAGAATTCCATTGACTTAAACGTGGCCTTTAACCCCTTGAATGTTGGAGAGGGCTAGAACATATATATGTATATTTTTAGTTTCTTTAACTAAAGCCTGCAGAGCACATGAGGTCACAGAAGACGTCCATACTGCAGTGGGCACAGTTTGGAATCCCAGGGACCTAGCAGCAAGAATCATATCTACTTCTGTGGACATGACATTCAGAATTGAAATTGTTATCACTTCAAGCAAGTAGAAGGACAAAATGCATAGCGGCCATTAGAATTTACTGGTTATAGTCTGGGGGGGCAGTGGCGTAACTAGAAACCACCAGGGCCTGGTACAGAAATTGCCGCCGCCCCCCCCCCCCTTCACATTGTCCCATGTCCATCTCCTACCTCAATCACCCACTCCAGCGTGGTTCTGTTATGCAGAACGCTGGGAGATGATGCCATCTCCCAGCGCTCTGCATTACTAGAGTGCCGGGAGATCAGCTGAGCTGCTGCGGGCACTGGGTGCGGGCGAGTGGCGATGGGTTCGCAGGGGGCGGCAAGGCCCCCTGGAGTGATGGGCCCGGATGCAGGTGCGACCCCTATTGTTACACCACTGGTGGTGAGGGGCTGATATTATTAGGTGTTTAGTGTCATATGGGCAACACTAGATATACCCTCTATATAGCTATATGAGTGCCAGAAGGGTAAGCAACGCATTGCAAAGCAATACATTTTGTACCCCTTTGGAGCTCAAAGGGTTAACCCATTGAGTGCCAGAAAGGCTTAAAGCGAATGTTTTCCTCTCTGCTTCTACTTATTCTTCACTCCAGTGAACTTGTGAACTTTTCCAATAGACCACGAAGGCTTTCCATATGCCCCATACATCTTCATCAGACTTATAAAGCCAACTGTGATCAAATATGTTCAATACTTCTTATGTGTGTTTTCTATTTAGATGAAACTCTGAGAAAGACTGAGAACACAAGAGAAGATTACATTAAGTCACTCCCGTGAGAGACATTTCCCCAGTGATGCTGATCTCTGTTGAGTGTGTTACACATCTTTTGATGAGGAGGTCAGGTTGGCATGTCTGACAGCCCAGGGCGTCCTTATGGCAAAAATGTACATAAAACTAGTGTTTTGTTTGTTGCCTGTATATCCTGAGTCTATGCACCTGGTGGGTTGCTTCTTTGAAGAACAATATTATATTGATTTGTGCCTACCTTTGACAAAAGAAAGAAAAGCTGTGCATGAGATAGAGAAGCCGACTTTGGTCTGTGTGTGGCATGGAGAAGCTGTCATTATTTTGTGTGCAAGAAGGAGCTGGCATTGTCCTAGGTGAGGTGAAGGTGATATTGTCCTGAGTGTAAGTCGGCTTTGTTCTGTGCATCACAGATATGACTCCACTGTCCACTGTGTCAAGGGAAAACTGGTGCTGTCTTATTTTGAAGTAAGGCTGGCACACATCTTGTGTGGAAGTGGACGCTGGCGTTTTCAAGTGTGTCAGAGAAGAGGACACTCATTAATCACAGTGGACATTAATAGTTAACTTAGTAGTGAAGCTTATACCATTGATCACATCACTATAAAGAAAACATAAGTGAAAGAAAAAAAGCACAATTAACTATAAACACACTAGCATCTAGATAAATGAGACATATCGTTAACCATTTGATTGCAAAGCCATGTGTTGCTTACCCCGCTGGCACTCAAAGGGTTAAATTAGTGTCAACACTTTCCTGTGACTCTTTTAGGCTCGTATTTATAAAAATAAACTAGAGTTATTCTGGAGTAAACCGACAAGAGTGGTATAAAGGTGATACCTTTTAATGGGTAACCGAGGACATAAAAAGTGCAAGCTTTCAGGACACTAAGGCCCCTTCTTCAGACATGGAGAGTGGGGTAACTATAGGGGTCGCACTTGCGACCGGGCCCGTGCTCTCCAGGGGTCCGGCCGCCCCCTGCAACCCCTCCACCTGGCTCCTGCAATCTCCTTCCGGCGATCTACTAATGCAGAGCGCTGAGAGATGACATCATCTCCCAGCGCTCTGCATTACTTAGAGGACCGCGCAGGAGCTCCAGGTAGGAGGCAGGAGATGGGGACATTGTGAAGATTGAGGGGCATTGTGGAGGGGGTCAATGTGATTGAGGGTGGCCAATGTGTGTGGGGGCCCGTGGCACTTCTTGCACCAGGGCCCGGAGGCTTCTAGTTACGCCTGTGGGCATGGGTTAACAAACAAAGCTAGAATAACACTGCATTTATATTTACAGAGTATGACTGTATATTTACTAAGTTAATTGACCCCCACTATCAGGGGCGGACTGACCATTCGGGCATTCGGTCACGGACCGAGGGCCCGCGACCGAAGGGGGCCCGTCACCGCCAATTATGTAATGTTACTGTGACTCCCGCCGGCCACACTTTACTCCATGACATGAGGCACTAAGGCCTCAGTAATATACAGTAATGCCTTCATTCATGCTGCCTTCCACCATGCTGAACTAAAGGCAGCATAATAAGCCTAATGCCACATTGCCCCCAGCCCCCCAACACAGGATCCACTGCTTGCTGCCAGAGTCCAGACTCACTGCGGAAGCTGTTAGTCTGGCAGCTGCTGGCAGCAAGCGCTTAAGATTCTCTCTCTGTGCTTCTTCCTTTTCATTGCGCTTGCTACGCGACCAATTGGTCTGGGCAGCATGCGCATTGATGTCATCACGGCCCGCAGGGCCTCGTGATGTGGTGGTGGGGGGGGCTGTGGGTCAGCAGCAGAGCCTTTCCGCGCCAAGGAGGATGGTGGGCCACAGCCTCCCTTCAACTTCCACATGCTGACATCGGAAGGCGAGCGGCCGGTTGCCTAGCAACCCATGGGCACTTATGCAGCCAGCCCAGGCAACAGGGATCACACAGAAGGTGGGTGGCTGCTTGGCTTCTGTACGCAGCGGAGGGGCAGTGAGTGGTGCCATGAGAGCACACAAAGGTCATGATATGGCCATATGAAACCTATGTAGGAAGTGCTGTTAACCCTATGAATGCCAGAGGGGTACGTATTGCATAACCCTCTGGCACTCAAAGGGTTAAATGTGGGAGTGACTGTGCTTTCTGTTCACAAAAAGATACTTGACCTCCTTTAACCCTTTGAGGGTCAGACGGGTGTTGCACACTCCCTCTGGCATTCAAAGGGTTAAATATATATATATATAGCAAGTATTGCTGAATATTAATAAATGAGCAAAGACTGTTAAAATGCCTGAATCAAATACCTAGTGTGTGAATGTGTGTGCTAGTGTATGCATACATCTGCCAGGGTGTGAATGTGTGTGCTAGTGTATTGTGTGCATCTGTGTGACAGTGTGTGTGTGTGTGCGCGCCAGGGTGTGAATGTGTTTGCTAGTGTATGCATGTGTGTGCCAGGGTATGAATGCACTAGTGTGTGAATATGTGTACTATGTGTGCCAGTGTGTTAGTGTGTACCAGTGCGTGAATGTGTGTTAGTGTATGCATGTATGTGCCAGTATGTGAATGTATGTGTTAGTGTATACAAGTGTATGTACTAGTGTGTGAATATGTGTACCAGTGTGTGAATTTGTGCAATAGTGTGTGTGTGTGTGTATGTATGTTAGTGTGTAACAAGAAGAGGAGGGCAAACAGGGACATCATTTATGCACAATATATCAGGTATACAGGTGTAATGGGATGTACAATAGACTGCCACCATAAAAGTAAAAAATGATTTATTGGAAATAGTCATTTCACACTAAAGGTGGTTACTCATAGATCTTTTTTAATTGCTTGGATTTTGTCCCGATGTCCACATGTAAATATTCTGATGACTATTCCAAAAAATTATTTTTTACTTTTACTGTGGCTCTCTTCCGGTTTGAGTGCAGTCTATTGTACATCACATTATCATGAAAATAAACATTTCTGACAACCTGCACCAGTTGGATGATCACATCTGGCGGTTACACATGATTTTTGTATAGCTGATATATTTTGCACAAATTATGCCCTATTTGCCCTCCTCTTCTTGTTACACACTAACACACATGCACACAATGACAGACACACTAGTGCACAAATTCACACACTGGTACACATATTCACACACTAGTAAATACACATGTATACACTAGCACACACATTCACATGATGGCACATACATGCATACACTAACACTTTTACACACTAACACATTCACACACTGGCACACATAGTACACATATTCACACACTAGTACATACATCCACACCCATTCATACCCTGACACACACACATGCATACACTAGAACACACACACACATGCATGCACTAGCAAACACATTCACACCCTGGCACACAAACATGTATGCACTAGAATGCACATTCTGATGGCTACTTCCAAGAAATACATTTTTACATTTATGGTGGCAGCGTCCCCATGCTTTCTGCCACACTCTTTCCCTGCCATGTTCTTTTCCCTTTATTCTCACAGTCAATTTCTCACTCCTACCTACCTAACCTTCCCTGTTTAACTGCCTCTTGCCTTCCAATTCCCCACTGCTATAAACCAGCATATGATATGTAGACATATTAGCTTGTATTATGTCTAGTTTGAAGAATACCAGAATGGGCTGGAGGAGTAATGGATGGCTTGGGGGGTTATTGGATGGCCTGGGGGGTAATGGATGGCCTGGGGGGTTATTGGATGGCCTGTGGGTACTGGATGGCCTGGGGGGTTATTGGACTTCTGAAATGGTGTGGAGTATCTTAATTTGTGTAATGTGAAACTTCAGGATGGGCCGAGAGTGTATGTGTGTGGGGGGGAGGGTAAGTGTGTGGGGCTGAGGATGTAGTGGGAGGTGGGGCTTATGATGTCATTGGGTGGGGCTTATGCTGTCATGGGGAGGGGCTTATTTTGTCATAGGGTGGCACTTGTGATGGCATGGGGAGGGGCCAATGATGTCATTGGGCAGGGGGCCCAGACCTCTTTTTGGACCAGGGGCCCTGGGTCCTGTCAGTCCGCCCCTGCCCACTATGTACTCATATGTTTTGTTTCAAATGTATGTCATACTCTGTACATATAAATGCAGAGTTATTCTAGCTTTATCTGTTAACCCATTCCTGAAGAGGGGACCTTAGTGTCCTGAAAGCTTGCGCTGTTTATGTCCTCAGCCATTAAAAGGTATCACCTTTATACCACTCTTGTGAGTTTTTTGCTACACTGAATCCTAACTACTACACTGGCTAACACAGTACCATTTTGTTTCTGGAGTAAACCAACAAATTAAAATCCCTGTTAAATTAAATTTGGCTTTTAACCCCTTGAGTGCTAGAGATATCTCCAATGCATTTCTTCTGGGGCCAGATAAAACAATTCCCATTAAATTAAATGGAGCTTTTAACCCCATGAATGCATTCAAGGGTTTTAACCCTTTGAATGTCAGAGGGGTATGCAACGCATACCCCTCTGGCACTCAAAGGGTTAAAACGGCCATTTACCTAAATTAATATTTGCATGGTTTTTATTTCTCCCCTATGGTACTGTTGGTTTGCCCCAAAATGGTTCCTTTATTCATAAGGCCATTGCTTTTTAAAGAGGAACTACCACCTAATATAAAGTCACCCCCCACTAATGCATATGGCAACTAGGATCTTAACAGTGTTATTATCTGCCACAAGTACCACAATCTGAAGTCATCCTGTTTCTTCAGAGACTGGCGGCCAGGCTTCTTTCTGTAGAGCCGTCTGCGCATCTGCGCCGTTAGTCTCTTCCGGTGCCTTTTGGCTCTATGCAATGCCTCATAGAGGAGACGGACAGACAGCGCAGGCACACAGACGTCTCTAAGCCAAGATGTCTGCTCACAAGCCTGGCCACTGGTCTCACAAGAAAAAGGATTACTTCAGATGCTGGTACTTGTGGCAGATAATAGAACTAGTATGAAACTAGTCGCCATGTGCATAATTAGTGGGGGGGGGGGGGCGACTTTATATTCGTTGGTAGTTCCACTTTAAAGAAACAGAAAGTTTTATTAGAAACAAGGTTACTCCCATTGCTTGGAGACACTTCATTTAATATTTCTTACAGCTCATAATGTTGTTTTTTTTATTATTTGTACTAACATTTTAAGGACCAGACTGGTGCAGTATATTGCACACCCCTCTGGTTCTTAAATGGTTAAATCGCTAGAAAAAAAAATTCTACTTCTCTTCTAGACAGCATTTTTTTTCTATTGCTTTATATGGGGGAGAGTGAGTCTTAGGCCACATATCTCCATAGTGTGATAGTAATAACCCCACCTCATGAATGAATTAATATGTTTATTTATATAGCGCCACAAGTGTACGCAGCGCTTTACAATTTCAGGGTTTAAACAATACAGGGTTACAGGTGCTTTGTAGAGTGAAACATTGGGTGCAAGGTCCCTGCCTGAAAGCTTACAATCTAAAGTGGTAATGGAAGACATACAGAGCACGTAATGACAGTATGAGCTGTAATAAGATTTGGAATTAAAGGGACAGTAATGTGCCATAAGAAATGCTTAAAGTTTTGTAGAGATTAAAAAAATAAACAATACGACACAAATCCTATCTCTCAAACTGCTATGGTTTGAGAGATATCCTCCATTAAAGTTCCCCTCTCCCTCCTCTTCTCCTGACGTCAGCTGTAAGCTGACAGCAGGAGTTCCTGGTCCGAGGACCAACAAGCGGCTCTTCAACAGAGCTGCAATAGTGCAATTTAAATAGAAATACTTCTTTGGAGAAGACTACAAAGTGTCTGGTTTGCAAGCACAATTTTTAGAACATTTCAAAGAAGTATTTCTTTTTAAATCATGATATTGTGGCTTTGCTGCTCTATGGCTCATGTCGGCCGACACGGATCTCCTTCTGTTAGCTTTACAGCTGATATCAGAAGAGAAACTTTAGCGGAGGATATCTCCCAAACCATAGCGGTTTGAGAGATAGGATTTGTGGCATATAGTTTATTTTTTTAATCTCTAAAAAAGTCTAAGAATTTTTTATGTGACATTACTGTCCCTTTAAGCATTTTCCAGCCAAAGGAAAACTCTTACAATGTGTGTTTTTAATAAGAAAATGTACCGCTGTTGTAACTGGACCAGAAATCTCCAAAATCAGGGCTGGATTTACATCCTAGTTGCCCTTAGGTAAGGCATTCTAGGTTCCCTTAACACTACCCATGGCCACACACCCCGTCCTCACATGACCCCACCCCCAGTCCCATCAACGGTTTTCTGGCACAGAAAAAATTATTTAAGCTATTGGTTGCTACAGAGATCTCCAACTCTTTGAGAAGCAATACTTCGTATATCTCTGTAGCATCCAAACAGTTACATTAATCCTTTAAAGGTAAATATAATCTGGTGAAGAGACATTGAGAATGCTCTGGCCATACCCACAATTCAGAATGTGGGTGTGACGAGCATAGCTGAGACGTTTCTTAAAATTTGGAGCTCTAAGCAGCTGCCTACTCTACCTGTTGGGAATTCCGTCCCTGTCCAAAAAAATATTCTGTAAATGACCCTATGGCAAAAATGCTTTGTCAGGCTTCTCTTCTGTGAAATTGGGTCACAGTTCATAATATCAGCATCTTCATCCAGTGTAAAACAAATCTGTAGATCCCCTTTCCCCATCAAAAGCTGACTTTTATGACATTAGCTCTTATCAAGCCAAAGTTCATCCAATTATCCACCACCCTTGGGATTCCTGAGATAAATGTCTTTGCATATCATACAGAACCTCTGACACAGTGGATGTCTACAGGGTTTGGTCACAAGGGGCTTGGATTATCCATTATCTCTTTCCTATGGAAAATCTTCTCATCTTCTCTTTCTTTAGAGTGCTGAAGGGGTCATGTGCTTCCAAACAACTATTTGTTTGTTTTTTTAATTAGTTAATCCAATATTATTTTTACCTGTTTACAGACAATGAGGCCATGTAGATTTGTAGTTACATTTGTGGTCAAAAAGGAAGTTGTACCTTATTTTTACTCTGCATATCCTCCAAGTGCCTAATATGTAAAATGACCTATTTTTTTACACAAGAAAATTAGATGATATTTTCTCAGTGGTGGGTTGGGTGATTTTAACTAGTTTTAGAACAGGTTTTAACTTGTCATTCGTCAAGATAAAATTTTTTATTTTCAATTTTTATTTTTAATTTTAACAGTTTTATGATACTTGTAATTGATAGGACTTAACTGAAATTGAGGTACCTTGGCGTGATAATCGAGCTTAAACATACTTGGGCCAAATTATGTTACAAAGCCCGTGTTTGTCTATATATATAAAAGAAGACTTTGTGCCTGCCAAAACACACCCAGGGGAGGCATAAAGCAGGAGTTACTACTCCTATTGGTTGATTCAATCATGCAGGGAGTTGGCCCGCCCCCACTATGCAGCCCGCCCACCACTATGAAAGTCAGAAAAAAACAATATGGCCGCCACTTGCTCCTACACCACAGACAAACACACATGCCCCACTCACACACACAGACCACCACACACACATGCCCCACTCACACAGCACCACACAAACACACACACATGCCCCACTCACACAGCACCACACACACACACACATGCCCCACTTACACAGCACCAAACAGACATGCCCCCACTCACACACACAGCACCACATACACACACAAAGCCAGAAATACATATGGCTGACACACACACACAGTCACTCACCCTGACTCCCAGAGGCCTCAGCAGGACCTGTACTGCAGCACCAGAGGAACAAAATTGCACTCAAAGGGTTAAGGTAGGTCCTCATTGCTCAATTATTTCTTCACTGTCATCATTTGCCATGCAAGACACAGGACAGACAGCCATCAGATTCACACTTAACCCACTGACTGCCACAGGGTTGTGTATCAAGATTTACCCCTCAGGGAGTGTGTTCAAACCCCTCACACTGTAATCTTGCATTTCTCTCCCACTTCTCCTCCTTCCCCAGCCTATTACTAACACTTTTCCATATTTATGTTAAGCCCCGCCCCTACTCGCGATTAAGCCCCGCCCCCTTTTAACCCAGATTGCCCCATTGCTCTCTCCACATCAGCACCACATGAGGGACTCCACAAGTAAAAGTTCACAGGTATTACACACTCATGCCCCACTCACACAGCACCAAACACCCATACACACACAAAGCCAGAAAGAAAGATGGCTGACACACAGTCACTCACCTTGACTCCCAGTGGCCTCAGCAGGACCTGTAGTAAAGCCACTGAACGGTGCTGCATCACCAGGGGAACAAAATGGCACTCAAAGGGTTAAGGTAGGCCCTCATTGCTGAATTACTTCTTCACTGTCACCATTTGCCATGCAAGACACAGGACAGACAGCCATCAGATTCACACTTAACCCACTGACTGCCACAGGGTTCTGTATCAAGTTTTACCCCTCATGGAGTGTGTTAAAACCCCTCACACTGTAAACTTGCATTCCCCTCCCACTTCTCCTCCTTCCCCAGCCTATTACTAACACTTTTCCATATTTATGTTAAGCCCTGCCCCCTACTCGCGATTAAGCCCCGCCCCCTTTTAACCCAGATTGCCCCATTGCTCTCTCCACATCAGCACCACATGAGGGACTCCACAAGTAAAAGTTCACAGGTATTACACACTCATGCCCCACTCACACAGCACCAAACACCCATACACACACACAAAGCCAGAAAGAAAGATGGCTGACACACAGTCACTCACCTTGACTCCCAGTGGCCTCAGCAGGACCTGTAGTAAAGCCACTGAACGGTGCTGCATCACCAGGGGAACAAAATGGCACTCAAAGGGTTAAGGTAGGCCCTCATTGCTGAATTACTTCTTCACTGTCACCATTTGCCATGCAAGACACAGGACAGACAGCCATCAGATTCACACTTACCCCACTGACTGCCACAGGGTTCTGTATCAAGTTTTACCCCTCATGGAGTGTGTTAAAACCCCTCACACTGTAAACTTGCAGTCCCCTCCCACTTCTCCTCCTTCCCCAGCCTATTACTAACACTTTTTCCACATTTATGTTAAGCCCCGCCCCCTACTCGCGATTAAGCCCCACCCACTTTTAACCCAGATTGCCCCATTTGTCTCTCCACATCAGCACCACATCAGTCCCCTCTAGGGACTTCACAAGTCAGTGTTCCCAGGTATGAACACACTTCCCACTGCTATTTAACGCTGACATGCCTCTCTATACCTTAACCCTTTGAGTGCCAGAGGGGTACACAACTCATGAGCACATGTGTTTCTGCTCATATATGTTGCGTGTCTGTGTGTGTACATCTCTGTTACATATGTGTGTCCATGTGTGCATCTCCAGTGTGTCTGTGTGTGTACATGTGTTTTGCATGTCTCTGCCGCTCACTGTGTGTGTGTGCATACCTCCCAACATTTCACAGGGCCAAAGAGGGACACGTTAGTTTTAGGTGATATTACTGGGGGTGTGGCTGGTGGGCGGGGCATTAGTAAGAATTTTTAGGTTATTTCATGACCTATTACTGGCTATTTATGTAACTGAATAAATGATTTAGTTCAAGACCAAAGTATTTAATTTGCACAGACTAATGTATAAACACATATACTGAAGTTTATTGCTTTATTGCTGTAGAGCAAAGTAATACACACCACACAGTCAGGGCTGGTGCAAGGATTTTTGCCACCCTAGGCAAAACCTAATTTTGCCACCCATTTCGCTCCGCCCCTTGTGTCCCACCCCTTTATACCCTGCCTACTTATACCCAACCTCTTTTCATGATTGTCCTCTCTCTGCCCCCTGAGCCACTCTGCCCCTGTTCTGGAGATGCCTGTAAGAGATGCCCCCCACCAGCTCCAACTTGCCCCTTATCAGCTTCACTTTGGCCCACCAGTTCCACTTTGCCCCTATCAACTCCAACTTGCCCCCATCAGCTCCAACGTGCCCCCACCAGCTCCACTTTGCCCCCTCAGCTCCAACTTACCCCCATCAGCTCCACTTTGCCCCCCATCCTCTCCAACTTACCCCCATCAGCTCCACTTTGCCCCCCATCCGCTCCAACTTGCCCCCACCAGCTCCACTATGCCCCCAGCAGCTCCAACTTGCCCCCATCCGCTCCAACTTGCCCCCCATCCGCTCCAACTTGCCCCACCAGCTCCACTTTGCCCCCCCTCAGCTCCACTTGCCCCCCCTCAGCTCCAACTTGCCCCCCCTCAGCTCCACTTTGACCCTCATCAGCTCCACTTTGACCCTCATCAGCTCCACTTTGATCCTCATCAGCTCCAACTTGCCCCCATCATCTCCAACTTGCCCCCACCAGCTCCACTTTGCCCCCTCAGCTCCAGCTTTCCCCTAACAGCTCCAACTTGCCCCCATCATCTCCACTTTGCCCCACATCTGCTCCAACTTGCCCCCTCAGCTCCATTATGCCCCCTCAGCTCCAACTTGCCCCCCATCACATACCTGTATCTCCCACGCAGTCTTCTCTTCAGTAATGCAGAGCGCGGCGGGAGATCATGACTCCCAGCGCGCTCTGCATTACTAAAGATCCGACCAGATGAGGGAGCGCTGTAGCAACATAGACCTGACTGTGTTGTGGTTCCTGGCGTGGTGTGTGTGGGCGCACCTCTTCTCCGCTGCATGCCCCCGCCCCCAGTACGTGTGCGCCCTAGGCCGGCGCCTACCTCGCCTATAGGTGGAGCCGGCCCTGCACACAGTCTGACCTCCTAAAAAGAGGGACAACAGGGTGAGAAAGAGGGACAGAGGGATTTGGCCCTCAAAGAGGGACACTTGGGATGTATGGTATGTGTCTGCCTGTATGCTGCATATGTCTGTGTTTATCAGTGTGTCTGCATTTCAAACACGTGCGCCCAATGGTCATAACATGACGGGCGACGCCGTCCCATGTTGCTAGTTTGAAATAAATTAACACATATATATAAAAAATATATACTTTACACAGTGTTAATAATTTCCGGGTATCTGAGTGGATTGGCACAGAATAATTTTTTTCTTTTAATTTTGCTATAGGTTTTATCCTAGTTTGGGATTTTGGAGAATCCCTTCTTTCCTTGCTGCTTCTCATATCTTATTCAGTTGGCATCTTAAAGTGATAGTAATGTTTCACAAAAACAGCAGCTCCAATTAATCTTCATAATATTTGGGCCATGGAGAGTGTTATTTCAATACAGTGAGAGTTGTAGTTCAAGAGTAATTGAATGATAAAGTTTCCCCTCCCGCCCCTTTTATCCAGTGTAACACCGCTCACTCAGATGTGGAATCCCGTCCATAGACAGCTCACATCAAGGGTCAATATTCTACTGTGAGAACAATGAAAACCCTACCCCCCTGACAGGTTTTTCAGCTTTTTCCCTTATCTTAATTGAAGATTGTCCCTCTCTGCAATCTACCTGGGCACCTCCCTTCTGATCTGAGGTGAGCAGTGTTATATCAGTAAAAGGGGCAGGAGGGGGACACTTTATCATTCAATTACTTTTGAACTACAACTCAGAATTTTAATAACACTCTCCAAGGCCCAAATACTATGATGACTAATTAGAGCTGCTTTTATTATGAAACATTACTATCCCTTTAATTGTATTTATACTATATATATGTATGTATATTTACGGTGTGTTAGCGCTGTGAGTTTTTCTTTCCTATTTTGTACACGTCCCTGACAGGATGCTATTATATGATCTGTTTTCTGAGAGCTTTGTGTGAAGGATTATGAAAGCAAAAGAGTATAAAAAATAAACAATGTGGAAAAGTGTACAACTACATCATACAGATCACTCAGCGCTGCAGAGAGGCCGCAACTCTGTATAAATGTATCCCTGCTTTCACAGATATTTCTGATTTTTTTTTTTATGAAAATTACTTAAAACATAGAGAGCAGTAGTCTATTCCAGTCGTTCTCAGCCCAGGTCCTGAGTCACTTTGGTGTAAAGCCAACATTCATTTAGGGTGCCCCTTTGTCTCTATAAAAACTTAAAGGGATAGTAATGTTTCACCAAAACAGCAGCTCCAATTAATCTTCATAGTATTTGAGCCATGGAGAGTGTTATATCAATACTGTTAGAGTTGTGGTTCAAGAGTAATTGAAGGATAAAGTTTCCCCTCCCGCCCTTTTTACCTAGTATAAGCCACCTCCCCTCAGATGTGGACTCTGGTTGTAAGACCAGACAGATAACAGAAGGGGACAATCTTCTTCCTATGAGGACAATGAAAGCCCTGCCTCCCTTGACAAGTTTTTCAGATTTTTCCCTTATCTTAATTGAAGATTGTCCCTCTCTGCAGTCTACCTGGGAACCTCTCTTCTGATCTGTCTGAACAGTGTTACATCAGTAAAAGGGATGGGAGGGGGATACTTTGTCACTGAATTACTCTTGAACTACAACTCTGACAGAACTGAAATAACACTCTCCAAGGTCCAAATGCTATGATGATTAATTAGAGCTGATTTTATTATGAAACATTACTATCTCTTTAAAGGAGAACATTCACCTCTTAAAAAGTTTTTACCATATGTTTAGTTATTAAATAGTACTAGGAAACTTGTCGGTTTTTTTTTTGTGTGTGATCTACGTACTTTTAAAAAGATAGTAACCTTGAAAAAAAGTACAGGCGAATTTATAGGTACAATTAAAACATACTTACTGCCCTCATTCCCATCTCAGATTGTTATGGTTTGACAGATGTAATAAAATAAAGGTCTCCACTCCCTCCCACTTCTCATGCGTACGCTGTACAGCAGATGTCATGAGTTCCTGCTTCCGGGACCAGAAGGTGGCTCTTCAGGAGCGCTGTCATCGAGATATATAACTATAATTATTTCATCGGTATGGTCTCCAACGTGTGCCTTGCTTGCAAACACATGTTGTAGACCATTCCGATGAAGTAATTATAGTTATATATCGACCGGATTCTGCCTCTGACAGCTTTACAGCTCATCAGGCAGAAAGGGGAGGGAACGGAGGTCTTTATTTTATTACATCTCTCAAACCATAATGGTTTGAGAGATGGGAATGAGGGCAGTGAGTATGTTTTAACTGTACCTATAAATTTGCCTGTTCTATTTTTTCGAGGTTACTATCCCTTTAAAGATATTTAATCTTCAGGCTGTGCACTTTGGCACAGCTCTTCATGAATTCCCTGCTACTTAATTCTTCTCCCATCTCCCTCCCAGCTGCTCCAAGGAAATGTTCATGCTTCCCTTCAGTGTGGTGTGAATCGCGCCTATTGTTACAGCAAGCTCCAGTTGTCATTATACTGAGATTGCAACCTCAGTATAACGATAACCGGAGCTTGCTGTAATGATACAAGCGATTCACACCACACTGAAGGGAAGCGTGAACATGCTCCCTGGGGCAGCTGGGAGGATTCAGAGTGCTACATTATGCGGAAGTGCACAGCTTGAAGATTAAATATCTTTAAAACAGTACATAAATTTAAAAAAAAAAACACGTTTCCTAATACTACTTCAATAACGAAACATATGGTAAAAACTTTTAAGAGGTGAATATTACCCCTTTAAACAAAAAATGTGAATTTTGAATTTCATGTGTATATTTATAAAAATGGATATGCACAATAATGTTTGATTTTGTGATATTGTATTAATACCTAAAAATAGTTTCTTTATTTATTTATTTATTTGTAGCTTAATTGCGCCCTTGGCAAATGACCTGTCAGTTGTGCCATGATAAATCCCGACTGGTTTTACCTCCACATTTTCCCAAAGATGAAAAAGTATTTTTTCTTTTAGAAATCAGTGATACATTTTTAATGTTAATAGGATTCTGCCCATTGTACTGTCTAGTGAAAGTTATCCTTGATGAGTAGAACCAAGGCAGGAAATTAGCTAGTTTTTCAGTTTTATTCTATACGTTTTAACCCTTTGAGAGCCAGAGGGGAAAAGCCTTTGATACAGTGCCTCACAACAGGTTACTGTATAAATTAAAAGACATTGGTTTGGGCGGTGTTATCTGTACATGGATTGAGAACTGGTTAAATGATAGATGGCAGAGAGTTGTTGTAAATGGAACTTTTTCAAATTGGTCTAAGGTTATAAGTGGGGTGCCGCAGGGTTCAGTCCTGGGACCAATGCTTTTTAATTTGTTTATTAATGATCTAGAAGTGGGAATTGAAAGCAGCATCTCAGTCTTTGCTGATGAGACTAAGCTATGTAAAGAAATACATACAGAGCTCAATGTTTTTTCTCTGCAGAAGGTTTTAGATAAACTGAGTGAATGGACAGAAAAGTGGCAGATGACATTTAATGTAGATAAATGTAAGGTTATGCATTTGGGCTGTAGAAACAAACTTGCTACATATAGTGTAAATGGGAAACAACTTGGGGAATCCTCATTAGAGAAAGATTTAGGAGTGCTGACTGACGTTAGACTTCACAGAGGTGTACAGAGTCACTCAGCTGCTGCAAGAGCAAATAGGGTACTAGCCTGCATAAAAAGAGGTATAGATGCAAGGAATGCTAATATTATCCTACCTCTGTATAAATTCTTGGTTAGGCCTCATCTAGAATATGGAGTACAATTTTGGCCACCTGTTCTTAAAGGGATAGTAATGTTTCATAATAAAAGCAGCTCTAATTAATCATCATAGTATTTGGACCTTGGAGAGTGTTATTTCAATTCTGTCAGAGCTGTAGTTCAAGAGTAATTCAATGACAAAGTATACCCCTCCCTCCCCTTTTAATGATGTAACACTGTTCAGCCAGATCAGAAGGGAGGTGCCCAGGTAGATTGCAGAGAGGGACAATCTTCAATTAAGATAAGGGAAAAACCTGAAAAACTTGTCAAGGGGGCAGGGATTTCATTGTTCTCATAGGAAGAAGATTGTCCCCTGCTGTTATCTGTCTGGTCTAGCAACCAGATTCCACATATGAGAAGAGATGGCTTACACTAGGTAAAAGGGGCAGGAGGGGGAAACTTTATCCTTCAATTACTCTTGAACTACTACTCTGACAGTACTGAAATAACACCCTCTATGGTTCAAATACTATGAAGATTAATTGGAGCCGCTGTTTTTGTGAAACATTACTATCCCTTTAAAAATACATTGTTGAACTGGGAAAGGTGCAGAGACATGCAACAAAACTGATAAAGGGATTGGAGGATCTGAGTTATAAAGAGAGACTGTGTTACTATGTTACCCCCTTAGGTAATTACTGCCAAAAGTACTTCTACCAAGTAATGATTCGGGAGGGGGGTTGATTACTTTTGCAACCAACAACCGACAAGTAAAACAATCACATTGATTTAAATGGGACTTTTAAGTTCTAGAGAAGCCATTGTGAAGCCATACATTGGAGGCCTTTTTAGTATTCTAAGGGTTAAAATCACCACTTAAGTCAAGGGTAAATCGGGAATTTGTATTTGTCTCCTATGGGGTACTTGGTCTGCTCTGTGTTCAGAAGAAATCTGAAATAATTCTGTGTAAACCAATTGGACCACAGGGTCAAATACTAATTCCCCAAATAACATTAATTTAACCCTCTGAGTGAGAGCAATGCATTGAATATCTCATTGGCACTGAATTTGTTAAATTATGTTTAACCCCTTGAGTACTAGAGTGCTAGTACATTTGCCTCAGTGATATAAACACGAGCACATGATCACAGTCTTATCTGGGTGATGTCTCAGGTAAATGACTCGGTGTTGCCCCCTCTCAGATTAGATTTGCACTAAGGAAATTACTGTAATGAATGTTCCTGTCAGTCAGAAGCTAAAATGGGGGCAAATTATAGTACACAGACACACCCCATGTCTGCCTGGGACCCATCAACTAGTTATATAGAATTAGAAAGAGACCCTCCTTCTCTGATGCAGGTCTGCTTTAACGTCAAATCTTCCCTGACAGACAAATCTCCCCTCCACTGCTAGACACGTGCAGCAGCTCTTCATTATGCCAGAGGCAGCAATGTGTGTCTCTGTGTTATCTCCCCCTGCTGTCAGATATGTGCAATGATTGTAAGCACTAGAGCACAGGTCCCTCATATTTTTCTGTATCAATGAAGCATATGTTTAAAAACAATAGTGAAACAATTGCACAGCAAACCAACTAACTGTACCCTATGGAACAAATAAAAGTGTCCATTGCTTATTCTGTGAGTGCCAGGGGGTGTCCATCACATTGCAAAACAATGCATTGTACACCCCTCTGGCATTCAAAGGGTAGGCACAGCAATGTTTTGCTTCACTACACCATTATATGAGACTGGTAGAGAATTGCAGAATGACAGGGGGTCTGCAGAGTCTTGCACCAGACCAACAGAGCTTTACATCAGTACATGATACAATAAGAACCTTACACCACGAGATGAAACCTGCAGAGTGTTACAGCATTGCATGAGAGACAAAGGAAGCTGTATTGGATAAATAAAGGTGGTAAAACATAGCTGCTGACAAACAGACACACAAACACATTCTAACAGAGAAACAGACACACAAACACAAACTATGTGTGTATTGAGGTGGTTGGAACTGTATGTGGAGTTGTGCCTGAAGATGTGTGTATTCATATGATTGGAAATGTTATAAAATGCCACAGAACCGGAACTTTAAAGTGAACATAAACCTCATAGTGAGCAATATGCCCCCATCCCTTACATTATTGTCCAGGTTCAGTGACACAAGCACAATACATACATACACACAAACACACATACATACACCACACCAGGCACATTTATATGCTGCACTAAATACACCAACCCATGGACACACAGCTTCATTTCTGAGTACACTAATACACACAGATTCATGCACAATGCCACATACAGTTCCAACTACATGAATACACACATCTTCAGGCACAACTCCATATATGGTTTCAGCCACACTAATATACATCGCTGCTGCTGCTGCACAGTTCAGCAGTCCGATCAACAAGCAAAGAGAATCACTGACTGTGGGTGGCTTTCTATAAAGTGCAAACTCTATGGCATACCTCCCAAGTGTCCCTCTTTAGGAGGGACAGTCCCTCTTTTATACCAAAATACCTCTGTCCCTCTTTCCCACCCTAATGTCCCTCTTTTTAGTGTGGTGTATATATAAGTGAATCACATTGTTCTACAGCAATAAAACTCACATTATTGTCAGTATATTGGTTTATAAATTAGTCTGTGTAAGTGAAATACTTTGGTCTTGTTATAAGTTATTTATTAAGTTACAGAAGGAGGTATCAGTAGGTTGTGAAATAAAAGTTCTCTGTAATACCCTACCCACCAGCCATGCCCCCAGCAACACCTCCTAAAAACAAGTGTCCCTCGTTGGCAATTTGAAATGTTGGGAGGTATGCTATGGTGATGGGAAGGTCACCCACATTACACCACAGAGATTACAATCTACAAGATATATCATTCACATGACACCAGAGCGTAATCACCTATTCATGTCCCACATGATGTTGCAGAGCTCACAGTCTAAAAGGAATTACCCACTGTGGATCATGCTCTGTGAAGTGCAAGCTTTGTGTTGCCATAGGGGTCATGACACCACAGAGCTTATAATTTATAACCTGTTACCCACATGGAACCACCAAGCTTGTACTTCACAGTAAGTGACCCAGAGTTGTTAATTCATTTTAGATTGTTAGCCCTCTGATGCAATATGGGTTGTATATCGTAAGCTGTGTGGTGTTATGGGGGCTATAAATTGAAAGGTCTGTGGGTAATTCTTTTAGATTGTGTGCTATGAGAATCACCCCCATGATACCAAATAGCATACAGTACATACTGAAATATAGCATGACAAGACCAACAGAATAAACTGTATGTGAAAACCTTACCTTAAATCAATAGCAACCCTTTATTTTGACTTTAAATATAATGAAAGTATAAAGTATGTAGAGTCAAATTGCCTACAGTTTTTTTTTGGCATCTTCATCCATTTTTTTACACTTTTATGTCCTTGACAATGAGCTAGCTGCATTTGAGGAAATTTCTGTCTGGTAACCTGAAAGCAGGTCTAGTGACACAATGTAAGAAAGAAATAATGTCAAATAGAATGTTTATAGAACATTCAGTGCTGCAGGGAGACTGGAACATCGTATCCAGGTAGCTCACTGTCAAACACATCCTATATAATAATTTGCTAGAAAGTTTGTAACGAAGCAGTCATGAGCAGTAGAGACTGCTGCGCGTGCTGCAGTCATGAGCAGTAGAGACTGCACATGACGAGGCTGATACATAACGGGGCGCTCCGAAGGAGCATCCAGCTCTGTATCAGCTGCAGAGCGGGCAGTCTGTACTGAGCATGACTGCACCGAGACCGGCTGTTACTGTATCAGCCGTGTTGTGGGCAGTCTCTACTCTTCATGACTGCCCCACAACCAGCTGGCAGTGGCATTGTGGCCAGTGTAACGGGCTCTTCAACTAGTAAACATATAAAAAAATAGGTTAAGATGAAAGTCTAATAAAGGGTTTTAGCTCTTTCTGACTCTGTTAGTTGCCACCCACTGAAGGTACATGGACACAGCTGGGAACTCTCCAGATTTGCCCCGGAGACTCCAGTTTTGACACTGTATTACCGGGTCTCTGGGGCAGAGGCTGAGTCTCCAGATATTGTGAGTTTCTACTGAAACTCTGCCCACTTCATCTCTTTCTCAGTCTTTCCTCCTACTCCCAATCCAATTCTCCACCTTCACCAGACTAGTTTTACCTCTTTTTCTATCCCGTTAAGCCCCACCCCCGCTCATGGTTAAGCCCTGCCCCCTTATGACACAGATCTCATAATTTTTCTCCCCCCCCCCTCCATGCACACCACAGGACTTCCCTCCAGGGAGAGCACACAACAAAGTTCCCAGGTACTGTATGTCCATGGGGCTCCATTTTCAGAGCAGATACAGCCCCCCACACACACATGCTCCAATCACCTCTCAGTTGGTATTCTAAAAAAGAGGAATTTGCCCTTTCCAGTGATGCCACACACATGCATTTTGGAGCAAGAATTGCTGAGAAATGCACTCTGATAGGCACACACTCCTATTTTCTTTTTACTTTACATTTTTAGCCTACGTTTATATAAGGTGATTGGCAACCACTCAGCAAGAACACAAACATGCTTGATATTGCTGGAAAGGAACACCTCTCTCCTTTCCAACAATACTATTATTCTGATTTGTCAAGGAGCAACCAAGAGATCTGCTTTGACATCGGCACCCACCTGCACCTATGAAATACTGTTGTACCTAGGAAAGGCGCCACCTACTTCATAGGGCACAGTTTGGTGGCACTCTACACACTGTCCTAGAAATCTCCTTGTATGCATTGCTGGGTGATGTCAGCACGTCACTCATATTTGTGGGACATTGCTATTTTCTCCATTCAAACCCACTAAGCAGGAATTGCTGATAGTGATATTAGTGATATTCCTTTGTCTTCTAAAAGCACAGAGTGAAGCTCTGACATCCCCCAGCAGGACAAATGAAGAGAGGATTGCAGAAGTATAAGCTATGGGAATTCAGTTCTCATAGCTGTCAAGTAACTACCCGTAAAAAGGAAAAAATAATTCCTTGAACCACCTTTGTGGCAACAAATAGATTAAAATAGACAATCAGGATTCTTAGGAACTTTCTCTCCCTTTATCCATCCTTCATTAGAGACAAAAGACCATATGCACAAAGTAAAGAGGATCAATTAATGGTCTGACCAACTGCACCACAGTGGACAAATAAGAATTTCCGAAATTCCCATTGATGTCAATAGGGTTTTAATGCCCTTGAATGCTACAGAGATCTCCAACGTTCAAGGAGATAAAAGCTTGTGCAACAGTGGATATTTTGGAAATTTGTTCCATATGGTGGCCTTGGTTTGCCCCAGAATTCCCTCACTTCTCTCTTGAACATGGACCCTAAGACGTTGTATAGTAAGGTGTCGGTCTGTACATAAATACAGGCGTAGGTTTAGCAATATTATATATGGGCCCTATGCCTGCAATTAGGAAAACTTTGATTATGTTTCTGAATTCACTAACAGGAATGTACAAAATGAAGGCACTGTGCCCATATATAATTTTGCTAAACCCGGTGTTTATAAACAGATGCCTTACTGGGCAAAATGTTTAGGCCCATTTCAATAGGATAGGAAGCCAGACTTTCCCAACCCTGGGCTCAGTAAACAATGGCCTAGATCAGTTGTGGACAACTTGAGGCCTTCCAGCTGCTGCCAGTCTAATACTCCCATCATCTCATGTCAGATGTTTGCTGGCAGGGGATGATGGGAGTTGTCTAGTAGTAGCCAAAAGGCCTAACATTGACCACCACTGTCTTAGATTGCATTGCAGTTGTTAAGTGTACATAGCTGGGTAAGTTCTAAGGTTGAGGAAGGAATTATGCATTATATTGTGAGGGGCTTAATCAGGTGGGAGTGAGTGGTTGAAAGGAGGAGTTTTCTAGAAAATGGCAGAGAAATTGTGCGGGAGTGAGCTGAACAGACTGGAAAGCACGTGGTGTTATAGCTGGACTCAGTAAGCCAGAGAATCATCCTCTGTCTCCGGAGACCAGTAATTCAGTCTGAAAACTGGATTCTCTTGGGCAGATCTGGAGAGTTCTCAGGTGGGTCTGTAGAATTTTTTTAGATAAAGCAGTTGATAAAGTTATCAACTGAAATAGATCCAGGCCATTGTTCTTATGCCTCTGATCTTAAAAGAACACCAACACCAGAAATAAAATTAGGTTATATAATTTTCAAATTTCATAACCTACTAGCATCTGTAATATTCTAAATTTAAAATGTAATGCATGTATATAGACATAATTTGATTATTTTTTGTGCAGAGCTAATACTGTTAAGTGTTGAGGTGATATTCACTGTTCTTCTGTTCAGAAAGTATGTTACATTATTTCAGCCCACTTACAAGCAATAAAACAGTATCACTTCTGAGATACCAGTCAGCATATGTATTGTAATGCGAGGTGTGGAACAGATGTAATAGTAGATTCAAGGCCTTTCAAGGTGTTTAAGTAAGTATGTGCAAGTAATGCAAAATTGTGTGAGGTGTAAGTGTCTTTATAAATTGAATGACAGTTTTTTTTACTTGTAAGATAAATTTCCAAATCTGCCTTACGGGCCATATACAGGCCAAGTTTTAAAGGACTATTAATGTTTTATAGGAAAAAACTTACACGTATATGCACATGCCTGCATATGTGTGTGTGTGTGTGAGTGTGTGTGTGTGTGTGTGTGTGTGTGTGTGATAATTGCTCTCTGATTCAATGTTCTTCTATGGATCTGATTGACAGAGGTCTGGAAGTCTTTTCTGCAATATTTATTGCAAACTCCAAAACATAATGTGCATTTACAGCAACTCAGATGAATAATATGAAAACCAGAACACTGAATTTAACATATATCACTCCTGGCTATCACTTGGTGGATAAATACACTCACCAGCCACAACAAAGCATAGCATAAATGCATAATTCCAGTTAACAATAATCCACCTCCAATGCAGCTTTCTCCCTCTGTGCAACAAGGAGAGTAAGAAGGCCATGAGCCTTTCTTGGTCTGACCATTAACCCTTTAATGCCAGTGTGTTGGCTACTCCTCTGGCACTCAAATGGTTAAAAGCCTTGTACCAATTATATTCAGGTTCAGCTCGTTAGCTTTCCCTTAGGGTGACCAGCCCTCACCCAATGTGCTACATGCTGGGAAGTGGAGCTATGTGTGTGTTGTACTCAGCCTGAACCTCCATAATGAGACAGTACACATGAGCAGACAATGATGAAATAAGCAGTTTATTTTGTTAAATATTCTTCTTGCCAAACCTCTTTGGTCCCAGAGCGGACCTTCTTCAGGGCAATGCTCTGGGACTTAAAACGTTTGACAAGATGAAGATTGGATGGAATACATTGCTAATTTTATCATTGTCTGCCCATGTGTGTCTCATTCTCAATATCCAGTCTGAATACATTTATCAATACTATAGGGAACGTGTACCGGAATTTAATACTCTGTTTGTATACACCATGGTGTGCCACTGTCAATTCCTAATAAACATATATATAGGTATACACACACACACACACACACATTAGATTGATACAATTTAACATGCAATGACTTAACATACAGAAAAAAGAAAAACATATTTTAATAAGCTCAGTGTTTCAGCCCCAAGGGAGCGTTTGTCAAGTGCAGCAAAACCAAATAACGTCAGAGCACACTAAAATAACAAACGGACACCGTAATTGGTTCTGTATGCAAATAAGACCCCCTCCACTTTCAGTTAGATTGACTGAATTGAAGGAAAAAAAGATAAAAAAAGCCCAAAGTGTAAAAGAGCAAGAAGAAGAACAATGTAATATAGTGATGTAAAAATGGCAAGAATAAAAGATCCCAGAACTAGAAAGTTCACTGTCTTCATATCAAATGCCAAACCCATGCTGACAGAAAAGTATCTGCGGTACATACAGGCCCCAAATTATCATATAAAGACAAGGAAAGCAAGAGGCAGGTGTTACAGCTTACCTAGCTTTCAGCATCATCTACAGGCGCGAGGCTTCAAGCATGCAGCAGGCCTCTGTTTTATGTGTTTGCTTCCTGTAGTCTCCTCCTACCAACTTCCTGCTTCCTCCCTCTAAGCTGCTCCTACTACTTCCTGTGGAGGGGTTTAAAAGGCAGACTGAGTCCTGACTCAGATGCCCTTGTGTTGTTGTTCATAGCAGTTCTATTACCTTGGGCACTGTGTATGACCTGGCTAGTCTTCCATCCAACCTGGCGCTGACCTGTGGCTCTGTCTGACTATTCTTTTGCTTAACCCTATAGCGGACACCCAACCTGGTGCAGACCTGTGGCTCTGGCTGACTACCTGAACTGTGTATGACCTGACTTATCTGACTACCCCTCTGGTGCTGACTTGAGGCTCTGTCTGACTACTCTTATGTTTGTACCTTCTACCTAGCAGACACCCAATCTAGTGCAGACCTGGGGCTGACTAGTTCTGATACTGCAGGCGTGAGTCAGCTATCTATTTCCCATACTGACTGCAGGCGTGAGTCAGTTCGCTCCATACTAACTGCAAGCATGAGTCAGTTTGCTCCATACTGACTGCAGGCGTGAGTCAGTTCGCTTGCTACGTCGGGTCAAGATCCTGAGTTCCTGTTCCTGCTCCTTGTTCCTGTTGAGACTACCAGTGGCTAAGGCCTAGTCTCCAGCAGTGTGGTCTAGCTTTGCAGCCTGTTATTCCTGATAATAGTGCTTGCTGGCTGGTAACACTCTGCTTGTTACTGTGTATTATTGTACTTTCTATTTTTGTTAATAAATTGCATTAACTATAGCGTACTGACTCCTGAACTTCTCTGGGTAACCGTCACACCAGGAGATACCTGTGTAGAGAACAGCAAACAGATCTGTGATCTGCAATCACCAGCCCTGGGCCTCTGCCCTAGTAAAGCTTTTAACCCTTTGAGTGCTAGAGAGGTAGCATTGGTAACCGGTCTGGTACTCAAAGTGTTATAACAACAAATGCACATGTGCAATCCAGTGTAAACAAGACATAATTTGATCGGCTTCTCTAACAAACACAAAGAAAAATAATCCAAATAACACAACTACATAATGAATGAGAATCCAGGGAAACTGGCAGAATTGAACTACAGAACAATGTGCAAGAAGTACAGCAACATCACTGACAAAAAGGGGTCTGAGCATGAAATGTTACAGATGTCTGAAACATAACACCATTTTATAAGGAAGGTCATAAATAAGTAATGGTCATGATCCCATAATCCTGTCTCCTCAATATAAAGTCATTTTATAGGGACTTGGTACAAAACAGCAGCTCCTATTGGTTCCATATATATTTAGACCTGACACGGTCACAGCTTTGTTAAAGTGATAGTAATGTTTCATAATAAAAGCAGCTCCAATTAATCTACATAGTATTAGGGCCATGGAGAGTGTTATTTCACTACTGTCAGAGTTGTAGTTCAAGAGTAATTGAATGATAAAGTATCCCCCTCCTGCCCCTTTTACCTAGTGTAAGCCGCTTCCCCTCAGATGTGGAATCTGGTCCTGGGACCAGACAACTCACAGCAAGGGACAATCTTCTTACTGCGAGAACAATGAAAACACTGCCCCTCTTGACAGTTTCTTCAGGTTTTTCCATTATGTTAATTGAACATTGTCCCTCTTTGCGTTCCACCTTTCTGTTCTGAGCTGAGCAGTGTTACATCAGTAAAAGGGGCAGGAGTGGGATCCTTTATAATTCAATTACTCTTGAACTACAGCTCTGACAGTATTGAAACAACACTCTCCATGGCCCAAATACTATGGAGATTAATTGGGGCTGTTTTTATTGTGAAACATTACTATCCCTTTAAGGAATAAGGGGCAGACCTCCAACAGTACAATCTGAATAAAAGAACAGTTAGAAGGTGAAGTCCAGTAGTCATATGACGAGGTCTGACTTTTTTTTTTTTTTGGAAGAGTTTGGTTGAGGAAGCAGGGGGCTTCACCCCATGTCACCTCCTAAGCCAGTGTGCACATTTTTTTTGATGAGGAGGCAGGGGGATCATCATTTTCCAGTCACGTCCACTGACAGAGAACCAGACTCACTTAGATTTTATATATTTACATACTCTATGGAAACAGAGATCCAGGAAGCTTACTTCCTGAAAGTTCAGACTGACAGGAAGTGATAAAGCTGTTACCATCACATTTTATGGAGAACTGTAGATAGAGGCCCACCTCTCACATAGAATGCAACAGAATAATTGTCTAAAATGTGGCCACTAGAGGGCAATGTTAATGTTAAACTGTACTACCACTTAAAAGACACGTTTCCCAGCACTGGGAGTGCCCTTGTTTTACTCAGCAGGAAAATTCTTTCAATATATGTTGAGTTTTATTTATTAAAAAAAAAAATGTAAGGACCAGAGGGTACTCAATGCAATGCACTGCACACTCCTTAATCCTTAAAGACCTAAGATAAGTGGGGGCTGATTATTAGGAAGTGTTCATTTAATGTCACGTATTTTAATTATCAGCCCAGGGTATTTCAGTGGTCCTTTACATGTTTGAAGTGGAAATCTATTTTTAGCCTTTGGGTGACAGAGACGGGGTTCTCCATCTCAGTGCTCCACAATGCATAGACACCCCTCTGGCACTCAGAGAGTTAAAAGCTAAAGAAAATTCCTGCTGATATGGGAGCCAGACTTATTGTAATTGTCATTATTACCTGAACATGATTGGTAGAATGGTTCATTTAGCTACATAATAGTCAGAAGGGACGATTTTGGGTCTGTAACAAATATATGGAGGTCATCTGCAAATAGACTCAGTTTTATATGGCTGTGACCTATTTTCATAAAGCAATCACCTGCAGTAGCATGAACAGATTAGCAGCCCTACATGTACTTTTTTGGTTCAATATTAGATAGATAGATAGATAGATAGATAGATAGATAGATAGATAGATAGGCCTTGATCCAATTGAGGCCGGGAAAAACACTGGTAGGACAATATTGGCAAATGGCCCATTAGAAAAAACTGCTAGAGGAGCTTTTCAATTGGCCTACCAGCTAAACCATAACGGACGTTAGGCCACAGAAAATTACTTGTGGCCAAACGTCTGTTTTGTGTGTAACGTACCCAAAACTCACGCTAAGTAGCATGAATAATGGGAACATCAAAGGAAAAAAGGTAACGAACGGTGCCTGATACACTGTCAAGCACAGATTGTTAGCTCAAACACACAGTCACCCTCCCAAACACTAACCCTACACTACCCCTAACAGTAAAGTGCAACAACACTACCCCTAACATTAGCCTAACACCCACATGTGTGTTACACTTACCTGTCATTCACTGTTCATCTTCTTGGCCAGTCTCTGTTCAAAAAGGATGACAGCCTTCCATTGGATGGGATGTGTTCTTGCCCACCTCCCAGCCAATCAGCTTCTAGGGGGAGGATGACGAAACCAGCTAGTAGCCAGGGTGCTGGACATCAGGATTAATGGTTAGTGTGTCTCTTCAGGGACTGTATTTTACTTTAGTCGGATTAATGCTGTGAGTGCCAGTGGGTTAAGAATACCCCACAGGCACAAATAGGGTTAATTCTACCAACATTTTGACAGGTGTTTTTTCATACTTTGGATGTATTGGGTAGGGGCTTAGGTCTCCATATCAGTACATCCACTGGTCATTTAGATTTTTTTTTCTTTGTTTAATTTTACTTTCAGTTCCTGTGTCAGCATTATGGGGATCCATTAAGGAACTCTGCGCTCCAAAAAACTGGGTGCAGGTTTTCACACCATAAAGTGGGTCTCTTAAAAGATCTTACCGCCTAAGCCATGGAATTGAATGCCATATTTCGGCTGGCTTTTTTTTTTACAATGGGCGAAAACTCCGCAAAATTTATCAGCCGAGGTGGGATTTTTACGGTATTTTGTCATAGTTAAGGTAGTTGCATTGCTTATTAATTCCATTGGCTGTTTTTTGGCCGACGGTGCTAATTGAACCGAGACCATAGATAGTAGTAGGTAGTTGAGGAGGAAGCAGGGAGTGTAGCCTCTGCTTCCTCAACCAATGTCCGCTGCCACTGTTTACATTTTTAAAAAGTTAACCACTGGCTTTCACCCCCTGCCTCTTCAGCCAACCACTTACAAAAAAATCTATGTAGGTTTTTACACATTTTTAATTACTTATAAGAATATTACTGAATATATATATATACAGTCTTGTGAAAAAGAAAGTGTACCCTCTCTGAGTTCTACGGTTTTACATTTCAGAACATAATAACAATCACCTGTTCTGTAGCAGGTCTAAAATTAGTTAAATACAACCTCAGATGAACAACAACACATGGCATATTACATCGTGTCACGATTTATTTCACAAAAATAAAACCAAAATGGAGAAGCCATGTGTGAAAACTAAGTACACCCTTATAGCTTCCATAGAATTAAGATGCTAAGTAGCAGACAGGTGCCCTTGATTAAATGATCATCAGCAAGTGTGACCACCTCCAGTGGCATAACAATGGGGGATGCAGGGGTCGCACATGCGACCGGGCCCGTCACTCCAGGGGCCCAACCTCCACCTGTGACCCCCGCCTGCAACTAGCAGAGGCAATTGAGTGGCCTCTTCCGCACACTAGTAATGCAGAGCGCTGGGAGATTACATCATCTCCCAGCGCTCTGCATTAATGAAGAGACAACCACACGAGAGTTCAAGCTGAATAGAGGTCTGTGCTGAAGGAGGCACAGACCTCTCCTGCCACACCGCTGGACCACCAGGGAGGAAGGAGCTTGGGGACAATGTGGAGAAGGAGGCAGTGTGGAGATTGGGGGCAATATGGAGAAGGAGGCAATGTGGAGACTGTGGAGAATGAGGCAGTGTGGAGACTGGGGGCAATCTGTAGACGAAGGCAATATGGAGATTGGGGGCAATGGGGGGCAGTGTGGAGATTGGAGGCAATGGGGGGGCAATGTGGAGATTGGGGTAAATGGGGAGCAATGTAGTCGGGGGGAGGCCCATGGCAATTTCTGCACCAGAGCCCAGTGGCTTCTAATTACTCCTCTGACCACCTCTGTAAAAGTCGACGTGTTAGAAGTTTGCTGGTCTGCAACATTCAGGTGTGTGTTAACACAATGCCAAGGAGGAAGGACATCAGCAATGATCTTAGAGAAGCAATTGTTGCTGCCCATCAATCTGGAAAGAGTTATAAGGCCATTTCCAAACAATTTAAAGTCCATCATTCTACAGTGAGAAACATTATTCAAAAGTGGAAAACATTCAAGACAGTTGCCAATCTTCCCAGGAGTGGATGTCCCAGCAAATTCACCCCAAGGTCAGACCATGCAATGCTCAGAGAAACTGTAAAAAAAACAAGAGTTACATCTCAGACTCTACAGGCCTCAGTTAGAATGTTAAATGTTAAAGTTCATGGCAGCACAATTAGAAAAAAAACTGAACAAGTATGGTTTGTTTGGAAGGGTTGCCAGGAGAAAACCTCTTCTCTCTAAAAAGAACATGGCAGCATGGTTTAGGTTTGCAAAGTTGCATCTGAACAAACCACAAGACCTCTGAAACAATGTCCTTTGGACAGACGAGACCAAAGTGGAGATGTTTGGCCATAATGCACAGAGCCACGTTTAGTGAAAACCAAACACAGCATATCAGCACAAACACCTCATACCAACTGTCAAGCACGGTGGTGCAGGGGTGATGATTTCGGCCTGTTTTTCAGCCTCAAGACCTGGGAATCTTGCAGTCATTGAGTGGACCATGAACTCCTCCGTATACCAAAGTATTCTAGAGTCAAATGTGAGGCCATCGGTCTGACAGCTAAAGCTTGGCTGAAAGTGGGTCATGCAACAGGACAATGTTCCCAAGCACACCAACAAATCTGCAACAGAATAGCTGAAAAAGAAAAGAATCAAGGTGCTGCAATGGCCCAGCCAAAGTCCAGACCTCAACCCGATTGAAATGCTGTTGCGGGATCTTAAGAGAGCTGTGCACAAACAAATGCCTGCAAACCTCAATGAACTGAAGCAACGATGTAAAGAAGAGTGGGCCAAAATTCCTCTACAATGATGTTAGAGACTGATAAAGTCATACAGAAAACGATTACTTCAAGTTCTGCAAGCTATTGAATCATGATCATTAGTTTTTCACACATGGCTTCTCCATTTTGGCTTTAATTTTGTTAAATAAATCATGACACAGTGTAATATGTCATATGTTGTTGTTCATCTGAGGTTGTATTTACCTAATTTTTAGACCTGCTAAGGAACAGATAATTTTTATTATGCCCTAAATAATTATAAACCATATAATTCAAAGAGGGTGCACTTTCTTTTTCACACAACTGTATATGTATATATATATATATATATATATATATATATATATATATATATATATATGAGGAAGTATCATGTGACTGACAAGCTTTGTCCGAAGGCAAAAAATACACAGGTACTGCAGTAAGGAGGAGTTAAGCATATCTCCTATCTCCTCTATACTCCCTGTCCCATTGGTGTAAGCATGTGGAGTGATTTTAACATTACACACCTCCTCCCTGTATGCCCTCCATCCCATTCCACATGTAGAGGACTTCACCTTCCACCACATTACACACCTCCTCCCTCCACTTCGCCTGCTTGATTCACACTTCCCTTCGCCTCATTCACTGCCTCATACGCCCCTTCACCTTGCTAAACCCTGCACTTTGCTGCTTTGACTCCACTACTATTCCCGCAATGACTTTCACTTCATGCAATAGAATTTTCCTTGTTTTCTGTTGATCAGCATGGGTTTTTATTTGTTGTCCCTTGTTCAGATTTACTGCACGTTGGATGTTTATAACATGGATGATAGAATGCTAAAGCGTGTCTTCAAAACCACCATCTCCACTTTTTTTTTACTGGTGGTTATAGTATTGAGCCCTAAATCATACAAATCAATGTTTCCTCAGTACTTGGGCCTATCACAAATCTAACTCCTACAAATCACTGTTTCCTCAGGGCTTATGCCTCTACGAACAAGTCTAAGTCCTATAAATCAATGTTTTCTCAGGGCTTGGGCCTCTAACAACAAGAATAAGTCCAACAAACCAATGTTTCATCAGGGTTTGTGTCTCTAACCAGCCTAAGTCCTACACATCAATGTTTCTTCAGGGCTTGTGCTTCTAAGAACAAGCCTAAGCACTACAAATCAATGTTTCCTCAGGGCTCGGGCCTCTAACAACAAGTCTAAGTCCTACAAATCAATGTTTGCTCAGGGCTTGAGCCTAACAAGTCAAAGTCCTACACATCAATTGTACCTCAGGGCTTTGGCTTCTAACAACAAGTCCAATAAATCAATGTTGTATCAGGACCTGTGCCTCTAACAAGTCTAAGTCTACAAATCAATGTTTTCTCAGGGCTTGGGCCTCTAACAAAAAGTTTAAGTACTACAAATCATTCTCTACAAAATACTCTATCCCATCAAGTATCGGTCTTCCCTAATCACAGCTTACAAAAGGGGGGAACCTCTCTCTGTCATGTTACGTACCAATTTTTTTTAACCAACTGTCCTACCCAATCCCAGTCAACAACCCCCCAAAAAAATCCCAGTTCCCTGATTCTTTCCCCAGACTCCACTAACACAGGTACCCCCAGACGCCTTTTTATACTACGCCTGTGGGAAATAAAATAAAATGTACTATTGTTGTGTGTAAATTCAGACTTCCCATTGATTTCAATGCAATGAGCTAGGAGAAAAAAGTGGAAAAACAGCACTTTTACCAGTAAATTTTCAGCTAGGTGGAATGTGCCATTTTTCAGCCATCCCTACCCTATATCCCCCAGCCATCACCATCAGTAGACTCTCTCTCTCCTTCCACTCCATTTCTACCTCTCATCCCAGACCTTCTCTAAAATCTCAGTAAATCTCTCTCTCCCCAGCCCCTCTGTCTATATCCCTCAACCTGTCTTTATACTCCAGCGCCCACCTGTCACTCTTCTCAGCCCACTTTTGGGTCGATGCTTGACTTGAAGTGATGGGCGAGGGAACTGTGCATAGGGCGAATTGAGTGTATGTGTTCAAGCATGGGGCCCCAAATAGGTACCCTGCCTAGGGCCCTATGATGTCTTAATGCCATATGTTAAAAAGAAAGTGGAGGAGTTCTGGGGCAAACCTTTTGCACTATAAGGGAGAGTTAAAAAATTCCTATTGATATAAATGGGGATTTTAACCCCCTGAATGCTAGAGAGGTCTGCAACCTATTGCTTCGCAATGCATTGGTGACCTCTCTAGCATTTAAGGGGTTAAAATCCTCATTTAAATCAATGGGGATTTTTTAAAATTTTTAGTTCATCTCTATAGTGCAAATGGCTTACCTCTGAACTCCCCCACTTTTCCTTTCAACATACGGCCCTTAATCTGGCTCTGTCCCTCTCAGTCTTCACACTGTCTGGTAATGCAGATGTCTGGGATAGGACATCATATCCTGGTGCCCTGCATAGCCGCATGAAGACGGCAAGGGAGCACTTTTATGGAGGTCTGTGCTGGGAGCTGCACAGAACTCTTGCTCCCTACACTGTAACCAATAATGGTATGTTAAATATAGAACAACAATGTGTGGGCTAAATAATTTTTTGTGACACAACTGATGACATTTTGTGAACAAAATATAGGGTTTACAAACGGCACCCTATATGGACCACGAGGGAAAAGACCTGTGCAAAGCATGTGAGAGAGGAAGAGGAGAAGTGAAGAGGCTGGCAGAGGACTGAAGAGTTCTTCGGAAAATATATTAGGAAAGAAGTGGAAAAACATAGGGAGAAAGAGGAGAGGTGGCAGGGGAAAAGAGAGGCGATGAAATTGATTGGAGGAGAAAGAGGGGAGAGGAAGCAGCCACGAGGACTGTAGGTGGAAAGAGAGAGGGGGCAGTGGGAAAGAGTGGGGACAGGGGCGGACTGACAGGACCCAGGGCCCCTGGTTCAAAAAGAGGTCTGGGCCCCCTGCAGAAATCTCCACAATGCCCCCTTCATCTCCACAATGCCCCCTTCATTTCCACAATGCCCCTTCCACAATGCCCCTTCCACAATGCCCCCTTCATCTCCACAATGCCCCCATCTCCACAATGCCCCCTTCATCTCCACAATGCCCCCATCTCCACAATGCCCACTTCCATCTCCACAATGCCCCCATCTCCACAATGCCCCCTTCCATCTCCACAATGCCCCTATCTCCACATTGCCCCCTTCATCTCCACAATGCCCCCTTCATCTCCACAATGCCCCCTTCACCTCCACAATGCCCCTTCCACAATGCCCCTTCATCTCCACAATGCCCCCTTCATCTCCGCAATGCCCCTTCCACAATTCTCCCTTCATCTCCACAATGCCCCTTCCACAATGCCCCCTTCATCCTCACAATGCCCCCATCTCCACAATGCCCCCTTCATCTCCACAATTCCCCCATCTCCACAATGCCCCTTCCACAATGCCCCTTCCATCTCCACAATGCCCCCATCTCCACAATGTCCCCTATCATCTCCACAATGCCCCCATCTCCACAATGCCCCCTTCATCTCCACAATGCCCCCATCTCCACAATGCCCCCTTCCATCTCCACAATGCCCCCATCTCCACAATGCCCCCTTCCATCTCCACAATGCCCCTATCTCCACATTGCCCCCTTCCATCTTCACAATGCCCCTTCATCTCCACAATGCCCCTTCCACAATGCTCCCTTCATCTCCACATTGCCCCCTTCATCTCCGCAATGCCTCTTCCACAATGCCCCCTTCATCTCCACAATGCCCCCTTCATCTCCACAATGCCCCCATCTCCACATTGCCCCTTCCACAATGCCCCCTTCATCTCCACAATGCCCCCTTCATCTCCACAATGCCCCCATCTCCACATCGCCCCTACCACCATGCCCCTTCATCTCCACACTGCCCCTACCTCCAGTCCCTGGTGGTCTAGCGGCGTTGCTGTGTGAAGTCCCGCGCGCCTCTAGTAATGCAGTGGCTGGGAGATGAGGTAATCTCCCAGCACTCTGTATTACTAGAACTGCGCGCGGCCGTTGTTGGAGAGCTGCTAAGCAGCGCTGGAAGCGGCGGCGGGCCCTCTTCGGTCACGGGCCCTCGGTCCGTGACCGAATGCCCATATGGTCAGTCCGCCCCTGAGTGAGGAAAATGCTGGGGTGAGAGACAGAGTGAGGGAAAAGGGATGGGATTGCTAGAGTTGTATTTAGTATATATACCCACCCCCACGCAATGTAATACCATCTAGTTGGCCAGTTAAAATAAAATCCCTTGTGCTAGTGTTCCATTACAATCCATCCCAATTGGGTCACATTGGCCCATATTTATAAAAAACAAACTGGAGTTAATCTGGCGTAAACCAACTGCACCATAGGAGACAAATACAAATTCCTGTTATTTGCCCTTGAATGCTAAATAGGTCTTCAAAACATTGCAGAAGCAATGCATGAAGACCTCTCTGGCATTTAAGGTGTTAAAAAAACTCTATTCAAGTACATGGGAATTTAGGAATTTTTATTTGTCCCCCTATGCTGCAGTTGGTTCACTCCAGAATAATTCCAGTTTATTTTATAAATATGGGCCATTATTCCTATGTAGGACATCACATTTATACCTTTTCTCACTCGGTCCTTCATTTTCACACTATGAATTGCCTGACGACCTTTAAATGTCACCTCCACTAAATTACATGGTGACGAGGTGACAGCAATGACCTTTGAATGACAATTTTCCGGACTGCATAATAGTAGAATGTTCTACAGATCTCTAATAATGATCATACTCCCCAACATTTGAACATGACATAGAGAGACACAGTATTAGGGTTACCATATGTTTGGATTTTCCATAGTGACCTCTTTTTGAGGGGTTGAGAGTCTGTCATGCTGGAATTTTTAAGTATTCGTTAAATGTGTAAATTTCCTTGTAGGAGAGAGCAAGGGGGAACATTATTTCACATCTCTATTACATGCTCTGTGGCGAATGAAGGAAGCTTCCTCATGCCCACCACTCTTGCAACTATGCTTCTGCTGCTGCAGGAGAATGTAAGTCCGGTGACTGTGTAAAGGTGACTTGTCAGTGAGCCCTTTGGATCATAGGGCTGTTCTCCTGGAGTTAGTACCAATGCTGCTCATTGCCATGCTGCATTTCTCTGCCTAATGCCTCTATTGACCAGTACTGGTATGTGAGTCACTCACTGCCATACCTGGGAACATTTTCCTCTTGAGCCTCCAGAGAGGAATCATGTGATGCTACTGGGGGATGTAAATTATGCAATTTGTGTCACAAAGGGGTAGAGCTTAATCAGGGTCGGGTGACGCTTAACAGCTTTGATAAAGGGGGTAGGAAGTGGTGGGAATGGGGTGGGAAAGAGGAGAAATGGACAGGAAGTGGGAGAAACAAGGTGTGAAGGAGGAGAAGTGGACAGGAAGTGGGAGGAACAAGGTGTGAAGGAGGAGAAGTGGACAGGAAGTGGGAGGAACAGGGTGGCAAGGAGGAGAAGCGTGCCAAGTTTCATAAGAAACCCACCACTACTTGAGAATCAGCCTCTGTCCCAGAAGACCCAGGAATTCACTGTAAAAACAAGGCATATCTGGAGAGTTCCCAGGTATCCTCACTGCTAGTACTGCTAAAACTCTTCTTAAAGGGATAGTAATACTTCGTTTTAACTTTATTTTATTTTGTAGGCATTAAAAAAACATGAAGAATGATATGTCTTATCTCTCAAACCTTTATGGTTTAAGAGATATTCACAAACAAAGTATCCCCCCCTGTTCAACCAGATCAGAAGGGAGGTGCCCAGGTAGACTGCAGAGAGGGACAATCTTCAATTAAGATAAGGGAAAAAGCTGAAAAACTTGTCAAGGGGGGAAGGGCTTTCATTGTTTTCATACAAAGAAAATTGTCCCCTTCTGTTATCTGTCTGGTCTTACAACCAGACTCACATCTGAGAAGAGATGGCTTACACTAGGAAAAAGGGGTGGGAGGGGAAACTTTGCTTGTGAATATCTCATAAACTATAAAGGTTTGAGAGATAAGACTTATATCATTCTTCATGTTTTTTTAATGCCTACAAAATAAAATAAAGTTAAAACGAAGTATTACTATCCCTTTAGTGCTGCTGTCCCCCAATCTATATTAACCCTTTGAGTGCCAGAGGAGTATCCAATGCATTGGATAAAGGGTATGTGAGAGCCATACAGGAATAATCATGCTGTAACATCCAAACAGTGAAATTCGGTTGACATGGCGAAGCATTCTATTATAGAGCTCCACACTCTGAGGCAGGTGCATTAAGAAATGCTGCAGATTTATGGTGAACAAATGCCTCTTCCTATACGACCCACTATCCTGCTACCTTTACATTAAAACTAATGCCATAAGTGGGAGTGCCCTTGTGTATCTCAGTAGGAAAAACCCTACAACATATAGGGCTTTCATACAAAAAAAGTGAATTGTTCCTGTAAGAGGGGAATTCTTAACCCTTTGAGAGCATTGATTACCCCTTTGTCATTCAAAGGCTTAATGTATCTCTCCAGCTGGGAGCCTCCATTCACATTTTTGCTAGGGGCCTTCAATGTTCTTAACCATTTGATTGCCAGAGAGGTATCCAACACATTGCCTTGCAAAGGCATTGGATACCTTTCTGGCATTCAAAGGGTTAAAATATCTCTGATGGTGACTTTTAACATGGAGCAACAAGCACAGATAGGAGTATAGAAGAGAGGTCCCAGAAAAGGGGTACAGCTCATGATCCCAACACATTGCACCCTCATTCTATAAGTGACTCCACCCACAGGCTCATCCACTGTTCCCTGGCTCAGAAGAAAAATGGCTTATACACATTTGAAATGTCATGAATGCCCTTAATGCTAGACAGGTCTCCAAAAAGTTGGGAACCAAGGTGTTGCTGGGAGATATAAATGACGTGATTTGTGTCAAAAGGGCAAGGGTTACCCGTGAGTAGGGGTGGGGCTTAACAATGTGACATTAAAAGTGGGCAGGAAGTGGGAGTTTCTTGGAACTCCCCACCATCTAAGAATCAGTGTCTGTCCCTGGAGACCCAGTAATCAGCTGCAAAAATCTGGGGCAGATCAGGGGAGTTCCCAGGTATGTAAACAAAGTGTGCACCATAAAGCATAAGCAGGTACCCCATAAAGAGGCATTGTTATATGGCACACTCCAAATATGGACATGCCCAGCAGAGCTGTTGCTCCTCTAAAAATGTCCTACTCTAGACGATTAACTATATATATATATATATATATATATATATATATATATATATATATATACATATACACACACACACACACACTCTATAGATATAAAATCTAAGTGAATCTGATTCGCTGACAGGGGAGTGGCTGAAAATCTCTGATTGGTTGAGGAGGAGGCAGGGGGCGTAGCAGGTGTGAGGCACGGCTTGGCTCATGTGACGAATCTTGTTTTTTTTTTTTTTTATTAAATGTCAAACCTTGTGGTGGGGCATCAGGAGCTAGAGAGCTCCCCTGCTTCCATACTACCCAGAGTACCCAGGTAGGAGTGGGTGGGATCAGGAAACCCTCTCATGCCAGTGTGGGAGGCTTTCCTTCATTGACTTGAAAGTGTTTGCCGATCACTAACACTCCTGCCCAGCTCTGGGTATGATGGAAGCAGGGTAGCTCTCTTGCTCCCCTGCATCGCCGAATCACCTGGGAGAACAGTAGCCTCAGGAGAGGTCCTCCATTCCACCCAGTACTAAAATCCTTCAGTCATGCCCACCTAACTAATCAGGCCCAATCTTCCTCCCTGAAGGATCCATCCAAAACCAAAGGGGATGAATGGGCTCCTACTGGGCTCCTATTGCCTGAATGCCCCTTCAGTCAGGACAGGCCCTCCCTGACTAATAGGGGAACCAGCATGACTACTTTATGAAGGACACCCACCTAAAGAAGTCACGGTGTAAAGCAAATTAAGGATAACATTCTTCCTAGGAATTTAATGATTATCTGTATTGTTCCCTTCCATGCAAATGGTTTGTCCCATAACTGTGCCCAATGTGTGTCTGTGCAGTGGACAGCTATAGAGAGTGGAGTGGTAGAGGGGTACAGTAGAAATCATTGAAGGGAGGCTGAAGGAAAGAGGAGGACAATGTGGTATAAAAATACCAGGGATGAAGGAACAAGGGGTAAAGGCGATGGGTGGGAGTAGAGGAATCAGTCGTTGGGGGTCAGGGAATTAAGATGTTGGATAGGTACAAAGTATAGATCAGTGAGTTAACAGAGTTCAGTTTTGTAGGTTTCTGGTATGGGGTTTAACCTTTTGCATGACAGAGAGTAATGTAACACTGAAGATGCTGTACTATGAAGACCTGGGGGAATTTTAGGGGAAACCAACTGCATTATGGGCACAAATATAATTGATTTAAATGGTGATTTTAACCCCTTGAATGATATAACGGTCATCAACGCATTGAAGAGCAGTTCGTTGGAAACATGTCTAGCATTAAAGGGATTAAAAGTTTGCTTTAACCATTTGAGTGCCAGATAGGTAAACAAGACATTGCATCACATTCAAAGGGTTAAATCAATAGGCATTAGGGGGAAGGGGGTTTATACCCCTATGATACAGTTGGCTTGCTCCAGAATTAATGCAGACTCAATTATGCTGAGTTTGCCGATAATTAATTGGAGAGGCCTCTATCAGGGTGAATATAAGGTGGTCACCAGATTTCCCTTTAAATGCTGGACGCTTATGAAAAACTCAACTAGCAGGGTTGCACTTATTCTTGTGTAGTCCTGCTGAATTACATTTTCATAAGCATCCTGCATTTAAAGGGATATGTGGCCACATTTGGTTAATACACAGTTATTCAAAAGGATTCTCTTAGTGGAACATGCTGGAGTCTCCAGAGGGGGAAGAGGGAGTTAACTCTTTGAATGCCAGAAAGGTTGCAATGCATTGGATACCTCTCTGTCACTCAAAGGGTTAATAGAGTAATGCACTCACTGCTGGTCTCTGGCTGGAGAAAATGTAAAAGAGACCTAATGCCTCCTAATATTAGCCATCCGCTTGATTTACTATGGCTAGAAAATCCTAATGGCCCCTATGAATGTTGCTGTTGTGCTTTTGTTTAGGAGCTAGGGTCTTCAATTAGTCCTGAATGTCATGTCCATGGAGGCAGACATGATACCTGCTGGCAGTGCCCAATCCTAATTAACCCTTTAAAGGCCAGAGTGCTGTACAATGCATTGTGAAGCATTGTGTTGCACACTCCTCTGGGTCTTAAAGGGTTAAGATTACCATGTGCAGTGAGCAGAATTTGAGGTCTGTCTAGAAACTGTTATGTCCGCCTCCGTGTATATTAACTCCAGGGTGATTCAAGGTGTCATCTTTTGAACAAAAGCACAAGGGCACAATTGTTAGCGGGCATTAGAATTTTCTAGCCATTGTAGAGTAAGTGGGAACTGTTACTTCTCATCTAATGGAAGGATGCTCTGCAGTTCTGGTAAGTTTGAAGTCAATAGGAAGATGATGTGTAGGTCAGTAACTGAGGCGAGACTGGGTGGGCTGGGAAATGAATCCGTGTTTAATGTGGGTAATCATTGAGATGAATATGATGAAGTGGCTTCCAGCATCAGAGACATTGATCTGCAATTGGAGCATCGATCCGGATATTATATGGGAGATGGACTGTCATAAACTATATTTAATGAGACAAACAGAGATGCACCCATTTACTAGCCAGACAAGCTATATATTACGGGGGAAGGAGACAGAGGGATAGAAAAACACAGAAGAGATGCAGCAAAGAGTGTGGACATAGGGATGGGGCTAGATATAGAGGGTATCATTCATCAAGGTGAAAAGGTGCAATTCTGGAGAAAATCAGCTTCAATAACATAGTAACATAGTTGATGAGGCTAAAAAAAGACATGCGTCCATTAAGTCCAGCCCATACCAAAAAACACCCCTGTTGATCCAGAGGAAGACAAAAAAAGCCCTCTGAAGTCATTTCCAATTTAGCCCCAAATGGATAAAAAAAATCCTTCCTGACTCCAAATGGCAGTTAGATAGTTCCATCCTATCTGCATTGAAGCCATCTGTCATAAAGAATTCCATAGCTTTACTGCCCTTACTGTAAAGAATCCCTGCCTTTGTTTTAGGTGAAAGCGCCTTTCCTCTTGTCTTAACGGATGACCTCTTGTTCTTAGCTCAGCTTTTTGCATAAATAATTCATTGTATAGTTCTTTGGATTGACCTTGAATATATATATATGTAAATAGTAATCATATCACCCCTTAGACGTCTCTTCTCTAATGTAAACAAACCCAGTTTGGCTAGTCTCTCTTTATAACTCAGATCCTCCAATCCCTTTATCAGTTCTGTGGCACGTCTCTGCACCTTTTCTAGTTCAACAATGTTTTAAGAACTGGCGTCCAAAATTGTACTCCATATTCTAGATAAGGCCTAACCAAGGATTTATACAGAGGTAGGATAACATTAGCATCCCATGCATATATGCCTCTTTTTATGCAGGCTGGTACCCTATTTGTTCTTGCAGCAGCTGAGTGACTCTGCACACTGCTGTGAAGTTTATCATCTATCAGTACCCCTATATCTTTCTCTAATGAGTATTCCCCAAGTTGTTTCCCATTTAGAGCGTATGTAGCAAGTTTGTTTCTCCCAAAATGCATAACCTTACATTTATCTACATTAAATGTCATTAAATATGGGGGACAATTCTGCAAATCTCCATTGCTTGAAATGTGGCTTTTAACCTACTGACTGCTAGAGAGGCCTCCAACTCATACATATGTCAGGAGGTCTGATATCTGAGTTGTCAAGAGGTCTGTGGTCTACTTGTGCACCCACAGAGATGTCTGGAGGTCTATCTCTAACTGTACAACCTCAGGGATGTCTGGAGGTCTGTATATAACTGTACAACCTCAGAGATGTCTGGAGGTCTATCTCTAACTGTACAACCTCAGGGATGTCTGGAGGTCTGTATATAACTGTACAACCTCAGAGATGTCTGGAGGTCTATCTCTAACTGTACAACCTCAAAGGTGTCAGTGGTCTACCTCTAACTGTACAACCTCAGAGATAATGTCAGGTGGTCTACATCTAACTGTACAACCTCAGAGATATCAGGTGGTCTACCTCTAACTTTACTACCAAACAGATGTCAGGAAGTGTATCTCTATTTGTACAACCATAGAGATGTCAGGAAGTGTATCTCTATTTGTACAACCATAGAGATGTCAAGAAGTCTACCTATTAATTCTACAACCAAAGAGATGACAGGAGGTCTAATTCTCACTGTACATTTCTCCTATTGTACAGCCAGAGGCAGCCATGGCTATTAATGCCTATTAATTGGGTACGGACATAAAGCACTAAATTAATCTTAAACAGAAAAAAGACCCACGGTCCTCTATGCAATCTTTCAAAATGTGAACACTGTGTAAAGTATATATCACACCACTGTGTTGATAAATTTGAGGTTTTCATTGCCTAGTTTGGCCAAAATATGTTCAAGCTCACTCATCATGTCAAGGTCCCCCAATATCAATTGAGTCCTATCTAATATACATTATCATTCCTATATAAATTTAAAAATTGTCCTAAGGAATTCTTGTAAAAAAAACATGTTGAACTAAGTACCTAGTTAAAAACATAAAAAAAAAACAAAAAAAAAAACAATTTCTAAAATCTTTATGATAGTTCCCTATATAAGTCTTTTCCACCTACCCCCACCTACCCCCACAAGCCACATGGGGTTTATATATTACCTTGATTGCTAAAAGGATATAGTCCAAGCAAGCCAAACAAAAGGCCACATACTATGCCTTTAACGGTATCCAATCGAAATGTCGCCCTCTATTTGGTGACCATCAGAAAGGAGAGATCAGAATATCGCCCGAATCGTGTGGGCGAGACCAGAATGTTTCTGGCATCAAAAAGGTGACATTCTGATGTTGAAAGCTTAAGTGTCATAAAGAAACACAGTCCAGCCTCTCAGACAGCAGCCACACTCTGAACCATCAACAGTTGACTGAAGCTACCATAGCTCAGTTTGGAGTGTGGCTGCAGTCTGAGTGGCTGGACCAGGTATAATGGGTGATGGATCACTGACCTGCATGAAAGGAGGCTGAGCTGGGTACTGATAGGGGGTAACTGGCTTGTGAACACAGGCAGCATGAAGTCAGAGATGAAGAAGATATGGAAGAGCATTGCGAAGCACTGGATATATAAATGTCACCCTCTATTTGAAGACACTTAAGCTTGCAAAATCAGAATGTCACCCTTTTGATGCTAGCGACATTCTGATGTCACCCACATGATTCGTGCAACATCCGGATCTCGCCTTTCTGATGGCTGCTAAATAGAGCATGACATTTCAATAGTAAACCCCTTTAACAACCTCTTTACAAATAATGATAAATATGCTACTATACATTTTAAGTGCATTTCATGCTATATAATTTATAATAATTAAATTAAATAAACTATGGTAAAAAAGCAGCTAGAATGAGGAGAAAGGATTTGCAAAAGCAAAGAGGACAAGAAACTTACAGAGCTAAGTATTAAGGCTGTGCCTGGATTTATGGGAGGGGCGCAAGGTACTTAAGCCCTGGGGTCCTAGGCAACAGCTGACGCTTTCATAGCTAGAAGGACGCTTCATAGCTAGAACAGGAAGTGCATACGCATCACTTCCGGCGCGCCACTCGGGTCAGTCCCAGCACAGTGGCAGCAGCAGCAACCCCAAGTTAGGAATCAAGTTCAGATTCCATTTGCATGCTGTCATTCCCAAACGTATTTAAACCCCTTCCTCATCAGGAAGGTCATTGGTCTCTCCTTCCCACAGCGTCTGTGGGTATTAGAACTTACTGGTGATCAGCAGAAGGCCAAATTTTAGTAAGATTTCAGTGTCTGCAGTAGGCTTCTTCTAGGACTTGCATGAAGTCTCGCTTCTCTGTAAATTCTACACTAGCAAGTAATTATTACAGTTTAGCTTCCTGAATTCATTAACTAAGAGATGTCATCTATTCACAGTAGAACCGCTGAGCAATCACGCAGCGCAGTCGTAAGGAGATCATCAGCCAGTCATTACTTCTCCTGTTCTTAACTAACCTCATTCCTTGTAACTCTGTATCTAGATATATATTTTGTTCTTGGTCATTATGGTGCTTTGAAAAGAAGGGAGATTTAACCTTAACAACTTATTAGCAAGGGGGTTGCCTGCCCATGGGCTAAAACTTTGAATTCACATAATTTGCCCACAGTTGCAGGCACTATGACGCTCCAAGGGTTAAGGGGACACAGTTTATACAGTTACATAGACTTAGGAGTCCCTATCTATACTGGGTATTTATTACTTCAGTATTTAGGTGGGACATATTTTTTAGTTCTGTCACAGCATGATCACAGTTTGCGCCACATGCACTTAATTAGCATGCCTTGCCAGCTTCACCCTTCATCTGGAGATGAGTTCAGCTGGACTAATTCTCTTGACACCTCATGGTGGTTAAGTAGAGTCTATTATTGTTCCAGCGACAGTATTTCAGTTATTCTACAGAGGGAATACTATTGGTGGTCTTCACCTTATATCTCAGGATTCATGGTGAAGTTGGCATCGTATTATGCCCATGTTTCCTTCAGGAGTCCACAGACTAGGATACAGTGGCACAGCTCCCTTACCTCTCTATAGAGGCCGAAGGTTGTTACATGCTCTGCATCTTCGTTAATTCCTCCTTACCTCATCTCGGAGGCCAAAGGTTGAATTACTCACTGGTTTAGAGATTCCTAGTGAGTCTAGCTTTACCTATTCATAGAGGCTGAAAGCTACACTCCCCCATTTATCATCTTGAAAGAGGTTGGAGGTTTCCATTCCCCTTATAATTCTCACCTTTATACCACTTGGGTTATGGCACCAAGGATAGTATAGGAAGCAAGTCATTTTGTCAGACACCCATCCTCCTTACCTTTACATACAGGCCAAAGTTCGATGGTATTTACCAGTCTATCCATTTCCTCCTTACCTCCATGTGGAGGTGGAAGGAGGAGGTGATCTGACAGCACGTGTCTCTAGTATTATTAAAAAAATGACTACTATCTTATTAAGTAAATTAAGCACTGTAGTTGCGGGCACCACTTTCACTTGAGTTTAGCCACTTTAAACTAATTTCACTACTACAAGCTGGGTAGTATCGAGCACCCAAAGGTTGCTTACCCTGCCAGTCTATCTCACAGTCCCCTTCATGGTGTTTCCAGCTCTAGCAGTATCCTTAGCCCAGGTTTATTATACTGACTATCGGATATACTGTTGTCTTATCTTTCAGCATGGAAGACGCAGGCTCCCAAGCAAATCCTGGCTCCGAGGCTTCCATTCCTGAAACCCCAGCAACGCCAAGTGTCCGAGCAATAACACTGAGGGAATGGACTAAGAATAGGATTATGGCAGAATTGTCCCGCCGTCACATTCCTTATCCTACCTCAGCACGCAAAGCTGAATTATTTTGGCTCCTGTTTCCACCAACATCCCCCTCCCTTCCTCCCCATCCCCTACTGTAGTTCATTTACCGGAGCAGCAACAGAATACTGGGATGCTTACAGACCTCAGCTCAGCCATAGCAGATATACAATCCAGAGTATCAACCCTGGAATCTATGTGCATTCCATCAGGACAATTTCCTAATAGCCAAGTGATGCTCCCTCCGGCAGGTATGGTTATGAGTCCCACTCTGCGAATTACTTCTGCGCATTTAATTCCTGCCCATATTAGGAGGGATATTTTAGAGGGCAAAGATATTAATCTTATATTCTCTACTGATTGCATTTCAAGATCTAGCTGAGAATAGGACCATAAGCTGCGGTGATGTCTCAGTGACACTGAAGGCCAAAGATCCTAGACTGAATAAGAAATAATCTATTCCCGAATTCATTCTGGCCTTCAGTGTGTTTTTTGATATATTGTGCTCCTCTCAGCCGAATAGCAGGCAAGAGTTAGACCAATACTTATACGGTGGGTACTCCTTTTTCAACTACCACAGATCTTTCTCGGCAAAAGCAGCGGCAGCTTTGGCGCAATTCAATTACATCACTGACTGGAGTATCTTGGATAACAAGTTATTTTGCTGCCATTTCGCGGGCGTCAAAGCTGCTATCTACTCTCTTTCTCATTCTGAAAATCTATGCCTATCAGCAGTTCCCTCTACTAGCAATGTGGAACAGATTTCCTCAGTGTCCAACCCAGCCCTACATAGCTCCGCTTCAGCACCATCCCTTCCTCAACGTGATGAACTAGGGAGAACAAGACATTATTTTGGAGGTTCTCCTATATGCAATAATTTTAACTCCAAGGGATGCTTTTTTAATGCTTGTAGGTTGAAGAATTTATGCTCGGTATGTCACAGAGCTCACTCTACGACTATATGCCCTCATAATAATGCTATTAATAAAACAGTTCATATCTACCTGTTGCAATCGTTATTGGCTCATCACAATCTTTCTCAATATCTTATTTCAGGATTTGAAGATGGATTCCACACAGGTATTTTAGCATCCCCGCCAGATTCTTATGAGTCCCCCAACTTAGTTTCAGCCCTATCTGAACCAGAAGTAAGGGATTCATCCTAGGCCCTTTCCCTACTCCACCATTCTCTGTCTGGAGGGTAAACCCGTTAGGCATAGCTACTAGGAAATTCTCCCTTAAGAAACGTCTTATTATTGACTTCTACGCCCCCCATGTCTCTCCTATTCCTAGTATAAACTCGCTAATTCCATCAGAGGAATTCGCTTTGGAATATGCCAGTATTGACGATGCAATAGTTCATATTAAGCAGGCAGGTATCACGGTGCCCGTGTTATTTCTGGCGACATTTTGACAGTGCTTCTTCCTGATTCAGTTTTATTGGCTAACGTGGTGTTGCTCCACCCAGTGATAACTCTTAAATACTGAGCCCTGTCATTGTAGCCTTGCCCTTTCGTGGTGCTCCCGTTACTAGCACTGTCTCCAGTATTAGTGTGTTTCCCGTGTATGACCCGGACTGCCTGACTACTCTGCCTGTATTGTTCCTGCCCTGAGTACCGAACCGGATTGGCTGACGTTCCTTCTCTGTGTACCGACTCGGATTGGCTGACGTTATTGCTCTGTATACTGACCCAGCCTGGCGACGTTCCTGCTCTGTGTACCGACTCGGATTGGCTGATGTTCCTGCTCTGTGTACCGACCAGGCCTGGCTGACGTTCCTGCTCTGTGTACCGACCCGGCCTGGCTGTTTCTCCTGCTCTGTGTGCCTACCAGGGACTGCTTACTGTTCCATCCGGTATCCGGTTAAGGGCCTGTCTACGATCTTTCTGACCATGGACATATCCGTTGTTGCCTCCGTTGCTGCTCCGGCAGTCTTGTACTGTTGCCCAACCAGTATTGTGCCTCGTTATGCATCTGGTGCTCATAGCACCCATCTGGTAGCACCACGGTACGCTTGACCTATACTGCCCTAGCTGAGGTTGGTTTATCTTGGGCGCCTCAGGTATTATCTACTCTGGATGTCAACTCTAGCTGGTCTGAGCATTCGTTAACCCCTTGTGGGTTGGTGCCTGGCACGTTGGGTACATTTGTTACAGCTCCTTGTTGGCGTTATTCCGTGCCTCCGTGGCAGTCCTCCTTTGGCAGCTCCGGTAGTCTACTGTTTGTCCAGGGCCTCCGTTGCTTTTGTGGCCTTAGTCACCATTGTGTCACTCTCTGTGTAGAGAGTGAACTAAGGGCCATTACACTATTAGGGCCTATCTGTCCTCCCGGCCTAATAGTACCACATTTGTCCTCCTAGTTGATTCACATGAACTGTGGCTGACCTGTGTCAGTATCATATTGTGTATTGTAAATACTGGACCTGTGTGGGTACTTATACTGTAACCTGACCTGTGTTAGTAGTGTTTTGTCTTCATACCTACTGGACCCGTGTGGGTCATTTTGTTACCTTGATTCTTTAATAAAATTGCATTTTAACCTAAACCTAACGTGTCTGAGTGTCAATAAAACCGTTACAGCAGGTCACCGATGTTTACTGTCTAAGACGGACATCGTTGACGCTTTTAAACCCATCTTAGCTTCGGATGCAAAAGTAGCCTGAAAATTTTTGATAGATTTGCAGATACGTTATGCTGGCTGCTCATGAATCATTACAGATGTCCTATCGCTCTCCATTACTTAGATGATTTTCTGCTAATGGAGCCTTTTAGCAGATCTCCTTAACAAGCTCATTTTACTATGTTCCCTCCATCTTTATCTCTATCCTCCCCCGCAGTGTACTCAGACGCCTCCGCAGCTTACAGTTATGAGGTCATTTACAAATCAGAACAGTTCTCAGAACATTGGCTACTGGAAGAGTTGAATTTGCCTTTTTACAGCGCTTCACCCCTCTTTGAGATATGCCCTATAGTGTCGGCTGCGGCATTGTGGGGTAGCTCGTGGTCCGGGGAAGCAGTAGCATTTTATACTGATAATCAGGCTACTGCATTTATCTTAAATAAAGGCAGATCCAAGTCACCTTCCATCATGCTTTCTCTCAGGAAACTGATTAAACTATCCCTGGCATGCAATTTTCAAATTAATAGTATTTTCATCCCAGGATCTGAGAATAGGGAAGCTGACGCCTCTCCTCCAGGGTTCGCAGAATTGATGTCAACCTAGAGTCATTCCTGCATGCTGCTCAAGAAATAATTAATAAAGGATTAGCCCTCAATACCAGGCGGGTATATGAAAGAGCTTGGTCAATATTTCTAAGGTTCCTCCAATATACAAAACCTAGTAATCCAGTTTCTCATGAAGTAATTTTAGCGTTTGCATCCTATTGCCATTCAGCCCTCAGTTTATCTCTCCATCTATTAAACTTTATCTAGCAGGTGTCCAACACTTCATTTCATTATCACATCCCTCACAGCCATCAGTTATCGCCTCTCACAATGTTCCTAAAAGGTGTAGCAGCAATTTCTAAACATCTCCAATGTGCATGCCTTCAATATTTAAGAAAATGGCAAATTTACTCAAACTAAAACCTTTTGATACTCATACCACCAGTATTATGTTACCGGCCATTTATTTAGCTTTTTTTGGATTTCTGAGGCGAGGAGAGTTCACCATCTCTGCTGGTTCTGCTCAGTTCCGAAAAAAAATCAGATTTAATAGAATACCGTGATCACTTCGAACTTTCTCTGGCAAATTCCAAAACCTATCAATTCGGTTCAGGTGTCTGTATTCCATATTATGGTACTGGTAATCAATGGTGCCCATTTACTGCACTCAAAGATTTCTCCACTCTTTTGGCCAACAATCTGGCTTACAGCCCTCTGCTTTCAATGCATGACGGTCCGTTAAAAAACATCTAAATTTATTCAGTTAACTAAAAACTTGCTTGCTAGGCTAGGTTACAACCCAAATCTATTCTCAGGACACTCCTTTAGAATGGGTGTAGCATCATCAGCATTTAGCAACAATGTGCCCCCATTTATCATTCAAAGGCTGGGCTGTTGGAGGTCCAGTTGTTTCAGCTGTTACATTCCCAATCCAAGGTAAGGAATTAGAAGTGCCCTATCTTCATTATGTAAATAAATTCTGTTTGCATTTCTACTAATAAACGTTTGCATATATTGGTACAGCCTAATCAGGCTCCTAATCAGGCTTGCTGCCTCATGTACAATCCAGTGGTTGGACAGAAGCCCTTGGATATTGGCCATAGGGACAGCCAGTCCATTATATCATTATTACGCTGAAGCCTCGACCTTAAGTATTAAGGCTGTGCCTGGGTTTATGGGAGGGGTGCAAGGTACTTAAGCCCCGGGGTCCTAGGCAACAGCAGACACTTTCATAGCTAGAACCCACCGCAATCTCCCCCCCCCTTTTTTTCCATCATTCCTTAAGGCAGGCCCTCTAATCAGGCTTGCTGCCTCATGTACAATCCAGTGGTTGAACAGAAGCCCTTGGATATTGGCCATAGGAACAGCCAGTCCATTATATCATTATTACGCTGAAGCCTCGACCATAACTCACAATAACATATACATATAAATTAAAATATGAACCCAAGTGAATACGGCATAGATAGCAACAAGGAATGAAGGGTTCGCCAGCCCCACAAATTAGACTGAAACCTAAGACAAAAGCTAAAACAGAAAAAAGACCTGTGCTTCTCTATGCAAGTTATCAATATGTGAACCCTGTATAAAGAATAAATCATACCACTGTGTTGATACATTTGAGATTCTCATTGCATAGTATGGCCAAACCACATCAAGGTACCCCAATTACAAGCAAGTCCTATCTAATATAAATTATCATCCTTTTGTAAGTTTAAAAATGTTCATGAGGAGTCCGTGTAAATAAACGCGTCAAACTTAGTACCTAGTTAAAAACATATTAAAAAATACTTTATAAAATCTTTATGATAAAACTTACCTGTGTTCAAACAGCATTGGCTTTCAGTGAGTGGGCGGAAGCCCAAGAATACTCTAGTTCCATCAGTCCCCTTTACAAGTCTTTTCCACCCACCCCCACAAGCCACATGGGGTATATATATTACCTTGATTGCTAAAAGGACATAGTCCAAGCAACCCAAACAATAGGCCACATACTATGCCTTTAACAACCTCTTTACACATAATAATAATAAATGTGCAACCATAAATTTTAAGCGCATTTCATTCTATATCATTTAGAATAATTAAATCAAATACAATATGGTGAAACACATATCCATTTAAATCCTGGACGCTTATAAAGCACACCCTGCAGGGTTCTACTCATTCCTGTGTTGTCCAGAAGAATTACATTTTTAATAAGCTTCCCTGATTTAAAGGGATATGTAGTCATGTTTAATGAATCATTTGAGAGGAAACCCAGTGTATCTAGGTCTTCTACTCCAAATAAGAAATTCCCCGGAAGGGACCGCAGGGTACAGGAGGGGAAGCATGTCATGGGGGAGGGTTGATTCATGGAGGAAGTGCATGGGTTGGGAGGAGTAAAAGGATAAGGGTATGAAAGGGTTTGAAACAGGAAGTGAGTTGTTGTTTGGAGGAGGAGAGGACAGAGGAAGCATTCTGCTGCGCGCTGCTGCCTGATTTCCAGCTTTCCTGCCTTGTTTCTCCCCAGCTGTTCCCCTGCTGTTTTTTGGTCACTCTCTTTGCCCAGTTTGGGGCTCCCTGCTCCAGTCTGCTGCTGATCGCTGTCCCCTTGTACTTTGCTTTTTCTCTTACTCTGCTGTCTTTCCCTCCCTTGTTCATTTTCTCCCTCCCCTCTGTGGTCCTGTTTTTTGGCTTTCTTTATCCCTCATCCCTGTCTCCCTTCCACTCTCCTTGTGCAGTTTTTTCTTCCCCATTTCCTCACTAGGTCTGTCCTTGGCGCCCGGACCGGGCATCAGGCCCGGTGTGGCCTCATGCAGCTGCATCCGGATGTGCTGTTCTGTCCACCATTGGAGCTCCGCGGTTTTTTCCTGCAGGATCGGGAGTGCTCATGGGGGCCAGTTGCTGGGATGAACGGCTGGCTTTGGAGGGTAGGTTTACCCTTCCTTCAGGGCTTGAGCTCTTCGCATCAGCTGCCCGTTCTGCTTCGCTCCTGAAGGGAGTTTTTTGGGCTCGCGCCAGCTTTTGATACGGCCCCTGCGAGCTCCGCTCTGGGGTGCTGTCTGCCTGGATGAAGATAGATGCTCCTGCTGCGAGTGTGGCCTACTCCTCCCGTGGGACTTCTGGGGCACGAGAGACTGAGTGGGACAACGTGTGCTGGTTTCTGCGCCGGACACGCAGCTCTGTCCACAAGGGTGCTCTGTTCCTGATTTTCCTCCCCCTACTTCGCTACTGGACCGGCTGAAGATGGAGGCCTGGGTGTGCAGTGTGGATGGTATGTCGGGATGGGGAGCGGTGGGAGTAGTATGCCTGGGGGTTGAGTGAGTGTGCTCCGCCTCAGCTCTTCCTGAGGTATGCTGGCTTGGCTTTGGGACTGGCTCTGGGAGGCATCGGTTGGCTTACTGCCGTTTGTTCTTCCCGCTCGGGCGGTCTCCTACCCCAAGGCTTCGGCTGTTATATGTGTTGGTTGGTGGATGTTTGTGTGGCTGCGTTTGGATGTATGGGGCTGGATGCGTGTCGGGTTGTGTTTGTGGTGCGGGTAGTGGTTTGTGGTGGTTATGCGTGTGTGGCTGGGTGGGTGTATGTCGGTGTTTGGTGTCTGGCTGGTGGGTTTCTGTCTGAGTGTATGTCTGGTGGAGTTGGTATGGATGTCTGGGGGGGGTTGTGCGAATGGTGCATGTCATTTTGTGGGTATGTATGGAGGGCTGTGTATGGGTTTGTATGTGTGGATGTTTATGGGGGTGTGTATGGATTGATGTCTGTATGGGGGATGTATGAATGGGCGGCGGTGTGCGTGTGGTTCTGTATGAGTGGGCTCTATGGCTGTGCCTATGTACATGGGTAGGGTTGTGTGGGTCTCTGGTATACTTATGTTTGTGGGTATGAGGTCTATATGGATGCCTATGTACATGGGTGGGATGTGGGTTTGTGCTATGGTTATGTAGGGGCAGCTATATATCTTTTGTGGATGCGGTGTTTTGTCTGCTGGGTATCTATGTTGTGAGTGTGTGTTGTTTTTTATGTGTGTATATATAGATGGATGTGAGTGTGTGTAATTTTATGTGTATCTATATGGATGTTTATATGTCTGGTATGTCTATGGGTATGTGTATGCATGCCTAGGTATCTGGGTGTGGATACCTGTATGTGGATGTGGATGGTTCGGTGTGGTGATGGTTTGTCTTATCTGCATTTGCATCACTAGGTGTATGGATGTGTATGTGTATATATATATGTCTGTGTGTGTATATATAGGTATGTATGTGTATATATATATATGGGACAGTTCATGTATTTAGACGGGCTCAAATTTAGCCTTACTTGAGCGCCATTCACATGTGGTTACAGCGATCGAGTTACCTCATTTTCAATTTAAAAAAAAAAAAAAAAAAAATTATTCTCCTATCTTCCATGGTTTAGGGCACACTCACTGTTCAGGCGATAGGTATTGGGTCACACTGGATGTGTGCTGGGTCATTTGTCCAGCTCGTACTGGTGGATCCTAAGGTATTGATATGTATATGTATGTTTCTGTATATGTGTATGTGTGTAGGTATATACATGTATGTGTTTATAGCTCTTTATAGGTTCACCATTTGAGTATGTTGTCTACCATTTCATGCGGACGGCTTTCCAGTACGGGGAATAATTTTTAGAATAGTATTTGCATGTTAACACAGTTTGTGGAATTGAGGGGGCACCGGGTGGTGATGCCAGTGGCATACATGAGTGACATGGCTTCCTGGTTGGGAATCCCTGCATGGAACTCTTGTCATGGGTGCATAGGTGTCAGTGTGTGTTTGTGTGTATGTGTGTGTGTTTGGCTGTGTGGTTGGTATGCTTTTCTGCACAGATGTGGTTCTGGGCTCTGTTGGTCGCATCTGCTCTGGGGATCGGCCCTCCCTGTCATATCAGGTTTGGTGTGGCTGCTGAGGGTTCCAGTGGTGGTGGTGTAACTGGGGGCTTCGGACGCCCCAGTATTGATGGTCCCCTGGAAAGGAGTGTCGGTTGGGTGTGGCAATCAGTTGGCCAATGGTTGTCGGAGGTTCCAGTTTCATTTCGAGTTCCTGGCCATGGGACTACGTGGCAGTGGGATTGCTGGGTATTTTGCTGCAGCGTTCGTCTCCCTGGGTGCGTCCAGCACTGCAGGTACATCGGGCTGGGCTGCTTCGGGTCCAGGCTCATTGCGGGGCTGCGGAAGGGCAGGTGGCCGGTGTGGCTTGCCCCGGTTCTTCTCACGGTGGTTGATGTGAGCTGAGTCTCTTCCAGAATGAACGGCAGGGGGCTCCTCGGGTGTTGCTGTGCATCATTACACTGTGCGGCTCTGCAGCAGGTGGTCATCGGGCAGCTTTGTGCCGGCACGGCATGTGGCTGGTCTGACGGTGTGTTCCAGTGGTCTTTCTCTCACTCCAGTTTGCTTCGGTTCCCCCCCTTTTTGTGGTTGGGCATGTAGGTAGGGTGCTATGATTCTATCTAGATAGTGCAGGAGCGCTGAGTGGTTACGGACTGGTGTCTGCACGAGGCCAGGTTAGCTCCGGGTGGATGGTTTGGCTGGCATGCTTGTTGGGTAACTGTGCCAGGTGGTTGGTTCTATTGGCGAGTCCTGTGGGGACGTAGTGATTGTTTTTTCTTTTGGGTCCCTGTATCCTGAATTTTCCTGTGATCTGTATTTTACTAGTAGGGTTGAGGTTGGTTGGTGGCCTGCTGGTTGTGTGTGTGTTTTTTCTGCTTGAACTGGGAGAGTTACTATCAAAAAAAAAAAAAAAAAAGGGGTTCGGTATTGTGGGGTGTGTTTGTTGTTTGTGTTTTTTCTTCGGCATGAAGGGGTTTTTTCCGTTTTGTGCTGACGTTGTGTGTGGGTTTCTGTGTGGTACCTGTGTGTATGTTTGTCTGTATATGTATATGGGGGTATATAGGTATCTATCTATTTATATATATATATATATATATATATATATATATATATATATATGTGCATGGGTATATCTGTGACTGTTGGTTTAGGTGTGGATATCTGTCTAGGCGTGGGTTATATGTTATTTCTGCTATATATGTTGCTGTTTTCTGTTGTCTGTTTGTCTGTTTATTCTGGTATTGTAGGGTGGGCGGTTATGAATGGATGTTTCAGTTGGGTGAGGTGGTTTGTTTATGGGTCTGTTTTTTGGTTAGGGATCTTCTTCCACTGGTTCATTGTTCTGTGTCTGTCTGTATTTATGTCGTGGACTGGGTATGTGTGTTTGTTTTGTTACTATGCTACATTTGTAGGTTGTGCAAGTAGTGTTTTTTGCTTTCGGTGGCTTACGGCGCAATCACTGGGATGGCATGTTGCTTTGTGGGGGATGCCTGTTTTTGTTGTGTGCTTTCTGTCCAGGATGTCTGTGGTTTCTTTGTTTAGTGCTTCCTCTCTCCCCCTCCCCCTTGTGGCGTACCTGTGGTTGGCAAGTATGTGCCCGCTGGTTGAGGCTTGGGGTGGTATCTTCTGGACTTAGTTGGTCATCTGTGTGTGGTGTGTGTTTGCTTGAATGGTCTGGGTCGTTCTCACTGGTTTGTTGCGGTTTGTTTGGTGGTGTGCTGTTTTGTGGAATGGTGATTCTTGGGTGGAGTGCCCGACTGGGCTGTGTGTGTGGTTTTTTCTGGTATAGGGGATACAGACCAGGTTTTGGTGGGTGTTGGGGCCGACTGGTCAGGTTATTGACAGTCGGGCCTGGTGGCGGGGGGCCCGACTGGTCAAGGTATTGACAGTCGGGCCCTGTGGCGGATAGTCCTTGCATGGTTTTCAGAGATCAATAACTGATGTGGTAAAGTTAGGGGATTTTATCCTCGGGTGGAAGCCCTTTGGGAGTTTACCCCGGACTTAGGTCGCGGGAGGTCACGTTACCCATTGAAGATAAAGTGGATGGCCAATGGGGTAATTACTTGGAGTCAGCTGTAAGTGCTGAAGAATGGTGGAATCAGCTGTAAGTGCTGAAAATGGTGGAATCAGCTGTAAGTGCTGAAGAACGGTGGAATCAGCTATAGTGCTGAAGTGTGGGAATGGTAGCATGAGCCCGTACAATTTGGCCATGCTTGGTATCAAGGAAAGCGGATTGCCAAGGACTGTCAGTTAATGAATGATTATTGCTTAATGATTAATTATTGTTGTGTTGAATAAGAACAATAATAATGTGAGTAAAATAGTTAAATAAAGCTTTGGTCTGTTATCCCCAATATGATGTGTTGGTAATTATTTATGGATCATACCCTCTCCCTATGACAAGAAATTCCCCGGAAGGGACCGCAGGGTACAGGAGGGGAAGCATGTCATGGGGGAGGGTTGATTCATGGAGGAAGTGCATGGGTTGGGAGGAGTAAAAGGATAAGGGTATGAAAGGGTTTGAAACAGGAAGTGAGTTGTTGTTTGGAGGAGGAGAGGACAGAGGAAGCATCCCTCCCTCCCTCCCTCATGTGGTATGGCTGTGTGTCGTGGTTGGCGGATAGTCCTTGCATGGTTTTCAGAGATCAATAACTGATGTGGTAAAGTTAGGGGATTTTATCCTCGGGTGGAAGCCCTTTGGGAGTTTACCCCGGACTTAGGTCGCGGGAGGTCACGTTACCCATTGAAGATAAAGTGGATGGCCAATGGGGTAATTACTTGGAGTCAGCTGTAAGTGCTGAAGAATGGTGGAATCAGCTGTAAGTGCTGAAAATGGTGGAATCAGCTGTAAGTGCTGAAGAACGGTGGAATCAGCTATAGTGCTGAAGTGTGGGAATGGTAGCATGAGCCCGTACAATTTGGCCATGCTTGGTATCAAGGAAAGCGGATTGCCAAGGACTGTCAGTTAATGAATGATTATTGCTTAATGATTAATTATTGTTGTGTTGAATAAGAACAATAATAATGTGAGTAAAATAGTTAAATAAAGCTTTGGTCTGTTATCCCCAATATGATGTGTTGGTAATTATTTATGGATCATACCCTCTCCCTATGACATGCATCCTTCCTTCTGCCTTATGTCTACCTGCATCGTACCCACCCAATTTATTTGTGTGCATATAAAATATGTATATATTTAATTAACACTTTATGTGCTAGATGAGTGCCCAATGCAATGCATTGATCATGTCTCTTGCATTCAAAAGTTTGGGCTATAGAGGATAAAAAAAACAAACAGAATGACAGTTATTTTGGTGACTATATATTGGATACTCCCTGTGTATTAGGTAAGAGCTGTGTGCACGACTTTTATGATGCAAACAAAATATACATATCATTAATTGATAGTCCCTTTTTTATTCTGGAGCCCACTGTGGGAGAACATTCAAGACTAGTGCTCCCAGCTTCCTTATTACCCAGCTGGTTCTGTAGTCTAAGAGAGCATCTGCTAATTGTACTCATTTAGGACAGGAGTTTTAAAATCTAGTCTTAACCGTTTGAGTGCCAGAGAGGTACGCAATGCGTTGCGTACCATTCTGGCACTCAAGGGGTTAAATATGTATTGTATGGAACACTAGAACCCTTGCATGTTAACCCTATGGGTGCTTGAAATTATTTTAATGCATTCCTTTGAAATGTGTTTGAGATATCTTTGGATTCAAAGGGATTAATTATGTACCATGAAGTAGTAGTACTAAAAACTAATAGTACCATAATGTTAACTGGCAGATATAAGATAGCAAGCTTTCTGATCAGAAAATGGGTCAATGATAACTGACTTTTTATATCTGGCCACTCATCAATCAGAAAGCTAAAGATGTCACCCTGATGAAAGTCCCATGGGAGTGTGAAATGGGTATTAACTGCATAGTCTTGTATTATTTTTATATTAAAGTATTCTGATTGCTAATGTTGCATCTGTTGCTGTTCTGTGTGCCATCCTGTGTTACATCCACTTCAGACTCGAAGAACGGATTTAAATTTTTGTTTCAGCAAACTTTCAATAGCTCTGGTTCACTGAAGACATCAGTGTGATTCTGAGTGTGTGGATTAACTATTTGGGGTACATGACTGATTTATGCTGTTAATCCTGCTCACTTCCATCTCTCTCTTGGTTTGTTTCTAAGTGTTTGAGGGATCCCTGTGGAGTGGAGATTACTGAGGGCCTGCGGGTATCAAAGATGATAATACTACACTCTGATTGGTTAATTTGTGAGCAAATAGGGAAATCTTACACCTGCACTATTAGGGTTACCTGAGGGCTGCATTTGATAAACTCTTCTTTAGTACATCTCCCCTTCCCCACCTCCAGGTTCTTAGTACATCAGCCTCAGAGGAGCCGAGCACTGAACCTTTACTCCATCTCCACAGATGTCATGAATGGACTGTGTACCCACATGTCACCGCTGGATGGGTTGGTGCCTGAATGCACTACTGTGCTCATACATAAGCAGAGGCAGCAGTACGTGGTACTCAGAAACACAGTACGTGCTGCACCCACCTTCCAATCATATCCTTCAGTGAGGCATACGTAAAAAAAGAAAAGAGGAGCAAATCTGGGAAAAACAACTGCCCCATGGGGGGGGGGGGTTGAAATAAACATTCCCAAAACACCCATTCATGTAACCCTTTGAGTGCCAGAGAGGTATCCATTGCATTGCTTGGTACTCAAAGGGTTAAAAGGGGCTTAAAAAATAACCGTCAAACTCTTTTTCAACATTACATGTACTGCAAGTTCAGAATGTTCCTGACGATCAGCTCTCTGAATTTCTGATTCCAGTGTGTTTCCTGCTGTAAGGTATAGTGATTGTTCTTCCTCTTACTCTTTCCTTCCTCCCTGTCTCTCTCTTCCCCCTCTGTATCTCTCTCCTTCTCGCTCTCCCACTCTCACCCTTTCTCCCTTGAACTCTCTCTCACTTCCTTTCTCTCTCTCTTTTCTCACACTTTTTTCTCTCTCTCCTATCTCTCTCACTCTCTCTTTTTCTCCCTTAACGCTCTCTCTCCCTTTCTCTCGCTCTTTCTCTCTCTTTCCCTCTCTCTTTCACTCTTCCTTTTCTCTCTCTCTCTCTCTCTCTCTTGATCTCTCACTCTCTCAATCTCTCCCTTTCTCTCTCTCTCCCTTTGTTTCTCTTACTTTCTTTCTCTCTCTCTCTCTCTCTCATTCTCCCTTTACCTCTCTCTCTCCATCCTTCTCTGTCTCCCTTTCTCTTTATCTCTCCCTCTATCTCCCCTTTTCTCTCTCCCTCTACCTCTCTCTCCCCATCCTTCTCTCTCTCCCTTCCTCTGTCTCTTCCTTTCCTCTCTCTCCTTATCTCTCTCTCTATCTCCCTTTTTCTCTCTGCCTCTACCTCTCTCTCTCTTTCTCCTTTACCTTTCTCTCTTTCTCTCTCTATCTCCCTTCTTCTCTCTCCCTCTACCTCTCTCTCTTTCTCCTTTACCTCTCTCTCCCTCTCTCTCTTTTTCTTCCCTCTCTCTTTCTCTCTCTTTCTCCTTTACCTTTCTCTCCCTGTCTCTCTCTCTCTTTTCCTTCCCTCTCTCTTTCTCTCTCTCTTTTTCTCTCTCCCTCTCTTTCTCCTTTACCTCTCTCTCCCTCTCTCTCTTTTCCTTTCCTCTCTCTCCCTCTCTCTTTCTCTCTCTCTTTTTCTCTCTCTCTCTCTTTCTCCTGTACCTCTCTCTTTCTCTTTCTCTCTCTTCCTTTCCTCTCTCTCTCTCTCTTTCTCTCTCTCCTTTACCTCTCTCTCCCTCTCTCTCTCTCTCTGATGGGGTCTGGGTGTCTCGGCGCTCTTGTCTCCTGCCCTCTAACCTGATTATCTTTCTCCAGATGCCTTTACGTTTTGGCTCATTAGGAAGCTAATGTGATCAGGCTGTGATGTGCTGACAGAGGGCAGCTGATATGTCTGGATGCTGGCCTCACCGGACGGCAACACTCACCCCTTCACTGCCCAGCCTGCAGAGAGTTTCATCTCGTTGGCAGGGGTGTGTGTAAACTATCTCCACCTAATAATACCCCCTGTACTTTACCATGGCCAGAAAATCCTGTTAAGTTTGCTTTTCTTCAAGTGAAAACATCTTCAGTCAGTCCTGAATGTCCGGGAGGCTGCCATGACAGCTGCTAGCAGTTTTTTCAGTCTGAATTAGGTAGAGTACTTAACCCTTTCATAAAAAGATCATGGGACTTCAAATTGTACTAAATACACATGGTAATTGTAATGAATAAAACCCCGGAGGGGTGTGCAATGCATTGTGGTTCTTGCACTCTGCCTTCTTCAGTATGGGCAGCTAGCTAGCACTTTCATGTCCTCCTCCATGGGCACGACATGCAGGACTGATAGAAAATGTTGAACAAAGGCACAAGGACAACATTCCTAGGGACATTAGGATTTCTGGCCACATTAAGGTAGGGTTATTATTAGGAGGTGTTACTTCTCCTTTAACTGAGAAGGATGTAGGAGTGTAGCTGCAGAATATGTTGGAGTTTTATAAATTAAGGATAATAATAGTAAATAGATTCATTGTTAACCCCATGGCTGTTAAAGATATTCAACCCATTGATTCTCACTGCCTTGGAGACCTTTCTAGAATCCAAAGGGTTAAAATCGCTCTGCTGGTGACATCTGATACCCTACCTATGATCTAGAGTGATGCTCTTTAGGCCTCTGATAAAAGAGGGGTTAATAGAATAATGCTGTGTGGGTCTTAGTGTCCATGTCAGGGTGCGTTGTTCAGGTAGGGATACTCTGCAGAACTTAGCAGATATTTTGGAGAGATGATCTGCAGAACTCTGTTAATGATTTGGTGAAGTAGTCTGCAGAGCCCTGGTAAGGAATGTTTTGGTGAAATGATCTGCAGAGCTCAGTTAAGAAATGTTTTGGAAAGATGATCTGCAAAACTCTAATAACCACTTCACTGCTAAAAATGAGGATGTCCAGATCTTCAGTAGATGGTTTAAAACTGCTATGGATTTGGATGTCCACGTCCTCGACAGTTGCGAGTGAATGGGTTACTAATGAGGACCGAGGCTTACCAACTAGGACTGCTTGAGGGTAGTCCCTCACTGCGAGGGATAATGGTATGCTTCTGATAGTATATCATCCTTTTATTTGTCTTATGAGAGTTTCTGTTAATAAATACATTAGGAAATGCCATAGTTTTCAAAGATTTTAGTATATTTGAAGGGGCAGAAATTTAAAAAAAAAAATGCATATTTTTTCCAGTAGCTCTATACTCTGGAACCATTTGTGCACCCCATTATAGGGTTAGAAGTGCAAGTTACCCTGCATATGATGTGGTGGGTTGTCTTCCTTCCAAAATGGCATTCCTTGACTATGGTTTCTTCTTGTCTATATTTACAAACCGGGGCATAAATAGAAATGACTGGGCACCGCACTCCACAACACCTACTCAGTATTCTAATACCCTCTACTACAGAAACAATTTTTTATGTGCTACACATGCAGTTGAGAAAAAAATTATGATCCAGATGATGTCAAAATATTTTCCTGCAATTGATCTCAATTTGTATGTGGCCCAGAATGCTTCAATCTATAGAACACATAATAATGTTTACAACATAGATGGCTATGGCTCACAGTGCTTGCAGATCAATAGGGAAACTAATCTGCTCTTTCATCTACATGGAACTAACACGCAGTTTACAGTACCAAAACAGAAAGGATGACAGCACTTGCAATTAATCAGTAGACAGACTGAATCATAGAGAAGGATGGGGCGGAACGGTGGGGTACATTGTTCTATAGGTTGCTGTGAGTCCTGGGATGAAAGTGAGATATTACTGACCAAAGAACTATTTTCCTCTTCTCTAACACAGCTTAGAGTAAGTATATAATGTGCAATTTGTGTCTCCAATTCTCCAGAGACTGACTGCTTTGTCATCAATCAGACTATTTACATCAAGCAATGGGTCTCTAATATCACAGCTGGCAACTGTCTCTGAATTCCAGGCACAGTCTTTGATTTTTGAACATTATCCCTGTAGTGTGATATCCCTGGTTCTGCCCCTACTTTTAAAATTTAATTTCAGCCCCAGATTCTATGTGCTTGTTATTAAAAGCTGAATAGAATCTGAGCACGTCCACTTCTCAATAGTGCTTAGTTATGATAGCTTGGCTATTTATGGGTGGGTGATGTCTGTTCTGATCTAGAAGTGTAGCTTTAAGTCTGTTATACAAGTTTTTGTTTCTGGTGTTGCACTACACAGTACTATGGACTACTGGCAACACTAATGTGACAGCTGAGGAGAAATGGTTTGAAGTGTCGGCAAGTATGCCATATAGATATTCTAACATGATAAAGCAGAATAATCCTTTGGAATAGACACACACAGCACTTTGTGATTGGTCTGTGCTGTGTTGTGTGTTTGTGTGTATGGTTTCCATTCCAAACAAGCAAAAGCAAGTAAAATCTGCCTGGGGGAGCTCTTCTTTAGGAGTGTTTAGGGGGCAGGCTCAGGTCTGCCCCTACAGAATGCAGAAACACACAGGTGGCACAGGCCCTCTGGGGTGCTAGGCCTGGATTCAACTGCACCCTCTTCACCCTGCATAGTTAATCAGTGGCTCAGTCACTTTGATTGACCTATCTGTTCTTTATTAGGTTTATCCTGAGAACCTGAGTTGTTGGTGTTCTCCTGATAATCACTGCTATAGAATGTGATAGTGACTAATGAGTCACTTCCTGACAGTTTGAACTTTCAGGAAGTACTGAAGCTAGTACTCACTTTCTGACTGGTCAACAGTACCCTCTTTTCACTCAGAGGTAACAAAAAACAACAAAACATTTTCTGCTTCTTTAAAGGAAGAAAGTGCAATGAGCGACAAAGAGAATATCCATTACTGATTGAGGGTCATCCTGAAAATTACACACCTAGCATGACTAGGACCAGCATTACCACTAAGTAGAATAGGAAAGCAACTCACTCTCTAAGTTTTGCAGGGCTCCTCAGGTATTCTGGCCACACCCACATAATATGGGTGTGGTCAAAGCAATCTCATTGTCCCTCTAACAGGCATCTACTCCTGATTTGTGGTAACTAGTTTGTGTGACGGTTTACATACCCTTTTAGACCTAGTTCATACTGGCAACTTTATTGCGGCCATTTTGTTACTACATGTTTTACAGAATATCTATCATTGTTTCCTGTGGGGCAGTTCACATTGGTGGATGTTAATCTTGTGTTGCTGCAGCATCTTGCATTGCAACAGTCACCTGTGTAAACTAGGCCTTTCTGGCTATTATGTAATACCTTGTATGCCAGTCAGGCTGAGGCTAACATGTTGTATTGTTTGTGGGAGGCAATCGTTGATGGGGCTGGAGTGGAGTCAAAGGAGGAGTGGGGATGTGGCCATGGTTGGGGGTTAAGGTGCATTGCATGCCTTCCTTAGGGACACCTAAGATGTAAATGTGGCTAGGAGAATAGTAATATTGTAAGTGATAGGAGCTGTAATAACTTTTGAATGAAACGTTTTTCAGCAGGTGGCTGGTACTCCGCACAAAAAGTCCCTACGAAATATATAATTAAAAAAGTGGAGCCAGAGGTGTGCTCAACGCATTGCAAAGCCGTGCATTACATACCCCTTTGGCATTCAAATGGTTAACATTTGGCATGACTGACACAACTCTTGATTAGTACAAGAAGACTATATTGTCTATTGTCTATAACAGTGATATGCAATCTAAGGCTCTCCAGCTGCTGAGGACTACAGCCAAGAATGATGGGAACTGTAGTTTTCAACAGCAGGAAGGCCTCAGGTTGCTCAACATTGGTCTAACATCTACATGAAGTTCAAGTTAAGGGTTAATCTTTCAAAGTTCTCTGGATCTGCTTATGCTTTAATATCCCAGTTTTGATGAGGGAGGAAAGAAAGAGGAGAAACACTGGCATAGCACAGCCTCAGGCTCTTCCCGTCCTGTATGTGGCTCATTGTCTTTATGGAGGCCTTAGTGTGCTATTGCACATAGTGATACACATAATGTGATTAGTCATGGGCTGAGTTTGCTGTCACCACATGGTGTCTGCAATGTCACTTATTGTCACTATTTCACATATTCTGCCCCGGGCTCCTTCAGATCTCATCCCTTCTTCCTCCCTCATATTGCATCTTATAGGGATAGTAACCCTTTATTTGACTTTACTTATTCAGCAACTGTATAGACTATACGTTTTATTATTTTTCTTTTTATATTTACCAATTTTTTATACTTCTGTGTTACTGACATTGGGCTCCATGGATCTGTTTCCAGAAAGAGAGAGAGATTTCTGTCAGGGATAATAAAAGCAGGTGTGGTGGTACAATGTAAAATAACATCCAATGTAAAACTGATAGCATGCAACATACAGAGCACTAAGTGCTATAGGGATAGTGTTACATTGTATCACTATCCTGCCTTTATGGCTGACTCACTTAAACAGAGATCCAGGGGGCTTACTGTTAGGAACAAAAGAGTAAAATAAATAAATATATATAATATGACTAATGTGTGCCCTGTAATGGGTATATATAATAATCCTTAGTAAATCTAAGTGAAATAAGTGAGAATTTTGTCCCACAGATTGGCCAATCCGTGTGTAAGCTTACCAACCACGCCAATGTATCTCACTTTATGGTAAATCCTACTCTAATACACCTATAAATACTATCTAGATTAAAAATCCCTGAAGAAGGATGTTATTTTGAAACGCGTCAGAGGGGACCCTTTAAATGATATGTTGATGTTTTTATTATTATTTGTGGGTCCCAGTGTAGTGCAATTAAAAGCAGCAGACATACAATAAAATAAAAAAGGTTTAGATGAAAGACTTAACCTGGTGCAGGACCCATATAGAGAACTATGTTCCATTTATATCCTTCCTCACAAGTCATGTGAAGAATGGCTGATACCAAACAGACAGGGGGTATACACACTGGAACAGGCCAAAAATCCTTGTTCTTAAAGGGATAGTAATGTTTCATAATAAAAGCAGCTCTAATTAATCATCATCATTTGGACTTTGGAGAGTGTTATTTCAATTCTGTCAGTGTTGTAGTTCAAGAGTAATTCAATGATAAAGTATCCCCCTCCCGCCCCTTTTACTGATGTCACACTGTTCAGCCAGATCAGAAGGGAGGTGCCCAGGTAGACTGCAGAGAGGGACAATCTTCAATTAAGATAAGGGGAAAAACCTGAAAAACTTGTCAAGGGGGGCAGGGCTTTCATTGTTTTCATAGGAAGAAGATTGTCCCCTTCTGTTATCTGTATGGTCTATAGACTGCATTCCATATCTGAGAAGAGATGGCTTACACTATGTAAAAGGGGCGGGAGGGGAAACTTTGCTTGTGAATATCTCTCAAACCATAAAGGTTTGAGAGATAAGACATATCATTCTTCATGTTTTTTTATGCCTACAAAACAGAATAAAGATAAAACAAAGTATTACTATCCCTTTAAAGGCCAAGTGGGATAGAAAAGGAAAGGACTGGTGAAATAAAGTAAAATAATAATGTGTTTTTTTCTAGTGACTGAATTGGATAAAATAAGAAGCTGATAAAGTGAGCTGAAGGAGATATGTGAAAAAAACAGAAAAAAAGAAGAAAGTTTGCAGCACAGTACACATATCTCCTTCAGCTCACTTTAGTTTTAAAGCCTATGTACATGGGCCACAGTACCACCCAGCAACCTCGGCTGGTGGCTGGAGCCTCTCTTCTCACTGGTGGTGATGCAGTCATGTGCAGGACTGACTGCACGAACACACCACGGCTGATACTGAACTGGGCACTCCGAATTCAGACCGTAGTCCTCTCTGTGCACCTTCCTGGGAAGGAAGGTAGGTACGCAGAGAGGACTCTGGTCTGAATTCAGAGCGATTTGCTCCGTATCAGCCGTGGCACATTCGGGCAGTTGGTACTGCGCATGACTGCAGTGCACGCAGCAGTCTCTACTGCGCATGATGGCTTCTGACAAACATCCTAGCAAATTATAATAGGATATGTGTGTATATATATATATATACTAGTTGAACAGCCCGTTACACGGGCCACAGTGCCACTGCCACCCGGTCGAGGGTCAGTCACGCGCAGCAGACTCGTTCGGAGCACCCAGCTCTGTAACAGCCGCGGCGCGGGCTGTCTCTACTGCGCATGACTGCAGCAGTGTCTACTGCGCATGTCGCGGTGTTACACACGATTTAGCGAATTATTATATAGGATGTGTGTGTGTGTGTGTGTGTGCATGTGGATAGATAGATAGATAGATAGATAGATAGATAGATAGATAACAGCCAAAGGTGAATAATACAAAAGGATAGGCAATTTGATATTCTGTTCAACAGAAACAGGGCCACCATCAAAAATCATGGGCCCCAGGACAAGTGAGACTAGCAGACCCCCCACCACCACCAATCTATGGGTAATGCCCTGCCCACTCAGTAATGCCATGTGCATTATATTCCAGTATTACATAAAAACATTTGTAAAAAGTTCACATTACGAGCAGCAGACATTTGGACTTTTACTATAGCTATAACTAAGTTGACCAAATATTCGTTTAAATGCAGGGTGCCTAATACATTTGCATTCTGCAGACCTGCACATGAATCACTGAAACCCGGCATCGTGTATTTTACATAAGCATCTCTGTCAGAGCAGGGGTAAGCTCTGGTTAGGAGGATAGTGCAGTATTGTGATCATTTTAACCCTATGAGTGCCAGGGTGTGCAAAATGCATTGCTTCACAATTCAAGAGCTTAAGATCAAGCCTAGGCCTACTCCTTCTACCCTGGGCAAGTAGAGCTGACAATTTATTATGGACAGGGAGAAATATGTTTGTATTGATATCAGTTCTGTGGCTATTCCCCTTGTTATACATTGTATGTGGGTGAACTATAGAAGATAATGTTACTTGCTCTTAAGATTTCATGTTCAAGGATGGTATGCTGGAGAAGGGAGATAATTGATTCCATGGAAAAATTCCATTGCAGTGTCTGGTCTGCTGAAAAAGGAAAGCAGAAAGTCCCACTTCTCAGTCAGCCATGACATTATAATCTCAGGAGGAGGGGGTGCTGCCCGCTGAATAGCAAAAATATAAAGCAGGCTCTGTGGAGATTGGCAGAACATCCTCATATAGTTGAACGGACAAAGGAGACACTTTTCCTATTGGCTGTTGAAATACTTTCACAGGGGGTAAGGGCAATCTTTTGCCACAGAATTGGACAAACTACATGATCTGTGGTTGCGTGGATGTTTCAAACCCTTTTATAATTGGATACACACTCAAGCCTCCATATTTTGGTTACTTATCTATGACAATGTTATCATACACATGTAATTCTTTTGCACTATCCTGTATAAATAGGGAGTGCCATATCTGGAGCAGTTGCATCTGTTCCAGGGTGTGTGCTATAGGCAGTGCACTTAGGAACAATAAAGAACTTTAATCACCCTCTCTTCTGCTACAGCTTTCTTTCACCTGAGGTATAGGGTGACCACAGGTCCCGGAACGTCCGGGACTGTCCCTTATTTCAGGGCTATGTCCCGCATCCCGGGTCCCCTTCAACCGGGACAATGAAGTGTCCCGGAATGAAGCCAAGCCGCCCTGGATGTCAGCCTGCAAGCGGTGTGTCACATCATGGACGCCACTTGCAGGCTGACATCCACGGCGGCAATGCAGCTTACCTGATCTCCTGGAGGTAAGCGCTCTAGTAATACAGAGCGCTGGGAGATGACATCATCTCCCAGCGCTCTGCATTACTGAGCACAGCGCGTGGGAGCTTCAGCTCTGTGCCGGAGGAGGCACAGAGCACTTTCCACGCCGCTAGACCACCAGGGACTCAAGGTAAGGCAATAGGGTGACCACGTCCCGGAATGGCAGAAGGGAAATGTGGTCACCCTACTGAGGTACAAAGGCAGGTACCTGCAGTAGCAAAATAGCTTTTTATTCACTAGCTGCATTCACTTACTGCAGGAAGCTGCATCCAGCCAGCTACCTCATGCATCACCAAGCCTGCTCCTTAGAAGTCTCTTCATGGGAAGGATAGAGAGCAAAGGCCTTTCTGTCACCCTTGCCTTGTACCAGTGGGGTTGGGATGCTGTCTGCACCCCCGTCTTGTTCCCCTGGAAGTGCATATAATATATGATGCATAGCTAAGGGAATAATTGTGTAGTGCTTGGTGTACTTTTTTTTAACCCTTTGATTGCCTCGGCAATCAGTACTGTGCATGACTGCAGTGCGGCCAGTGAGAAGAGAGGATCCGGCCACCAGCTTAGGTTGCTGGGTGGCACTGTGGCCTCTGTACACGTGCTTTTCAACTAGTGAGATATAAAAAGGTAAACATGTATGCATATAGGAAAAGCAGATCAATTCTAGGGAAAACCAGTTGCACTCTAGGAGACAAATGCTAATTTAAGTCAATGTTTTTTTCTCCCCTATAGTATAGTTGGTTTATGACAGAATTGCTCTCCTTTTGTTTTATGCCCATGGACCATAATTCCAAGAACTGCCATCGTGCATTGTGTGTAGGGTTGCCAACTTTTCTTAAAAAAAATACCGGCCATGGCATTCCCTCCATAGACTTAACATTGGACAGAAGCCAATTTTTTACCGGCCTGCCGGTAAAATACCGGCTGGCTGGCAACCCTAATTGTGTGTGAGCTCACAACTGGAGATGGGCGAAAATTTTCTCCTCAAACTAAAATCAGCGAATAATGGCACTTTCTGCTTGGTGAATAATTTCCAGCGAAAAGTGCCATTTTTCCACTTTTTCCCGCCTTTTCCACCCATTGAAATCAATGGGAAGAAAAATATTTCTCCACCACACAAAAGATTTCTACAGCCATATAAAAGGCTGTAAGGCCATATAAATAAAAATATACACACATATATACATACATAGAGAGGCTTAATGTGTGTGCAATACATCACTCTAGTCCTTAAAGGGTTAAATTTAAAAATTATGGGTTATGTGATTTGACTCAATTGTGAATGTCAGATTCAGTACATAAAAAAAATGTGGATATTGCCTCAAGTCATTTGGCCATTCTCAGGGTTATATACATTAGTTAGATTAGCAAGGAATAAGATGTTATCAGTAAATCTGATTAACCCTTTGAGTGCCCTACGGATACACAATAGGGTGACCACGGGTCCCGGAACGTCCGGGACTGTCCCTTATTTCAGGGACATGTCCCGCGTCCCGGGTCCCCTTCAACCGGGACAATGAAGTGTCCCGGAATGAAGGCAAGCCGCCCTGGATGTCAGCCTGCAAGCGGTGTGTCACATCATGGACGCCGCTCGCGGCGTCCATGATATGACACACCGCTTGCAGGCTGACATCCAGGGCGGCAATGCAGCTTACCTGGAGGCAAGCGCTCTAGTAATACAGAGCGCTGGGAGATGACATCACTCCCAGCGCTCTGCATTACTGGCCATACCGCGCGGGAGCTTCAGCTCTGTGCCGGAGGAGGCACAGAGCACATTCTACGCCGCTAGACCACCAGGGACTTAAGGTATGACGGGCCCTAGGGTGACCACGTCCCGGAATGGCAGAAGGGAAATGTGGTCACCCTAATACACAATGCAGTGCACACCCCTCTGACACTCAAAAGGTTAAAGCATGATCTAAAGGCCTAATCATTAATAAGAGTTGTAAACTGTGTTTTATTCATACAGTATATATAACATTTACCTTTTGACAGAATTCTGTGCATTTTAATTGTATCATTTTTGCACATTATTATTATTTTTTTTTAAATAAAGATTTTCACTTCCTGTCTGTTTCTGTTATACATGTGGACTCTCCAGGCTGTATTCACCCTTCCTTCTGATGTGCTTGTCACAAAGGCTAGTTTCTTGAAAACTATTTATTTTACAGAAAAATGTTTAGCACGTCATATAGTCAGACTTTAATTATCTGTAAAACAAACTAAACTTGTCTTGAGGTGACAGGACTGACCTTTAACCCATTAAACATTTAATTGTCATCAGGTCAATAAGTTTCCAGTGGGACTCACAATTGTAGTGTCATTGGATCCATTTTTTTTCAGTAACCGTGTTAGTGTGAGTCTAAACATTTCCAGAAATAGCTGCACTTCTGGGTGTCAACAGTAACATGGAAGCTGTGTGAGTGCGCACTGGGGGGGTAATCGGTGTCCCTAAGCAGATCAGGTGTCACCAATTCCCAGCAATGGAGAGATACAGAGAATGGATCAGTGCAAACAAGATTATAGGCAAGAGGAACCAGGGACATGTCTATGTATTATTTATATATTATTACATATTTATAAATATACACATAAACCAAGATAAATAATGGGTTTGTGTGAAGTACGGTGCTGATTCTTTGTAGTGGATTTTATAATTTGTATCAGACTTGTGGGAGGGATTATTATTGGCAAGTAAGGTTAGCTAAAATTAATAGCAAAATTAACAATTACACATTCCTTCAACACAATTCCATTTTTCCAAATGACTGTAATCTTTGTTATCTGTTCATTTTCTTGACCCCTTCAGTTGGACACAGATGTCAAATTAAAGTATTTTCTGATTGGTTGTTTGCATGTTTGTTTGCTAGCTATTGTTGCCATATAAGTCACTAATTGCATAACCATTAGACCAGCAATGGGCAGCATGAAGTTCTCAAGCTATTGAGGGCTACACTTCTCACCATTCTCAGCCAGCCGTTGACTACTCTCGCCTTAGAGTTGACTGGTTAGTAATGCATTGCAATCCATTTTGTTTTGCCCATTTTTTTGGAACTCTAATTAGAACCCGATTTTCAAAAAGTCACCATAATCAAAAAATTGTTGCATCGTGAGTTGGTAGTAAAAGACAAACAGTATTATCGGAAGTAAATCCATCACCTTTGAAAATATGCCATATACAGTTAAAAATGGCAGTAAGATGAGCTTGATGAATATTACCCTTAAAAATTCTGTCATTAAAGCGGAACTTTCATCAGATGAACATAGAGCCTTAAATCATAGTTACATTAGCAATATGCCTAGACATAGTTGTCTTTTCAAGAATAATTTCTGCATTAAAGAAAAATAGAACCTTTTATGCAGACAGGCACCGGCTGGGATCTTGCAGTAGGCGCTCTTTGCACTCTCAGTCCCTTCAGGTGCCTTAAGGCACAATGACATTCAACTCACCAATCGTGGAGTTGAATGGGATGGACAGCACAGACTCAGAGATGCCTTCTCTCAAGATGTCTGCACTGTTCCCTGCTGTCTGTCTGCCTTCTATTTTTCTTTAATGCAGCAATTATTCTTGAAAAGACAGCTATTTTCTAGGCATATCGCTAATGTAATTATGATTTAAGGCTTTATGTTCATCTGATGAAAGTTCTGCTTTAAAATTGATTTTAACTTTGTCTTTAAAATTGAGCAAAGACATTTTTTACCAGTTAAAGTCATATTACTACTTATCACTCCTGTCTGCTAATAGTACTTTAATTTGTCTTCTCCAAGCTTAGATCATTTTTATTTTTTTGGAAACAAAGGATGTTATATCAGGCAAAAATGTGACAGCTAAAATAAGATTTTTTTTTTCTAAAAATACCTTACAATATGACTGTAGATTAAACCATGCCACCTTTAATCCTTTGAGTGCCAGAGGAGTACACAACGCATTGCTCTGCGATGTGTTGCGTTCCCCTCTGGCACTCAAAGGGTTAAAACTGCTTTTTCCCCTTTAACAGAGATGGCAGAAATGGATGCATGAAATGACTGAGCATTTACGGACCATGATGTAAGAACTTTTTCAGACTGATTATAGACAATTTCAGTTAGCACAACTTTTTGAACATCTTACCTTAAGAGCTGCCATTTTTAGGTGTGCTTTTGTTTTAACCCCTTAAGGACTGTGGACATGCCAGGACAATCACAACTTTCGTTTTGCTAAGGACCAGTATTGGTACATCATGAGTTTTATGATCACATCGCGCCTAAGGGTTCGCATGACCATGCCAGGAGACTGAAACTGACTGCTCCAAGACCAAAGCAGTCAGTTTTAGCCTCTCTCTTGGACAGGAGATCTCTCACATGTGCTGGCTCTGCAAATAAAATGGCCCTGGTCCTCCGGTGCACACAACCACTGGTCCTTAATGGGTTAATACATATTGAGTTTTCTTTCTCTTCTTTTTCCTTAAAGCAGTGGTTCTCAGCCAAGGTGTCTTGCTACTTTGATTTGCAGCGGACACCCACTTATTTCTTTGAGGACTGACAAAAATGCAAGTGTTGAGTTTCAAAAGTGTAATTATGGAAACTATTATGCACTATATGTTCTTTATTTTCATTCTGATTGTGGGATTTAAAAATAACTATAAAATATACATATTTCTCTTTCAACATGCCCTTGACAAACAACCTATAAAATGCCTTGAAAATTGCAAGCTAGGGATTAGGGGTGCCTTGAGTAAAAGGAGACCGAGAACCACTGCCTTAAAGTGTAGCGTATCTGTGCTGCTTTCTTGTAGTTTGGCATATCTGGGTGATTACTCTATTTCTCATTTGCATCCCCTGGGGTTCATGCCAGAAAGTGTAATCCGAAGGGACGGGTTTTTTTTTTAGACCCTTCTCCCATAGGAGACCAAGTAAAGGGCATCTTCAGCAGAAATAAGGAATGTTCCAATAACAGCACATCACCTGTTCCAGTCAGTCCTTCTGTCATTGAATTTGTACAACTTTAATAGTAACTGTTAAGTAACATTCAGCAGGGGTTTTGCTAGAAACAGTCTAAGGAAATATAATGGTTAAAGGAGAATTAACAACTAATAATAACCCCACTTATGCATGGATGTCTGCAGAAATGTTTCGGGTGGGGCAAAGACATAATCAGTGTAGGTTCTAAAGTCTGTGTCAGCAGTAATGTGTTGGCCCTAGGGAAGTGTGGGGGAGGCCCCTCTCTGTGTATGCCCATGCACTTATGTTGAACAGCACAAAATATCTTAATGACCACTATGTGCCGAGTGTATAAAAGTAGAGTGGAGCAGCTCTGGGCTAAACTAGCAGCACAATAGGCATATCTGGGAACATTCTAGTCCCAAGCCTCCAGAGGCTCACTAAGATCTGAGTGTCGCATAGACTTGTGTGAATCGGTTTGGCCGATTTCGGAATTCGGGCAAATAAGGGTCATTCGGCATCATTCGGGCCGTCCGAAAGGAAAAAGTCGTTCATTTTTTAAAAATAGAATCCAAACAGCCCTGGTCAGAATCTTCGGCGTAAATTACAGAAATTCAGATGACGGCTACCCGTGCACGCGATACTGTCCCTCCATACTTTCCCTCCCTCACTAATACAATTAGCTTCTTTGTTTCATGATGTGGGTTGGACTAATGACACGTCAGACACCCAGACAGCCTGTATTTTCCATTAGTCCATTGTTGGAGAGAGCAGAAGGAGATAGAGAGTGTCCAGTTGTCGTGTAGGCAGGTAGGTAGTATTAGTACCTTATTGCCACTGTCATCTTTGTTCCTGTGCAAAATATTAAAACTATTAGGAATTTCTTTTAATAGTTTTCAGAATGACACAGCCAGTCTCACAGATGTGTAGGCAGGCAGGCCTAGTACCTTATTGCTACTGTAAGGGAGAGTCATTTTTGAACGTTTTTAGATTCAGCTGAATAATTCGGACTATTGTCGAATTTCATCCGAGTTGAACAGGTCTGGTCCGAAATGCGGATCCTCAGAACGACAAAAAAAAAATTTGCTCGAAATTGAATTTTACCGATAATTTTTACTGTGCGCAAGTCTAGTGTCGGAGTACCCAGAGAATACAATTTGTGTCATATAGTGGGTGGGGCTTGATTGGAGTGGGGAGGACTGGGAGGTGGTGTTTGCTCTAAAAATGGACAGAGAGTGGGACAAACAGGGCAGAGAGTAACAAACTGATAGTGAAGTGGGCGGAGTTACGAACGGAAGTCCCTGAGCCCTGAAAATCAGTCTTTAGCCCCAGAGACCCAATAATGAAGCTCTGGGGAGCTCCTAGGTATGGCAGTAAGGTATACATACATATTTATGATTTCTGATTCTGATGAACTGATTACACTGGAAAAAGAACACCTCCCTAAACAAAGCTACAAAGGACATGAAGCAAACACCTAAATGGAAGTTCTGCAATTCTACTAAACTTCAAGATTCTCTGTACAACACCAGCTTGTGGACAAAACAAACTCTTCCATCATGAGAAGGTGCACTCGGCCCATTTGGACTGTTTCAACATTAGGCCCTCTGCAAACAGTATCTAAATACCTAATAATCCTTCTCTCCATAGCTGCAGTTCTCACTAAAATATCTGGTTCCTTCTACCCTCCACCATCTCCTCCACCCTATGTTTATATCTCTCCTTCACTTCTACCATCCACACTCTCCTCTACACACCAACTCCTTACTCTTCTCCGCTCCAGCACTCCTCTACCCCACACAAACCAAAAACCAAATACACACCAATCACTCTCTCATCTCCTGTCTCTCTCTTTTCTTCTGTTAATGGCAGCTGGAGATATCTCTCCAAACCCTGGCCCTGTCTCCATTCACAAACACTCAACCTCCAGTCAGCATTGGAACAATTCAAATCTAATCACCATTCCCTGCCTTCAACCTCAGTTTCTTCACTTTTCCTGTGCTTTGTGGAATGCTCGCTCCATTACTAAGAAATATAACACTGTGCATGATCTCTTTTTTTCTCACTCCCTCAATTTACTTGCTATTACTGAAACTTGGCTCTCTCAATCTGACACTGCTTTAGAGGCAGCAATCTCCTATGGTGGTATCTCCTTCTCTCACACTCCACGCTCAGCTGGACGTGGGGGAGGTGTGGGTTTGCTGTTCTCTGAACATTGTCATTACAAACCAATTTCTCCCCCTCCTCACTCCACTTCTCCTCTTTTAAACTGCATGCTGTCCGTATCTTTGCTCCAGTCTCTCTAAAAGTTGCAGTCATCTATCGCCCACCTACCACTACACCTTCAGACTTCCTTTCTGACTTTGAATCATGGCTCTCCTTCTTTCTCTCATCAGACACGCCTTGACTTCTTCTGGGGGACTTCAACTGTCATGTGGATGATCCCTCCATCTCCTGGGCATCCCGTTTTCTCTCTTTAACATCTGCATTTGTACTAACCCAGTGGACAAATGCTAGTACTCACAAGGATGGTGACTTCCTAGACCTTGTGTTTACTAGAGGCTGTGCACTCTCAGATTTTAATATCTCTCCTCTTCCACTATCAGATCACCATCTTCTAACTTTCAGCATTACTTATACACCTTCCGCAATCCCTGCTTCATGCGTAACCTCAAATCCCTTAATCTCACGGTTCTCCAGTCCTCCCTGGCTACTGGACTTTCATCTATTCCCATTAATCCTGACACTAACAGCCTTGTCAAAACATACAACTCAGTCCTATCCTCCTCTTTGAACCTGCATGCGCCTCTGTCTCTCAGATCAGCTTGCAGAACTAACCCGCGGCCATGGCTTAATAAAGACAGCAGCTTCCTCCGCTCCTGTACCCATTCAGCTGAACGACTGTGGAGAAAGTCTGGCTCTCTGGCAGACTTTCTCCACTACAGGTTCCTCCCTTCCTGCTTTAACTCTGCTCTGTCCCTCACAAAAATCATTACTTCTCACAACGAATCAACACTCATAAATCCAACCCGACGACTTTTCTCTTCCTTTGACTCCCTTCTTCACCCTCCATCTGCTTCCCCCGCTAACTCCATACAGCCACAAGACTTTGCTGACTACTTCAAAGCCAAGGTGGACTCCATCCGGGATAATATACCACCTTTTATATCTCCTCCTAGCCTACCTCATTCCCCTCCTGGCACTCTGGACTCTTTCTCACTAGTCACGGAGGAGGAACTGACTAACCTGCTATCCTCCGCTCCGTCCACTACATGCGCACTTGATCCACTACCCTCTCACCTCATCCAACCCCTCTCCCCCACACTAATCCCTATCCTATTACAAACCTTTAACTCCTCCTTTGCCACTGCTACCTTTCCTGATGACTTCAAACATGCCTTAGTAAAACCTATCCTTAAGAACAACTCTTCTGACAGTAACACACCCTCTAGCTATCGACCAGTTTCTCTTCTGCCTTTTGCCTCTAAACTCTTGGAACGCTTAGCCTACTCACGCCTGCTTGACTTCCTCAATGCATACGACCTGCTCGACCCTTTACAATCTGGATTTTGTACTTCTCACTCCACTGAAACTGCTCTTACAAGAGTTGTCAATGATCTTCACATTGCCAAATCTCAAGGTCACTATTAAATTTTTATCCTGCTTGATCTCTCAGCAGCTTTTGATACTGTTGATCATGCACTCCTCCTCCGCATTCTTCACTCTTTAGGAATCCGCAACACAGCACTGGACTGGCTCTCCTCTTATCTATCTAACAGATTCTTCAGTGTCTCCTCTGCCACCTCTTCATCCTCCCCCATCCAACTCTCTGTTGGGGTTCCTCAAGGTTCTGTTCTAGGACCGCTTCTGTTTTCTCTTTACACAATAACACTTGGTGATCTTATTAACTCATTTGGTATCAAATATCACCTCTATGCAGATGACACCCAGATTTACTTATCTGTACCTCAACTCACTTCTGATATCCATGCTAAAGTCACAGATTGCCTCTCGGCTATCTCAGACTGGATGGCTCATAGGCACCTCAAACTCAATATGTCCAAAACTGAGCTGCTCCTCATCCCACCTAGACCTGGCCCTGTAGCTCCCTTCCAGGTGACTGTAAATGGCACTACTATAAATCCAGTATCAGAAGCGCAGTGTCTAGGGGTGATAATTGACAACTCTCTCTCATTTTCCTCTCATATTAATGCCATTACTAAATCCTGTCGCTTTCTTTTGCGTAACATTGCAAAAATCCATCCCTTCCTCTGTTCCTCCACAGCTAAAATTTTTATACATGCAATCATCCTCTCCCGCATGGACTATTGCAACATTCTTCTGTCTGGTATTCCTGCTTCCCATCTCCAACCACTTCAATCTATACAGAATGCTGCAGCACGAATTACTCTTCTGTCACCTAGGTTTGTCCCTGCCCCACTCCTCCTCTAAACTGTCCAATGGCTGCCTATCAAACTCTGGATATCTTACAAAATCTTACTTCTCGCTTTCAAGACACTTCTCTCCTCTACTCCTTCTTACATTTCCACTCTGATCTCCCATTATACCCCATCCCACCACTTACATTCAGCCAATGACTGTCTTCTCTCAGCTCCTTTTGTCCCTACAGCTCTGTCACCTTTTTCTCTCATTGCTCCCTATCTATGGAATGCTTTACCATCCAACCTGCGCAACTACACCTCTCTGATAACCTTCAAATCTCGCTTGAAAACGCACCTCATGGATAAAATCTCAACATGCTAGAAGGCACTGATGTTGTACAATGAACGCAATTATAAATTATTTACATGTCCTCTATTATCATGAAAACTAGCACTGTATTCAGCACTTGACCCTAATGTACTCTGTATGTCTCCCATTACCACTTTAGATTGTAAGCTTTCGGGCAGGGACCTCGCACCCAATGTTTCACTCTACAAAGCACCTGTAACCCTGTATTGTCTAAAGCCTTAAATTGTAAAGCGATGCGTACACTTGTGGCGCTATATAAATAAACATATTAATTCATTCATTCATTTCCCTGATTGTCATTGATTTAAACTGGGCTTTTTATTCCTTTGAATGCCAGAGTGGTCTACCTCTCTAGCATACCAGGGGTTACAAGTCCCATTTAAATCGACTGGAATTTTTATTTGTCCCCTGTGGTGATGTTGGTTGGACCCAGAATTGCACAACTTCATTTTTATGCATACTGGCCTATGAATCAGCTCTGAATGAATTGGCTCTCCAAAATTAATATTTACCCCTTTGAGTGCCAGAGGGTATGCAATGCATGCCACAGCAATGTGTACTCAAGGTACTAATTAGAACTAGATACATGATTTTTTTTGTTGCAGACCCCAAACTCCTCCCACTGATGTCTTCCGTCCCAAAAGGACATCACTGGGAGGAGTTAGAAGTTCTATAATAAGAAGCATACCCAGTTCCGTAGACACAATACGCCATTCTAATGGAATATTAATTATGTAGAACCAATCCACACAGTATTGATTCACAGTGGCCATTAGGATTTTCTGCCTGCACTAAGGTAAGCATACCTGGGATCTCTCCAGATGAGATCAAGAGACTCATGTTTTTATACTTAAAGGGACAGTAATACTTAAAGTGTAAAAAAAATATGTTGTAGGGTTTATCCCCCTGAGTAAAACAAGAGTACTCCCACTGCTGAAAGATGTTTCATTCAAAAGTTATTAATTTTCAAAGTTGAATTTTTTAAGTGCAATATCACAGTGGCCTGAAATTGTACAGTGGCGCTGTTGCTACACCATCCTATGGAGATTTATGGTCCCGGGACCAGAGCTGTCCATAGGATCATGTAGCAACAGCGCCACTGTACAATTTCAGGCCACTGTGATATTGCACCTAAAAAAATTCAACTTTGAAAATTAATAACTTTTGAATGAAACACCTTTCAGCAGTGTGAGTATTCTTGTTTTACTCAGGGGGATAAACCCTACAACATATTTTTTTACATTTTAAGTATTACTATCCCTTTAATTACTAGGTCTACAGGGTCAGAGGCTGATTATTAGTGCTCAGTGAGGTCCCTTGTAACTCTGCCCACTTCACTGCCAGTTCTGATCTTTCTCCACCCTGTCTGTCCTTTATAGGTCAAACTCTGCCTCCCCTCCTCCCATCCATGCCCACTCCAATCTAGCCCATCCCACTTTATAACACAAATCGTGTCATTTGGACACTCTAAGACCTTAGGTCATGCAATTGTGCTAATAACCTCTGTACCAGTCATAATGCAAATGCACAGAGCAAGAATAATGCATTAGGTTGGCCATTGTTTTATTAAAGGGATAGTAATGTCTCTAAGTAAAAGCAGCTCCAATTAATTTTCATAGTAGTTGGCGAGTGTTATTTCAATACTGTCAGAGTTGTAGTTCAAGAGTAATTGAATGATAAAGTATCCCCTCTCGCCCATTTTATTGATGTAACACTGCTCACCTCAGAACAGCAAGACTGTTCGTATGGATTACAGGGAGGGACAATCTTCAGTGAGTATAAGGAAAAACCTGTCAAGGTGGGGCAGGGTTTTCCTTATGTTCGCAGTAAGACGATTGTCTCTTGATGCGACCTGTCCGGTCAAGAGACCAGATTCCACATCTGAGGGGAGACACTTACACTAGGTAAAAGGGGTGGGAGGAGGATACTTTATCATTCAATTACTCTTGAACTACAACTCTGACAGTATTGAAATAACACTCTCCATGGCCCAAATACTATGAAGATTAATTGGAGCTGCTGTTTTTGTGAATATTACTATACCTTTAAAGTCCCAGGCAATACATAAGATGTTACATAGAGAGATCCACTCCCCTCATGCCTTATTTACTCTGTGCCCTTACTGGTGGCCTCTGATGAAATTCCTGGGACATTAGGACATAAAACGCATAAGGCATGAGTGGCATTAGTCTCTCTCTCTATGTAACATTTTATGAATCTCCCTGAAACTTTAATAAAACAATGTAAATTTTGGAAGTCTTGAACTGTTTTCAACTTACTTGGGATAGAGAAGTGCACATGAGATTCCTATTAAATAGGCAGACTAGGTGGGCCAGAGGGTTATTTTCTAACATCAAAATCTATGGTTCTGTGTTACTATGCTATTGTTGCTTGTTGTTTCTGTTCAGACATAAAGCTGTGAGATGTCTAATGCACATACCCGTCAGAGGAGACATCTCAGACCCAGCCAGGAGTGGGTGGAGCCTCCTCTCTACTCTTTTTTTTTGTTTTTGATATATTCATAATTAATTATGAATATTAAACTGCAGTAATGTTGCCACAAAGTAGGAAATAAACTTTTCCCATAATAACAAAGGGCAGAGTTTTATGGATTTACTTATAAATTGTAACCATCTCCTAAAAACCCAGAAGCATCTCAGTAAAAACCATTCTCCTTGTGCACACGGACAGTCACATCAGAATCATTCCTCACTTACCTTACTGAAACCTTGTTCTTGCACTTAAGATCCTCCACCTACTGTGTCTATATGTTGTCACGATTCCTAATCAGATTGTTAGTTCTTGGGGCTTGGTCCCTTTCCCAATGTATGATTCCTTTTCTGTACGTTTTCCACTGCTAATAATTCACTGATCGCAATTTAGCTTGATGTTCTTAGCACTGTCCTGTATTTATGCATTATGATATATTGAGCTTTGTTAAAGCTTTTGAATCATTAAATGCGATAGCCTATTAGTCCATTTTTATTTTGCTTATGTATACTTTATTTTTTCATTTATTATATTTTATATAAAATGTAATTGAACAATGGTATAAGAGCGAGTATTTTTCTCCATTGTGGTGCAGCAGTTTCAGTATACTCTGGAGTTCTGAGTGGAGACGGTAACAGTTTTCTGTATGCCCTCTCAGTCAGCACCAGGGGTATTCCCTAACTGACCACCATGTCCTGTGAGTGTGATTTTCCCAATTCTGTTGTAATATAAGTACAGCATTACACTATTGTGGGGCAGCAGTTTCAGTATACTCTGGAGTTCTGAGTGGAGACGGTAACAGTTCTCCCTATACCCCCTCAGTCAGCATCAGGGGTATTACCTAACCGACCACCATGTCCTGTGAGTGTGATTTTCCTTATTCTGTTACAATATAAGTACAGCATTACACTATAGTGGGGCAGCAGTTTCAGTATACTGTGGAGTTTTGAGTGGAGACGGTAACAGTTCTCCGTATGCCCTCTCAGTCAGCATCAAGGATATTCCCTAACTGACCAACATGTCCTGTGAGTGTGATTTTCCTTTTTCTTTTATAAGTACAGTATTACACTATTGTGGTGCAGCAGTTTCAGTATACTGTGGAGTTCCGAGTGGAGGCGGTAACAATTGTCTGCATGCCCCTCTCAGTCAGCATTAGGGGTATTCCCTCACCGACCACCATGTCTTGTGAGTGTGATTTCCCTTATTCTGTTATAATATAAGTACAGTATTACACTATTGTGGTGCAGCAATTTCAGTATACTGTGGAGTTCCGAGCGGAGACGGTAACTTCTCCATATGCCTTCTCAGTCAGCATTAGGAGTATTCCCTAACTGATCACCATGTCCAGTGAGAGTGATTTTCCTTATTCTGTTACAATATAAGTACAGTATTACACTATTGTAGTGCAGCAGTTTCAGTATTCTGTGGAGTTCTGAGTGGAGATGGTAACAGTTCTCTGCATGCCCCTCTCAGTCAGCATTATGGGTATTCCCTCACCGACCACCATCTCTTGTGAGTGTGATTTCCTTTATTTTGTTATAATATAAGTACAGTATTACACTATTGTAGTGCAGCAGTTTCAGTATACTGTGGAGTTCCGAGCGGAGACGGTAACAGTTCTCCGTATGCCCCCGCAGTCAGAATCATTGGTATTCCCTAACTGACCACCATGTCCTGTGAGTGTGATTTTCCTTATTCTGTTATAATATAAGTACAGTATTACACTATTGTGGTGCAGCAGTTTCAGTATACTGTGGAGTTCCGAGTGTAGGCGGTAACAATTCTCTGCATGCCCCTCTCAGTCAGCATTAGGGGTATTCCCTCACCGACCACCATGTCTTGTGAGTGTGATTTCCCTTATTCTGTTATAATATAAGTACATTATTACACTATTGTGATGCAGAAATTTCAGTATACTGTGGAGTTCCGAGCGGAGATGGTAACTTCTCCATATGCCTTCTCAATCAGCATTAGGAGTATTCCCTAACTGACCACCATGTCCAGTGAGAGTGATTTTCCTTATTCTGTTACAATATAAGTACAGTATTACACTATTGTGGGGCAGCAGTTTCGGTATACTGTGGAGTTCTGAGTGGAGATGGTAACAGTTCTCTGCATGCCCCTCTCTGTCAGCATTAGGGGTATTCCCTCACCGACCACCATGTCTTGTGAGTGTGATTTCCTTTATTTTGTTATAATATAAGTACAGTATTACACTATTGTAGTGCAGCAGTTTCAGTATACTGTGGAGTTCCGAGCGGAGACGGTAACAGTTCTCCGTATGCCCCCTCAGTCAGAATCAATGGTATTCCCTAACTGACCACCATGTCCTGTGAGTGTGATTTTCCTTATTCTGTTATAATATAAGTACAGTATTACACTATTGTGGTGCAGCAGTTTTAGTATACTGTGGAGTTCCGAGTGGAGAAGGTAACAGTTCTCCGTATGCCCTCTCAGTCAGCACCAGGGGTATTCCCTAACCGACCACTATGTCCTGTGAGTGTGATTTTCTTTATCCTGTTACAATATAAGTACAGTATTACACTCTTGTGGTGCAGCAGTTTTAGTATACTGTGGAGTTCCCAGCGGAGAAGGTAACAGTTCTCCGCATGCCCCTCTCAGTCAGCATCAGGGATATTCCCTCACCGACCACCATGTCCTGTGAGTGTGATTTTCCTTAATCTGTAACAATATAAGTACAGTATTACACTATTGTGGGGCAGCAGTTACAGTATACTGTGGAGTTCTGAGTGGAGATGGTAACAGTTCTCTGTATGCCCTCTCAGTCAGCATCAGGGATATTCTCTAACTGACCAACATGTCCTGTGAGTGTGATTTTCCTTTTTCTTTTATAATATAAGTACAGTATTACACTATTGTGGTGCAGCAGTTTTAGTATACTGTGGAGTTCTGAGTGGAGACGGTAACAGTTCTCTGCATGCCCCTCTCAGTCAGCATTAGGGGTATTCCCTCACCGACCACCATGTCTTGTGAGTGTGATTTCCCTTATTCTGTTATAATATAAGTACAGTATTACACTATTGTGGTGCAGCAATTTCAGTATACTGTGGAGTTCCGAGCGGAGACGGTAACTTCTCCATATGCCTTCTCAGTCAGCATTAGGAGTATTCCCTAACTGACCACCATGTCCAGTGAGAGTGATTTTCCTTATTCTGTTACAATATAAGTACAGTATTACACTATTGTGGGGCAGCAGTATCAGTATACTGTGGAGTTCTGAGTGGAGATGGTAACAGTTCTCTGCATGCCCCTCTCAGTCAGCATTATGGGTATTCCCTCACCGACCACCATGTCTTGTGAGTGTGATTTCCTTTATTTTGTTATAATATAAGTACAGTATTACACTATTGTAGTGCAGCAGTTTCAGTATACTGTGGAGTTCCGAGTGGAGAAGGTAACAGTTCTCCGCATGCCCCTCTCAGTCAGCATCAGGGATATTCCCTCACCGACCACCATGTCCTGTGAGTGTGATTTTCCTTAATCTGTTACAATATAAGTACAGTATTACACTATTGTGGGGCAGCAGTTACAGTATACTGTGGAGTTCTGAGTGGAGACGGTAACAGTTCTCTGTATGCCCTCTCAGTCAGCATCAGGGATATTCTCTAACTGACCAACATGTCTTGTGAGTGTGATTTCCTTTATTCTGTTATAATATAAGTATAGTATTACACTATTGTGGTGCAGCAGTTTCAGTATACTGTGGAGTTCCAAGCGGAGATGGTAACAGTTCTCCGTATGCCCCCTCAGTCAGCATCAGTGGTATTCCCTAACTGACCACCATGTCCTATTAGTGTGATTTTCCTTATTCTGTTACAATATAAGTACAGTATTACACTATTGTAGTGCAGCAGTTTCAGTATACTGTGGAGTTCCGAGCGGAGACAGTAACAGTTTTCCATATGCCCTCTCAGTCAGCATTAGGAGTATTCCCTCACTGACCACCATGTCCTGTGAGTGTGATTTTCCTTATTCTGTTACAATATAAGTACAGTATTACACTACTGTGGCATTCCCTTCTTTCTTTTTATGGTACATTATGAAGCAATTCCGGAGCAAACCAACTGCATCGTAAGGCACACATAAAAATCCCCCAAATTACCATTGATAAAAATGTGCCTTTTAACTCTTTGGATGCTAAATAGGTATCCAGTGCATGGTGACACTGCATTAGAGACGTCCCACTATCCAGTGGCTTAAAAAAACATTAAAATCAATGTAAAATGTTATTTAACCCTATGGTGTGGTTGGCTTGCCCTAAAATCCTACCTTGCCTTTATTCAAGCGGTAAACATCATTTAAACCAATTGGGATGTTATTTGTTCCCTATGATGCAGATGGCTGGCTTCAGAATTGCTCCAGTTGTTAGTACAACGGCCTCAGGTAGTACTTATGTTTGTTAACCATTTAACCCTTTGTGTGCCGGAGGCGAACTCACTCAAAGGGTTAAGGAGCAGTGTGTTGTGCAAAGCAATGTGTTGCACAGCCCCCTGATCCTTAAAAGATTAATCATGGATTGGACAACACAGGAACATAGAATATGACAGCAGAAAAGAACCATCTGGCCCAAGCAGTGTGCCCATTTCCTTATCTAATTAAATACACAATCTTATATTCGTCTCAGATTATACATATGTCTATTCCAAGAATTTCCTACCAGTAGTTCTGTCTACAGCCTCTGCTGGGAGGCTGTTCCAGGAGTCTTTCTGTAAAGTAGTAACTATGCATATGACTTCTTTTCCACCCTTTAACTTTAGATCATTACCTCTTGTCATGGGAATTTAATGCCACTCCTGGATTGGAGCCAGGCGGCGCTGTTGCTATTACTTTCTACAAAAAGCTAAGTGTCACACACACACAAGCTTTCTATAAACACATATATAAAAATTGCCACCTGGCAGCAAAACTACTTGAAAACTTATCAGGAAAATGACAAATGACCTGCAATAACTTTTGAAAGAAGCATCTCAAAGCCTTGGGAATACCCTTGCAAAGTAGGGAAATGTGTTTTCATAATTATAGTTAAAGCCCATTTAATATGTACTGTCACCAATCGCAGGGCTCTTTTCTGCATTTCTGTCTAGTACGGGTAGTATGTATATATGTTTTTATCTTTATTGTTATAGCTCCATACAGGTACATAGCAATTTTCAGAAAGAGCAATAGTACAATACAGAACTATAGGAGTGGGTTAAGAGCATCAGGCTAAAGCGCGATCATTACATTAGTGAGGAATGAGGAGTGCAAAGAATCATACACTGGGAAAGGGATCTTGCCCAGTGGCGTAACTAGAAGAAACTGCCATGGGCCCGGCAGCCCCCCCCCCATATTCACATTGCCCCATGTCCATCTCCTACCTCCATCACCCGATCCCGCGCGGTTCTCAGTAATGCAGAGCGGTGGCAGATGATGTCATCTCCCAGTGCTCTGCATTACTAGAGCGCCGGGAGATCAGCTGAGGTGCTGCAGGCACGGGCGAGTGGCAATGGGTTCGCAGGGGGCGGCCTGGGCCCCTGGAGTGATGGGCCCTGTCACAGGTGCAACCACTGTGACCCCTATTGTTACGCCACTGATCTTGCCCCAAAGAGCTTAAAATTTAATTAGAAATCATGACAACATACAGAGACAGTAACAGGTGGATCATAAGTGCAAGTACAAGGTTTAGTGAAGGAATTGTATGCACAACGGGAATATTGTTACTGAGATGCCTCCTTGAGCAGGTGGGTTTTCATGAGATGCTTGAAAGTGGTGACTGTGGATGACCGGTGAATGGTGAGAGGGAGGACATTCCAAAGCTGAGGGGCAACCAGTGAAAATGATTGGCTCTAGTTGTTTAGGGCAGTGAAAAATGCAATGTGGAGCAATTCTAGGACAGACCAACAACACGGAACAATTAAATATTTTCATTGTTTTAAATGGGACCTTTAACCCCTTGAATGAGTTGCTTCTCAGTACATTGAGAATCTTTCCATCATCAAAAGAGGTTAAAGGCCCCATTTAAAATCTGAACTTGTTCCTAGGGTCCAGCTAGTTTGCACCAGAATTGTTCAACTTTCTTTGTGCATAAAGTGGTAAAACTGTGAACACTGCTATGGCCTTCTATATATCATTTATTCCTACAGTTGTATAATGAAAGTGAAATGTGTGTTATGTAGCTCTGCACAGTTAAAGGAGAGCTAATTTCTCCTAATCATAACCCCACCCCGTAATAACCTTACTGTGGTCAGAACATTCTAATATTATATCAGAAACACATTAAGTGGCTCTAGAAAACCCCTGTTTATTAATAACTAGTGTAAAAGCTTGTGTACACGGGCCAAGGTCCGGGTGATGTTAACCCCTTGAGTGCCAGAGGGGTATGCAACACATTGCTGTGCAACGCATTGCGTGCCCCTCTGGCACTCAAAGGGTTAAGAGGTGTTCCTGCTCTGCGTCCTGCCGCCGACACAGTCATGCACTGTAGAGACTGCCCGAAAGCACAGAATGCTTCCAGCACAGAACTCCCAGAATTCCATGCTCCCAGCATTCTGTGCGTTTGGGCAGTCTCTACTGCGCATGACGGCTTCTGACAAACATCCTAGCAAATTATTATATAGGATGGTAAGGGGTGCTAATGTGTCCGGATATGCCTGACAAGATGTGAAATGAAAAGGCTTTCCCAAGTCCATGTAATGCTGAAAATATGTAAGATTCACTGCACCATGAAATTGGACAGATCCAGTGAGATAAAATCATCAAACGTTAATTGTGAATAACATAAAGTCATGATATATATCCAAATAACCTCATAGGACTGGCTACAGACTACCTTGTCATCAGTGAGTTTCACGGAAACACCACTTTATCTTGGTCATCATGATTAGGAGATGTTCACACAAAACGCGTTGATGAGAAAGTCGTCTGTACCTAGTCATCTGAGGTTGGGAGTTATTTGCATAACTGAGAACTTGCTGGGTTTCACCTGGAGACTCCAGATTTAGAGCAGTATTTCCAGATGAAACCTTCAAATCTCTGAGTAGGCGGATGTATAATCACAATATGATCATCTCATGTGGCATTTCACATTTGCCGCTTAAATGGGATGCATCACGTCTATATAACCTAGGCTAAATAGTTATATAGCGAATCTGACTAAAAGTGTGTTCATTTTTTTTTTTTAAAGCTTTATTTTGTCTAAATTTAGCTCTGTAACTGCAGCCAGTCACTTTGCTTCTGCCCCCCTTCCCTCTATCCAGCCTCCTCCGATGACAGAGGCTTCTGTCTGGAAGCTGGAGCACTCTAATTGGCAGACGTCGATATTTAGCCAATGAGGCCACTCCATCTTACAGACAGAAAGCCTCTGTCATCAGAGGCGGCTGGGTAGAGGGAGGGGAGCAGAGGCAGAGTGACAGACTGCGGTACAGAGCTGGTAACCGCAGTTCTGTCCGGAAGTAGCTGCAGGAAAGACTTTAAAACTTAAATTTAAACAAAATAAAGCTTTTTAAAAAAAATTAACACACTTTTAGTCAGATTCGATATATAACCTATTTAAGCCTAGGTTATATAGAGGTGACACATCCCCTTTAAAATTTGTGTTTGTACTACTAATAAATATAATAATGAGTGTCTACTGGGTGAGGGTGAGAGACTTGCAGAAGTTGTGGTTTGCCTTCTTCACATCTGGCCCTAATCTCTCACAACAGTTACCCTGTCCAACATGTGACCGCCTCACCTGATGAGTCAGTTGGTAGGATGAGCGACGACAATGTCACGCAGGGCATGAGGAGTGGGAGAAGCAGTGAGTGGAGGCAGAGCAGCGAGCGTGGTCAGTGGAGCTGGACACATAGATATGAGTGGCACCACCTCTCCCTCCACTCTATCCAGTTATCACAGTGTACCTTGGCATCTGTGCTGCCAGTACCCCATGCTATTTTGCTGCGCTGACTGATGGTTATGGGTGCAGATGCGCATTTCTGTCTTTGAACGTGGAGCTTGTTTATATGCACGCATTCATTTGACTAATTGATTCCCGCCTCCGTGTAGGTCTATATGAACTTCCCAGGGCCTAAGGTCAGTTGCCCTTACATGGTGTTTCTGCGATTGCTTGTTACGTTTGCCCCTCATTGTGACCCTGATTGGGCTTCCATTCTCACTCCGTGTATGACTCCAGCCTGTCTGACCATCCACACCAGTTCTGACCTGTGGCTCTAGTAGTCTACTCACTCAATGTATGACCCCAGCTTGTCTGACCATCCACACCAGTTCTGGACTGTGACTCTGGCTGACTACTTGCTCCATGTATGACCCCGGCTTGTCTGACTATCCACTTCCATTCTGACCTGTGATTCTGGCTGACTACTCGCTCTGTGTATGAACCCGGTTTGTCGGACTATACACTTCAGTTCTGAACTGTGGCTCTTGCTGTCTACTCACTCCTTGTATCCTTGACTATTGGGCTATTCGCACTAGCGGTACTGTGGCTTGTGTTGTCCTCCACTCTGTTTGCCACTGTCCTCATTCTGTGCCGCGCAGTAGTACTCCGATTCTGTTGGGCGCCTGATACATATCTTTCAGAGATAGAACCATGGGCTGGTTCACTACTACTCTCTGAGTGGTACAGGCCTCTGCTCAGTGTCAGTCTGGGTAGTGAACTGTGGCCTGTCCGTTGTATGTTCTGGGGCATTGCTGGGGAATTTCTATTATTGTGTATCTTTAATTAAGGTGGTTTTACTTCAATATATCTGTGTCTGACCTTCATTTGTACTGGTTACTTTAACAGTAGTGTTGAAATGCCCAGGTATGGTTATTTGGATATATCATGATTTTATGTTATTCAAATTAAGCATTTGATGATTTGTCTAATTTCATGGTGCAGTGAATCTGACGTATTTTCAGAACATTCTAATAGTGCTATCAATTTTGCCGTTGTGTCCGGGTTGTAGAGATTAACATCTTCAATCACCCTGGATGTGATGTCCATGGAGGCAGACATGACATTTGCTGGAAGTTTTTACAGATTGAAGCAGACAGAGTACATGAGCCTAATTACCATTTAAAGACCCTCTCATGAGTAAGTCCATCTCCTTCTTTTGTATCACTCTGAATATGTGGGCTTTATTCAGATGGAATATACACATGTACAGAATGCACTTATAAGCAAACAGGAATAGGAAATACCATATCTGGATTCTCCTTAGAAAAAATAGAATATAACCCTTTAAGTAGCAGACAGGTGGGCGATGCATTGCTCCTCAATGCTTTGCACGCCTCTCTGATCTTTAAATAGTTAAAGTGGATTTGTCATTTTATACCAAATTTGTATTTTTACAAGCTCTAAAATGAGCTTTAAAAATAAATCCCCTACCACATTTTACTTACTACACTATTTTAAGATATTTATTTGCAATGCATTGGAGACCTCTCTAGCATTGGATGGGTTAAAAATCCCCATTTAAAATGTGAATTTTGGGAATATTTTGTTCTCCCCTATGTGCAATGGTTTGCCCCATAATTCTTCCACTTTGCTTTTGAACATACAGTCTATAGAACTGATTCATAGCAGTCATTATTTTCTAACCAGATTGACCCTTTAAAGACCAGAGCGGTGATCATCACTTTGCTTTGCAATTTGTTGCACATGCCTTGGGTCCTTTAAATGGTTCAGGGAAGTTAGAGTTTTAATTTGGAAATGTAAGTGTTCCTTCAATAAAGAAGGCATTTAAAGAATGGAAAAGAAAAAAAAAGTTAACTTTTTGAGGGGTACGCAGCGCATGTGTTGCATACCCCTCTGGCACTCAAAGGGTTAAATGAATTCCTGATCTCAGGACATTTTGTGATAACATTTTACAACCTCTCTCCATTTCCATAGCAAGTCACTGAACATGCAGCTTAGTCGAAGGCAAGCAGAGGATGGAAATCAGCTCATAAAACAAATGGATTGTTAGTACATCCAGGAATTGTGTGTTTAATCCATGGGAGATTGAATAGCCACAATTAATTAAATCAAATATTTTTTTTTCCTTTAATGCACAGACTACCCAAGGGGATCCTCTGTAATTGAAGTAATCGTGTTTCTGGAAAGATATTATGCGATACATTTGCCACTGTTTTCTAATGTTTTATAAATTGTATAGGTCTGTGATAAAATTTGTCACTGCTGCACATTGTAATTTCCTGACTTCTTTACACTAATTTTTACAATGTTTAATGATACTATAAGGTCATTCTGGAATGCCTGCGATAAACATGAGGTCACCCACAGTATGAAATAAAGTTAACCCATTGAATTCTAGAGAGGTCACCAAAATATTGTTTTTCAATACATTACAAACCTTTCTAGCATCCAAACGGTTAAAAGTATAATTAAATCTGATTTTTTTTAAGCACGTAGGAAATGGGCAGACAAGATGGGCCAAATGGTTCTCGTTTGCTGTCAGATTCTATGTTTGGTTATTGGTTCATGGAGAACAGAACAAGTCTTGTTTTCTTAATCACCTTTACACTGGGGAATGTACTGTTTGTTTGTGTGATGTGTATTTCATTTCGCAAGAAAACAGATGCTTACATTGTTCATGTGAAGCAGAGTCAGCCACTGTTTTTTGTACTAATTTGATGTCACCAGAGTTACCGTTAATCATGAACGTTTACATTTTTTTTTAATTAAATCTTTTTTTATCTGCTTTGTTTACCCCGTTTAAAAACAGAGGGCTGCGCAATGAGCTGCACGCCCCACTGGATCTTAAAGGGTTAATCTAATTGTACTTATGTATGTTTTCAGTGGGTTATTCTGCGTTTTAGAATAATACTTTGGAAATGCATTTAAAACTCAAAACATCCTTTACAGGCAATCAGATAAAAATAATAACATAATCCAGATATGTCAAAGATGGTGATGCGGTCCCAATGCAGACCTCTGCCTGGCAAATGTTGTCTGTTCATGAAGCTGTCATAACACTTTCTCCTCAGTGGTTCCTGGTGTGCAGGTCAATAGTCTTCCAGGTCTGTCTGAATTGATACCTACAGTGGCTGAGACTGGTACCATTCCTATGTGTCCCTTTGTTATGCTAATGTCTAGAAGAACAGCCTAATCAGGCATGCTAACAAGAGAAGATAATAGACTATGCTTTTAATTTTATTTTTTTCATCTTAACCTATTTTTTAAACATTTATGTTTCAGACAGTGAGCTCCACAGATCTCTGTTTCCAGAGAGATTCTAGTCATTCTGGTCTGGCTATTGACAGCGAAAGCAATGTAACACTATAACTGAAGCACTGAGTGTTCTGTATGCTGTATTTAATAGACTGGACGCAGTCTTTACTACATATCACCACCTTTTTTAAATTGTATCTTTTTTTTACATTACATCATTACCTCTGCTATGCACTGACAGAAAGAAATACAGGGAGCTTACTGTCAGGGATATAACACTGTAAAAATAAATAAATAAGATTTAAAAAAAAAACAATCCCCCCCCCAAAAAAAAAACCAAACAAATATAATAAAGCTGTTTGACTTTTCTTATAACATATTAGTGGAATTTTAAAGCCAAAATAAAAGTTGTAATTACTAGGGCGTTATTTGTTTTTATAATGACATTTATGTTCATGGTTTAAAGGAGAAGTAAACTTTTGTTATGAAAAAAAAACAAAAAACAAATATATATATATATATATATATATATATATATATATATATATATATATTGATCAATGTGTCTTCCCAGTTCAATATATGGCTTTGAAACATGAAAAATGAATGCCAAAGCCATACAAAAACTTAATGTTACAGAGAGAAGTACAGAATGTCAAATTCTGAATATAACAAAGAGAGACTGAAAAACACGTGCATGGATTCATCAGCAGTCAAAGGACTATGACATGATTGAAAGAGCAAAGCATTTAAAAAGGAAATGTGCAGGCCCATAGCAAGAAGACCTGATGGTAGGTGGACCAAATGAATCTTGGAATGGATTCCACCTGATACTAAATGCCCAAGTTTGCTGGTACACAGAAACAACAAAAAGCACATGACCCAATTTATTTGAGGCTTGCTGAGGAGGCCTTCATCCTGCAGTGGATAGACAACGGCTGTAGATGATGGTGATGATATATATTATAGATATATGCCAAAAAGAGCAACTATCATGTGCATAGTGCCCCATCACCTGTCAATGAAGCTTTGGCTGCATTGTGAGCCACGGTGATGCAACAATGTAACTCAAAGTGTGTGAGACCCCCAGTGTTCCCCCGAGGACTGAAGTCTTGTAGTCCAGTTTTCTGCCCTGCATGTTATAGGTCCCTCCTTATCTGGCTTGAAATCCCAACACAGTAGGTCTATGGACACTGTGCACGCAGCCCAGAAGTGTGCGGGTAAGAACTAACAATTTCCAGGTTAAGTTGCAACCCAGGGGGTCAGTTTTCTGCCCACCCTGAAAGGACAGCCTTCAAGCTTTTTACCACACACATATGCACAGCTAGACAGTACTACATACTTCTAATTCTAATTGATATACACACCTACTCTAACAAGCACACTCACACATACCAGTCATGATAATCAGAGCTGGATTTACATATCAAATTCTCCACTCTAGGTGCCTTATCTCTGCCCACAGATGCAACTGCAGCCATTCTGGGGCAAACCAACTGTGCCAGAGGGAACATGTAAAATGACCATTGAGTTAAACTGGTATTTTAGGCCCTCGAATGCTAGAGGTGTGTGTGTGTTCGTGTTTGTGTGAATACCTGGGATCTTTGAAATATTAACCCTTAAAGCTCCCCAGAGCATAGATTCTAGGCACTATGTCCCTGATTGCTGTATCTTATAGGTTCTCCAATCAGTCCTCAAGAAGCCTTAACATGCCACATCCTAGAGATCTCTCTTCTTGATCACACACAAGACAAGCAGGATTTCTCTCACCTCCTTTCTGGCAGAAATGACCTTAATTTATAGACTAAAGAAGATGTTAATTGGTGAGTGTACGTTTATATAGCAGTAAAGTTATGAGCTGACCCAGGTGCTGATATGTACAATCAGATAGATGAATGTGAGAAGCATCACATTCATGGACTTCTTCAAAAGAGTAATAATGTGAATTGTATTGTCAGTGTTTGGGGTATGGTAATACCCAAAATATTGACAATAAAATTCAGCGTTTTATTCTTTTGAAGAAGACCCATGAATGTGATGCTTCTCACGTTCATACATCTGTCTGTTTGCGTTAAGATTGTGTGCAAATGTTTCTGTGTGTCCCAAGAGTGTGCTATGTGTACTGTACAATCACCACTGAGTCTTTATCGGGTAACAAATGAGTGAGGCTTTTGGATCAATACATTTTAATTCTTTGAATGAAGAAAAATGCATACTGTAACTCCAGATGAAAGTATAAAGATACATACATACATATGTGTTTGCGTGTGTTTGTATATATATATATATATATATATATATACAGACAGGGTAGGGTTTTTCAACATGTGGCTCTCCATCATCATCTTCAGAGAGCCATTGGCTAGCAGATGACGATTCCTGTAACACTTGGAGAGCAGCAGACTGCCTCCCCCAGCCACATATCTAGTGCCTGAGACCTACATACAATCTTTCCACTTCCCTTCTTTGGTGAGCGACCTTCAGAGCATCATCCCACTAATCCCTCCTCCACAGAGACCAGCAGAGCATAATACCACCTCCATAGAGACCTGCAAAGCATCAATTCTACTATACCCTCCCCCTCAGAGACCTGCAGAACATACACCTCCCCCACAGAGACATGCAGAGCATCTATCCATTATACATCCCCTTTGAATTTTGCCAAACACGGCTCAATTCTACAGTTCCTTGGCAGAGGTCTATAGGTGAGTCATCCATTAACTCCTCCTTTCCACAGACCAGCTGAGCAATGCTCCATGAACTCTTACCTGCCAGAGATAAACAGAGCCTCACATCACTCCTTCTGTCTTCTGCTTCTTACATCCAATCACACCCTGTCGTTTGTACATCTCCTTTCTAAATGACACCTCTCCCTCTCTTAACCCTTTGCATGCCAGAAAGTTAGCCAGTGCATTGCATTGCAACGTATTGGATACCTCTCTGGCACTGAAAGGTTTACCTTTCTCTCCCATCTCTCGGCAGGTCCCCCCCATCTCATTCCTCTTTGTTCCTCCCCCCTCATTTACTGATACCATATATACAAGAATTGTTCATATAGTCATGTTTCCTCCATCACCCATTCACAGACTTGGGGATCTTTTCTTAAGACAGAGATGTGTGTGGTTTTACAGTAAATTTTACATCATCAATTCTTCTTTTACAGCCATATCCACAAAGCCAACCTAGAGTAATTCTGGGGCAAACCAACAGCACCATGGTGGACTACAATGATTTAAATGTGCTTAAACTCCTTGGATGTCAGAGAGGTATCCAGCACATAGCAAAGCAATGCAACGGCGCTCTCTTTAACATTCAAGGGGTTAAAAGCCAGCTTTAAATCAACAGAGATTTTTATTTCCCCCTCTATGGTGCATTTGGTTTGCTCCAGAATTTTTCCGGTTAAAATGCCCGTCCATCCCCATTATCCTTGCTTCCTGAGGGAGACGGCTGCTTCTTTCTTCCTCCATTAGATCATAAGGTTTGGGGGTTCAGTCCGTCTCATGGGGAGGGAGGATCCCCCCTTCTTCAGGGCTACTTAGAAAAGGGCGGCGAGGTAGATTAGGGCGAGGGTGATGTACACAACAGGAGCTCGGAGTGAGGTAGTCCCAGCACTGATATCCTCATGTGTCTTCAGGTTGGGGGTAAGGTCAGTGTTGAGCTGGGACTGCAACGAAAGAACAGAACTATGGTGTAAAAGTGACAGTTGTCAGTGTGTGGACCAGCTGTGACAGATGTTTATTCTTGGGCCTAAAGAGTAATGGTAAATTGGAACAATTATGGTGCAATTCCACTGCACCATCACAACAAATAACAATCCCTTTGATTTCAAGAGCAACTGGCACATCGACAGGGAATTATCAGCAGATAGCCTCCCTTGGGAGCAGATCTGCCGATGTAGCTGAGGCTGCATTGTGAGTTCCAGGGGACCAACAGGGAGCAAAATGGAAGTCTATAAAGAAGCCCCAGGTGCACCCTGATTGGTCCCATGAGAACAGGCTGAAGCCTCAGATCTTAGTCTTGTGCCCTGCAAGACACAGTACCCATAGACCGGGGGGGGGGGGATAGACAATGTGCGGCCTTCCAGATTTTGATGGGCTACATTCCCATCATCCATCACCAGCACATTGCACATATTTCAGGGTTGGGTTTTGGCCTACCTCCACCTGATAGGAGCCATTTTGGGGTTAAGCAGTGCAGCCCTGAGCTTTTTTTTTTCTACTAAGCTCAGACATGATAAAACATGATAGTTGCAGTTTAAATGGGGCTTTAACCTCTTGAAGAGAAGTCTTCAAAACTGGAAGCAATGTGGTGGAGACCTCTCTAGCATTCAAGGGGTTAAAATCCCTATTTAAGTCAATGGGAAGTTTTGTTTGATCTCTATGGTGCAGTTAGTTTGCTTGATTCATAGGGCCCAGTTTGTACTGTGAGAGATACACCACAGAGTGTGACAGACCTGAGTGAGAGAACTGATGTCCCCGAGTAAGTGTGACAGACATGAGAGTGAGTGAGTTCTCAGAGGGGGTTAATATCTACTGAAAAAGTGTGGAGAAGGGGTTGGTAACCTGAAGCCATCCAGCTGCTAAGGACTACAATTCCCATCATTCCCACACAGCCACAGCTGGCTGGAAATAATGGGAGTTGTAGTCCTCAACTGCTGAAGGGTCTTAGGTAACCCACCCCTGGACTGCAGTGTGGCTGTAGGTTCCAGATAGGAGCCCCCAGTCAGTGCCAAACTGTCCTCCCTCCAAATCCCCTCCTCATGTGACCTACCCATAACAGTGACATTAATACAGATAGCAGTGATACAGTACCTCAGACACACAGATCCTGAGTTCCCGGCTGCTGTTATTCTTCACCTCCTGCAGTTAGAAATAAAACACATTAAAACGTCTTTAGTCTGAAGGACTAGAGTTATTTTCTTCCCCAGACTGTAGGTCCATTGACTCCTTACCTCACTCTGTTGTACCAGTAACTCCCCACATCCTCATCTGTAGGACTAGTGGCTTCTAACCCTGCTGCAGTGTGTGGGAACTATTACTCCTTACTCTTTACCAGATACAGGACTATCAGATAAATACTCTTCTCCAGTGACCCCATGCCCTACCCCAGTTTGTAAAACCAGGGACTCCTTACAGTACTACAGTCTGTAGTAACTAATGAAATCTTACCATACCTTATTCAATACAAGCAGTGACCCTACCTTATCCTGTAGGACTAGTTACTCCTTACTAGCTAGTCATTCCTATATTTGAGTCTATAGGACTAATTAAGCCTTACCATACCACATTATGTAGAATCACAGACTTCTTACACTACCCAATTCTAGGAATAATAACTCTTTACCCTACCTCACTGTATAGAAGCAGTGACTCCTTATGTTAACCCAGTCTGTGAAGCTAGCTACCTCAGTCTGTAGCACCACTGGCACCTTACCCTATCTTACTCTGTAGGACCAATCCCTTCTTACTGTACCTCAGTCTATAGAACCAATGATTCTTTACTCTACCTTAGTCCATCGGATCAGTGATTCCTTACCTTACCTCCAGGGGAGGGCTGGCAACTTGTGACCCAGGGGGCAAATTCAGTCAAGTGGCCCATTTCTATATCGCTCAAGCCCACTGTCCCAGCCCACCTCCTTTTGTTAATTTTAAAATTGGCATTAATGTTGTGAAGTAAGGCAAGTGATACCGCAGAGCTTACAGCTGAAATGTGGCTACACTAGTGCGCTCCTACAAAGCTTACAATTTAAGTAATGCTACACTAGTTATACTATAGAGCTTACAAGGGAATGGGTTATACTACTAGTGTTACCTCCATTTGGATTGTTCCTCTGTGGTGTCGTTTTGTGTAGCTCCATTTCAATTGTAAGCTCTATGTTATCACTAGTGTAGCTCCTTTTACAGCAGCAATCGGGAGATTTAGAGAGGAGCAGTGGCCCACCAGCCCAGACATATGACCGGCCCAGGGGGCAATTGCCCCCCTGCCCCCCAGGCCAGCCCTCCCCTGCTTACCTCAATCTGCAGGACCGTAGATTCATTACCCTACCTCATTATGTGGGACTAGTGACTCCTTGCCCTTTCTCAGTCTGTAGGACCAGTGATTCCTTATCCTACCTCAGTCAGTAGAACCAAGGAGTCCTTTGCCTATGCCAGTCTTTCAGACCAATGCCTCCTTACTGTACCTCAGTCTCTAGGAACAATGGCTCCTGACCGTGCTTCAGTGTAGAATAGTAACTTAACGCTACGTAGGCGTAGGGACAAGAAGTCAATTCCAGCTCCTTATTTAGTTTGGAATCTCCATCATGTATTAACCCCAGTTGAAATTATCCTTGCAGCACTGAATGCTCTGTATACCGTATGCTAACTTTTATACATTTGTATGTTCTTTACATTTTATCATTGTCTCTTTATTACTTTGTGTCACTTTGCCTGCTTTAACAATCCCTGACAGAAAGCTCTCTGGAAACATATCCAGAAATGTGTAAAAATTAGGTTAAGATGAAAAAAGAACAAACCATGCAGTTTTAGAATATGTAAAGTCAAAATAAAAGGATACTATCCCTTTAAATTATACAAAATATATAAACTAGATATTTCCACAATAAACTGGTAAACTAGCCATAAAGCGCTAGATTTATATATCTCCCTAATCAAGGCACTCTAGGAGTCCTTAGCTGCTCTCATGGCCACACCCCCACTCCTCATATTACCCTGCCCCCCAGTCCAATCCACTGTTTCCTGGCACAGAAAATACCCTTGGCTTATAACAAGCAAGAACAAGAAAAAAACGTTAAATCCTTGACTGCTAGTGAGATTTCTAAAGCATTCCTCTGCAAGTGTTGGAAGTCTCTTTAGCAACTAAAGGGTTAAATAATATCCTGTAAATGGGCATACAAGGGGTGCAGGGACATTGAGATTGTTGTGGCCACACCCATGATTCAGAATGTGGGTGTGGCCAGCAAAACTGAGGTGCCCATAAAAAATTTGGAGCCTTAAGTAGTTTCCATTGTCTTCTTTGTCTACTGGGATATCCAGCCCTGTAGCTATCTAATGCAAGAGCACTGGGATTGATCTGGCCATTCCAATAACTCAGGTTAGCTGGTGTGGCCGACAAAGCTGAGGTGTTCCTCAGAATTTGGGGCCTGCTTACTGGCAAATCTAGCCATAGTGTTGCCAGAGAAGCCTTTTCTAGTATCTAGGACAGGAGATTATTTGAGTAACACTAACAACATAATAATAAACCCTCATGTAACTTAATCAGTTCTGTGTGGATTGGTTCCCCAAAAATAACCTTAAATTAGTACTGGATATAATCTTCATTGAGGTGAACATGAATATTTATTGCAGGACTCAAGGACCATTAAAAACTCTTCACTGGGTGGACTTTGCATACCCCTCTGGTGCTGAAGGGGTTAAGCATACCCAGTAATACGGATGGAGACTGTGTCTAGAGGGCTGAGGTCTCACCTGGAAGGATGTACAGATGCTAGGGTTACCCTCATACGGGGTGTTGCTGTCGCTCTGGTTGTCTGGTAGTAGGGGCCTCCTCTCCATTCTTGGAATGACAGTGGTGTGTGCTGTCCTGGGCATGCTCTGTGTATGCACAACATCCGTGCTATTCCCAAAGGCTAGCATAGCGTTCTCTGCAGAAGGTTAAACAGAGCACCCCTTAAAGTAAGTTGCCTTATAACAACAGAAGCCATCAATTACAGGAGAAATAACACCCCACTCACCTTACTATGCCGAGATAATTCTTATTACCGCTATGAATTTTTTTCTTCTTCTTCCTTTGTTCGAGAGAGAACATCTTCAGTCTGTCTAGGAAGTCATGTCTATGGAGGGGGACATGATAGCTGCCGACAGCTGTTTCAAACTGAAGCAGGCAGAGTGCACAAGCCTAATTAACCCATTAATGACGAGACCCTCTTGTCCTTAACCCTTTGAGTGCCAGAGGGGTACGCAACGCATTGCAAAGCTTTGCAGTGCGTTGCGTACCCCTCTGGCACTCAAAGGGTTAAGATTGCCATGTTCAGTGATTAGAGATTTAGGTGCTCTGCCCCTACTAGCAACTGTTGTGTCCGACTCCATGGTCATGACGTCTAGGACTGACTTGAACCAAGAAGCAACAGAAAAACTCATAGAGGTCATTAGGATTTTCTGGAACTACCACCCCCCACCCCCCCAATAATTAGGTATATGGCGACACGTTTCTTAACAGTGTTATTATGTGATAACAGTACCACGATCTGAACTAATCCTGTTTCTTCAGAGACCAACAACCTCTGTGTTGGGAGATTTTTCACATAAAGGTCATTACAGACAGCTCAAAAGCAGTGCCAACTAGTGTTTAAATCATTTTTAGTATGCACTCTATGGGAGACGTTGAGTCAATGACCATGGCTCCACATAGTAAGTTTGACATGTAGGAACTTATAAATTAAAAATATCCAGACAGTGGGAGCGCCCTTGTATTATTTAGTTATTTAGTACAATTTAGTATTGTATTATTTAGTAGAAATACATCCCATAGCATATTTTTTCATTTAAAATAACCTACTTCTCCTTTAAATCAATGTGATTTTTACTTGTTACCTATGGTGATGTTGCTTTGCCTTAGAATTTTTCCCTTTCTGCTTAGTGCATCAGTCTCTGTAGCGTCACCACTATTTGGTCAGTTATAATAACATATCACATAATCAGTAAGGATGTTTGATTCAGATGTCCTGGCTTTATGGATGGAACTGGGGGGAGGATGGTGTCTATTTGACTAGCACACATCCTGTGTCATTATTCCATTACTGCACAGACAGGCTGCACTGTAACCAGTGGGTTTTACCCACATGGCCAGCCTCGTGTGGTCTAGGTACAATCACCACTGGTATCATTGTTCCTGCATAGAAAACTCATGAATAGGATCTCTAGAAAAGAAGGCTGTTTCCAGCTGTTGGGTATATACATAAGTTCAAAATGAAAATGGAGGTGTTATGGGGCAAACCTTTTGTACTATAGGGGAGAACTAAAATTCTCATTTATTTAAATGAGGATTTTAAACCCTTGAACACTAGAGAGGTCAAGGGGTTAAAATTCCCATTTAAATCAATGGGAATGTGTAGTTTTCATCTATAGTGCAAATGGTTTGCCCCAGAACTCCTCGACTTTTATTTTGAACATATGGCTCTTTATGTAAATCAGCATGTTTATGTACAGGCAGACAGTGGGATCTACTGACTGAACAAAGATTGTAACAGGGGGAGGGAATAGTGAGTGGAGTGGAAGAGGAGAGAGAATGAGACGCCTGAAGCCCAAGAACTAGGTCAGAAGTGGCTTGACATTGCAGGGGGGAGCAGTGGACCCTATGTGGCCCGGGACCGAGGTGACGATTGACATGCTGGGTTGGATGGTTCCGGACCTGTGCTGAGGTCTCCAACTGTGACTGTCTTGTCTGGTACAGCAACACTCTCTATGGATGGTGTTCCTTCCGGCAGTGGGCTCCTTTCTTCATGGGGGTCCAGTGGGGCCAGCTTACAGACCTGTTGCTGTTGATTGTTCTGGGTCTGATGGCAATTTTGATCCATCCAGTCCTGGGATGGTGGCAGATCCAGCACCTTCATCTACCAGAAGCACGGCTCTTTGTGGAAACCTGAGCCCTTCTCCTGCTTCTTCTAGTAGGTGTCTGCACAGTGTGGTTACTGATCCTGCTGGTTCTGGCATCCAAGGCTCAGTTGGTGTTCCTGTTCCTAGATCTCTGGCTCGGCTGTCTGTTGGAGCCCAAGATTGGTCTGTAGCACTTCCCGAGGAAAAGGGAGGGCAGGCTAGCTTGGCAGGATTTATGGCAGGGCTTAGGCAGCTGTTAGGGCAGTGGAAGTCAGGGAAATTTGTCGGGACAAGTTTACTATGGTCCCTGCGCTGCTTGGGGGGCACTGGGCCCTCGGCTGTTCAAACAGTGGAGCTGCAGGGAGGCACGGTTTTGGTGTGGCATCCTCATCTGTTCCCGTAGTGGTAGGGACTCCTTCTGAGCCAGTTGCACCAGTTCCATCTGGGGTGGTCGGTGCGGATCTGGTTGCTTCTGCATCTAGTCCCTTGGGTGGTCACGGAATTGGGGATTTGCTGTCGGACACCAAGAAGGTTGGGTCCTTTGTGTGCTTCTCTGGCCTGCTTTAGGACCATTTGTGCCTGATTTAAAGGAACAGAATTTGAAAGGTTTGTGAAGCTCTTCTCCTTCCTACCAGGAGAGGATTTCCTAGATATTCACAAGGACAAGAAGAAGGTCTCCAAGAGGGTGGAGGAGAGGTGGTGGTACAGGCGTATTCCCAAAATGCTCGGGAATGTAGTTATGCCAGTGTACGCAGGGAGAAGGACAGGAGCAATGCTCTCCAGTTATTTACGATGTGGATGAAATCTAGTGCATGTGTAAGAATATGGGGGCTTTTACTGCTGGTGGTATGATGAGCATTTTTGACAAACAAAGGCTGCTCATCCTTTCATGTGGAGGGACCATAAATACATTCATCCTTGGATTAAGTTTTTGGGCAAAACAAGAGTCAATGTTGGCAGTTTAATGACAGCCAGTGCAAATAGGGGTCAGTGTGCCTGTTCCAGCATAGGTGTTTGGGATGGGGTGGTTCTCATGTTTACACCAAATGTTTCAAGTGGGCCTGACAGTGGGATGCCAGTATGGTTAGATGGTCCCATCACATGGCACAAACAGTACATTAGACTTGGGTTCTTTGGAAGGAGTTTTCTGTGGGCTTTTTCACTCCTTCTGTTGATGCCCCGGACTGGTTGTTAGCTAAGAACCTTGAGACAGTGTCACAGTTCCCTTCCATTGTTTGGGATAAGCTGACCAAGGAAGTTTCTCTGTGCAGCATGGATTGTGACTTCTCCCACCCCCCTTTGGGATCTTGGGGTCTCCTCCACTGGGAGTTGTGCCCAAATGGGACGTGGGTAAGTACCATATGATACATCATTTGTGATATCCAAAAGGCATGTCAGTAAATTATGGGATTGATAGGAATCTTTGTTTGGTCCTGTATATGACCTTTGATAGGGCTGTTGACCTGGTGTACGAGGCCAGTAGTGGGGCTCTCCTAACCAAAACAGACATTCAGTCAATTTTTTGGCTGTTACCAGTTCAACCGGAGTGTCATCATCTGCTGGTTCGAGGGGGCCTTTCTTTGTCTTCTTGTGTTTCCCTATGAGTTGTGCCATTTCCTGTGTCTATTTCAAAGTTTTTAGCTCATTATTGGAGTGAGTTGTTCTAGAGGATTTTATGTACTTGGGTATTTGGGGCTTGAGAGATTGTTAGCATCTGTTGGAAGCTCTTTAACGGGTGGCTGACAAGTTCAGAATTCTGCTAGTGGCTGAGAAAATGAAGAGTGCCCCCTCTTGTTTGTGCTTCTTAGGTACTGAAATAGATTCTTAACTGATGTATTGTCGGCTCCCAGCAGACAAACCGCTAGAGCTTAGGGTGCTTGTTCGGTGCTTATAATGGGAGGTCACTCTTTCAGTCTGGTGAGATTTTAATGGATGATCTGTAGCTGTTCAAGCTGTGGGCTTGGCACCTTTATGGCAGGCAGGTGGCACTCATGTGCTTGGCAAGTGGCTTGGTGGGATATGGGTTTTACTAAGAACCTGGAGTTCCTAGAGATTTTCTCCATTGAGGGGGCGGTGTACTTGTGGGGAGACAGTTTGTGCGACAGGCTGGTCTGCTTCTTCTCTGACAACACGAGCGTGGTGCAGGCAATTAGCAATGTCACATCGCCCTTTCTGATGCTCATTGTGCTTCTGTGGCTGTTAGTGCTTAGGTGCTTGGATCTGACTGTTTGGTGTTGCCCTTAGTATGTTCTGGAGCATAGGAATGTCGTTTCTGATGCACTTCCTTGCTTTCAGTTCTCACGCTTTCGGGAGGTCACGCAGGATACCGAAGTGAAAGGGTATCCCTGTCTGTCTATCGAAAACTTATCTCAGTTGCCTTCGCCACTTGGGTTTTCTACAATAGGGTTTGGCAGAATTTGCAGGTGTTACCGGTAGAGGCAGATGTCGCGGATTCAGACGCAGGTCGTTCGTTGATTTTGGTGTGGTATTTGGCTCGCCTGTGTGAGAACGAGTTTTCCCCGGCTTCCGTGGATCATCATATGGCTGCTCTTGCATTCCTCTTCTAGTTGCAGGGTTTTTGTCTGGCAGACATTCAAGTGTTTGCACAGATCTTGTTGCAGGAGGGACTGCTGTAGGCCAGTTTCATTCAGGCTCTTGAAGAAATTATTGCAGGTGTAGGATTGGTTTGCTTTTTTGAGGTGGGCTTTTTTTGGTTGGAATTTGTGTTGGTATTTTTCAGGGCTTTACCGGGCTTAAAGAGTGCACGGTTGCATTGCTGAGTCCAGATTGTTTGTTTCGATGGGATGCAATAAATGGATATTGTGCTTGATATATTTATTATGGGTATTATGGCCAGGGTTGAGTGGGCCATGGCCTTGGTTTTGGGATGGAGTGAGGCCAGCTTAAGTGACCATGGTGTGGCAGAGGTGCTTGCTGGTTGATGAAGCTGGGTCTTCAAGTTGGTTCAGGAATGGTTCCTTTGGCTAGGTCCCTTAATGGCTGTAGGGGAAACATTTACCACCTACAGTTTGTGATATGGCTGGGTCTGGAGTTTGGAGTTAAGGATGGGGAGAACAAGATAAACAATGCTTTTGTCATGCAACCCCTGAATCCCAGGGACTAGGGCGTAAGGGGCTTGACAGGGCTGGGGGTTGAGTGGGACAAATTACCTGGTTTCAGACCTGCTTCATGCAGACCTGGTTTCAGACCTGCTTAGATTAATGTAACTATGATTTATTATAGAAAGATATTGATATCCATTTAACCCTTTGAGCGCCAGAGGGGTATCTGAGACAATGCAAAGCAATGCGTTTGGTACCCCTCTAACAATCAAAGGGTTAAGCATGAGACCTGGAAGTTTAGCCTGCTCAGCCAGTTCCTAGTAATACCCTTAGTTACATGTATGTTTCATGTCACACAGCCCTTCATTCATAAAGGCATGAGTTCTAAAATCCCTCTCTCCCACTCATGCAATGTTTCCAGTAACTTATCACCTTTATTTACTCACTCAAGCAACGGTTTTGAGTAAACTCCTTTAGGTATATCTCGCATTGGGTTTCCTGGTCCCCACTCCCATTACATGAACACCAGGGGCCCACAGACAGTGAGCGTGGGTCAGAATCCAGGAAGTTCAGAGCCACGTCAAACCCTGCAAGGGAAATAGGTAGATAAATATTAGTATCCACAGGACAGGATTCCTACCAGGTGGCATTATGCTTTCTTTTAGAATAGGAGGAATACGTATTCACCAGTGGCACTTACCAATCAGCCCTGCATATGCCCCCAGGCAGGCTGCATAATTATCCCGCACGCAACCGCTAACAGACTGTGAGGAACTCTGGCAACTGGTAACAAAATCTGCCAGCCTGGACCTGTGCAGCAGAGAGAGGAGTATGAGTGCAAAATAGGAAATAAGTGAGTGTTCATGACTAGTACTGATGTGAGTTATTAGTACAGGGTGTGTTGTTACTGTCTATGGAATGATTCACATTAGTACAGGGTGCTTTCTTATCTTCTATTGAAGGATTTGTGTTAGTACAGGATGCTGTGTTACTGTTAATAGCAGGAGATGTTTTAGTACAAGGTGTTGTGTTACTGTATATTGAAAAATATGTTTTAATACAGGGTGCTGTGTTGCTGTCTATTGAAGGAGTTTGGTTAGTACAGGGTACTATGTCACCAATTATTGAAGGATTTGTGTCTATAACAACACTGTCTATAGAAAAAGAAGTTTTAGTACAGGGTTTTGTTATTGTCTATTGAAGGAGTTTGGTTAGAACAGGGTGCTTTGTCATTGATAGTGGTGGGCGAAAAGTGGGAAAAATTTCCTGCATGACTTTTCGCAAAAACTGGCTGATTTTTCTCTTTTTTCGAGAAGATTTTCTCCTTTTCTCCAATTTTTTTTTACTTTATTTACAATGGTTACTACATTTCCCACTGCAATACTACTTCTACTGAGGGCTGTAATTTAGAAATAAGTGACTGAAAGTCAAAGTTGTGAGTCCTACAGCAAAATATGGTTTGAAAAATGTGTTAGCATGCAGAATGCATTTGTCCTTTGCCCACAACACTAACTTCCTGCTTAAGTGACACTGGCACATATTCATGATGATGTCAAGTAATAAAAAAAATAAAGCACAACCTACAATGTGGCAGATGCGTATTGTAGTAGTGGTGGTGAGGGACTGGCATGGTGTGGTTTGTGTATGTACAGTTAGGGAAAAAATTATTTGATCCCCTTCTGATTTTGTACGTTTGCCCACTGACAAAGAAATGATCAGTCTATAATTTTACTGGTAGGTTTATTTGAACAGTGAGAGACAGAATAACAACAAAAAATCCAGAAAAACATATTTCAAAAAAGTTATAAATTGATTTGCATTTTACTGAGTGAAATAAATATTTGATCCCTTTGCAAAACATGACTTAGTACTTGGTGGAAAAACCCTTGTTGGCAATCACAGAGGTCAGACATTTCTTGTACTTGGCCACCAGGTTTGCACAATCTCAGGAGGGATTGTGTACCACTCCTCTTTGCAGATCCTCTCCAAGTCACTAAGACTTCGAGGCTGACATTTGGCAACTCGAACCTTCAGCTCCCTCCACAGATTTTCTATGGCATTAAGGTCTGGAAACTGGCTAGGCCACTCCAGGACCTTAATGCGCTTCTTCTTGAGCCACTCGTTTGTTGCCTTGGCCGTGTGTTTTGGGTCATTGTCATGTTGGAATACCCATCCACGACCCATTTTCAATGCCCTGGCTGAGGGAAGGACGTTCTCACCCAAGATTTGATGGTACATGACCCCGTCCATCGTCCCTTTGATACAGTGAAGTTGTCCTGTCCTTAGCAGAAAAACACCCTAAAGCATAATGTTTCCACGTCCATGTTTGACGGTGGGGATGGTGTTCTTGGGGTCATAGGCAACATTACTCCTCCTCCAAACACGGCTAGTTGAGTTGATACCAAAGAGCTCGATTTTGGTCTCATCTGACCAAAACACTTTCACTCAGTTCTCATGATCATTATAACTCCACAAGGTGAGATCTTGTATGGAGCCCCAGACCAAGGGAGATTGACAGTTATTTTGTGTTTCTTCCATTTGCGAATAACCGCACCAACTGTTGTCACCTTCTCACCAAGCTGCTTGGCGATGGTCTTGTAGCCCATTCCAGCCTTGTGTACGTCTACAATCTTGTCCCTGACAGCTCTTTGGTCTTGGCCATGGTGGAGAGTTTGGAATCTGATCGATTGCTTCTGTGGACAGGTGGCTTTTATACAGGTAACAAGTGATCCTAATCTCAGCTCGTTACCTGTATAAAAGACACGTGGGAGCCAGAAATCTTGCTGACTTGATAGGGGATCAAATACTTATTTCACTCAGTAAAATGCAAATCAATTTATAACTTCTTTGAAATGCGTTTTTCAGGACTTTTTTGTTGTTATTCTGTCTCTCACTGTTCAAATAAACCTGCCATTAAAATTATAGACTGATCATTTCTTTGTCAGTGGGCAAATGTACAAAATCAGCAGGGGATCAAATAATTTTTTTCCCTCACTGTATGTACAGCAGTTTTTACCATTGTCATGTTTGTGTCAAATAACTATCCTCCTTCTCAGATTATTGACAAACATTAGCAGTGATCCCAAGTGGGGTAGATGGTGGCAACCCTTCTTCACATCCCTATTCCTCCTCATCTGTGCTGCTGTTAATATATTTTTTCCTGGCTTTCTCTGTCATGTGTGGTTTCTGCTACCTGATACTCAGATAGGCACAGCGCTCCTTTTTAGTGGTGGAAGATTCACCTTTTCCCTTTCTGCTAACTTTATGGCCATGTCATCATCCTCACTCTCAACTCCATTTGTTTCTGAACAAGAGGAGGATGCTGGAGGGATATATTCCAGATCTGCATCATCATCTGTCATCATTAGGTCATCCTCAGGCTCAGCAGCATCAGCATCACCTGTCAATTCTTGCCCTCTACCCTTATATTCCTCTAAGGTTTTAGAGGTCTCAGACCATTTATTTTAAATTTTACTGTAACAAAGTTTGCTACTACTTTCAGGATAGGCATTTTGGTGCTTCCTTGTCTCACTACCTGATGCAGCAGGTGGTTCAGCTGCTACACCTTCCTCTGTTATGCTATTATCATCTTCAACACTTGAATAAGACTTGTTGTCATCTTCATTGTTCTTCTCATATGGTTCTTTTTTTTGTACTGGCACTGGTGGTGCTGGAAATTTTGCTATGACCATGACAAACTGCATCCTCCCTTGGAGGAGAGGCATCATCATCATTTATTGCACACACTGCAGTCAGTTTTGGAACTTCTACTTTACTCTCATGTCCCTGCACTGCTCCACCCTTCCCCCCTCCCCCTGCCCCTTGTGTGTTTGCTGAACAATACTCAACTACTCTGTGTGTTTTTACTCTATAGTACACAACACACTGATGGTGTGTGATGTCTTGCCTTAGCCCAGTCAGCTGTCTGTCACCTAATATATTTGGTTGTTTGTTTATTTATTCTTTTTTATTTATTTTTCATTATTATTATTTTTTTTTTTTAAGTTGTCTACCCTGTCTTATCACAGTCTGTCCCAAAAAATTATTCACAAATAATAACATATATGGGAACGTTACTAGCCACTTTAAAAATTGATGCAATAGAATCATAAGTTAACTCACCAAATTGCGTGCAGGGTGTAGGTCCGGAGCACTCCCAACAGTCCAAGCCACGGACTCCGCCAGACAAGACAACAACTGGAAGGGAGCGCTTCCACGGACCTACTCCTCGAAGATCAGCCAATATGGATTCAATTCAATGATACAACACTCTTTATTATCCAAAATATAATTTAAAATAAAAAAAACTTAATCGGTCTAATCAAAAATAAACATATAGGACAGCAAAAATTTAAGACACCCATTAACTGCCTAACGCGTTTCGTGCATTGCACTTATTCATAGGATCAGTTAACTATACATTCTTGTACAACATTTATAGTGGACTCCAAATGTCTCTATCGACTATGAAACCAATCACAACATTTTTGCAAAGTTTGAACTATCCAATCATTAATCGGAAATCAAAACTACATGGCTCAATGTCTATTCACATCCGATTTAAAGTTTAACCGCTTACTACCATGGCCCCAAACGTACTAAACATATACACACTCACAATAGTTTAAAAATCAAAATCAAATCAACCATAATGGTTCCATGAATGAGAACTGGGTCGATAATCATAGTGGAATATAAAGTTGTTTAAGCCAACTATTTAGTGTAGCAACATCCATCCATTCCTCCGTAATACAACCCACCATATACAGATATCACTCGGCTCTCTATTCAGGAATTAATTCAAAATAATCATTAAACAATACCAAGGATATATTTTCATGATTAAAAGATATTTTGTGGAACATAATAATAAAACAATAATCTTCATATGTTAAAGTGTACACTCACAAACATGTTTGAAACAACTACTACAGATAGCTGAAGTAGTCCACTCAAACTATGGCGTTAAGCCCTTTTTATTTGGTTCATCAATAGAAAATAAATGTTCCGAACATTACTATAAAGGGTTAAATTACACTTAATGTACATATAGAGATACATCGTGGCTAGAATTAAGCCCATTGGGTATTTGTGTGCCCATATTAACTATCCATTTAACCTCAAGTTTATTTAACCTAGCCACAATGTCAATAGACATTGAGCCTTGTAGTTTTGACTTCTGACTAATGATTGGATAGTTCAAACTTTGCAACAATGTTGTGATTGGTTTCATAGTTGATAGAGACATTTGGAGTCCGCTATAAATGTTGTACAAGAATGTATAGTTAACTGTGTTACGGTTCAGTACACTCAGACACGGTAGATGTTGGTAAAACACAATTTTATTGAAGCACACAAGGAATATTGTAACCCTCACGGGTCCAGTAAATGGCAGCAATAACTGACACAAGACAGGTTACAAGCAGGTTAACCCACACGGGTCCAGTACGGATATACAATCACAATACTGACACAGGTCAGGTAACTCGATTGATACAGTGTATGAGAAGTCCAATTTGAACTTAAGGAACCACTGATTAAGTAGACAGGATAGAGGAGGCCCAATGTCGCCTATAGGCAGCAGGAGGCGACAGTGACAGGATAGCTACAGCAAACATGCAAGGATCACCTGTACGGAGGATGCAACGGTGGACGCCCACCCTAGGCTACACAAGGCAGATCAGAGCTTGTGCCAAAACAGAGTCCCTACCGAGACTATCCACCACCGTGTGCTCTTGCTACCAACAACGGTTAATGTGCGTATACTATAAAATGGATGGCAACCGGAGGCACCCAACGGTACCTATATGGAATCCCAAATGCACAGATAATGGAGCCCAAACAACACTGGTGTAGCACGTAGTAGAATGAGGCACCACCCCTGAAGGGGTTAATGAAAGCTATAGTCTGGATAACGGCAGACAACCGGATGCGCCCAACTGAACCAAAGTGTAAGACCAAGCGATCACTAGCACAGTGTGGAGGAGCACTGGCACACTGAGACTCTGAACCCCCGGACTGGATGGAGCAAGGTACCGGAGTACCGTGACACAGAGGGACACAGCAACACGTGAACCGTGTCAGGTAGTCAGCAGCAGGAACAGCACGGTAATCGCCCAACCGGGCACTGAGAAAGCAGGAACCACCGCCAAGCCGATTCGGTACACAGCACAGGAACGTCAGCCAAGCCGGGACAGTACACGGAGCAGGAAAGTCAGTCTCACTGGGTCGGTACACGGAGCAGGATCGTTGGTCTCGCCGGGTCGGTACATGTAGCAGGAATGTCAGCCAGGCCGGGTCAGAACAGGAAGCAGGAACGTCAGCCAATCCAAATCGGTACACAGAATCAGGAACAGAGACAATGGCGTGGTCAGGCAGTCTGGGGTCATACACTGGTATCAGGAATTCACAACTAGCGCTAGGCATCAGGTACACCACGAAAGGGCAACTGCAGAGTGACAGCCCTGGGTAAAAAAGGCTGTCACTGGGAGGAGCAATACAGCGCAGCCAATGGGAAAGCAGCAATGGCAAGATGGTCAGAATGTCGCCTAGATCACGGGCGCCGTGATAAACTGATCCTATGAATAAGTGCAATGCACGAAACGCGTTAGGCAGTTAATGGATATCTTAAATTTTTTTTGTCCTATGTCTATTTTTGATTAGACCGATTATGATTTTTTTATTTTAACTCATATTTTGGATAATAAAGAGTGTTTTATCACTGAATTGAATACGTATTGGTTGTTCTTCTATCAGTGGGTCCGTGGAAGTGCTCCCTTCCAGTTTTCAAAAAAAAATTTAATTGAAAAGCAAAGTCCCCAGACTTCCCCAGCACAGAGACAATAACAGCAAGATCAGCAAGCAAAAAGGTCCCCAGCTGCCTGTTTTTTCACAGTCTGTCACATGGAATTTTGGGGTATTTGGGGTCAACCTCCTTCCTCCCTTCTTCTCCCCAGAGTGCCCCCAGACTCTCCTAATACAGAGAACAAATATCCTGCCTAAAAGACTCCCAAAACTAAACTTCATTTCCCCTGTCTTCTCTAGCTCAAAAAAATGTGCTGCTCTCTCCTCTCACAAACATGGAATGGTATACTGTGATTGCCTTACACCCTTGTATAGAAAAGTAGAGAAAACTTTTGTGTGGTGGGGAAAAATGTTTCTTCCCATTGATTTCAATGCAATGAGCTAGACACTAGGCAAAAAAAACAGGAAAAAGTGGAAAAACGGCACTTTACACAGGAAAATATTCGCCAAGCGGGAAGTGCCATTATTCGCCGATTTCAGTTTGAGCCGAATATTTTCACCCATATCTAGTCACTGTCTATTGAAGGAGTTGTGTCTTTAACAGAACTGTCTATAGAACCAGATGTTTTAGTACAGGGTGTGTTAGTACAGGGTGCTGTGTTACTGTCTATAGAAGGAGTTGTGTTAGTACAGGGTGCTGTGTTACTGTCTATAGAAGGAGTTGTGTTAGTACAGGGTGCTGTTACTGTCTATAGAAGGAGTTGTGTTAGTACAAGGTGCTGTTACTGTCTATAGAAGGAGTTGTGTTAGTACAGGGTGCTGTGTTATTGTCTATTGAATGAGTTGTGTTAGTACAGGGTGCTGTGTTACTGTCTATTGAATGAAGTGTGTTAGTACAGGGTGCTGTTACTGTCTATAGAAGGAGTTGTGTTAGTACAGGGTGCTGTGTTACTGTCTATAGAAGGAGTTGTGTTAGTACAGGGTGCTGTGTTACTGTCTATAGAAGGAGTTGTGTTAGTACAGGGTGCTGTTACTGTCTATAGAAGGAGTTGTGTTAGTAAAGGGTGCTGTGTTACTGTCTATAGAAGGAGTTGTGTTAGTACAGGGTGCTGTTACTGTCTATAGAAGGAGTTGTGTTAGTACAGGGTGCTGTGTTACTGTCTATAGAAGGAGTTGTGTTAGTACAGGGTACTTTGTTACTGTCTATAGAAGGAGGTGTGTTAGTACAGGGTGCTGTGTTACTGTCTATAGAAGGAGTTGTGTTAGTACAGGGTGCTGTTACTGTCTATAGAAGGAGTTGTGTTAGTACAGGGTGCTGTGTTACTGTCTATAGAAGGAGTTGTGTTAGTACAGGGTACTTTGTTACTGTCTATAGAAGGAGGTGTGTTAGTACAGGGTGCTGTGTTACTGTCTATAGAAGGAGTTGTGTTAGTACAGGGTGCTGTTACTGTCTATAGAAGGAGTTGTGTTAGTACAGGGTGCTGTGTTACTGTCTATAGAAGGAGTTGTGTTAGTACAGGGTGCTGTGTTACTGTCTATAGAAGGAGTTGTGTTAGTACAGGGTGCTGTGTTACTGTCTATAGAAGGAGTTGTGTTAGTACAGGGTGCTGTGTTACTGTCTATAGAAGGAGTTGTGTTAGTACAGGGTGCTGTGTTACTGTCTATAGAAGGAGTTGTGTTAGTACAGGGTGCTTTGTTACTGTCTATAGAAGGAGTTGTGTTAGTACAGGGTGCTGTGTTACTGTCTATAGAAGGAGTTGTGTTAGTACAGGGTGCTGTTACTGTCTATAGAAGGAGTTGTGTTAGTACAGGGTGCTGTGTTACTGTCTATAGAAGGAGTTGTGTTAGTACAGGGTGCTGTGTTACTGTCTATAGAAGGAGTTGTGTTAATACAGGGTGCTGTGTTACTGTCTATAGAAGGAGTTGTGTTAGTAAAGGGTGCTGTGTTACTGTCTATAGAAGGAGTTGTGTTAGTACAGGGTGCTGTGTTACTGTCTATAGAAGGAGTTGTGTTAGTACAGGGTGCTGTTACTGTCTATAGAAGGAGTTTTGTTAGTACAGGGTGCTGTGTTACTGTCTATAGAAGGAGTTGTGTTAGTACAGGGTGCTGTGTTACTGTCTATAGAAGGAGTTGTGTTAGTACAGGGTGCTGTGTTACTGTCTATAGAAGGAGTTGTGTTAGTAAAGGGTGCTGTTACTGTCTGTTGAATGAGTTGTGTTAGAACAGGGTGCTGTTACTGTCTATTGAATGATTTATGTTAGTACAGGGTGCTGTTACTGTCTATAGAAGGAGTTGTGTTAGTACAGGGTGCTGTGTTACTGTCTATAGAAGGAGTTGTGTTAGTACAGGGTGCTGTGTTACTGTCTATAGAAGGAGTTGTGTTAGTACAGGGTGCTGTTACTGTCTATATAAGGAGTTGTGTTAGTACAGGGTTATGTTACCGTCTATAGAAGGAGTTGTGTTAGTACAGGGTGCTGTGTTACTGTCTATTGAATGAGTTGTGTTAGTACATGGTGCTGTTACTGTCTATAGAAGGAGTTGTGTTAGTACAGGGTGCTGTGTTACTGTCTATAGAAGGAGTTGTGTTAGTACAGGGTGCTGTGACTGTCTATAGATGGAGATGTTTTAGTACAGGGTGCTGTTACTGTCTATAGAAGGAGTTGTGTTAGTACAGGGTGCTGTTACTGTCTATAGAAGGAGTTGTGTTAGTACAGGGTGCTGTGTTACTGTCTATTGAATGAGTTGTGTTAGTACAGGGTGCTGTTACTGTCTATAGAAGGAGTTGTGTTAGTACAGGGTGCTGTTACTGTCTATAGAAGGAGTTGTGTTAGTACAGAGTGCTGTTACTGTCTATAGAAGGAGTTGTGTTAGTACAGGGTGCTGTTACTGTCTATAGAAGGAGTTGTGTTAGTACAGGGTGCTGTGTTACTGTCTATAGAAGGAGTTGTGTTAGTACAGGCTGCTTTGTTACTGTCTATAGAAGGAGTTGTGTTAGTACAGGGTGCTGTGTTACTGTCTATAGAAGGAGTTGTGTTAGTACAGGGTGCTGTGTTACTGTCTATAGAAGGAGTTGTGTTAGTACAGGGTGCTGTGTTACTTTCTATAGAAGGAGTTGTGTTAGTACAGGGTGCTGTGTTACTGTCTATTGAATTAGTCATGTTAGTACAGGGTGCTGTTACTGTCTATTGAATGATTTATGTTAGTACAGGGTGCTGTTACTGTCTATTGAATGAGTTGTGTTAGTACAGGGTGCTGTTACTGTCTATAGAAGGAGTTGTGTTAGTACAGAGTGCTGTTACTGTCTATAGAAGGAGTTGTGTTAGTACAGGGTGCTGTTACTGTCTATAGAAGGAGTTGTGTTAGTACAGGGTGCTGTTACTGTCTATAGAAGGAGTTGTGTTAGTACAGGGTGCTGTTACTGTCTATAGAAGGAGTTGTGTTAGTACAGGGTGCTGTGTTACTGTCTATAGAAGGAGTTGTGTTAGTACAGGGTGTTGTGACTGTCTATAGATGGAGATGTTTTAGTACAGGGTGATGTTACTGTCTATAGAAGGAGTTGTGTTAGTACAGGCTGCTTTGTTACTGTCTATAGATGGAGATGTGTTAGTACATGGTGTTGTGACTGTCTATAGATGGATATGTTTTAGTACAGGGTTATGTTACTGTCTATAGAAGGAGTTGTGTTAGTACAGGCTGCTTTGTTACTGTCTATAGAAGGAGATGGTTAGTACAAGGTGCTTGGTTTATGTCTACTGAAGGAGTTGTGTTAGTACAGGCTGCTTTGTTACTGTCTATAGAAGGAGATGGTTAGTACAAGGTGCTTGGTTTATGTCTACTGAAGAATTTGTGATAGTACAGGGTGCTTTGTTACTGCCTATTGAAGGAGTTGTGTTAGTACAGGCTACTTTGTTACTGTCTATAGAAGGAGTTGTGTTAGTACATGGTGTTGTGACTGTCTATAGATGGAGATGTTTTAGTACATGGTGTTGTGTCTGTCTATAGATGGAGATGTTTTAGTACATGGTGTTGTGACTGTCTATAGATGGAGATGTTTTAGTACAGGGTGATGTTACTGTCTATAGAAGGAGTTGTGTTAGTACAGGCTACTTTGTTACTGTCTATAGAAGGAGTTGGTTAGTACAAGGTGCTTGGTTTCTGTCTACTGAAGGAGTTGTGATAGTACAGGGTGCTTTGTTGCTGCCTATTGAAGGAGATGTTTTAGTACAGGATTCTCTGTTACTGTCTTTACAAGGAGTTGTGTTTGCACTGGATGTTGTTTTACCTGCACACTGGGTCCTGTCTACAGCTGGCCCAAATTCCCAAACAGTTGGGCATCTCTGGGCGCTTAAAGGAGCAGTCTGGCACCGCAGTCTGACGCCTCCTCTCTGCGCAAGGTTGATCCCGGCAGGGGCAGAAGAGGAGGGGGTAGGAAAGGTCTGAGGGTATGCGTTCAATGAAGGTCTTTAGGTGTTTCTGACACTTGCGGCGAGTGCAGGTCTCACCATCTCCAGCTATGCTGCATGCTGTGATGTAAGCAGAGCGGAGCCGCTTGCAGGTATCATTCACATTGCAGAACTTGGCGGCATCCAAGCAGGCATTCTGCTTAGATGGAGCTGGCTCGGAACCTGTGAAGAACATCACATTGATATTTTTCTCACTCCCTGCACACTGAACTATCATTGGTCTATTTGATCTGTCTCAGTTCCTGCACACTAAGCTATCACTGGTATTTATCTCACTCCCTGCACCTTAACCTGTCAGTAGTCTATTTCTCACTCATTACACATGAAGCTATCACTGGTCACTGACTACCTGTACACAAACCTATCATTGGTTTTCATCTCACTCTTTGCACACTAAGCTGCCATTGGTCTTTCTCTCATCCCATTCACTCAAAGCTATCACTGGTCTTTCACCAACTCACTGCATACTAAGCTTTCATAGATCTATCTCCCATTCCCTCCACACTACACTATCACAGATCTTTCTCCCACTCCCTGCACATTATCACTGGCCTATGTCTCACTCCATGCACACTAAGCTATCATTGGTCTTTCTCCCACTTCCTGCCAATTAAGCTATCATTGGTCTTTCTGACACTCCCTGCGCACTAACCTTTCATTGGTCTTTCTGACACTCCCTGCACACTAACCCTTCATTGGTCTTCCTCCAACGACCTGCACACTAAGCTATCACTGGTCTTTCTCTCACCCCCTTCACACTAAGCTACGATGGGTCTTTCTCACACTCCCTGCACACTAAGCTATCTTTGGTCTATCTCTCTCGCGCTCTCATTTTGGGCACACTAAGCTATCACTGGTCTTTCTCTCATGCCCTTCACACTAAGTTATGATTGGTCTTTAACTCACTCCCTGTACATTAAGCTATGATTGGTCTTTCTCTCACTCCATGCACACTAACCTAAAATTAGTCTTTCTCTCACTTCATGCACTCCAAACTATCACTTGTCATTCTCTCACTCCCTGCACACTAGGCTATCATTGTTTTTTTTCTCTCACTCCATGCACACTAACCTGGCATTGGTCTCTCATTTCCTACACAAAAGCTTACATTATTGTTTTACTCCCTGCACACTAAACTATCATTGGTCTTTCTCTCACTTCCTGCACACTAAGCAATAATGGACCTTTCTCTCACTCCCTGCACACTAAGCTATGATTGGTCTTTCTCTCACTCCATGCACACTAACCTAACATTGGTATTTCTCTCACTTAATGCACTCCAAGCTATTATTGGTCTTTATCTCACTCCCTGCACACTAAGCTATCATTGTTTTTTCTCTCACTCCATGCACATTAACCTAGCATTGGTCTTTCTCTCATTTCCTACACAAAAGCTTATATTATTGTTTTACTCCCTGTACACTAAGCTATCACTGGTCTTTCTCTTACTTCCTGCACACTAAGCAATAATTGACCTTTCTTTCACTCCCTGCACACTAAGCTATCATTGGTCTTTCTCTCACTCCAGGTGCGCTAAACTCTGATTGGATTTTTTCTCACTCCATGCACACTAAGCTATCATTTGGTCTTTTTCTAACACCATGAACACTAAAACTTGGTCTTTCTCTAATTACCTGCACACTAAGCTATTATTATTGTTTCACTCAATGCAGAGTAAATTATGATTGGTCTTTCTCTCAATTATTGCACACTAAGCTATCACTGGTCTTACTCCCACTTCATGCACATTAACTATCATGGGTCTTTCTCTCACTCCCTACACATTAAGCAATCATTGGTCTTTCTGTCATTCCCTTCACACAGAGCTATCATTGGTATTTCTCTTACTCTCTGCACACTAAGCTATCATTGGTCTTACTCTCCCTCTCTGCACTCTCTGGTCTTTCTGTCACTCCCTGCACACTAAGCTATCACTTGCCTTTCTCTCACTCTCTGCAGTCCATGGTCTTTCTCTCACTCCATGCACAATAAGCGATTACTGGCCTTTCTCTCACTCATTGCAGTCCATGGTCTTTCTCTCACTCCATGCATATTAAGCTATCACTGTCCTTTCTCTCACTCTCTGCACACCCTGGTCTTTCTCTCCCTGCACACTAACCTATCATTGGTCTTTCTCTCACTCCATACACAGTAAGCTACAGTATAATTGGTCTTTCTCCCAGTCCCTACACAATACGCTATTGTTGGTTTTTCTCTCACTCCCTGAATACTAAGCTGTCATAGTTCTTTCTCTCACTCCATGCACACTAACCTAGCTGTGGTCTTTCTCTCACTCCATGCACTCTAAGCTATCATTTGTCTTTCTCCCACTCTCTGCACAATAAGCTATCATTGGTCTTTATCCCAGTCCCTACATGCTATGCTGTCATTGTTCTTTCTTTCACTCCATGCACACTAAGCTATCATTGATATTTTTCTCTTTTTCTGCACACTGAGCTTTTATTATTGTTTCACTCACTGTACACTAAGCTATCATTTTTAGTTCACTCCATTCACACTAAGCTATCATTGTTATTTCACTCCCTGTAAACTAAGATACCATTATTGTTTCACTCTCTGCACACTAAGATATCATTATTGTTTCACTCCCTGCACACTAAGCTATCATTGTTGTTTCACTCCCTACACACCAAGCTATCATTGTTGTTTCACGCACAATAAGTTAGGGGGTACCCTTTAGTACACCCACAAATTGCTAAATTATTTGTGTTCCAGTCACTCTGAATTGATTGTCTGGGCCTATTCTGGGCCTTATTCCTGAAGCTCAAGAGTTGCAATTCTGGATCTAACCAACTGCACATAATGGGACTTTTAACCACCTGAATGTTAGAGAGGTCTCCAATCTAGAACTGCACCTCTTCATCTTGATGAATAAGGCTCTGTGTACCATAATTCCAGATGTGTCACCCTGCAGTGGGTTATTGTCCCTCAGTGTATATGCCGCACTGCAAAGAGTGTCATGGTGGCTACCACTCACCAGAGTTGATCGATGCTAGACGAAAGATGTTAGATAGACGGAAAATGACTGGTTCATAAGGTGACGCCTCATAGAACTCGTCACCTGAAAGGAAAGACAGAGATGACCAAGTTCCTGCAGAGCAATGGCACAGGGATCATTGTGCCTTTTATACCTTCCCATTCTACCAATGGAATCCTGACTTTTACCAGCCCCCATTCTCCTTTCGCACCTTACCAGCAGAAAGGCCTCTCATCTATGCTACCCCCATTCTCCTATCCCCACTACTCTCCTACATGACCACACATACACTTTATCATTTCTCATTTTACTATCCCCTCTACTCTCCTACATGATCACACACACACACACACACACACTTTACCAATCCCCATTCTCCTATCCCCCCTACCTTTCTGCATGACCAGACACACTTTATCAGTCCCCGTTTTCCTATCCCCTTTACCCTCCTACATGACCACACACACTTTACCAGTCCCCATTCTCCTATCCACACTACCCTCCTACATGACCACATACACACACTTTACCTGTCCCCATTCTTATATTCCTGCAGAGCAATGGCACAGGGATCATTGTGCCTTTTATACACTCTCACTCTACCAATGTAATCCTGACTTTTACCAGCCCCCATTCTCCTTTTCGCCCCTTACCAGCAGAAAGGCTCCCCATCTATATACCCCCATTCTCCTATCCCCACTACCCTCCTACATAACCACACATACACTTTATCAGTCCCCATTCTCCTATAGCCACTACCCTCCTACATGACCACATGCACACTTTACCAGTCCCCATTCTCTTATCCACACTAACCTCCTACATGAACACACACACACTTTACCCATCCCCATTCTCCTATTCCCACTACCCTTCTACATGACCACACACACACTTTACCAGTCCCCATGTTCCTATCCCTCTACTCTCCTACTTGACTACACACACACTGTACCAGTCCCCATTCTCCTCTCCCCCTATCCCCCTACATGACCACAAACACTTTAGCACTCCCTATTCTCCCTCCACCCTTGCACATGATCACACATTTTACCAGTTACCATTCTCATCTCAACCCTACCCTCCTACATGACCATACCTGCACTTTCCCAGTCTCCATTGCGCTCTCATCCCTACCCTCATACATGACCACAAACACTTTCCCAGTCCCCATTTTCCTCTCACCCTACCCACCTACATGGCTGCACACACTTTACCAGTCCTCATTTCTCCTCTCACTCCTACCCTCCTACATGATCGCACACACTTCCCCATGTTCCTATCCCTCTACCCTCCTATATGACCACACACACTTTACCAATCCCCATGTTCTTATCACTCTACCCACCTACATAATCTCACATATTACCAGTCCCCATGTTCCTATCCATCTACCTTCCTACATGACTACACACACGTTACCAGTCCAGTCTCTTCTCACCCCTACCCTCCTACATGTCCACACACACATTACCAGTCCTCGTTCTCCTCTCACCCTACCCTCCTACATGACAACACACACTTTATCAGTCCCTATGTTCTTACTACCCTCCAACATAATCCCACACATTACCAGTCCCCATGTTCCAATCCCTCTACCCCCCTACATGACTACACACACACACGTTACCAGTCCACAGTCACCTCTCAACCCTACCCTCCTATATGACCACACACACTTTACCAGTCCCCATGTTCTTACTACCCTTCAACATAATCTCACACATTACCAGTCCCCATGTTCCTATCCCGCTACCCCCCCTACATGACTACACACACACACACGTTACCAGTCCCCAATCTCCTCTCACCCCTACCCTCCTACATGACTACACACACGTTACCAGTCCACAGTCTCCTCTCAACCCTACCCTCCTATATGACCGCACATACTTTACCAGTCCCCATGTTCTTACTACCCTCCAACATAATCTCACACATTACCAGTCCCCATGTTCCTATCCCGCTACCCCACCTACATGACTACACCACGTTACCAGTCCCCAATCTCCTCTCACCCCTACCCTCCTACATGACCACAGACACATTACCAGTCCCCAATCTCCTCTCACCCCTACCCTCCTACATGACCGCACACACGTTACCAGTCCCCAATCTCCTCTCACCCCTACCCTCCTACATGACCACACACACACTTTACCAGTCCACACTCTCCTTTCAACCACAGTAAACTGAATCCACCTCCCTTCTATTAGTACCAGCTCTCCCCCGTATTCTACAGACATCAGAGGCCTTATGTATAAAGGCAAAGCAATACAATTCTAGAGCAAACAACTGTATCACAGGGGACAAATAAACACGTCTTCACATCCCCACTGAGTTAAATTGGGCTTTTAATCCATTGAATGCATGTGAATTGAAGACATCTCTGACATTCAACTGGTTAAAATTTTGTTTAACTCTCTGAATGCAAAAGGGGTATGCTATGAATTACAAAGTGTTGCACACTTCTCTGGCACTCAAAGGGTTTAGGCAATGGAACTTTTCCGTTATCCCCTATTTATTTGATCCCTTTGATTTGCCCCATAATTCTACATTGCCTCTGTGCATAAGGATTTCCACCTGTTCCAGTATTTTAGTAGCCACCAGGTCCATGGCACGTGGCCATCCCTTTCCCCTCACAACTATTACTATAAACCATACCCATCCCAGCACTTAAACCAACCTGACCTCCCACGTTCTTCCAGACACCATCCTCTTTTATCCTATACATGCTCTAATGTTCCAATAAGCTTTCACTCTTTGGAGAACCTAATGTGGCCACATCTCCTCTTTAATGTAGGACATTTATGAAGAACACATGGCCACGTCTTTAGCAGCGAAGTGGTTAAAATGGAGATCTAGGCATCGTAAGCAAACTCCTCACTTCTCATTTTCTATATGAGCGTGTCTTAATGTAAATCAATTTCCACGTTCCTCTCACCCTATTCCATCCCGCTTACATCACTTGCTAGACATCAACACCTGGACCATACATGCCCTATACCTCTTTCTTATTGCACCAGCCCCAGGAACCTCTCACCATCTGACAGTCCAGCATGGATGCCCCAGTAAACTTGAAGACAGTGCAGTTCTTTTTTCATGCCCCTATGACAGCGGCACAGATAGAGGGCACTCTCCTGCATCACTTCCAGGGCATTCTTGCATTCCACACTGGACAGCAGGGCATCTCGGTCTCTCCCTGCCAGACACTGGCGTAATGTACGGTACCGTGAGCTGCAGGATGGGTCTGCAGTGCACAGCTCATTGGCGTGGACACAGTCTGTATGTGGGGGCCATGATAGAGGAGGAGACCCAGAGAGACAGAGGGTGGCGTGAGCTGTAAAGTGGAGAGACGGAGGAGGTGAGGAAGTAACGGCTCATCATATGAACTACACATATACCATAGAAAAGTTGGGCTTTATGCATAAATGCAAAAGTGGAGCAATTTTAGATACACTAATTACACTATAAGGGACAAATTAGAGGTCCCCATATTTCCATTGATTCGAATGGAGATTTTAACCCCTTGAACGCTAGAGAGGTGTCCAACGCATTGCCCTCAAGCATTCAAGGAATTTAAAGGCCCAATTAAAGGAGCAGGAAACTTTTTTAATTAAAAAAATATATATTGTAGGGCATTTCTTGTGTAAAATAAGGGTACTTTCACTGCAGAGAAATGCATATTTACAGAGTTATTACAGTTTAAATCCATATTTCCTTATATCTGGAGTGCCCTCTAGTGGTCAAATCCCAATTAGTTTTTCTGTTACATTCTAATGGAAAGGAAAGTCAGTGATATACAGTTCTCCATAGAATGTTATACAAACTGCTGAGTCACTTCCTGTCAGTTAGAACAATCAGGAAGTAAACACAGTAAATTCACTTCTGATTACTTAAACTATTCTAGTTTTGTAATAGAACAAGTGACAGAGGTGGGAGTTACCTTGTTTTACTCAGCAATAAAAACTCTATAAGATATCGGTTTTCATAAAAAAAAGTTTACTGCTCCTTTAATTCAATGGGAATTCTGGAAAGTTTAATATATCCCCTAATGTCCAGATGGTTTGCACCAGGACTACTCTAGTTCAGGTTTGGGCAAATTGACTACAATTCCCATCATGCCCAGACAGCTGTTTTGGGGCATATCAACTGCATTCTATAGGACATACTGAATTTGCCCAAACAAGTCCAGTTTAAATCAAGTGGAAATGTATTTGCAGTTGGTTTGCTCCAGAATTGCTCCATTTTACCCATAAGGTGCACACTTTTTTGACTACAGTTTAGAACAAATGAGTCCATCCAGTCTGCCCAATTTCTTATATTGATGACTTCTGAATTTGACATTGTTTTCAGAATAGATTTATGTCTATGATTTTAATACATTTACTGAATTAACTCCTACCACTTATGCTGGGGGAACACACAAAACGGTGCTTCCTAGTGCAAATGAACCTTTGCAGATATTAAACCACCACAGTACTCACAACAGACAAGACCACTAAAACTGACCAGTAGAGTAGTTGAGGGAATCTGACTGCCCTCACCCAGTCTCCTCAAAGTATGTAGTTGGATGCTGCTCCTTTAATATCGAACCATGGGACTTGGCCCTCGGAACACAGGAAACAAACAGGCAAAAAGAGCACAAACCACCATATAATGATACCAATAACGTCAGTAATGTATATGACCATATACTCACAATTCTGGGATGAATATGCTGGTTGGTACAACCAGCAGATGCAAACAGGGTCACAAAAGCTGCCCCGATTCAGCTAATTCCTCCAATATTTGAAAAAAGTCCACAAAACGCATCATAGGCTTATTAAATATATGCTTATTAATCATCCAGTTGACGTATTTTTGGCAAATATGGATTGATTTTTAATGAATATTAATAAATACATAATTTTTCATTTTTGTGGACTTTTTTCAAATATTGGAGGAATTAGCTGAATCGGGGCAGCTTTTTTGACCCCATTTGCATCTGCTGGTTGTACCAACCAGCATATTCTTCCCAGAGTTGTGAGTATATGGTCGTATACATTACTGACGTTATTGGTATCATTATATGGTGGTTTGCGCTCTTTTTGCCTGTTTGTTACTTATGCTGGGAGACTGTCACCATATCTGTAAAGTAGCGCTCACACACAGGACGTCTGAGGCTTTCACACTCTAACTTTAGATCATGACCTCTTATGGGATATACACTGATACAGATCAGATAAAAGTCCTGTTGTATAAATGGGATATACACCGGAGACTACATCCTATATACAGAGATACAGAACAGAAAATCCGATTGTATAATTGGGATATACATTGGGGACTACATCCTATACACTGAGATCCAGACCAGAGAAAAGTCCTATTGTATAAATGGGATATACACTGGAGACTACATCATATATACTGAGATACAGACCAGAGAAAATTCCTGTAGTATAAATGGGATATACACTGGAGACTTCATCCTATATACTGGGATACAGACCAGAGAAAAGTCCTATTGTATATATGCAATAAATACTGATACAGTTTAGAGAAAAGTCATATTGTATTAATGGGATATACAATGGAGACTACATCCTATAAACTGAGATACAGACCAGAGAAAATCCGATTGTATAAATGGGATAAACACTGGGGACTTCATCTTATATACTGGGATACAGACCAGAGAAAAGTCCTATTGTATAAATGCAATAAATACTGATACAGTTTAGAGAAAAGTCATATTGTATTAATGCGATATACAATGGAGACTACATCCTATACACAGAGATACTGACCAGAGAAAAGTCCCATTGTACAAATGGGCTATACACTAGAAACTACATCCTCTATACTGAGATACAGACCACAGAAAATTCCTATAGTATAAATGGGATATACACTGGAGACTGCATCCTATATACTGGGATACAGACCGCAGAAAATTCCTATTTTATAAATGTAACATATACTGATACAGATCAGAGAAAAGTCATATTGTATAAATGGGATATACAATGGAGACTTCATCCTATATACTGAGATACAGACCAGAGAAAAGTCATATTGTATAAATGGTATATACACAGGAGATTGCATCCTATATACTGAGATGTAGAACAGAGAAAATTCATTTTGTATAAATGGTATATACACTGGGAACTATATCCTATATACTGAGATACAGATCAGAGAAAAGTCCTATTGAATAAATGGGATATACACAGGAGACTACATTCTATATACTGAGATACAGACCAGAAAAAATCCTATTATATAAATGGGATATACACTGGGGACTACATCTTATACACTGAGATACAGACCAGAGCAAATCCTATTGTATAAATAGGATATACACTAGAAACTACATCCTATACACTAGGATACAGACCAAAGAAATGAACTATTGTATAAATGGGATATACACTGAAGACTGCATCCTATACACTGAGATAAAGAACAGAGAAAAGTCCTATTGTATAAATGGGATATACACAGGAGACTGTATCCTATATACTGAGATACAGACCAGAGAAAATCATATTATTTAAATGGGATATACACTGGGCACTACATCCTATACATTGAAAGACAGACCAGAGAAAAGTCCTATTGTATAAATGGGATATACACCGAAGACTGCATCCTATATACTGAGATACAGACCAGAGAAAAGTCCCATAGTATAAATGGGATATACACTGAGATACAGACCAGAGAAATGTCTTGTTGTATAAATGGGACATACACTGAAGACTGCATCCTATATACAGAGATACAGAACAGAGAAAAGTCCTATAGTATAAATGGGATATACACAGGAGACTGCATTCTATACACTGAGATATAAACCAGAGAAAATCTTATTATATAAAAGGGATAAAAACAGGAAACTGCGTCCTATACACTGAGATACAGACCAGAGAAATGTCCTATTGTATAAATGGGATATAACACCAGAGACTACATCCTATATACTGAGATAAAGAACAGAGAAAATTCCTATAGTATAAATGGGATATACACTGGAGATTGCGCCCTATACACTGAGATATAAACCAGAGAAAATCATATTATATAAATGGTATACACACTGGAGACTGCGTCCTATACACTGAGATACAGACCAGAGACATACACCGGAGATTACATCCTATATACTGAGATACAGACCAGAGCAAATCCTATTGTATAAATGGGATATACACTAGAAACTACATCCTATAAACTGGGATACAGACCAGAGAAAAGTCCTATTGTATAAATGGGATATACACTGGAGACTTCATCCTATATACTGGGATACAGACCAGAAAAATCCTATTATTTAAATGGGATATACACTGGAGACTACATCCCATATACTGACATACAGACCCGAGAAAAGTCCTATTATATAAATGGGATATACACTGGAGACTGTATACTGAGATACAGACCAGAGAAAAGTCCTATTGAATAAATGGGGTATACACTGATATAGAGACCAGAGAATTGTCTTGTTTATAAATGGGATATACACTGGAGACTGCATCCTATATACTGAGATACAGACCAGAGAAAAGTCCTATTGAATAAATGGGGTATACACTGATATAGAGACCAGAGAAAAGTCCTATTATATAAATGGGATATACACTGGAGACTGCATCCTATATACTGAGATACAGACCAGAAAAAAGTCCTATTGAATAAATGGGATATACACAGGAGACTGCATCCTATATACTAAGATACAGACCAGAAAAAAGTCCTATTGAATAAATGGGATATACACTGGGCACTACATCCTATACATTGAAATACAGACCAGAGAAAAGCCCTATTGTATAAATTGGATATATACCAGAGACTACATCCTATATCACGAGATACAGACCAGAGAAAAGTCCTATTTTAAAAATGGAGATTTGGTCCCGTAAGTGTTTTTTTTAACCCCTTGAGGACCACAGGTGTGTGAAGGATAGTAAGCTAGGTAAATAATTCTGTTGAACAAGGTAACTGTCCGTTATTACTCTGGTATAGTTCCTCTATATGCCAGGGTTTGTTAATTGTTAGACACCCCCCCCCTCAGTTATTGGGGGCTACAGCTACCATCATCCCTAACCTTCTTCCTCATTTTGAAATCCAGCCTCTGCCCCCTTTCCCCACCTCTCACCTTCCCTCATAGCCTGTCTTCCTAGAGTCAGTGTCTCCATCTCTCCCAGCCCTATCTATGTGGCTTTTGCTCTAGAGTCACAGAGGGAACTGAATTCAATTTGGTAACTTTGCTAATCCAGCACTTAGAGAAACTGCTATATCAGTAACCCAGAGAAGAGGGGAGATTAGCATCAATCAGTGGGGGCTGGGAATGCTGTCAAAGGGAAAGAGAGAGAGATCAGGGGTGGAAAAGTTAACAACTATGGAGTTTTGCCAGGTAAGAGAAGTGAAATAGTGTTAGGGTGGGGGGAGAAGTATAAGGCTTGGGGGAGAACAGAATCAGGCAGGGGAGGTAAACAGTGTCAGGATGGGAAAGCAGGGAAAGTATCATCGGGGGGTACGTTAAGGCAGAAAATGGGAGAGCAGTATCATCTAGGAGCAAGCTATGGCTGACAATGGGTGAGCAGTGTCATCAGGGTGGAAGAAATGGAAGTTAATGGGGGAGCAGTATTATCAAGGGGTAAGCAATGGCAGGCAATGGGAGAGCAGTATCATCAAGGGGTAAGTAATGGCAGGCAATGGGAGAGCAGTATCATCAGGGGGTAAGCAATGGCAGGCAATGGGAGAGCAGTATCATCAAGGGGTAAGTAATGGCAGGCAATGGGAGAGCAGTATCATCAGGGGGTAAGCAATGGCAGGTAATGGGGGAGCAGTATCATAAGGGGGTAAGCTAAGGCAGAAAATGAGAGAGCAGTATCATCAAGGGGTAAGCAATGGCAGGCAATGGGAGAGCAGTATCATCAGGAGGTAAGCAGTGGCAGGCAATGGGGGAGCAGTATCATTAGGGTGTAAGAAATGGCTGGCAATGGGGGAGAAGTGTCATCAGGGTGTAAGCAATGGAAGTCAAGGGGAGAGCAGTATCATCATGGGGTAAGCAACAGACGTCAATGGGAGAGCAGTATAATCAGGGTGTAAGCAATGGCAGGCAATGGGGAGCAGTATCATCAAGGGGTAAGCAATGGCAGGCAATGGGAGAGCAGTATCATCAGAAGGTAAGCAATGGCAGGCAATGGGGGAGCAGTTTCATCAGGAGGTAAGCAATGGCTGGCAATGGGGGAGCAGTACCATCACGGTGTAAGCAATGGAAGTCAAGGGGAGAGCAGTATCATCATGGAGTAAGCAATGGAAGTCAATGGGAGAGCAGTATAATCAGGGTGTAAGCAATGGCAGGCAATGGGGGAGCAGTATCATCAAGGGTTAATCAATGGCAGGCAATGGGGGAGCAGTATCATCAGGGGGTAAGCAATGGAAGTCAATGGGAGAGCAGTATTGTAACGTTTTTATTGACACTCAGACATGGAAGGTAAAATTCAATTTTGTTAAAGAAAACCGTAAATGAATAACCCTCGCGGGTCCAGTATGTATGCAACAGTATATTACTGACACAGGACAGGTAGTAGTACAAAATACCCACACAGGTCCAGTATATATACAATACAATACTATACTGACACAGGACAGGTTTCAGTTAACAGTACACATACAGGTCCAGTATATATGTACAATACTGTACTGACACAGGTCAGGCACGATTCGTATGAGTCCAAATGATACAGATATTGATTACTATTAGGCCGGGAGGACAGGTAGGCCCTAATAGCGCAATGTCCCTTAATATACTGTCTACGCAGAGAGTGACACAATGGCGACCAAGGCAGCAACAGCAACGAGGGACCTGGACAAAGACTGACTACCGGAGCTGCCAGAGGAGGACTGCCATGGAGGCACGGAATAACGCCAATCAATGACTGCTAAAGCTGTACCCAATGTGCCAGGCACAAACCCACAAGGGGTTAACGAACGCTCAGACCCAGAATTGAGTACCAGATGGAGAAAGCGTGAGGCGCCCAGGAGAACAACCTCAACTAAGGCAGTATGGGTCAAGCGTACCGTGGTGCTACAGCGGGACATGCGACACCGGAGGAGATCACAAGGCACAATACTGATCGGGTTACAGCAACTGGCTGCCTGAGCAGCAACGGAGGCAACAGAGGATCTGTCCATAGACAGAGAGAGAGACTGCCGTATGGCCCACAACCGGATACCGGATGGGTAGAGACAAGGCCGGGTCGGTACACAGAGCAGGAACGTCAGCCAAACCGGGTTGGTACACAGAGCAGGAACGTCAGCTGGGCTGGGTCGGTACACAGAGCAGGAACGTCAGCCAATCTGGGTAGGTACACAGAGCAGGAACGTCAGCCGGGCCGGGTCGGTACACAGAGCAGGAACGATTCAGGCAGAGTAGTCAGGCAGTCCGGGTCATACACAGGAAACACACAAATTCAGGAACAAGCGCTGGTAACGGAAACACCACGAAAGGGCCCTGCAGAAGTGACAGGGCTCAGTATATAACGGTATTTACTGGGTGGAGCAACATCATGTAGCCAATAAGGCTGACTCAGGAAGAAACATAGTAATAATGTCCCCAGCAATAACACGACCACCGTGATAGTTATCATCAGGGTGTAAGCAATGGAAGTCAATGGGAGTGCAGTATAATCAGGGTGTAAGCAACGGCAGGCAATGGGAGAGCAGTATCATCAGGAGGTAAGCAATGGATGGCAATGGGGGAGCAGTATCATCAGGGTGTAAGCAATGGAAGTCAATGGGAGTGCAGTATAATCAGGGTGTAAGCAACGGCAGGCAATGGGAGAGCAGTATCATCAGGGTGTAAGCAATGGATGGCAATGGGGGAGCAGTATCATCAGGGTGTAAGCAATGGAAGTCAATGAGAGAGCAGTATCATCAAGGGGTAAGCAATGGCAGGCAATGGGGGAGCAGTATCATCAAGGGGTAAGCAATGGTAGGCAATGGGAGAGCAGTATCAGAAGGGTGTATGCAATGGAAGTCAATGGGAGAGCAGTATAATCGGGGTGTAAGCAATGGCAGGCAATGGGGGAGCAGTATCATCAAGTGGTAAGCAATGGCAGACAATGGGAGAGCAATATCATCAAGGGGTAAGCAATGTCAGGCAATGGGAGAGCAATATCATCAAGGGGTAAGCATTGGCAATCAATGGGGGAGCAGTATCATAAGGAGGTAAGCAATGGCAGGCAATGGGAGAGCAGTATCATCAGGGGTTAAGCAACAGCAGTCAATGGGAGAGCAGTATCATCAGACTGAGGGCTGCATTCATTAAGCTAAAGATGCAATGGGACAAAAGAAAATGATCATTAACATAAAGGATATAATAATAACCCCCACTTACCATACTATGACCGAAAATCCGAATGGCACATATGAGTGTTGTCCTTGTGCCTTGGTTCAAGAGATTACATTTTCAATCAGTCCTGGATGATATAATCATGAAGGTGGACATAACAGTTCCTGGAAGTGTTTCCAAACTGAAGCAGACAGAGTGCCTGGGTCTACTGATCCTTAAAGTGGACCTGTCACCTTGGATTTTTTTTTTTACATATTTGAAACCTTTATTCAAAACTGCCTATGGGTCATATTAACCAAAAGTACAGCAGATGTATAGTTCAGGAAATAGTCCCACTTTTTGAGATTACAATGTGCAGTGAACATAGCATGTGTTCTGTGGTCCTGCTACCATCTGTAATGTATTCCTCCATGGACATTACATCCAGGAATGGCTGATCATGTCATCACTTAAATTAACAAGCAAGGAAAAACTGAATAGAGGCCATTAGGATTTTCTGACCATAGTAATATAATAACCTAAGAGGGGGTGTTATTATTAGGAATTGGAGTTGTTCTTCACCTTCAATCCTCAATGGTGTATTTACACCTTTAAATGCTAGAGAGGGATATCTAACACAATGCTCTGCAATGCATTGGAGATCTCTCTAGCATTAACCATTTGAGTGCCCCAGAATTGCTCCTCTTTATGATCGATAAGGCCCTGAGAGTGGAGCAGTGTTGGCTGGGAGAAGAGCATTGTCAGGATGTGGCAGGACCTGTCTGCTAAGTATTGCATTGGTAAACTCTTTAGCAACTAATGAGTCCTCATTTGTACAAAGCATTTATATGTGCACCATCCCTACTGCAGAACATTGCTCATGTGTTCTCCATTCTGCAGAGCATTGTTCAGTGGGTACGCCTGTCCTGCCTGCCAAATGTCTCTCAGAGTCCTTCTTTGTACTCACAGTATTGATCCGTGAACCCTTCTTTCTGAAGAGCATTGCTTAGTCTGCCCTATGTTCTGCAGAGCATTGCTCAGTGGGTCTTCCCTTCTACAGAGCATTGCTAAGAGTCCTCCTTTATACAAAGTGTTACACATCAAAAGCCAAGGAGCCTTGGTACATAGGCACACTGTGGTGCCAGGGCTGAATTTCTGAATAGGCAAAGTAGACAACTGAAAAGAGCTTCAAAAATTGAGGGGTGTTCGATGCAGAGCATTGCTCAATGAGTCCTCCTCTCTACAGAACATTGCTCAGTGTCCCCTTTGTACAAAATCAGTTCACCCTCCTCTGCAGGGTAATGCTAAATGGGTCCTTCTTTCTGAAGATCAGCTGTCCTTTCTACAGACTATTGTCCCCTGTGCAGATTATTGCTTAGTGAATTCTCCTCCCTACAGAACATCACTCAGCCTGTTATCCTCCATCTGATTAGCACGGTGCAGAGTGTGGCACATGGTCCATGATGCTCATCACTGAATCCTAATGAAATCCTGTGGGGGCTCAGAGCCCTGACAGAGAGAATGGGGACATGATAAGGACAGATATGGGACACTCTGCAAGACTGGTGCGGGGGAAGGATGATTGGGATATCAGAGGTGACTTTCACTTACAATGCCTGGGATATCTGTCCTTTCCACTGCATATAAAGTTATCTCTCAGTGTGCTCTGCACAGAGACATACGGTATTTTTCTGCATAATGAGCTCTAGCGGAGATACAGAGAAGGGTTTCTAGACTCAGATCCACAGAGAGAAGTACAGTATTTCTATTAGAGCAGCACATCTCTACACACATAGGGTATCTCATGTACAAACAGAAGAATCAATGATAGCTGCATTTTAGGTCCATCAACACACCTGCTCTGGGTACAATGTACCATACACGGCCGGATTTACATCCCATGAGCCACTAAGCAAGGCACTCTAGGTGCCTATAACTCCGCCCATGTTCATAACCCACTCCTCATATGACCCACCCCAGTCCCATCTACTGTTTTCTAGCACAAACAAAAAACAAAAAGACATTAAAGGGATAGTAATGTTTAGGAAGTATAGTAAGACTGAGTCTTTCATATACATTTGTATAATGATGTGTAACTTTATAACCATCCATAACTTTGCCGTTTACCTTTTATTCTATAATAAAGTTTACCCCTCCCGCTCCTTTTACATACATCAAGCAGTCTCCCCTTCTATCTAGAATCCGGTCATTGGACGGGACAGAGCATAGCGAGGGACCATATTATTTCTCTCAGTATAAGGAAAACCCTTCCCCCTTGAGAGGAAGTAATGGTCAAAGTTCCCATATTAATTAAAATATTGGCCAAACAAGGGGATCAAGTTATCCTTATTCCCTCATTGGGAGTGGAATTTGCTGCAACAATTAATATAGGAGTCCAGAGACCAGATATTAAATTAATCCCCAAAGAAAAGGCCCTCGGAAGTCATTTTTCAAATTAATATGGAATCTGGTGACCCCATAATAAAACAATTGCCCTAGGAAGGGGACTAAGGGGGAGGTTTATAAAAAGTGTTCTTGTTCGTTTTTGTGAACGGATCCTTAAAATGTCCTTATTCCTTATTATGAGTGTTGGTATTTATAATATATTCTACTTACATTTATAAATGTGGAGAGCATACAAATAAGAACAGGTCAGACATGGCCTTAAATATTTGCCAAAAATTATGTCCCTAAATTGTCACAGATATCTGCATTTCATTATAAATATGCTGCTCCACTTTTTACAAACTTCCTTACTCCATTTTTTTTAATGTACTAAATGGAGTTATGTCCTCCTAAACTGTCTTTAATACATTTATAACTACCAGCAACAATCTTACAGCCATATTAACGCTTTTCCATTACCTTCAATTTTATAAATCTTCCCATATGTTCTCCATCCTCTCCTCTCCCCAGGCCTTTCCCTTATCCTCCCTAATCAATTCACCCATCTCATTTTTGAAGGGTCCAATCCACTCCTCTTAAGTTTTTTGCTATTTATGTATTTGAAAACCTTTGTTGGATCAGTCTTGCAATTCGAGTTTCATTATCTATTTTTGCTAACCTTATTGCCATTTTGCAGTCTTTGTTACACTTACTGTATTTCAAGAAATAATGATTTGTTCCTTCAAACTTAAAACAATTTAAATGCCTTTTTTTCCTTGCCATTTCTTTCTTTACATTTGCATTTGGCTGTGATCTACTTCTTTGGGTATATACTGTTGAATACATTTCTGCAACCTAAATTTAAATTCTGACCTCAGTATTTGTGCCTTTAAATAATTTAGCTTAGTCTATGTGTTGCATTGATGCTCTTAATATTTTGATGTTAGATTTTTTAAAATTAACAGTTTTGGTTGAATCTATACCTCAAATGTAACCATGTTGTGATCATTGTTTCCCAAATGTTCACCTGCCTTAATATTGGACACCATGTCTGTGTTATTCATTATCATTAGGTCCAATGTATTGTTATTTCTTGTTGGTACTTCCACCATTCGTGACATGTAGCTGTCCCTAAACATGCTCACAACCCTGCTTCCCATAGCACTCTGACAGGTCTCATGTTTCCAGCTGATATCAGGATAGTTACAATCTCACATTATTATAGAATGTCCAAGATGTGCAGCTTTCCTAATTTCCAACAGTCATCAATATATCATCAATATTTGGTGGTTTGTAGCATATACCCACCAACACCTTTTTTTTTTTTTACCTTTTACGCCACAGTTAGCCTCAATTTCTACCCACAAGGACTCCACATTATGGTCAGTTTCCTGATTAATATCACCCCTTAAACCTTTGAGTGCCAGAGGGGTATGGAATGCATTGCTTTGCAATGCATTCCGTACCCTTCTGGCACTCAAAGGGTTAAAATTGCAGTTAGCTCTGATTTAAAATATAATCACACACCATCCCTTTTATATTAATCCTGTCTCTCCTAAACAGGGAATATCCCTCTATATTTACAGCCCAATCATGTGCATCATCCCATCATGTTTCAGTTATTCCAATTATGTCCAAATGCTCATTAATGTCCAGCAGTTCTAGTTCTCCCATTTTATCTTCCATACTTCTTGCATTCGCCAACATACAATTAATTTTACTGTCTTTACATATTTTAACCACTACTTGCTTTTTTCGACATGCTCATTTAATAGGAGTTCCTCCCTATTGATTACATTTATCCCCTACCCCTCCTCCACCCCCATGATCCTTTACTTGGACCCAGTTCCTATCTACTCTATCTACCCCATTTTTACTATCCATATATATCTGGTATATAAATGGTTAAAGCTAATATATAATCTTTGTCCCCAGTTGTTGCTCGCCTTGATCCAGTGACAGGAGCAGGAGACTGGAATGGTAACTTGCCCTGTGACGTACGGTGCATGCCGCTTTTTTTATTTAACTTTCGGGTGCCAGCTTCAAGCTAGCTCTGATACTCAAAGCAAAATCCCAGTATATACAATGTGTTACCGCAGAGGTTCACCAAGGATGATATGATTTGTAGCCCTGCAGCAGCTGGTGGGCCTCATGTTGTACACCCTTGGTCTATAGATTATTGTTAATTGTTAACATTTCGGTATTAACCCCTTGCAAACTAGATACGTCTACAACACTTTGAAGACATGCTGAACATTAAAGAGGTTACACTGCCAGGGCCCTAAAATACCTTTGATGTATAGACGTTAATTTCATCATCAATATGATTAAAATATGATTGAATTTGTTTCTAGAGGGCTGTGCACTAACAACAAAAGGAATAATCATGTTTTAATCACCTTTGACCATATTCGTTATTAAAGTGTTAGTAATGTCTAAAAAAAGTTTTTTGCATTTAGAAGAGCTTAAAAAGCTTATCTAAATGCAAAAAACCGTATCTTTCAAACCGCTATGGTTTAAGAGATACAGGCGTTTAAAGTTTGCTGTCTCCTACTGTAGTTCAGGCACACGTTTTAGACCATTCCAATGAAGGGATTCCGTGTAAGTAAGGAGATCTCGGCACTTCTCAAGCGCCAGCGTGTTGACCGACACGAATCTCCTGCTGACAGCTTTACAGCTGTCAGTAGGAGACAGCGAACTTTAAACGGCTGTATCTCTTAAACCATAGCGGTTTGAGAGATACGTTTTTTTGCATTTAGATCAGCTCTTCTAAATGCAAAAAAACTTTTTTTTAGACATTACTAACACTTTAAATGATCTTGTACACCTAATACTAATCCTACATCCTGGGAATGGTAGCACTATTTCTTCACCTCCATTTCTACCTGAACCCTAGCCACATTCTGTTGTCCACTAGAGGTCGCAGAGCAACATTTATGCATGCACACACACTGTCTGACACACCAGCCTTGCTCCATTGTCCACTGACATTCACAGAGACACACTCTGCCATCCTATCCTTGTTCCTCTGGTAATCACAGAACCACACATAACACTGTCTAATACCCCAGCCTTGACCTACTTGCAATCACAGGACCACACACACACTGTATGGCACACCAGCCTTGTTCCTCTGGTAATCTCAGAACCACACATACACTGGATGACACCCCAGCCTTATTCTACTGGCAATCACACAACCATACATATTCTGTCTGACACGACTGCCCGACAGCTGGCAACAGATGATGGTAGTTGTAGTCTGGTAGCAGTTGGATGGCCTCTTGTTGTCCACCACATTATTAGAGCATATGATTGCTTTATGCATATCTGCACACATACTCTTCCAAAATTATGACCCTAATGTAAGCAAGCCCAAATGTCTCCTTTATAGCAAGTACAAGAAGATGAAGTAAAGTTATCCCGCTAAGTGGTGATATGATTATCATTTACAAATATCGTCTAGGTCAATACAAAGAACTCTCTTGGGAACTATTTACTCAAAGAGCTGAGCAAATGAGAGGTCATCCATTAAGATTAAGGAAAGACACTTTCGACTAAAACAAAGGCAGGGTTTTTTATAGTAAGGGCAGTAAATAAATGTGATTCTTTCAGGATGCTATGCTTGCAGATAGTATAGTTGTTTCCAAGAAGTAAGGGTCTAGTTCAGAACAATATTGAGAATAATGACAGTTGGCTTCAAAACAGATATGATGTTGATCCAGGGAAATATCCGACTGCCATTTGGAGTCAGAAAAGATTCTTTTTTTTTTTTACCCAGTTGGGGTTTAATTGTAAATGACTTCAATAGGGGTATTTTTTTTTTTTTTGCCTTCCGCTGGATCGACAGTGGTAACATGGCATGGATTGAACTTCCTGGATGCATGTCTTTTTTTAGCCTCATCAACTATGCTACTATGTTGTATTCGCATGGATACAGAAGATTATTTCTGTACACAGAGATACAGAGGAGTCTTTCTACACACACAGAGGAATATTTGTATACGCACAGATAGAGATGATTATTTCTGTACACAAAGATGTGGAGAAGTATTTATATAAGCACAGAAAGGAGTAATTCTACATAGATTGATACAAAGAATTGTTTGCAGGCATACACACACACACACACACACACACACACAAAGGATTATTACAGATACAGAGAGGAGTAATTCTACAGACACACACTGGTAATCCACTGCAGGATGAAGGCCTTCTCAGCATGCTGAGGGTATGGGCCATAATCTGACACACTGGTCCAGTGCAGGTTGGCAGATATTCGACCCTGCCAGGGACTAGAACCTGTGACCCAGAGGTATGATCAGATTCCACAGCTGGTACATTAACCAACTGGGCACAGAGAATTATTAGTGTACACAGAAATACAGATGAGTATTTCTCTACACACAGATGCACATGAGCAATTCTATACACAAAGATACAGAGGAGTATATCTATACACAAAGCACAGTATTTCTAAAACAGACATAGGACAGAGTATTTCTATACACACAGACACAGTGTTTCTACACACAATGATACAGATAGTGTCTATAAGGACAGACAGACAGACTACTCTTTCTATGTGAGATAGCTTAGTTGGATTTGCACCAGCTTTAGAATTTGTTCAAAACCTCAGGGTCTCGCTTTTTAGTCCCAGCAGCCTCAACTCAGCCTTTCATCCTTCTGCGGTAGATAAAATGAGTACCATTAAATTGGTTAATAATAACTTCTATACCCAAGGGCATACTTGAAAATAAGAAATAATCTCAGTGTATCCTTCTTGGTAAAATACTTTGATATTATATTACAGAGAAGCATTTCACAGAACAAAGATACAGAAGAGCACTTCTCTGAACAAAGATACAATGGAGCATTTTTCTGCATATAGATACAGAGCATTGTTTCTGTACACACTCAGATACAAGCAAGCATGTGCCATGTGGATCACTGTATAGCATATATTTCTCCTTAAAATACTATCAACATTATTTTTTAAGTTGTGGCTTGGTGGCATAGTTTGGCAAATTATGCTCAAGCTTGCCTGCCTCTTCAAGGCACCCACTCCCCCAAGTAAGGTCATTTATATCCAATATAATTTTGCAATATTGTGGGGATTATTTGTTGTTATTATCAAATTTGAAACCTAATAGTCTTACCATCATGAAACCAATTTACTGCAACGAGTGGACAGGACCTGCCATTAGAGGACCACCTGCATTGAGTTTGTGGAACTTGCAAGTAAGGGAAGTGAGTAGGAACTGCTACAATGAGTGAAATTACCTGCCATAATGGGAAATATGCAGTGAGTTGGGGGTGGTGTTATTAGTAGTGTTGAGCGAGCGTGCTCGGCCGATGCTCGGATCGGCTCGAGCATCGCTCTGCTCGGCACATGGCGGTACTCGTCGAGTACCGCCATGTGCTCGCCCGCCATGTTCGGGTGGCGGGGATCTGTGCCGGAGGAGGCACAGATCTGAAGACGCTCCGCTGGACCACCAGGGACTGGAGGTACGGGGGCATTGCGGAGATGAAGGGGGCATTGCGGAGATGAAGGGGGACATTGTGGAAGAGGGGCATAGCGGAGATGAAGGGGGACATTGTGGAAGAGGGGCATAGACTCTATGCCCCTCTTCCACAATGTCCCCCTTCATCTCCGCTATGCCCCTCTTCCACAATGTCCCCCTTCATCTCCTCTATGCCCCTCTTCCACAATGTCCCCCTTCATCTCCGCTATGCCCCTCTTCCACAATGTCCCCCTTCATCTCCTCTATGCCATAGAGGAGATGAAGGGGGACATTGTGGAAGAGGGGCATAGCGGAGATGAAGGGGGACATTGTGGAAGAGGGGCATAGAGGAGATGAAGGGGGACATTGCGGAGATGAAGGGGGACATTGCGGAGATGAAGGGGGGCATTGACCAGGCACCCTCCCCTCATCAGAGCAGGGGGTGCCTGGTGTAATGCTCGTGTCGCCCCATTCTATTCAATGGGGCTCGGGTGCTCGGCCAAGCACTCGAGCCTCAGGGGGTGCTCGGTCAGAGCACCCGAGCATCGGGGTGCTCGCTCAACACTAGTTATTAGGTGATACCTGCAGTGAGTATATCCAGAGCTTTCTATTAGGGGAACACTTGTAGTGAGTTGGTGGGGCTTACCATTAGGGGAAACTCCTGCACTGAATGGGTAGGGCCTGTCAGGAGGGGAACACCTTCACTGAGTGGGTGGGGTTTGCCATTAGGGGAACACCTGCACTGAGTGGTGGGTTCTGCAATCCTGGAAACTCCTGCACTGAGTGGGTGGAGTCTGTCATTAGGGGAACACCTGCACTGAGTGGGTGGGTTCTGCAATCATGGGAACTCCTGCACTGAGTGGGTGGAGTCTGTCATTAGGGGAACACCTGCACTGAGTGGGTGGGTTCTGCAATCATGGGAACTCCTGCACTGAGGGAATGTGGTCTTCAATTAGGGGAACACCTGCACTAAGTGGGTGGGGTCTGCAACCAGAGGAACACCTGCACTGAGTGGGTGGGGTCTGCAATCAGGGGAACTCCTGCACTGAGTGGGTGGGGTCTGCAATCAGGGGAACACCTGCACCGAGTGGGTGGAGTCTGCAATCAGGGGAACTCCTGCACTGAGTGGGTGGGATCTGCAATCAGGGAAACTCCTCCAACCAGCTGGCAGGAGAGGGTGGATGTGCAATAAGTGAGAAGGCCTGTGTTCTTAGTCTTTTAACCACTTGAGCCAAGGAGCATTGCTTTGCAATCCTCTGGTAACATCCCTGACATTCAAGGGGTTAAATGTGTGCTAATTATCAATGGGACTACACTACTAACTTTACAGTTAGTAACTCTGGACCTTGTGGTGCATCTCATACCTGAGATGTAAAGTAATGGGAAATTTTTGTCTGCTATACTGCTCTTGGTTTGCTCAGTTTTAGGGCAGACCAACTGTACCACATAGCAGTGATCCCCTGCCCTGTCCTCAGAGACCACTAACAGGGCATGTACTTATGATTTCCATGCTTCAACACAGATGATTTAATCATTTAACTCCTTAATGACTGGTGACGTGCCAGGACCATCGCCGTTTATATTTTTCCCTTAAAGACCGGTGACGTCCTGCCATGTCACATACTTTGTGCTTACAGCACTCCTGCGGGAGAGCTGTTAACAGTAGTGGGGTCTGAAATAGACAGCTTCAAGACTGAGCGGTCTCTCTTAAAGGGGATGTATCACCCCTAAACAAGTTAGCTTATACAGCAAATATAAGTAAATGTGTATTAATTTTTTTTTTTTTAAAGCTCCTGTTCATCTAAATTAAAGTTATAATATCTGCCCTGCAGCTACTTTCTGCCTCTGTTCCCCTCCCTCTATCCAGCCTCCTCCAATCATTGAGGCTTTCTGTCTGTAAGATGGAGCAGTCTCATTGGCTAAATATCGATCTCTGCCAGTGAGACAGCTCCAGCTTATAGGCAGAAAGCCTCCGTCATTGGATGAGGCTGAATAGAGGGGAGGGAGCGAGGCAGAGTGACAGACTGCAGTACAGAGCAGATAACTGCAGTTCATGTGGAAGCAGCTGCAGGGCAGATATTATAAGTTTAATTTAGACGAACAGGAGCTTTAAAAAAAAAAAAAAAAAATGAACACACATTTGCTGTATAAGCTAACGATTCATGCTAACTTGTATAGGGGTGATACATCCCCTTTAAACCCCCATGCAGCATGCCGGTACACTTCGCTGGTCATATGTGCTAGCACTTTAACAACAATCAAATCAGTCCTTAACCCCTTAACGCCCTGCGGCATGTCGCGGTCACTTAAGGACCACAAGCATTTTTTTTTTAATTTCCTGTTCCAGCCTTCCCAAACGGCGTGCAGCCGCGGGGGGAGCCCAGAATTCCATGACGGTCATAGTACGTCATGGGTTGTTAACTCAGATCGACCCATGACGTACTATGACCGTCAAGGGTTGTTAAGGGGTTAAGGGAAGTTCACTTCACCGGACTGGTTGTTAATGGATAAGAACCAGGGGAATGTACAACACATTGCATTTGCACACCGCCTCTGGAAGGATTCATATGTCTGAGCCTCTGACTCACTTGAGACCAATCAGGGAAACCTAAAGGCATGGCCTGTTAGTGGTCTTGAGAATAGGGCCAAAGGACCATCTGCCATAGAGGACAGATAAAAAAAAAATCCTCAAATTCCCATTGATTTAGAGACCTCTTCATCACTGAAGGAGTTAAAATCCCATTTATAATAACGTGAATTAGTTTCTTGTCCCCTATGGCACAGTTCTTTTCCTCCAGAATTGATCCTGTTCATCTTAGTACATCAGCAACTCTGTCTCTTTGATTTATGTTTATTATATTATACTTCTGCTTGATTTGAGCCCTCTGCTATCCAGCGCTGTAGGCCTCTGCTCATTAATATAAAAATGAGCAATTCTCTGCAAGCGTGTAATTACTGTTCTGCATTGATGTAAGAGGCCGGTGCTCCATAAACACGTTACTGCCCTGTACATAGGGTAAAGTTTATTACCAACTATTGCCTTTTCATTAGCAAAAGTCACCCTTTAACCCCAATATGTTAACCCCTTGGATGACTTAGACATCACCAGGTGATAATCAGTTATAAGTATATGCCAGGTTTCACCAATTATCAGTAGATATGAGATTAATATCAAATGATTATCAGTTATTAGTACATATCCGTTTTTAACTAGTTATCAGTAGATATCGGATAATAACGAGTTTTCAGTATGTCATCAGCAGTTATCAGACCATTATCAATTATCTGTAGATATCAGATGATAATCATTTACCAATAGGTATCAGCTAGTAACCATTTATCAGGATGTCATCACCGGACCAGTTATCAGACCATAATCAGTTATCAGTAGATATCAGATAATAACCAGTTATCAGAAGATAATCAGTTATCTGTAGATACCAGATAATAACCAGTTATCAGACCATAATCAGTTATCAGTAGATATCAGATAATAACCAGTTAGCAATAGGTATCAAATAATAATGTCATCATCAGACCAGTTGTCAGACGATAATCAATTATCAGTAGGTATCAGATAATAACCAGTTATCAGGATGTCATTAGAAGTTATTAGACTATACGCAATTATCAGTAGATTTCAGTTAATAATTATTTACCAATCGGTATCAGATAATAACCAGTTATAGGTAGATACTGGATATAACAGTTACCATAAAAGAACATATAATAAACAGTTGTTATTTCATGTTAATAAAATATCTATGTGACGATAATCAGTTTTTGAGTGATAATATGCAGAATACCCCACTCTTAAAGAAGTAAGACCACTACAGATAATAACCAGTTATCAGGATGCCATCAGTAGATATCAGATGATAATCAGTTACCAGTATGTATCAGCTAATAAACACTTATGAGGATGTCATCACTAGACAAGTTATTAGACCATAATCAGTTATCAGTAGATATTACATAATAACCAGTTATCAGATTGTAATCAGTTATCAGTAGATAACAGATGATAACCACTTACCAATAGGCATCAGATAGTAACCAGTTATCAGGATGTCATCACTAGACCAGTTATCAGACGATAATCATTTATCAGTAGATATCAGATAATAACCAGTTATAAGACCATAATCAGTTATCAGTAGATGTCAGTTAATAATCATTTACCAATAGGTATCAGATCATAACCAGTTATATCTAAATATTGGATATAAAATAGTTATCATTAAAGAACAGATATTTAACAGTTGTTAGTTCATGTCAGAAAAGTATCTATGAGACGATAATCAGTTTTTGAGTGAAAATAAGCAGAATACCTCACTATTAAATAAGAAAGGCCACCCCACTACAGATAATAATCAGTTATCAGGATGTCATCAGTAGTTATCGGACCATAATTAATTATCTGTAGATATCAGATGATAATCAGTTACCAATAGGTATCAGGATGTTTTCACCAGACCAGTTATCAGAAGATAATCAGTTATCAGTAGATATCAGATACTAATTAGTTATCAGGATGTCATCAGACCAGTTATCAGATGATAATCAGTTATCAGTACTTATAAGATAATAACCAGTTATCATGATGTCACTAGCATTTATCAGACCATAATCAGTTATCAGTAGATTTCAGTTAATAATCATTTACAAATAGATATCAGATAGTAACCCGCTATTAGAGATGCACCGATACCAATTTTTTAAGACCGAGTACGAGTACCGATACTTTTTTCAAGTACTCACCGATACCAATTACCGATACCTTTTTTTTTTTTTTTTGCAGTCATTTGCCAGTTTTCTAAGTACCTATATGCTTTAGGTACTTGGAAAACTGGCAAATAACCGCAAAAAAAAGTATTGGTATTGGTGAGTACTTGAAAAAAAAAAAAAATTATAATATATATATATATATATATATATATATATATATATACACACACACCACCTCTTGATTCTCCCCTTTTGACTCTCTCCCCCTCTTGATTCCTACCTTTTGCTTCATTTTACCCCTCTTGAGCCCCCTTCTTTTACCTTTGCTTTCTCTCTCCCTTTTGATCCCCCTCCTTCTCCTTGACTCACCCTTTTGCCTCTCTCACTCTCTCCTGATCCTTCCTCCTTCTGCTCCTTGCTCCCCTCTCTGCTTCTTTCACCACCAGCTGCCCCATCCTGCCTCCCTTACTGCCCTCTGCCGGGTGCTCACTGTTCTCTCACGAGCCCCGGCAGAGGTCAGCGTCGGAGCGTTGCCATGGTAACCCACGGCAACGCTCTGACGCTGCAGGAAGGAGAGAGGTGACCGGGGAGCATTGTGAGCAGCTCCCTGGGCTCCCTCTCTGCAGCACCAACCCTGACACAGGGTATCGGTGCTGGCATCGGCCGCATTTGCGCGAGTACAAGTACTCACGCAAATGCTGGTATCGGCACCGATACCGATACCAGTATCGGTATCGGTGCAACCCTACCTGCTATAGTTAGATATTAAACAGCTGTTATTTCATGTCATGAGACTATAATCAGTTTATAAGTGAGCAGAATACCTCACTCGAGAAAGACCACTCCACGACAGAAACAAACCCAAGTTCCACTGATACCACTAACAATCGAGTAATAAGACCGTTTATAATATGAGTTCTAATTTCATTCTTGCGTTTGGGTGATAATATGATAAAAATAATGTTTTGCGCAGACAGCCCTCTCATCCTTAACACTTTCAGTGTCAGAGCGGTGTGCAATGCATTGTGAAGCAATGTGTTGAACACTCCTCTGGCACTGAAAGGGTTAAAGAAATAATCAATTGTCAGGCGAGAATTATCAAGTGGCGACCAATTATCATTTTATCTAATTCAGATCAGTTTACTTATCACGTGCTGCTATCCGACTATAACAAGTATCAGATGGAAGTATCAGATATTAATAGGTTACATATCAGATTATTATTTGATTTCATTATCCTATATAATAATTTGCTAGGATGTTTGTCAGAAGCCGTCATGTGCAGTAGAGATTGCCCGAATGCACGGAATGCTGGGAGTTCTGTGCCGGAAGCATTCTGTGCTTTCAGGCAGTCTCTACATTGCATGACTATGTTGGCGGCAGTACGCAGATCAGGACCGGCCTCTTAACCCTTTGAGTACCAGAGGGGTACGCAAAGCATTGCAAAGCAAAGGATGTGTAAAAAGAAAATACTGTATCTTAAATAAAAACATTTGTTTCATGATTTGTAGGGGGTATTTATTAAAAGATGAAACACACACAGTTAGGGCACACCAACAATTCATTTCTTCAAGATACTGCTGTGTAATCACTGGTGAGTTGTCATTGGCTCAGTCATTGTGATTGAGATGTCTGTGCTTAATTAAGGAGATCTTGAAAACCCTGACATGTTGTGTTTTCCCAGAGGACTGTAGCTGAAAATCTCAGATTTAGCCCCTTGGACAGAAGAGAGGTGACCAACACATTTCTTTGAGACCTCCCTAGTATAAAAGTAATTAATACTAATTGGTCCTTATGTACAAAACCCAAGTGGTGCAATTCTGGGTTAAACCACCTTCGAACAGGGGACTGAGTTGTTTAAATGATGCAAAGAAGTATATTAGAAACATCTCTGGCATTCAAGGACTTAAAAAGCCTCATTTATATGGGAATATTGTGAAATCTTATCTGTCTCCAATGATGTAGCTGACAGCGGAGTGGAGGTTATAGGAAGTGTGGGGAGCTGGATTGAGATTATTGCTCAGTAGTGTGGAATAGTCAGTGAATTGCTGGTAGTGGAGTTCAGGTTACAGGAAGGATGGTGAGCTGGCGTGAGCATACTGCTCAGTAGTGTGGAATAGTCAGTGAATTGCTGGTAGTGGAGTTCAGGTTACAGGAAGGATGGTGAGCTGGCGTGATCATACTGCTCAGTAGTGTGGAATAGTCAGTGAATTGCTGGTAGTGGAGTTCAGGTTACAGGAAGGATGGTGAGCTGGCGTGATCATACTGCTCAGTAGTGTGGAATAGTCAGTGAATTGCTGGTAGTGGAGTTCAGGTTACAGGAAGGATGGTGAGCTGGTGTGATCATACTGCTCAGTAGTGTGGAATAGTCAGTGAATTGCTGGCAGTGGAGTTCAGGTTACAGGAAGGATGGTGAGCTGGCGTGATCATACTGCTCAGTAGTGTGGAATAGTCAGTGAATTGCTGGTAGTGGAGTTCAGGTTACAGGAAGGATGGTGAGCTGGCGTGATCATACTTCTCTGTAGTGTGGAACAGTCAGTGAATTGCTGGCAGTGGAGTTCAGGTTACAGGAAGGATGGTGAGCTGGTGTGATCATACTGCTCAGTAGTGTGGAATAGTCAGTGAATTGCTGGTAGTGGAGTTCAGGTTACAGGAAAGATGGTGAGCTGGCGTGATCATACTGCTCAGTAGTGTGGAACAGTCAGAGAGTTGCTGGCAATGGAGTTCAGGTTATGGGAAGTATGGACATCTGGCATGATCATAGCGCTCAGTAGCTTGGAACAGTCAGGGAGTTGCAGGCGGTGGAGCACAGGTTATAGGAAAAATGGAGATCTGGCATGAGCATACTGCTCGGGTAGTGTGGAATAGTGAGTGAATTGCTGGCAAAGGAGTGGAAGTTATAAGAAGTATTGAAGGCTGGAGTGAACATACTGCTCAGGTAGTTTGGAATAGCCAGTGCATTGCAGGCAGTGGAGAAGTGTAGTAATAGTATGGAAAGCTGGAGTGGGCATATTGTTCAGGTAGTGTGGTAGCTTGTTTCCAGAGAAGTGGTTATAAACAAGGAAAGAAAGATGATGAGTACGTCTGAATTTGATTGTTAGCCAATTCAGTTCTTTAAACATATCAGAGTGATGGGTAGTGTAATTACATTGGAGAACAAAGCAGCATAATGAATTATGCAGAGTGTTGTATTTTTAAAGATGGATTTGTAGAACAGCAGCATATACTACATCCCCATTGTCAATGACTGGCATTAAAGGGATCATTTATACTTTATCTCCGAGTATTTAGTACAAGTTTTTTAACACGTTGTGGTATTTATATTAACTCACAGATTTGTCGTTCAAAAGTAATTGAAGTGGAAAGGATCCACTCCCACCCCTTCCTCTCATGCAGGTCTGGATGAAGCTCAGGAGGGACAAACTTCACTATGCAAAGGAAAATCCTGCCCTCCTTCGTCAAGGGGGCAGGGTTTCCCTTTTACTTACTCACTTTGTCCCTCGCTGCATCCATCCGGGCCCGGGACTAAATTGCAGCTCTAAGGGGAGCTGCTGAGTAAATATACATAGCAATATATGTTAAAAATACTTGTACTTAATACTCAGAGATAAAGTTTAAATTATGTATTACTGTCCCTTTAACATCTGTTGCATAATACATTTTCTTACCAGGGGACGTAGGATTTGTTTCTGAACAGAGTGCTTCAGAACAATAAAGTTTGGATGTTGATTTATCAGTATGAAGAACAAATGTGAGATTGGGGTCTATCTACATACCAAGATATGTGTAGGAGTCCAGTTGGACTTTCTTATGATAATTACATGAGTACTGTGCAGCATAAGGAATTTGCTCTTTGCACCAAATACCATTGTGACCATTTTGTTTTACCAATGGGTGATAATGGCATGGGCTGAACTTGATAGCCTCATTCACTACGTTACTATGTATGTCAGTGTTTAACAACAGTTTTTGAAGTGATCCAAATTTCAACCTAAAAACAAATATTCTTAACCTTTTGTGTGCCAGAAAGGTATCCAACGCATTGCAAAGCAACGCACTGGATACCCCTCTGGTACTCCAAGGGTTAAACATTGACAAAACCGTCACAATTGTATTTGGTACAAAGTATAAATTAAATAAAAATTATCATAGCTTTAAATGGGGTTTTTAACCCCTCAAATGCTAGAGAGGAATCAAGTGCATTACTTTGTCAGAACGTGGAGATCTTTCTAGCATTCAAAGTGCTAAAAGCCAGTTATAAGTCAGTGGGGTTTTGGGAAATGTTCATATAGGCAAGATTTACTAAAGGGCACAGATAGTTACTCACACATTATTATTATTATTCCCTTTTAATACCTTAAAGGAGCAGTAAACTTTTTTATGAAAAAAATATATACTCTAGGGATTTTCCTACTGAGTAAAATAAGGGTACTCCCACGGCTGAGAGATTTATATTTCCAGAGTTATTACAGTTTAAAACCTTGTTTTTTTATATTAGCAGTGCCCTCTAGTGGTCAAATTCTAATTAGATTTCCTGTTAGATTCTAATAGAGAGGAAAGTTAGAAAAGTCAGAGACATACAGTTCTCCATAGAATGTGATAGAAACTGCCTGTCACTTCCTGTCAGTTAGAACTATCAGGAAGTAAACACAGTAAATTCACTTCCTGATTATTTAAACTGCTATAAATTTTTGAATAAAACATCTGACAGCAATGGGAGTGACCTTGTTTTATTCAGCAGGAAATGCTCTGTAAAATATGTGTTTTCATAAAAAAAAAGTTTACTACTCCTTTAAATGCTGTAGAGGTGATCAATTCACTATCATTTGAGGGGCTAAAATACCAATTTAAATCAATGGGGATTTTGAGAACTGTTTGTTGGCCGCAGCAGTGCAGTTGATATTCTCAAGAATTGTACTCCTTTAGTTTATTAAATATGACTCAATGTGATGTATACTTAGAGAGAGATACAAGAATACCTGGGACTTCAGAGTTAATTACCGGGTCTCTGGAGACAGAGGTTACCTCTCCAGCTTGGTGACTTCCCTGGTAACCCCACCCACTCCTCATCCAATTTTGCTGATTCCCTACCCATTTTCAAGGCAAACCCCACCTTCCCCTTAATAACGATGTCCACTCTAATTAAGCCCCACCCACATTATGGCACTAATCACCTTATTTGGAAGTTTCCATCCCAAGCCCTTCTTAGTACTCCGCAAGCTGGGAACAAGATGGCACCCAGTTTTAGTAGCAAGGAGAGAGCAGGCCCTGCCCATGACAGCTTGCAATCTATAGGAAGCAGCAGGGCATGTAAACATGAGTTGAAGGCAGTTATAAAGTAGAGTAAATAACAGGTTTCGTGGGTGTCTGTAAATTAAGCCATCCACAAGTTTAGTCTCAGGATAGTTATGGGTACACAGAACAGAGCGCTTGTTGAAGTTAAGTTGAGAGAGATTGAGAGAGCTTGTCAGGCAGAGTAATCACAATGTTATGGGCTTTGTGGGAAGGATTTGCTAAAATGTTGAGTCTTTATGGAGAGTCTGAAGACAGGTAAACTGGGGAGAGTTTAAGAGAGAGGGGCAGCAAAGGCCAGATATAGAGCTTTATCCACAAAACAATAGAGGGGACATTCTGGACCAAACCAGCTTCACCATAGGGGATAAATTAAACTTGGCATTGATTTAAATAGGGATTTTTAAACCCTATAATGCTAGAGCGAGGTCACAATGCATTGCAGAGCAATGAGCTGGAGAACTCTCTGGCATTCACAGGGGTAAAGCCCCCATTTACAGCAATAGAAATTTGCGAAACTTTTATTTTCATATATATGATGCAGTAGGTTTGGCCAAAAATGACCCAATTCTTCTTACTAAATCAGCCACGGTAACTCAAAGGAGGTTGTAGAACAGGGATGTGCAACGAGAGGCCTTCATGCTGTTGTTGTCAATGGGAATTTGTTTATTACATCCCTATGGCACAGTTAGTTTGCACCTCTATCTTTTATGGATGTCTGATAATTTGCAGATCTGCAAAAGTCTTGGAGTGGAAGAAGGGAAGAGGAGAATAGGAGATCAATGCAGAGTGTGGCGGACGACTCGGGGAAAGCTTGGAGATAAAGCTGGATATGCAAAGGTCTTTGCAGGTGTTTCATCCAGAAGGAAGTGCCCAGTGGGCTCATGAACAGCCATCGCATTACCGCTCCTTCAGTTGTGTAAGTCCCACCCCACACCCCTGCTGGTTTACTCCACCTTAGGACGGTGCATTTGAAGTCTTCTCTGTACAGCAATCTGGGCCTTTGAGCCGCCAAGTCAGCCTTCCCAGGAATGTCTGTATCGGGCCTGATGGACTTTACATTCTTCACAACACAGAAGCTCATTTTAGGACTGGAAATTACTCCACACCAAAGGACTGAAGTTTGTAGAGACACAGTTTTGTGGCTACCAAGGGGAATGGGATCCAGATTGCCAAATGTTTGTATTAAAGCTTGGAGATGGTATAAGAGCAAAATCTCAACAACAAACACTAAAACGAGTGGAAAAATATTCAAAGTAGGAGCTGCAATAAAATCAATGAAAAAGGCAATGCAGCTGGACCTAATAAAGTTACTATGGAAATGTTACAAGCCAGAGGTCAACCCAAAGCCCTAGCCATGGGTGTCCGGTGGGAGGGGGGCAAGGGGGGACACTTGCCCCCACACTACACTTGCCCCCTTCATATAAGCATAGGGGTTGGGCAGGCTGGCCTGGGGGTCATATTATGGCTTTTCCCCGTCCTCCCTCAGAAAGATTTCTGCAGATGCCTCTGACCCTAGCTAAACTATTTTCAGATCACCTACTGCTCGGCAAAGTGCCTGAAACATGGAAAAATGCAGAAGTGATTCTACTGCACAAAAAATGATACAGGATCTAAAAAACTACCGACCAATAAGCCTATTGCCAGTTATCTGCAAGGTTTTCACACTCACACATTTCACATTCATACTAAAGAATGGACAAAATACTCAAATCGGAACTATCACCTAAAATCAAAGTTTTACCATGTGTTTTAATGTTTAACCCGACATTAGTGCTGTGTGTGTGTGTGTTCTTCGAGTTGCCTGGTAATGGAGATATTTGCCCTGCAAAATCGGGCATTTGTAGCATTGTAAACGGAGTTTGCTGTAACGCTACATCACAGAAATCCAGCTTCGAAGTGCAGCATGAACACGCTCCCTGGGGCAGCTGGGAAGTCCTGAGATGGTACAGGGTCCCGTAGAACGCAGAAGTGCCTGATTTTTCAGGGCAAATATCTCCACTACCAGGCGACTCGAAGAACACACACACACACACAGCACTAATGTCGGGTTAAACATTAAAACACATGGTAAAATTTGGGTTTTAGGTGATAGTTCCACTTTAACTCAGCACAAAAGAACAAGCAAGCTTCAGGAACGGTTTCAGTATAATGGATCATATCCAGATAGTGCAACCAGTTATAATATATACATTTTGTTACTGGATATTCCTCCTGTGTCTTCACTCGATACTTTGTTAGATAAGTACATTGTTTTTTCACTTTCTTTGTTTCATTGTTTGGCATGCACGTTGGATATATTGATTCACAGTATGCACTTTATAGAGGATTTCTTACTCTTATTTTAGAGAACCTCCTCTCAATATACTTAACTAGCTCATTAGATTTATATATTGTACCTTAGAGGGCATGTCATTTATTATTATTGCTCCCATGTATTGTTGTTTTTAATTACTGACACCTTTCTTGTGTGCCTCACTTTATTTAGGCTCCTTGTTTAGGTGTGACCATTTGGTTTCGTTTACCCTATGGTCTTTTTCCTTGTAATTTATTTATGATATGTTGGCCTATGAGTGTGCCTTGGATATTAGAATTTCATTTGCAGGTGTCAGATATTTTTTGGCTGGTGCAATCCTTTGCAGTTACCTCAATTTATAGAGAGACATAATGACTACAACCTTCCATTATGCATAGCCGTCATTGATCATGAAAAGGCCTCATAGGCATGCGCACGGGGTGTGCCAGGTGTGCCTAGGCACACCTTAATCGCAGGGCCGGATTAACGTAGGGGTTGAGGGAGCTGCAGCTCCACGCCCACAAATTAAAATAGGCCCAGGCTGCCCGGCATAAAAAGCCGCCTGCTCGGACACCCCCACCCGCAAGAACAATCGTTCCGGCTGCCGGAAGCTAAGTGATGTTCCCTAAGTGCCATTGTCAGTGTCTGTCACTGACATTAGGCTTTCCTTCATTGAGTCTATTGAGACTCAATGTGTAGGGAAGCTACTTGATAGCTGTGCATGCGTACGCAACCTTCAGGTCTGCGTGACACGCGCATGAGAATGACAACATCATTGCGGTCGTGGGTGCAAATAACCATGCTCGTTGCGCGCTCTGCATGCCAGAACACTGCATTATGACCTTCCTGTCTTGAATCGTCTCTTTGCTAGCAGCTTATGTCGGTGGCCTGTATCTGATGTGGACAGTGTGTGGAGGACGGAGTTAGGCAGTGTATGGAGATGGAGACGGTGGGCAGTGTATGTGGAGGTGGGCAGTGGGCACAGAGTGTGGCCGTGGGCAGTGGGCACAGAGTGTGGAGATGGACAATGGGCACAGCCACAGAGTGTGGAGGTGGACAATGGGCACAGAGTGTGGAGGGGATCAATGGGCACAGAGTGTGGAGGGGGTCAGGACGGAGACGGGTGGACAGTGTGTGGAGGACAACAGGGTGGACAGGGTGTGGAGGGGGTGCAATGGGGACAATGTGGAGTTGGGCAGGGTGTTGGAGATGGACAGTATGTGGAGGTGGCCAATGAGACCAGTGTGTGCATGTGGTGGGCACTGTGGAGGAGGAGGACAGGGTGGACAGTGTGTGGAGAAGGACAGGGTGTGGAGGTTGGCAGTGTGTGGAGGTGGGCAGTATGGAGATGGACTGGGTGGACAGTTTGTGGAGGTGGACGGAGGGGCAGTCTTTTTACTGTTTTCTGTATGTAAAATGCAGTTTGAAACAGTGGCATTAAAATTAATGTGCAGTGGCTAACCGTTCTCCATACCATAAAAGCATTCTAAATTACATATAATTTATGCCAAAGTGGAGAGTTTTAAGCTCATAAGGGTAAATTTGGCAAAATCTATTGGTAACATTGCATAACTAATTTGCTAGGTGCACACCCTAATGCAGTTGGCTGCGCACGCCTATGAAAGGCCTTTAACTCTGAAAAAGAGCAAGCAATAATAAATGCCCTGATCAGCTCAGGCATAATTAGAGCTTACATTAATATCCTCCAATCGATATATGAAAATGCAACTACATGAATACAGTTGCTGTTGATAAAGTCCAGCTCAACATAGACAAAGGCGTCCGATAAGGAGACACAATTTGCCCACAACCGTTTTCTGCTTATTTAGAAGAAATTTTCCACAAATTAAATTGGAACAAAAAAGGACTTAAGATCAATGGAGACTACATACATCACTTATATTTTGCAGACAATATCATACTCTTTCCCAGTTGTCCTGAAGAACAGCAAGAACACATTGAAGAGCTACAACAGGAAAGCACACGTTTGGCCTGAAGATGAATATCAGCAAAACACAAGTGATGTTTAACAAACTTACCATTCCATCACAGCAGATGGACAAGAACTAGAAGTAGTGGACAATTATGTTTACCTTGGATAAGAAATGTCAACAGGTAGAAACATCATGATGGAAACTGAGCAAAGAATAAAATTGGGATGGCAGGCATTTGGAAAACTTAGTAGCACTATCTTTAAGACAAATTTACCACTCTTCCTCAAGCAAAAGGTTTTTTGACCAATGTGTCCTCCCAGTCCTTACGGATGGGTATGAAACATAAACACTGAATGCCAAATCCATACAAAAACATAAGGTTACGCATAGAAGTGTGGGGCGGTGAATTCTGAATGTAACAAAAAAAAAGACCAAAAAGCTGTACAAGGATTGGTCAGCAAAGAAAGGTCTATTGCATCATTGAAAAGCTCTACACGGATTGGTCAGCAAAGAAAGGCCTATTACATCATTGAAAGTGTAAATTTCCTGAAATGGAAATGGACAGGCCACATAGCTAGAAGACCAAACTAATTTTGTAACAGATTCCACTCAATACTAAATACCCAAGAAGAAGACCAAAGACAAGATAGCTAGATTACCAAATCTGTTGTTATGCATATATATATCCAACATAAAACAAACATTTTAGATCTCCTGTCTCCTTTGAACACTCTGCTTGTTTTGCATGGAGAGAAAAGCAAGCTGTACTATTTCCTCCTGTTACACTGACGGCAGTGAAAGTACTGGATAAACTGTCAGATGTATTTCATTTTCATACAGAGCAATGGCACATATTTAGAAAAGCTGGAGTTATATTGGAATAAACCAACTGCACCTTAGGGGACAAATAAAAATTACTGTACTCACATGTACTTGATTAGAGCTCTTTAACCCCTTGAATGCTAGAGAGGTTGCAAATGCACTGCTTTGCAATGCATTGGTGACCCTACCATGCAAGGGGGTTAAAAGCCCAATTTAATTTAACAGGAAATTTTATGTCCCCTATGGTGCAGTTGGTTTAGGTCAAGGTCCACTAAAACCATTAGTCACATCTTCCATTGCAGTCCCTTTTCATGAGAATATTTAAAGCAACAAGACCTCCTAATTATAAATCCACACTTATCTTAACCTTTTGACTGGCAGAGGGTTGAGCAACTCATTGCAAAGCAATGTTTGCTTACTTCTCTGCCACTCTCTGCAGAAAATGAGCCCTATTTCCCCAAAGTAAACTTTTAATTAGCATTGAAAATCAATCACACAGGCAAACATGATTCTTCATTGCTGGACTGCAGGACTCCCCCCCAAACACCTTCCAATATAGGAACAAACTGAAGAATTAGTTTGGGTGCGAGTTTGTTAACATAGAATCATGTCTGCCTCCATGACATGATATTGAATACTAATTAAACATTAATTTATGGGAACTAATGAACACAGAATCGATTCATAGTGTCTATTAGGATTGTCTACCCAGATTATATGGTGATCGTGTTGCTTTAAAGGATTTTCTTTAAAGGGATTGTAATACTTTATTATTACTATCCCCCACATTGTAGATATTTGCAAAAAAAATGTAATAACCCCCATGTTAATCTCTCAAACCTTTATGGTTTGAGAGATAACCAAAGGCAAAGTTCACCCCTCACTCCCCCTTCCCTGAAGTCAGCATTGTACTGACTGCAGGGGAAGTCTGTCGTACAACAGGCTTGCGGCTCTGCAGCTGAGCCAAGATCGCGTTAGTGAAAAATAATTATTTCACTGAAACGGTCTTCTACATGTGCTTGGTTTACAAACACACCTTGAAGACTGTTTCAGTGAATTAATTCTTTTTCACTAACGCAATCATGGCTCTGCTGCACAGCCACCTAATGAAAGTCAGACCGGATATCCCTGCAGTCAATTGTACAGCACTGCGGAATTTGTTGGCGCTATATAAATAAAGAATAATAATAATAACAGTCAGCACAACACTGACTTCAGGGAAGGGGGAGGGAGGAGGAAACTTTGACTTGGGTTATCTCTCAAACCATAACTCAAGATGCATTTTAGCCAGGTGGCGCTGTTGACAAATTCTTCTATGGAAAGCTTGTGTCTGCACCACTCAGCTTTTTCTCAGGCTACAAAAGTAACAGTCACATGGCTACAAAACACATTAAAATCAAGTTATCAGAAAAATACAAAATATTTTTTACTTATTAGCTATTTTTGGAAGAAATCTCCCAGCATTGTACTGTATTGTATTGTATTGTACCCTTAACAGTAACAGTTACATCTGAAAAAGGATTTGCGTCCATCAAGTCCAGTCCAAGCTGTTGATTCCGAGTAAGGCAAAACTGAAGCCATTTCCAGTTAAGCCCCAAGTGGGTAAAAACAATTCCTTCATGACTCCAAATGGTAGTCAGATATTTCCCTGGATCAACATCCTATCTGCTTTGAAGCCAATCGTCATAATTCTCAACATTGTTCTGTGCTAGATATGTATCCATTACTTATTTTAAAGTAGTTACATTATCTGCATGCACAGAATCATGAAGCAAAGAATTCTATAACTTTACTGCCCTTACTGTAAAAAAAAAATCTCCCTTTATTGTAGTTGAAAGGCCTTTCCTCTAGTCTTAATGGAGGACCTCTTGTTCTTCCCATAGCTCTTCTAGTAAATAGTTCATTACAGAGTTCTTTGTATTGACCTTGAATATAGTTGATAATGGTAATCATATCACCCTTAGATGTCTCTTCTCTAATGCACACAAACCCTTGTTTTATTCCATTTTGGAATTAGGATATACTGCCAATTTAATAAACTTTTGCTATAACATTTTAGTAATTAAGGGGATAGTAATACTTACAAATTACAAATCCCCATATTTCAGGCATGCTAAAAAGAAGTTTATCGCCCCAGTGTCATCTCTCAAACCCTTATGGTTTGAGAGATAATATTTCACAACGTTCCCCCCTCCCTCCCCCTTCCCTGAAGTCAGCATTTTATCTGACTGCAGGGATATCCGGCCTTACGTGCATCAGTCGGCTCTGCATCAGAGCCAAGATCGCGTTAATAAAAAAGAAATTTTTCACTGAAACGGTCTTCTACGTGTGCATGCAAACCAAACACACGTAGAAGACCGTTTCAGTGAAAGAATTATTTTTTATTAACGCAAAGCCGGCCGACTGTCGTACGACAGGCTTCCCCTGCAGTCGGCTACAACGCTGACTTCAGAGAAAAGGAATGGAGGGGGTAACTTTGCAAGCTATTATCTCTCAAGCCATAAGGGTTTGAGAGATGACACTGGGGGCAATAAATTTCTTTTTAGCATGCCTGCAATATGGGGATTAGTAATTTGTAAGTATTACTATTCCTTTAATCTTTCTCATTATATGAATAGCATGTAAACAGGTAAAGGTAGGTGTAGCATGCTAACTCTTCCTTACCCATGCCCACATTTATCTTAACCCTTTGAAACCCAAAGGGGTAGACAGCGCTTTACTTTGCAACGCATTGTGTACCTCTCTGACTTTCAAAGTGTTAATCTGGGCAGAAAACACTAAGGCCTATAATTAATTTGTTCTGTGTGAATTCAGTAATCTTCAGTGCATAATAGATATAATTTTCATGGAAGCAGGCATGATTCTTTTAACAGGACTGCAGGACTTCAAACTCCTGCCACTAAAGACTTTTCTGCAAGTTTGTGGTCCTGGAGTACTGCAACAGAGAATCATGTTTGTCTCCGAGGACCTGATATTCAGAATCATTCTGGAGAATCAACTAATGCTCAGTTGATACGTATTAACCATTAGAATTATTTGTTCAGATTAACCGTTTGAATGCCAGAGGGGTACGCAAGGCATTGCAAAGCAATGCGTTGTATACCCCTTTGGCACTCAAAGGGTATAGGCACAGTTGTTTAACAGACTGAAAAATCAAAGAAAGTGTGGCATGTGCAAAAGTAAGGAGACCCTTCCAGTTGATCCACTAGTGTTTTATGTAAGGTATCAGAACTTCTTTAACTCATTAGGCTTTAATCTTTTTTTTTAGACTCTCTTTCATTTTCAAGTATGTCCTGGACTCATTTTATCTAACTCAGAGCAGTGAAAGGCTGAGTTGACTTCGCCAGGACTAAAACTTTGCAGTTTGGACAGATTCTACACCTGGTGTAATTAATGGACTGAGCCATCTCACCACGATTTTGGGTGGTGACAATTCTAGAGCTCAATAAATTCCTTCACTCTCCAAACCTCTCAAGGTGTTGTGCATACACTCAACAACCATGGGCTCCTCTAAGCAGCTGACTGAGGAACAGAAAATAAAAATAATTGACTCTTACAAAGCAGGGGAAGGCTATAAAAAGATGTCTAAAAGCTTCCTGCTTGCAATTTGTCCTGTCCAAAATGTCATTAAAAAATGGAAATTTAGGGGAACTGTTAAAGTCAAGACACAACCTGGAAAACCAAGAAATATCTTCAAAAGAACTGCCCATAGACTGGTCAGAAATACAAAGCAAAATCCCTGTATCACTGCAAAGGACCTGCAGGAAGGTTTAGCTGGCACCAGTCCACTGTGCAGTGTTGCTTGTATAAACATGATCTGCATGGAAGAGTCATCAGATGGAAACCTTACCTGCAATGTTATCACAAAAGTCAATGTCTAAAGTATACAACACTACACTTAGATAAGCCAGAGGCATTTTGGAACCAAATGGTGTGGTCTGATGAAGATAAAATTGAACTCGTTGGTTTCAATTACCAAAGGTACATTTGGAGAAAAAAGTAGAAGCATTTGAAGAAAAGAACAACTTGCCAAATGATAACAATGTTGGTGGCAATGTTGGTGGACCTATTATGCTTTGAGATTGTGTGGCAGCCAGTGGCACAGGAAATATTGTCGTGAAAGTGGAAGAAAGTAGATACTTAGCAGAATCCTAAGTATCAACAAATCCCACATGCTAATGCCACACGGTTAGTGAAGAAACTGGATCTGAAAAGAAGTTGGATATTACACCAAGACAATGATTAATTTGTCAAAATCAACCATAAACTACTTCAAGAAAAAAGATTTTGGTATTGGAATGGCTTTCACAGTCCTCAGACTAGAATAGTATTGAAAATCTGTGGGTAGATATCAAATATGCAGGGTATGCAAGACAACCTAAGTATATTTCTGAGCTAGAAGCATTCTGCAAGGAAGAGTAGGGAAAAAAATTCCTAATGCAAGAATATAAAGACTGTTAGCCAGCTGTGCTTTCTGCCAAAAGGATGTAATGACTGATAGGGTACCCAAACTTTTGCACATGCCACATTTTCCGTTTCATTTTTTTTCAATATGTTAAATTCAGCAAATAAGTAGTGATAGCATACTACAATTTTCAGAAATATTTTTTGGTTTGTTCACTGCAGAGGTTGTATTAACTTCTTTTAACTTAGAAAATCAACAAAACATATAATTTGGTCAGGGGTGGCCAAACTATTGCTTACAACTGTAAATGGGGTTTATTATTTCATATAAAGAGAGGCAATCAATGCAACAAAGCAGTGGGATAAGATAGATGAATTCTTGATGGCACAGGAAAAAACTATAGACAGAATCTGTTGTGATCTCAGGGATGCAGGTGCTACCCCCGCATGGGTCAACTCATCCTTCTGAGGCAGGTAAATTCAGTACCATAAAACTGTATAATAATAACATCTATACCCCAGGACATACTTGAAAATGAGAGACAATCTCAATGTGTAATTTCTGGTAAAATACTTTAATATTATCATATAATCACTGGTGACATTGCATCAACTAGAACTTTGTGTTCGGTATTGAACTACACTTTGTTAGCCTCTTGGCTACTATAGATGTATTCAGCATATTGCAAAGCAATGTGTTGGAGAGCTCTGTAGCATACAATGTGTTCTAATATTGGAACATTTAACACACAGTACATGTATGTATATTTTATAACAGATAAACACAGACTTATACCTGTCATATACTGCTGTACAGCTACACGCATTATTATATACTGCAGAATTGGAAGTTTCTGACTCCAATACTAACGCCTCCCCCCAGACAGCATTTAACCCTTTGAGTGCCAGAGAGGTATACAATGCATTGCAGACAGATGAATGTAATTTAAATAAATCTACATACTATCTCATGTAGATCTCCTGGCATTATCATTTAATACCAGTAGTTGCAATTCAGGGTATGCATTACAGTGCATAATTACTGTGGTGCACCAGTGGAGAATGTAAGTCATAGTTTAAGCCACCAAGTCCCACATGCCAGCTTAGTGCATAGCTTAGTACATTAACATTCATCAGGCATGGAAGATGAGTTTTGGCATATATAGCTTAGTACATTGACATTAGGCAGGCATGGGAGGAGGACTTCTACTGCACATAGCTTAGTACACTGACGTTATACAGACATGGGAGGAAGATTTCTAGTGTACGTAGCTTAGTACATTAACATTCATCAGGCATGGAGGATGAGTTTTGGCATAAGTAGCTTAGTACATTGATATTAGGAAGGCATGGGAAGAGGAATTCTAGAGTACATAGCTTAGTATTTTGACGATAGCCAGGCATCAATGGAGGAATTGTGGCATACGTAGCTTAGCATCTTGACATTAGGCAGGATGGGAAGAGGATTTGTGGCATACGTAGCTTAGTACATTAATGTTAGGCAGGCATGGGAGGAGGAATTCTAGAGTACATAGCTTAGTACTTTGATGATAGCAAGGCATGGGAGGAGGAATTCTAGAGTACATAGCTTAGTACTTTGATGTTATGCAGGTATGGGAGGAGGAATTCTAGAGTACATAACTTAGTACTTTGATGATAGGCAGACATCGATGGAGGAATTCTAGAGTACATAGCTTAGCACAGTGGTTCTCAATCTTTTTTTGTTCGGGGCACCCCTAAAACATAAACTACAACATTCGGGGCACCCCTAACATATTTAATGTACTTTATCAAGGGCATAAGAAGGGTACAATGCATAAGTTATTATTAGGTGTTTTATAATCATAATAACAAAACTAAATCTATTGTGCATAACAATTTCAATAAATCTTTATTTAAAAGTCCATTTTTGTCACTCTTCATAGAGAACATGGTGCACCCTAAGATGATGTCCGTGGCACACCAAAGTGCCACGGCACCCTGGTTGAGAATCACTGGCTTAGCACATTGACGTTATGCAGGTATGGGAGGAGGAATTCTAGAGTACATAACTTAGTACTTTGATGATAGGCAGACATCGATGGAGGAATTCTGTAGTACAAAACTTGGTACATTAACAATCAGTAGGCATGAGAGGAGGAATTCTGGCTTATGTTGCTTAGTACATTGACATTAGTAAGGTATGGGAGGAGGAATTGTGGGGTAAATCAACTGAAACAAAGCAAAGAACTAAACATTTTTTTTCTTGTACCAATGACTGGAGAAATATTTTTTGGTTTTCTTTTTATATCAACGCATTAACACGGTGTCCCAATTACCTTGAGCATGGGCAGTTTGGACCGAAAACATTCATCATGAAATAAACCACAGTTCTGTTTATCAGCCTGACTGAGTGCTGGCTGTGTGATGGCTATGCTGGCTGTGTGCTGGCTATGCATGCTGGCTGTGTGTGCTGGCTGTGTGATGGCTATGCTGGCTGTGTGCTGGCTATGCTGGCTGTGTGATGGCTATGCTGGCTGTGTGCTGGCTATGCATGCTGGCTGTGTGTGCTGGCTGTGTGATGGCTATGCTGGCTGTGTGATGGCTATGCTGGCTGTGTGCTGGCTATGCATGCTGGCTGTGTGATGGCTATGCTGGCTGTGTGCTAGCTATGCTAGCTGTGTGCTGACTATGCTGGCTGTGTACTGGCTGTGCGCTGGCTATGTTGGCTGTGTGCTGGCTAAGCTGGTTGTGCTGGCTATGTTGGCTTGGTGCTGGCTATATTGGCTGTGTGCAGACTATGCTGGCTGTGTGCTGGCTGTGCACTGGCTATGTTAGCTGTGTGCTGGCTACGCTGGTTGTGTGTTGGCTATGTTGGCTGTGTGCTGGCTGTGCTCTTGCTGTGCCCTGGCTATATTGGCTGTGTGCTGGCTATGCTGAGTGTGTGCTGGCTGTGTGCTGGCTATTGTGTGATGGCTATGCACTAGCTGTGTGCTGGCATTGCTGGCTGTATGCAGGCTGTGTGCTGGCTGTGTTGGGAGTGTGCTGGCTTTGCTGGCAGTGTATTGGCTGTGTGCTGGCTGTGCGCTGGCTGTGCCCTGGCTATGTTGGCTGTGTGCTGGCTATGCTGGGTGTGTGCTGGCTATGCTGGCTGTGTGCTGGCTATTGTGTGCTGGCTATGCGCTGGCTGTGTGCTGGCTTTGCAGGCTGTGTGCTGGCTGTGTTGACTGTGTGCTGGCTATGCTGGATGTGTGCTGGCTTTGATGGCTGTATGCTGGCTGCGTTCTGGCTGTGTTGGGAGTTGTGCTGGCTTTGCTGGCAGTGTATTGGCTGTGCTCTGGCTGTGCCCTGGCTATTTTGGCTGTGTGCTGGCTATGCTGGCTGTGTGCTGGCTATGCTGGCTGTGTACTGGCTATTGGGTGCTGGCTTTGCAGGCTGTGTGCTGGCTGTGTTGACTGTGTGCTGGCTATGTTGGATGTGTGCTGGCTTTGCTGGCTGTATACTGGCTGTGTGCTGGCTGTGTCCTGGCAAGCCCTAACTTGGTTAACCAGACTGAGCATCTATTTGTATGGCACCTGCAACAATAGATACATAGATAGATAGATAGATAGATAGATAGATAGATAAATAGATAGATAGAGAGACAGATGCCTTCATGTTATAGAGACTAATACAGATGCACAGACATATTGGTTGTATTCTCTCATTCATGTACAAAAACCCCACTATATTAAATTAATCTAAAAATCTGGGACATTAGTATTAATAAACCAGTATAAATAAATGCAGTATAAATACATTATCAGAGAACATGGATGTCATTTTACTTTTGTCTTAAGTGCCAAAGAAAAGTGGAGCAAACCAACGGCTTGAAAGGGAAGAAATAAACATTTTCCAGACTTTCACTTATTGAACTAGGGCTTTTAACCCCCTCCAAAGAATTGCTTTTCAATGTACTGTACACCTCTCTACCATTCATGGGGTTAAAAGCACCATTTATATCATTCGGGATTTGTACTTGTCCCCTGTGCTGAAGTTGGGTTTCCCCAGAATCGCTTCACACAACACAGTGACACAAACACACAGTCACACATACGCACATTCACACTCATATGCACACACATACACACACATGCACACGCACATACACACACTCACTCACTGTGACACATACACACACATATATAGACACACACACACACACACACTCAGTCTCACATGCACACACATACGCACACATACGCACACACACAGTCACCCAGGTACAAACACAGTCACATACACAGATACACAGTCTTTCTCATCTCACAGAGACATTCACTGTGATACATGCACACACACGCACACAGTCTCTATCTCTCACACATGCACACACACACACACACACACACACAGTCTCTATCTCTCACACATGCACACAATCACACACAGTCATAATCACATTCCCACTTACCCCTCTGTATATAGTAATACTTTCCTATTAGTCAGCACAATACTGTGTTAACTCTTTGAGCACCAGAACAGTGGGAAAAAGATTGCAAAATACTCATTAGCATAAAAAGAACTGAAACCACAAAAAAGTATTGATGGATATACTAATACTGTTCTGAGATGAACTATGCAATGGCACTAATTTCCTAGTGAGAAAGCTGCCAAACGACTGTTCACTAAGCCATTTACACTGGACATTTTCTCCTTATCACTGTCTGCATCACTGGGAATACAGGGGAGAAGGGATGAGCATTTCATGGTGTTCCTTTACTCTGCACCTAGTTTAATGCTATGTACTGTGAGGAAACTTTACACCATTTCCCTGCACATGCTATAGGGGAGGGGTTTGGAGCTTGTTTGCATTAAAGTTTTAACAGTGGTGCAGTGTGAATGCTGGTATGTACTAAAGTGATCATACACAAAAGTGCATACCCTGAGGGGCAGGCACTGCATAGCGGAGAGAACTACTCAATCCAAAAAACAAGTGGTGTTGGTGTAGTTGTGTGTGTTGTGGCAATATAACAATTTGGGCATCTATCTATCTATCTATCTATCTATCTATCTATCTCTGTCTTTCTTCTGCTATCTTGCTAGTCTCTCACTATATATCTGTCTGTCCATCCAGTTTTCCATATATCAGCATACATCAAGCACATTCAGGCACATACTCAGCGTACAGTTATGAAGTTCTGGCTTCAGTCCTTGTCCCACACTGTACAATCCACTTACCTTAGCTTACCAGCCCCAGCGTACTTACTCACCTAGGAAGAACAGGCTGTAGGGGACATGTGGGGTCCACATATTCAGGTCTCCAAGATTTTAGTCCAGATTACAATGATCCAATCCCAAATCCTGGTCCTCTTCCAGCTCCCCCTGATCAGACTCCTAACTAGCCCTGTGTGCTGGATCCTCTTACACACATCCTTCAGAGAGGAAAAGAGCTGAACACAGAAAATCCCACAGCAAGATGCTGAGCAGAAAGATTCTGCCTCTGAAGTGAGAGAGGGTGGGAGTGTGTTTGAGGCAGAGGGTGGGAGTGAGACAGGGAGAGAGTGCGTGATAGAGAGAAAAAGTGAGTGACAGAGAGAATGTGTATGTGTGTGCACTTTGTGTGTGAAAGTGTGTGTTCATGTATGTGTGTGTGTGTGTATATATATATATGAGAGTGTGTGTGTCTGTGTGTGTGTTACGTATGTGTGTTAAAGAGCGTTTTTGTTTATGTGTGTTTGTGTGAAAGAGAGTGTGGGTGTGAGAGAGAGATCTTATGGAAAGGGGAATCTAACAGAATGGGAAGTGAGAAAGGGAGAGGAGTGTAAGGAATGTATATGACAGAGAAAGAAGGAGCTTTGTGAAGGTTAGGGAGCAAGGGACACAGTGAGGTGTGTGTGTGTATGACAGGAGGGAAGGGATTTGCCTGGAGATAAACCAGTGTCACAGCACTGAGGTATGAGGAGACAGACTTGCACACAGAGGAGAGAAAGAAAGAAAGAAAGAAAAAAAGAAAGAAAGAAAGAAAGAAAGAAAGAGAAAAGTGATTGTGAAAGCGAGAGCTTTGGAATGAGTTTGCTAGCTGAGAGAGAAGAGACATCTCATGCTGTGGGTGAACAGGTACCTCTGCCCAGTGCTGAATAGCCCTCTAGCACCAGGGAACTAATAGGATCTCTGATTAGGTTCTTGTTTCCTCAGGATTCCCCATAGGCCACATGGTCTGTATCTCTCCTCGTAACATCTGTCTATGATGGTGTTAACCCTTTAGAACCTAGATAGTGTAGCAATGTCTTGGAGACCTCTCTGGCATCAAGGGGTTTAAAACACCATTTAACCCTTTGAGTGCCAGAGGGGTGTCCAATGCATTGGGTTAAATAATTGGGAATTTTAAACTCTCCCCCATCGTGCATGTGGTTTGCTCCTGAATCTCACTTCTTTAGTTCATTCAATACGACCCATGGATCCATATGGCCTAATCCATTAAACTACACAGGTGCAATTCAGGGGTAAACCAAATGCCTTATACTAGGGCAGATCCACAAATTCCCACCGGTTTAACCCTTTGAGTGCCAGAGGGGTACTCAACGCATTGCTCTGCAATGCATTGCGTACCCCTCTGGCATTCAAAGGGTTAAATGGAGGTATATAACCTCCTGCATGCTGGAGAAGCATTGCAAAGCAATTGGTTGGAGAACTCTCTTGTATGCAAGGGGTTAAAAGCTTATTTCCATTACAACCTTATGGCACGTTTGGTTTCCTCCAGTTTGATGAATGTGGCCCGCAGAGCATTATGCAGAAAGAAAAATATGAGAAATTCTGCCTCAAACCATGTGTAAAAAAGGGGAGAAATAACAATTCCCAAAATTGGTGTGTTTAACCCTCTGAATGCTAGATATTTGTTGGAGATTTAGCTAGCCTTCAACAGGTTGAATGCTTTAAATCATTAAGGATTTTAATTCCTCCCCTACGGTGCAGTTGGTTTGTTCCATTTGATGAATAAGGCCCATGGAAGCACTCGTGCCCTTGTGAGTCAGTGAGAATGATAGAACTGGCTGAGGGGCTGCACTGTCCCTGTTAGGAAGGGGGCGCTGAACACTGGGGGCTGGGAGGTCTCTATTAGCAAAGACAGACGTGACTCTGGAGAGAGTGACACAAAGGTCCCTTTCATATTCCACAGTGAATCACATTGTGTGACACAGTACTTTGTGGTTTCACTCATCCACATATTCCTGTGTGTTAGGGAGAAAAAGATTACATCATATGGAGGGACACACAATCATTTGTGTTTAATTGTGACCTGTGTCACTACAAGCATCTAATTGGGACCTTTGTCACATCCTTGTGTCTGACTGTGACCTATGTCACCTCTATGTCTGATTGTGACCTTTTTTACCTCCTTGTGTCTGATTGTGACCTGTGTCATCTCCTTCTGTCTGATTGTGACCTTTGTCACGTCCGTGTGTCTGACTGTGACCTGTGTCACCTCTGTATCCGATTGTGACCTATGCCACCTCCTTATGTTTGATGGTGAAATGTGTCATCTCCATGTGTCTGATTATGACCTATGTCACCTCCTTGTGACTGATTATGACCTATGTCCCCTCCTTGTGCCTGATTGTGACCTATGCCACTTTCCTGTGTATGACTGCTACCTGTGACACTTCCTTGTATAGATTGTGACTTATGTCCCCTCCTTGTGTTTGATTACAACCTGTCACTTCCTTTTGTCTGTGGGAGCTGTGTCAACTCCTTGTGCCTTTTAACTTGTGCCTGATTGTGACTCATGTTGCTTTCTTGTACCTTATTACTAGTGTCACATTCACGTTTGTGATCGCACCTGTTTTGCCTCCCTTTAGTGCCATGGTCATTTGTGTCTGATTGTGACTTTTCACCTGTACCACATTTGTGAGTTTGATACCTTACCTTTGTACCTATGATCTGTGACACTTTCATGTGTCTGATAGTGACCCATGTTACCTGCCTGTGTCTTTCTGGGACTGTGCCACCTCTATGTGTCTATGTCAGTTTCCTGCTTTTGACTGTGTCCTGTTTCACTACCCTGTGGGAATATGACCAGTGTCACCTTTCTGTGTCTGATAGTGACCCATTTGATCTACTTGTGTCTGATAGTGACCTATGTTACCTACTGGTGTATAATAGTGACCCATCTTACCTACCTGTGTCTGATAGTCACCCATGTTGCATATTTTTGCCAGTAATGACCCATGTTATCTACTTGTGTCTGACATTGACCCGTGTCCCCTCCATGTCTCTGCTAGTGACCCATGTTACCTCCCTGTGTCTTATGGTGACCCATGCTACCTACCTGTGTCTGATAGTGACCCATGCTATTTACCTGTGCATGATAGTGACCAATAGTACCTCCCTGTGTTTGATAGTGACTCATGTTACCTACCTGTGTCTGATAGTGACCCATGTTACCTACCAGTGTCTGATAGTGACTCATGCTACCTATCTGTGTCTGACAGTGACCAGTATTACCTACCCATGTTTGATAGTGAACCATAATACTTACCTGTGTCTGATAGTGACACATGTCACCTACCCATTTCCAACAGTGACACCTATTACCTACATGTGTCTAGTAGTGACCCATGTTTCCAGCCTGTGCTTTATAGTGATCTGTGTTACCTACCTGTGTCTAATAGTGACCCATGTTGCATATATGTCCCAACAGTGTCTGATATTGTGTCTGATATTGACTCGTGTCCCCTCCATGTCTCTGTTAGTGACTCATGTTACCTCCCTGTGTCTGATAGTGACCTATGTCCCCTTCCTGTCTTTGACAGTGACCCATGTTACCCCGTCTCTGATAGTGACCCATGCTACCTATCGGTTCCTGACATTTACCAGTATTACCTCACTGTGTCTGATAGTGACCCATGTTACCTACCTGTCTGACAGTGACCCATGCTATCTACCTGTGTCTGTTAGTAACCGGTGTAACCTACCTGTGTTTGAAAGTGACCCATGTTACCTACCACTGTCTGATAGTGACCCATGTTACCTACGTGCGTCCAACAGTGACATGACACCTACCTGTGTCCAACAGTGACTCGTGTTACCTGCTTGTGCCTGGTAGTGACCCATGTTTCCTACCTGTGCTTTATAGTGATCTGTGTTACCCACCTGTGTCCGATAGTGACCCGTGTCACATAGTGACCCATGCCACCTACCTGTGTTCAATTGTGACCCATGTTGCCTACCTGTGAATGATAGTGACTCATGTTGCCTACCTGTGAATGATAGTGACCCACGTTATCTACCTTTGCCTGACTGTGATCCATTTTGCAAATCTGTGTCTGATAGTGGCTCATATTACCAACCTATCTCTGATAGTGATCTATGTTACCTACCCTGTAGGGACCTATTTTATCTACCTGTGTCTTATAGTGACCCATATTACCTACCTATGCCTTACAGTGACCCATGTTACCTATCTGTATCTGCTAGATGCTCATGTTACCTATCTGGGTCCAATATTGCCCCATGTTACCTACGTGCATCCGACAGTGATCCATCACCTACCTTTGTCCAATAGTGACTCATGTTACCTACCTGTGTCTGATAGTGACCCAAGTAATAACCTATATCTGATAGTGACCTATATTACTTATCTGTGCCTGATAGTGATGCAGGTTGCCTATCAGTGTCTCATAGTGATGCATGTTACCCACTGCTGATAATAGTGGCCCATGTTACCTACCAGTGTGTGACAGTGACCCGTACTACCAACCTATATCTGATAGTGACCTATGTTACCTACCAGTGTCTGATAGTGCTGCATGTTGCCCATCAGTGTCAGACTCTGATCTGTTCTGACAGTGACCCGTGTTACATTCTTGTGTATTTGCAATAGTTCCCCTTTCACTGCTACCTGTTTCACCTCCCTGCATCTGTGATGTGTCGTTAGTGTTGGATTGTTGCCTGTTTCACCTCCCTGTTTCTGTGACTTGTCATTTGTGTGCCTTATTGTGACCTTTGTTCAGTCTTTGTTCAGTCTTGTTCAGTATCCAGCTAAGCATATTGGACAGAAGAAGGGTTATGGAGCAATACTCTGCAGATATCTGAAATGAGAGTTTTTGAGTGACATTCTGGCAATATTGTGTAGAAGAGGGTTCATGGAGTAATACACTGCAGTTATCTGTCAGGGAAAGGGTTTATAGAGTAATACATAGTGGGTCTCTGGCAGGGAAGGGTCTGTGGAGTGATATTCTGCAGGTATCATGTAGGAGTAGAGTTATGGAGTAATACTGTGTCGGTCTCATGTAGGAGAGGAGTAATAATCTGCAGATATCTGTCAGATAAGAAATTTCTGGTGCAATACTCTGGTGCAGGTATTGGACAGAATAAGGGTGGTGGAGCGATACTCTGCAGGTGTGGGGGAGGAGAGGGCTTATTATGGAAAAATACTCTTCAGTTATCTGATTGATGAGTTTTCTTGGACTGATACTCTGCGGGTATCATTAAGGGGAGGGATTATGGTGTAACACTCTGCAGGTATCTGGCAGTTGAAGGGTTTATGTAGTTCTGCTCACCAGCTCCCCCCAGTGCTGACCATTCCCTTATCATCTACCTTCTGAGGATAATGTACAATACAGTATTCATCTGTCAGTTAAAATGTGATTGTTTCTCTGCCAGTAATAAATCATTTATGCCTGTGTGTATCATCCTGCTCTCTGCACACTGTGCACTATGTTAAAGTTATATGGCACATGCGATCATAAAACTCTCTGCCAGAGGTGGGCAAAATGTATCTCTCCAGAATTCACAACTGGGCAACTTCCGCATCACTTTTTACCTGATTGTTACCTGTCCCCTTCCTGTTTTTGGTTTGATCTGTCAGACACCTCCTTGTGTCTGATTGTGAGCTGTGCCAAGTTCTCATGTCTGACTGTGAGCTGTGCCAAGTCCTTGTGTCTGATTGTGACCTGTGCCACCTCCTTGTGTCTGATTGCAATCTGTGCCACATCTTTATGTCTGATTGTGACCTGTGCCTCGTCCTTGTGTCTGATTGTGACCTGTGCCACATCTTTTTGTCTGATTGATCTGTGTCACCTTCTTGTCTATGATTGTTACCCATGTCACCTTTGTTTCTCTGATTGTGACCAATGTCACCTCCTTGTGTTTGACTGAGACCCATGTCACCGCCTTGTGTCTGTGACCTGTGTTACCTCCCTGTGTCTGACTTTGACCAGTGTCACCTCCTTGTGTCTGATTGTGACCCATGCAACCGCTTTGTGTCTGATAGTGACCTGTGTCACCTCCCACCTCACATTAATTGTTCAGAACTCTCATGAGCCATGACTGTAAGAGTCGTACCAGCTTACCCCAATGACTATCCCCAGTAAAGACCAGACATAGGTTTTGGAGGGTAAAGGCCATGGCACAGCTGGTAAGGACCCCCAGGACCAGCCCTTAAAAACCACCTATCCTTCCTATTATGAGCGCGTCAACCCATGCCAGCCACCTTTAGGTGAGTATGTAACCCTATCTGGGTCAGCCTTAAGCTGCCCACCCATGCCCCAGTGGGGGCCAAAAATTCCTGGAAGGCTGGTCCTAGGCCTCCCAACCCACCATCCAGGAGAACGTGCTACACCTAACAGAGAGAACATACTACCCCCAACAGAAACAAGGCCATTTCCACTCCTTCTTGCAGGCCACACAAGAAAATATTGTGCTCAATGTCCAACAAATGGACCTCATCATGTTTAAACACCTCCTACAACTCTTAATGGCCTTCTGATCCCTAGCACCCCTCCAAAAAATCCTCAGCACAATCTCCAACCAAACAACAACCACCCGTGTAAATATTGCATTGAACCGATCATTATCATACTTAACAACATTGATCAGGTCAATATTTTTAACCCACCCCAAATCATTCCCCCCGCAATTTACTACCAACACTAGTGGCCTCATCACCTTGCTCTGTAGAGAAGCTACCCTTCGTAACAGGTTGTTCCATTTCAAACCACTCACACCCAACCACTTAAACTGAACAGAAGATAGGCCCAGATCTTTGCCGATAGGCTGGGAACATGCCAGTAAAGCTGCCCGGGTGACAAAAGAGTGGCCAAGAATCCAGGCTTCCAGAGATAGTGAATTTACAGACAAGGATGACAAGGATTAGCATGCTAAGTTTGGGCAAACATAGCTGCAAAATGACACAACTTCCACCGACCCAGCAGCTGAACCGAACTAGCCCCCAAGTCTGATAAATGTGCCTGCGTCACAGCCCTGATACAGAAAGAGTGGGTGCCAAACTCCAAGGGGTCCAACCCCAGATGCACTAGAGACTGCCGAAAAACCACCAAAAACTGATACCAAGTCAGCGCTGTGCCCCTATCATGGGCTAAGAAATTGAACCCAATATCCTAACCGCCAGGTGTGCTGAAACGATAAAGTGGAGACGACAAAGGAGGAAACTGGAATTCCATGCAACAAGAGTCTATTTCAGTACAGAGAAAACTGTGGGTCTGCATTGGGCCCTCAGTCTTGTTTTCCACCACCAGAACACCCATTCAGTGCATCAGTCAACGAACATCAGGAGCAAACGGCCACAATGTCTACTTCCCTGTGAACCAACGAACAGGAAGTCATCCATAAGTGAATGACCATGTTACAACCTGCCTCAAAACAGACAGCCCATTCCAGAAAGGTGCTAAACATCTTGAAATAATAGCAAGAAATCGAGCACCCCATGGGAAGGCATTTGTCAAAGTAGTAATGCCCATCGAGGCAGCAGCCCCACAGGTGAAAACAGTCAAAAGAAGTATAGGATACCTTGCACATCTCCCTGTCAATACCATTCTTCACCAAGGACCCGCAGGTATAGGACAGTTGTGTATGAGCCAGAACTTGCCCGCCTCCTTCTTGGGAACCAGCTCAAGGGGTGATATCCTCAGGTTTGGGAGAGGGGCCAGAAATAGGCCACCCCATCCTTTTCAAGGCCACTTCCTTGGCAATCTTTCCTGCGTGACACTGAGATTCTCGCAAACTGATTTCAAATTGTCAAATTCAGTAAAACATGAACACATCTCAGGCGACTGCTGACCCAAAACACAAGCTAATACTCAAAAAGCCTGCAACTAGTTCCCAAAGGTCTTGACCACCTTGGACTTCCATTCCTCACCCTGCTCAAAACACAGCTCCCTAGCCACCATAGGCTGGTCAGTAGATATCAAGGATCAAATGTCCACATACTCGTTTTTGACTATTTTGGCACAAATCTCCTGACTCAAATGCAAGCCTAGCATGCTAACGCCACAAAAGTAGGCTTCCTTGTGCTCTTTAGCCGCCATCTCCAATGCACTAGCCAGTTGTGTATCTGTGTGCAGAGCATCAAGTTTCCCCAGAATACATAACAAAAAGTCATGAACACTCCCGTCGCCCTCCGCCACCAAAGGCCAAGCCGTAGCGCAATCATACCATCGTCAGCTTTGGGTAGCAGGATCTGCACAGCGCTCCTCATATGTGGTAGAGGTGACCTGGATGGCTGACTGGAACACTCCCTCCGTTCAGGGGATGGGGATGTAATATTACTGCAAAGAGAAGAAAGAGCACATCCTATACTACTTCCAGGACTACAACTCCTATATCTAAGCAAGCTAACATTTTATGGACAGATGTGACAGTCTCGACAACTACAATGCAATGTTCTCCACTCTCGATTAATGCTGCCAGCACGTAAGTGCCCCGCAGCCTACCCAACGTGGCCCCCTCTCTTGTTTGTCCCGCGATCCTCCCGGGAACTCTGTGCCAACACAGCCTGGTTAGTCTCCCTATGCCCGGCCCGGCAGGGCCCAGTGGCCCCTTTTGCCACTTCACTTGCACCAGCCTATATAGGCTCCATAGCCTCTTCCATGCCCCACTGAACACAGTCATCAGCCTGTACCGGTCCCGCAGCAACTGAATGTCTCGCCTCCTTAGCATTGCCCTTACACAGCTCCTCGTACCTTTTGCTGTCCGATTTCAGAAGGCCGTGCTTAGCACGCACCCGTCCAGTCGAAACCTCCCACTTGGACCCCCACTGTGCAGTGCTGGCCTGCGCAAGCTCAGCATCGGGCCTTAGAGGCAATATTAGACTTAGCACCTCTCCTGCACCCCCCTTTATCCCCCACCACTTCATAACCAGAAGGTTGGCCCAAATCCTCCCACTCCTGCACCAGGGTGGCCTGAGTAGGCCCCACACCTTCATAGACATTACTGCCCAGGTACCTTGACACAGGCTGCTCAGACTGCAACAGAGCACCTTACAACATCGGCTCCAACAACTCCTCTTCCAGCTTCAGGATGGTCTCTGATGCAGAAGGTGAGACCACATCTTCTGAGGATGGGGATGCAGGTGGAGAGAAGACTGCAGAAGTGGGAAGCCACAGGGGATCGGCGCCTCCTCTGCTCCACAGGACTGGGGGACAGCCTATTAGGAGGCACAGATCTGCTGGCAGGCCTGCCAGCAGCACCAGAACGCCGATCCACAGACCGGTCCCTAGTGCTTTGAGTAGCAACCGCAGGAGGCGGTTGAGTGCCGAGGAAGGATTGCACTATTCAACTCCATCAGTCTCCAGGGTGGCATCTCACCTCCTCCAGCAGATCCACCAAGCTGGATCCCAAGAAGAAGACCTCCCCTCGGGTTCCGGCCTAATATAGCCTCCATCAGCCCCATGCTACAAAGAGAGGGTCCTCCCGCTGGAACTACTTCCAGTCAGGATGGCCATCTCTTTACTCCGATCGGGCCATGCTTGTTTCATGTTTCTGATACATTCTAATATTAAGCTTTCCATAACAATTTTATCCAGAAGACACTGCATTGCTTAACAAATTCTCCCCCTCTGCTTTAACAAAGGTCGCTGCTCTTGGATAAGCAGATATTCATCAGAGGTATGAGCCACTATTACTGAAGAGAAACACAATGAGCAAGGGCGTATCTACAGGGGGTGCACAGCATGCAGTTTCACCTGGTCTCAGCATCCAAGTAGGTCCCATCTGCCTGAAAGTCCAATAGGATTTAGTGCATCTGTGAAGAAAAAATTGGGGGCAAAAATATTGTGTGCACGAGGGTCTTCCAATGACAAGTTATACCACTGGTGTGGTGTGAGACTTTGTAGTGCTGTTATGCAAGGCATTGCGAAGCTTAAAAAAATTGTTAAACACCCAAAATTAATGAATCACAGTGACCTGTGTTTAATACTTTAAAATCAATAGACCAGACCTCACCTTTAACAACACTGAAATTAAACCAACCCTGTAGTATGCATTTTCATATCTGCCCAGTTAAAGGTGAGGACTGGTCAGACTACTTTAAATACCTGAAGGGTGTGTTAAAGGTGACACTTGAATTGTTTTAAGTATTTGAATGCTTAATTCAAAACTGTCTATGTGTTATGCTAACCAAAAATCCAGTACATGTATAATTTAGGAAATATTCACACTTTTATATCTGGGAAAATGAAAGTCTCTTGGTGCAGCACAGAGCTTAAAGGGATAGTAATGTTTCATAATAAAAGCCGCCCTAATTAATCATCATAGTATTTGGACTTCGGAGAGTGTTATTTCAATACTGTCAGAGTTGTAGTTCAAGAGTAATTCAATGACAAAGTGTCCCCCTCCAGTCCCTTTACTGATGTAACACTGTTCAGCCAGATCAGAAGGGAGGTGCCCAGGTAGACTGCAGAGAGGGACAATCTTCAATTAAGATAAGGGAAAAACCTGAAAAACTTGTCAAGGGGGGCAGGGCTTTCATTGTTCTCATAGTAAGAAGATTGTCCCTTGCTGTTATCTGTCTGGTCTATGGACTGCATTCCACATCTGAGAAGAGATGGCTTACACTAGGTAAAAGGGGCAGGAGGGGAAACTTTCCTTGTGAATATCTCTCAAACCATAACTTTGCTTGTGAACATCTCTCAAATCAAAATTCCAATTTGTAAAAATTCTTTTAACCCTTGTAATGCTAGCTAGGGCTCAAACATATTGTGAAGGAATGGGTTTGAGACCATTCTAACATTCATGGGGTTAAACGCCCCATTTAAATCTGTTGGAATATTTACTTGTCCCATATTATGCAGTTGGTTTAGCTCCGGAATTAGTCCGGTTCTTGTGGAGCAATTTTGGAGCAAACCAATTGTGCCATTTGGGATAAATTAACCCCTTATGTACGTCCCGAGGTGATGTCCCTAAAGGACAAAGGACGTACATGTACATTATGGAATTCCGGCACCCTGCGTGGCTGCATGCCGTTCGGGGAGTCCGGAATCAATTAAGAGAAAAAATAAAATGTACCATGGGAGTTAAGTGCCGGCCACGTGTGCGCGCGGCCGGTCACTAAGGGGTTAAAAAATTCCCAAATGTTACATTGATTTAAATGTGGCTTTTAACCCATCAGATGCTAGAGAGGTCTCCAGTGCATTATGAAGTGATGTGTTGGAGACCTTGCTAGCATTCAAGAGGTTAAAAACCCCATTTAAATCAAAGATAATTTTTATTTGACCTCTACTGCACGGTAGTTACCTTGATACACCAGAATTGCGCTTCTTTCTTTTTGTGCATAAGGCCATAAGAGAACATTAGACATGTCCATAGAATCCAAGGGGTTAAAAGAGTCAAAAGAGTGTATACAGATTTGTGCACCTGTGTGTATGTGGACATGTGTGTATGTGTACGTGTGTGTGTGCTCGTGTACATGGCTGCCCATAATTCTATGTGTGTGTGTGTGTGTATGTGTACATGTCTGCCTGTGAGTCTGTGTACGTATGTGTGTAGCTACATGTACACTTGTGTATGTGTGTTTGTATGTACATGTGAGCTTGTGCATGCATTTGTGTGTATGTGTGCATATGTGGTGTGCACATGTATGTATGTGTGTGTATGCTTGTGTATATATATATATATATATATATATATATATATATACATGTGTATATTAGGGTTGCCACCCAGCTGGTATTTTACCGGCAGGTTGGTAAAAAATTGGCTTTTGTCCAGTGTTAAGTCTGTGGAGAGAATGCCATGGCCTGTATTTTTTTAAAGAAAAGGTGGCAACCCTTGTGTATATATATCTAGTATTAAGCCCATGTACACGGGCTAAAGTGGCACCCAGCGGCCTCGGCTGCTGCCCCACCCTGGATCAACGTGTTTGGCCAGTCTCTACTGCGCATGTGTGGTTACAAACACACAGAGAGCTTTGCAGCCTAGCAATTTATATTAAACAAATAGATTTATGTGTGTGTGTGTGTATATATATATATATATATATATATATATATATATATATATATATATGTGTGTGTGTGTGTATATATATATATATAGATATATAGATAGATAGATAGATAGATAGATAGATAGATAGATAGATAGATAGATATAAACCATATCTGTTGTTATGGGTCTGAGCTCCCACAGGAGCCAAGATGCTACGTCCCGCTAACAATATGTATAAATATTTATAAGACTGACTGTTTCCCAGACACGCACGCTGCACGGACCCCAGATACATCACGTGGAGAACTCTCACTTCACATAGACACTTTCCTCCCTTGGGGAGATAAATTGATATATAGATGGAAAGATAAAAACATATATTTTGGCCTAGATTTATCAAACTGTCCAGTCGGAAGAAGCTCTCCACTCCTGGCTATTCTACAGAGTCCTGCTGTCAAGCAGAAAGGGTTTATTAGAGAATTTCATAACTAGGCTCCATAGAATACCGCAAGAATAAGACAAGAGACTGGAGAGGATTCTTACTGCTAGATAACTGGAAGAAATAGCTAAGAACCCCAGAGAGAGAGACAGAGATATGGAGAGAGGCAAAGAGAGAAAAACAGAGAGACAAAAGGTGGCAGACAGAGAAATGTATAGTATATATAAGAGTCAGAAAGATATAAAACATACAGATATATACAGAAAGAAACAAAGTGAAACAGAGAGATACAGAGAAAGGGGGGAGCAAGAGTAAAGAAATGGAAAGACAGACAAACAAAAAGAGAAACAATGAGATACAGACAAAGGGCGGAAAACATACACAGCCTCATGGAGAGAGAGAGAGATACAAAGAGAGGGAGTGTGGGAGAGAAACAGAGAGATATATACAGAGAGAGGGAGAGATAGTGAAAGGAAGTGAGGGAGAGGGGACAAAGAGAAGGAGAAACAGAGAGAGGGAGAGATAGTGAGAGGAAGTGAGGGAGAGGGGACAAAGAGAAGGAGAAACAGAGAGGAGTGAGGGAGAGAGAGAGGAAATGAGAGAGATATATAAAAGATGGAGTGAAGGAGAGGCAAAGAAAGTGGGGGAGAGAGATACAGACAGAGGGAGTGAGGGAGAGAAACAGATATGCAGAGAGTGAGAGAGAGTGTGAAGGAGAGAGTACAAGGAGAAGGAGAAACAGAAAGGAGTGAGGGAGAGAGATACAGAAAGGTGGAGTGAGGGAGAGGCACAGTGATAGGGAGAGACCAGTGGCGTAATAATAGGGGTCGCAGAGGTTGCACCTGCGACTGGGCCCGTCACTCCAGCCACCTTCTGCGACCCACCCCCCCAGAGCCATCAAGAAGAAAGCTGAGCTCCTTCTTTGGCACTACAGAAATGCAGAGCGCTGGGAGATGACATCATCTCCCAGCACTCTGCATTACTGAAGAGAGGACTGCGCAGGAGCTCCAGCTTCTGTGGTCCGTGCAGAAGGAGGCACAGACCTCTCCTGCCATGTAGCTGGACCACCAGGGAGGTAGGAGATGGACACTGGAGGGGTCAATAGGGGCAATGTGGAGGTGGAGATTAGGAGCAATGTGCTGACTAGGGGCAATGTGGAGGCAATCTGGAGATTGGGGGCAATGTGGAAAGTGAGTGCAATGTGGAGATTGGGGGCAATGTGAAGGCAATGTGGAGGTGGCCAGTGGGGGGTTAATGTGGTGGGGGGGCCCATGGCAATTTTTGCCCCAGGGCCCGGTGGCTTCTAGTTACGCCTCTGAGAGAGATACAGAGAGAGTGAGTGCGAGAGAGAAACAGAGAGATATACTGAGAGGGAGAGATACAGAGAGAGCGAAGGGTAGATTTAAACACAGCCGTTAAGTAAAAAAAACACCAACGTGTGTTTTAACGTATAGGAAGCCATACAAAGGGCCATGGAATTAACTGCTAACGGCAGTTTATCCAGTATGCCGGCCACTACACTAACGTGTGTTTTGTCCCATAAAAAAAGAAAAAACACTCCATTTTGCAATTTAAAGCACTGCATTAGCTGAAAAAAACCCCGATAAGGGACTCACTTACCACACAAGACTTAAGACCTAGCTTTGTTAGCAGTAAAGTCCCTTATCCGATCTTATGCCAGCTACCGCAGCTGTTAACTGGCAAAAAAACCAATGTCCACAGCAGATGTATTGATATGGGGCCCTAAGCCCCATATCAATATATCCAGAGTGCCTAAAACCTGCCCAAAGTTAGTAGGATTAACTCTGTGAGTGCCGGTGGGGTATAATGACCCCGCTGGCATTCATAGGGTTAACCTAAGTAAAGCAACATTGCATTAACACTTACCATTAATCCTGATGTCCAGCGGAGTCCTCAGCTTGCTGGTCCTGTTCTGTCTTCTTTCTTCTATCTTCCGCCTTCTCCCTGTAAAATAAAATAAATATATTAAAATCAAGCATGAAAGAATACATTCCAGAACCCTTTGAGTGGCAGAGTACACAACGCATTGCAAAGCAATGTGTTGCGTACCTCACTGTCATTCAGAGGGTTCAATATTAGTGCTCCATAAATATACCCATATATGTCTCCATGTAATGGCCTGAAGAATAAATGCCAATGAATAAAAAAGCTCCACATATACATAAATCAATGTGATTCATTAATGCCCAAAATTTAACTTAGCTTTTAACTATGTGTCTACACCGCTTGGAGCTGGGGCGGCGGCGGCGGAGACACAAACGTCCCACAATACTCCTCTTCAGCTGTGTACTGGCCGATGCCCGTAACACACTGAGGGCATTTGAAGTGAGCCTCCCTTTATATATGGGCAGGCTCACTTCAGTTGCCTTCACTGCCATTGGCTGGGATGTTCTTCACATCCCATCCAATCATTTTCAAGAACAGCTGCTCGACTCTGATTGATTGGGATGTGAAGAACATCCCAGCCAATGGCAATGAGGGCAATTGAAGTGAGCCTGCCCATATATAAAGGCAGGCTCACTTCAAATGCCCTCAGTGTGTTACGGGCATCGGCCCGTACACAGCTGAAGAGGAGTGTCGTGGGACATTTGTGCCTCCACCGCCACCGCCCCTGCCGCTGCTCCAAGAGGCGGAGACACATAGTTAAAAGCTAAGTTAAATTTTGGGCATTAATGAATCGCATTGATTTATGTATATGTGGATCTTTTTTATTCATTGGCATTTATTCTTCGGGCCATTACATGGAGGCATATATGGGTATATTTATGGAGCACTAATACCAAACCCTTTGACTGACAGTAAGGTACGCAATGCGTTGCGTACCCCACTGCCACTCAAAGGGTTCTGGAATGTATTCGTTCATGCTTGATTTTAATACATTTATTTTATTTTACAGGGAGAAGACAAGACTGAAGAGAAGATAGAAGTAAGAAGAGAAGACAGAAGGACAGTGCATGACAGGTAAGTGTAACATGGATCAGTTAACGATCGGTGCTTGGCAGTATGTCAATCACCGACAGTTAATTGTTTTTCACTGTTCAGTTCCCAATATCGCTGCTTTTAGCGGCGTTTTGGGAACTAAGCGCACAAAACAGACGTTCAGCCACAGACTGTTTTTGTGGCTTAACGTCCTTTGCAGTTCTAGCTGGTAGGGCCTTTAAATACCACGTTAAACATGTTAGTTTAACAGCCGTTATTCATTTTGGTCCTACCAGCTATGTTAAAGGGATAGTAATACTTAAAATGTAAAAAAAATATGTTGTAGGGTTTATCCCCCTGAGTAAAACAAGAGTACTCCCACTGCTGAGAGGTGTTGCATTCAAAATGTATTAATTTTCAAAACTGAATTTTTTAGGTGCAATATCACAGTGGCCTGAAATTGTACAGTGGTGCTGTTGCTACACCATCCTATGGAGATTTATGGTCCCGGGACCAGAGCTGTCCATAGGATCATGTAGCAACAGCGCCACTGTACAATTTCAGGCCACTGTGATATTGCACGTAAAAAATTCTACTTTGAAAATTAATAACGTTTGAATGAAACACCTTTCAGCAGTGGGAGCACTCTTATTTTACTCAGGGGGATAAACCCTACAACATATTTTTTTTTACATTTTAAGTATTACTATCCCTTTAACGGCTGGCTTTAAATCTACTCCTGAGTGAGGGAGAGAAGACAAAGAGAAGGAGAAACAGAGATGATTGAGAGAGAGAGAGAGAGAGAGAGAGGGAATGAGAGAGAGATACAGAAAGACGGGGTGAGGGAGAGGCACAGAGAGGGAGTGTGGGAGAGAAACAGAGAGATATACAGAGAGTAGGATACAGAGAGAGGGAGTGAGGGAGAGGCACAGAGAGAGGGAGAGATACAGAGAGAGGAAGAGAGATAGAGAGGGAGAGAGATATACAGAGAATAGGGAGGCATAGACACAGAGAGAGGGAGTGAGATAGTGAGATACAAAGAGATGGCATGAGGGAGAGACAGAGTGGGAGAGACAGAGAGTGAGTGAGGGAGACAGAAAGAGAGACAAATGTCAAAACACTGAGGCTGATATAGTAAGAAAGTGGTTCAATCCTGGATCGATCCAACAGTATCATAGGGAACAAATACAAATTTCTAACATTACCATTGTTTTAAATAGGGCTCCTCAAATGCTATGGATTGGAGGCCCCTCTAGCATTCAAGTGGTTAAAAGTCCCAATTAATGGGAATTCAGCAGACTTATTTTTCCCCTATGGTGCAGTAAGTTTGAACCTTTTTTTCCAATATTTAAGAATTTTTTAATAGATAAAAGTGGACAAAAGTACATAAAAGATTCAAAGGGAGGCACATACAAGTTATCGTTACATTTAAAATACAACTGGTATAAAGATAAAATCGGTAGAGGTCAATTTAAGTGGGGACGATCCTTCCCTGGCGATGTCTATAACTAGGAAGATGCCTGTGTGGTCATTTGGATGAAGGCCCCCATAAACTGCCCAGGGAGCAAAAAGAGGTAGACTGAAAATAGAAAAGAAGAGAAGAAAGGAGAATGGAGAATAGAAATAGAAGGGGGTGGAGAGAAAGGAAATGTGCCCCGGTCCGGCGAGGGAGCCCGCACAAGGTCCTGGTAGAAGGTGGGGTTGTCTGGTAGTCAGAAGAGGAATATCAGCAAAAACCTCAGCCTGGGATCCCAAATCTCAGAGAAGGATTCAGAGTCCCTTTGCTTAAAATGGAACAATTTTTCTAAGAGCATTAGTTCCGAGACTCTGGAGGTCTCAGTGGACTTCCAGTACCTGGGGATACAGAGCTTAGCTACATTCAATAAGTGTGTCAATAGTTGCTACTCGTTGGGGCGGTTGGTAGCCATGTGAGGGAGTAGATTAATACAGACTATCTTGGGAGTGAGATCCAGGCTGGACCCCACTGCCGTTTAAATGGAGTGGGCCACAGTGGGCCAAAAGGGTGGTATTTTTGCGCAGGACCACCAAATGTGTAATACAGACCCAATAGAGTCGCTGCAGCACCAGCCCTCTTCCTTTGATCTTACTGTTTTTGCAGTATTTTGCGTTCCAAATGTACTCACAGTACAGAAAATCACCTGTGACGCATGTTAGGTGTTGACGTGCATTTGTGCGGCCTGTGGAAACAGCTCAGCCTGCCAGTATAGTAATAGAATATCGGTGGGGTTCAGGTATTTCTGTGAAGTGTTTGTTTTGCCATTACTGAGAGCTTTACCAAGCCTAATAGAATTGAGCCACTGGACTGCCATTTCCCTCTCTCGTTAGTTCAGAGTTTTTTATTCTTTGAACAGCCATATATCTATCCTGATAGTACTTAAATTAATTTACTGTTTTACCCTCAACCAGTGCTGGAAGGCTATTCCATTTATCTGTCACACTTTCCATAGAGGAATTTTTATCTTACATTTCCTTTTATTTTTTCCACTTATTTCCAATTTTAGGGCATGTCCTCTGGTTCTAGTATTCCTTTTATACGGAAAAAAATGACCCCTTGGGAACTTCATTTCATCCTTTGAAATCATCCTTAAAGAGTACTAGAGAGGGAGGCTTAAACTTGAGAGAAACAAACAGAATGAGAAAGAGTTAAAACATTTTTTTATGAAACCCTGCAGTGCAATCCATAAGTATTTGGACAGTGACACAAGTTTTGTGGGTAATGCATGGTGCCAAGTTAGCCATAGAAAATGCAGGGGACTAGTAGAGTAAAAATGATACCTTTATTAGTTAACTGAGTGGCTCTAAGATGCAAGCTTTCAAGACAACTAGGTCTCTTCTTCAGGCATAATAAGAATGAATGCTGAATGCACAATACATGACTATAAAACTCATACACATTATTTTAACATGTAAATTCTACTACTTATCAGTATGACCATAATGTATTCCCTAGGCTATAGTAAAGTCCCTTTGAAGTGGACTAAAAGATGCAAACAAATTTAATTACATTTTTGATGCTCCATGAATTCTACTTTTTAGATAAAGATGGCTGTCTGTAGAATGTACAGATTAAACCTCCAAATGCAGAGGGGTGCAGAACCCATCTCTTGCATGTAGCCCCCTGGCACCCAAAGGGACCAAACCATGTTTATTTTGTAGGATAATGTGACATAAATTCCTTGTCATGGTTCAAGCCACAGTGCAGAATGTTACACTTGGTTATCATTTTATACTCCAGGATATTTCTGTCTTTCTGTGTCCTAAAATGTCCTATCAGTATAGTCACTTTGAGATCTTTAATGGTGTGATCAGTTTTGCAGAAATGTGTGGTAGCACCTTGGATTTGAAATGAATCAATGACTAAGAGGATAAAGTGCAGACTGTCAGCTTTAATTTGAGGGTATTTACATCCATAAACCATGGACTGTGTCAAAATTGCATCACGTTTTATCCATAGTCCCTCCATTTTAAAGGACCAAAAGCAGATGACTGCTGAGCTGTTTCTTAGCCAAGTGTGTATCACTGCACTGTTAGTTCATGCACAATATATCTAACAAGAGGTCTATAGGTGATTCCAGCTGTGGCATTTGCATTTGTTTCTGTTGTCTTTCAACATAAGCAGCAAAGAAATGTCAGTACCAGCAAAGCAGGCTGTCATTAGGCTGAAAAAGGATTATAACTCAATCAGAAACATAGACAAAACATTAGGTTTGTCAAAATCAGCTGTGTGGTACATTGTTAAGAAGCAAGAAGTGCAGATGAGCTTAGCAATTTCAAATGAACTGGTAGGCCACAGAAGTTCACTGTTTTGGATTCCCAAAAATGTTTGTAATTGTGAAGAATAGCCCTTTTCAGTTGTCTAACAGGTCAAGATTACACTCTCCAGGATTTAGGTATAGAGGTGTCAAAGAGTACCATAAAGAGAAAACTACACCAGCCTACCCACAGAGGGGTTTCCACAGTATACAAATCACTGGTAAGCCTCAATAACAGAAAGGCCAGGTTTCAGTTTGATAACAACTACATAAAAAACCAGGAGAGTTCTGGGAGACAGTCTTCTGGACAGATGAGATGAAGATTAACCAGTGCCAGAGTGATGAAAAGAGGAAAGTGTGGAGAAAGAAAGGAACTGCACATGATCCAAATCATAGCACCTCATCTGTGAAACATGGTGGAGGTAGTGTTATGGCTTGGGCATGTATGGTTGTCACTGGTATTGGCTCACTTGTCTTTATTGATCATGTGACTGCTGTTGGCCACAACAGGATGAATTCTAAAGTGTAGAGAAACATTTTATCTGCTCAGATCCATCCGAATGCCTCAAAACTCATTGGAAGGCACTTCCCATTGCAGCAAAACATTGACCCCAAACATACTGCTAATACAACCCAGGGGTTTTTCAGGATCAACAAAGGGAATGTTCTTGAGTGGCCAAGCCAATCACCTGACCTGAGTCCAACTGAGAATGCATTTCAGACTGAAGAGAAAAATGTCCAAAAGCAAACGGGAACTTACGTTTGCTGCAGTAAAGGACTGGCAGAGCATCACCAGAGAAGATACCCAGTATCTGGTGATGTCTATGGGTTTCATACTTATTTATCAATAAGTTATCAAATGCGAAGGATTTGCAACAAAATACTAAATAGGACTGCTTTGTTTAAGATTATATTATTTGTGTAGTTTCTGTTGGTCCCCTAAAATGGAGAACTAATGTATAAAAAGGGCTATTATTCCTACACCGTTCATGGTTAATGGATGTAAGTACTCTCAGTTTAAAGCTGACAGTCCCCACTTTATCATCTTCATCACTGTTTCATTTCAAATCCAATGTCCTGGAGTACAGAGCCAAAACAACAAATCTTGTGTCAAAGCCTGTGGAGTTATTTGACTTTTTTTTGCTGAGTAAAACAAGGGTGCACCTACTGCTGTAAGTTGTTTTATTCAAAAGTTATAACAGTTCAGATTGCAAGGAGGTGAGTGATAGGGTGAGTTACAGAATGCATACTTTCTGAAAGTTTAAAATCACAGCATAACTCAGCAGTTTCTATCAATTCTATGGATAACTGTTCATCAGTGACTCACCTCTGTCATTACTGTTTATTTAAATGTAAAGAGTTGGTGAGAGTGAGATAACACCCACCATTGATTCCTCTGCAGTGTATAAGTTTATAGATTCCATTAGGAATCTATGAGATAAAACCAGTGATAACGGTTATCTCCTGCAATGGAATCTAGACCTAAAGTAGCATAAAATATTTTGTAAAGAATAGCACATTTACTGAAAACTGTGTAGACAAACCACACATTGGCCAGAATAACTCTACCTGGACAGCATCTTGTGCCCAGGGCCTGAATGCCAAGAAGTTCTGTGAATAACAGAGGTAGGAATCTCAGCTGGACTGCAAACAGATGAACTGGAACACATACAAGCTCAATGATAAAGGGAAGTGAACTTCTCAACACCACTGACACTGATGAGTAAGCACTGCGTATAGTAGCTGATCAGAAGAATGAATGCGTACTTAACACCACATTCACAGAGAAATTAGGATACACTGCTGGGCTGCAGACCTATGCCCTAAGCACCAGATTGTAGTAGCTGATCAGATGAATGAATAGGTACTTAATACCACTTGAAAGTGGAATCAGGATGCTCAGCTGGCCTGAAGACCAATGAACTGAGAGCTACTTGTAGTAGCTGATCAGATGAATGAATGGGTACTTTACTCCACTTGACAGTTGAATCAGCACACTCAGCCAGGCTGCAGACCAATGAACTATGATTTGTTTGCAGTAGCTGATGAGATGAATGAATGGGTACTTAACACCAGTTGATGGCAGAATAAGGATACTAAGCTGGGCTGCAGATCAATGAACTAAGCACAGCTACACTGGTTACAAGAAAGGACAGCAGTGATAGAGATTCAGGGGTCAGACAAGCAGGAAGTCAGGAGCTACGAGGACAGTCAGAAAAGACGCCAAGCCAAATGATGATACCAGAAGGAGGTTGAGCAAGCCAAGAGCTTAAAAGGAAAGCAGTCAAACCATGCAGAGTACCAAAGAAGCAGGATTAGAGGGAAGTCAGCAATGGATTCAGATTATAAGCAGAATCAGCTGGTACAACACAAGAAGCTTAAAGAACAGGTGGTAAACTCAACTGCAAGAGAAGAATTCAAACAGCATGTCCAATCAGTGTGGGACATAGGTAAAGAGGGATGGCAAAGTACAGGTGAACTGAAGCAGGCAGACACGACAATGGGCAGGAGAAGGAAGGGACTGCCCTGAAAGTGAGTGGGAAGTAGGCAGAATGGGGTGGGGAGTGGGTAAAACAGGGCATGGAACTGGGTCAGGTTACCAGGGAACTCACATAATCAGAGTCTTTCCCTGGAGACCCAGTAATTTACTCTGTAAACCACAATCTCTGAGGCAGATCCATTATGAGAATGACTATAAAATGTTGTTACATGATGAAACGTTGTAGAACAGAGTCTGTAACAAAGTGATAACAAGTACCTTGTGTCACGGTAACTCAAGCAAATAATCACTCAACACAGTATAAGTAAGTTTAACCAGTTTATTGAAGAAAATAATAGTAGCAATAGAAATAATATGAATGATAAGAGCGAACACTTCCTCACCCTTGGGGAGACAGGAGTAAGGACAGTGTAGTCCACTACTCAAGCTGACACTAAATTGCAATCGGATAATTGATAACCCGGGTACCTGGAACGCCAGGAATAGTAATGTAGAGTACCCGGACAACCTCTTGAGAGATGTCAGAGGATAATGCACAGTAACATACAGCAAGGTACCGAATGAAGGCAAACAGCGGAGGTGCACTAGGAGGCTGCCAAATACTTAATTGCAATAGCACAGAGTGAGACAGGCAGAGACAACAGGGAGCGCACAAAGGTAGTGTACCAGGAGGAAACTGCTATAGCAATATCAGTAACACTACAAGCCCTGGGGCAATAGGATTGCACAGTGCGGAGGCAACAAACAACACTACCAGCAAGGAGAGTTGTAGCGGCTAGGTAGTGCCCGGAGGCAAAGGGATAGCACAATGTGGAGGCAACTAACAACACTACCGTCACCGAATAGGTAAAGCGCGCCTACAGCTATACCTGGGGACAGTGGTAGTCAGACAGGAGTGAGAGTAGCATGGAGTGTAGATCAGACAAGCCACAGTCAAGAATCGGATTGGGTAGTCAGCCACAGCCAGGGTCAGCACAGTGTGAGCAGTCAGACAAGCCAGAATCATACACGGATCAGTTAGTCAGACGGAGCCAAGGTCATACACCGGATCAGCTAGTCAGACAAGCCAAGGATCGAGAACCAGGAGATATTGAATGCCAAGCCAAGGTCAAAACGAGCAACACTGGAATGCGCATATAAACACCACGAAAGGACGACTAAGCCCAGTTTGCGGGAAGGTTATAAGGCCGCTGCCAGGGCTGGCGCAATCTAGGCCACGCATACAGGAAACTACAAAATAGCGAGCGCAGCATCAGTGACGCGCACCCGCTGATAGTGACAGACCAGAAGATGCGTCCAGAACCCACCACCGGATAGCAAAGCAGGCAAGGAATCATGAGTACCGTGATAATACCCCCCTTCAATGATCCCCTCCCCACAGGGAAGGACCAGGCTTATGGGGAAAACGAGCATGGAATCTGCAAACTAACGCGTGAGCGTGAACATGTCCACAAGGTACCCAGGAACGCTACTCAGGCCCGTATCCCTTCCAACATACTAATTATTGAAAGTGTCCTCTGACTCTGTGAGAGTCCAAAATGGTCTGCACTCCATACTCCTCCTGGCCATTGACTTGAACAGGCCCCGGAAGAACGGGCATAGAAGTGTAGCAGTTGCAGACCAAAGGTCTGAGCAGTGACACATGGAAGACATTGTGAATACGCATGCCAGCCGGGAGGTCAAGGGCATATGAAACAGGGTTAATCCAACACCCGGTAAGGACCCACGAAACGAGGAGCCAATTTTCTGCAGGGTACCTGGAGGTTAAGATTACGGGAGCACAGCCATACACTCTCCCCCACCTGAAATACTGGGGTCGGCCCCTGCCGACGGTCTGCATGTTTCTTATTGCGCTGAGAGGACCTCTGAAGGGATCTCTGAACTTGAACCCATGTGGAGCGGAGTTGCCTAAGATGCTCATCTAGAGCCGGAATCTCTTGTGCTTCGATAGCAGAGGAGGCTGAAAGCCATAATTAATCAGAAACGGAGAGTTCTGCAAAGAAGAACTTATGGCAAAATTCCTGGCAAACTCCGCCCACCGTAACAAATTCGCCCAGTCGTTGTGATGGTCCAAAATAAAACATCTTAGGAACTGTTCTAGATCTTGATTGGCTCTTTCAGCAGCACCATTTGACTGAGGGTGGTAGGCCGAGGAGAATGACAACTGGATCCCCATCTGCCCTCAGAATGCTCTCCAGAACCGGGATACAAATTTGCTTCCTCAATCCGAGACCAGTACCTTGGGTACCCCATGTAGCCTGAATACCTCCCTGGCAAATATCTCAGCCAGCTCTTTGGGCCATCTTGGAGAACCTGTCAACAATTATAAGAATGACCGTGTGCCCTTTGGAGACAGGTAACTCCACCATGAAATTGATGAACAAGTGAGACCAAGGACGTTTGCCATTAGGAACTGGCTGCAACAGTCTATCCGGCAGGTGTCTGGGAGATTTACTGCAGGCACATGTGGCGCAGGCTGCTACAAAGGAGGAGCAGTCATTTCGTAGGCTAGGCCACCAGAAGAGCTGAGATATGGACCAAATTATTTGGTCTCGACTGATATTCCCTGCAGCCTTTGAGGAATTATAAGTCTCCAGCAGGCAAGAATGAAGAGATTCGGGAATGAAACACCTGCCACTAGGTTTGTCTGCAGGAGCGGTAGCTTGGACTGCCAAAATCTCCTCCCCCAAGGGAGAGGTAATGCTAGAGCGAATGGTTGCTAGGATGTGATCGGTGGAGATAATAGGCACTGGGATGCTCTCTGCCTCGGGATCCGAACCAAATTGTCTGGAGAGAGCATCGGCTTTTACATTCTTGGTACCGGGAAGGTATGAAACCACATAAATAAACCTGTAAAGGAACATTGCCCATCTGGCTTGTCTGGGAGGCAATCTCTTATTCTCTGAGATATAGGTCAGGTTCTTGTGGACAGTGAGGATAAGAATCGGGGAGCTCGTCCCCTCCAGTAGGTAGCGCCACTTCTTAAGTGAGAGAATAATAGCCAGCAATTCTCGATCTCCAATATCATACAGACTTTGTGCCCTCGATAATTTTTTAGAAAAATACCTACACGGAAGTAGGGTCTTGCCAGGAGTTGAGCATTGAGAAAGGAGGGCGTCTATTCCTGACTCCGACGCATTAATCTCCAGGGTAAAGGGGGGTCAGGATTGGGATGCAACAGGGTAGGAGCCTTAGCGAAGGAAGCTTTCAGATTCTCAAAAGCTTGGATAGCTGTGGGGGTCCAGTTAGATGTATCTGCCCCTTTTGTATGTCATATCAGTAAGTGCTTTCACCACTGAGGAAAAGTACTTAATGAATTTCCTATAATAGTTTGTGAACCCTAGAAACCTCTGTATGGCCTTTAGACCTACTGGACGAGGCCATTGCAGCACTACAGACAATTTAACTGGATCCATGGCCAATCCTGCAGAGGAAATCATGTACCACAGAAATGTAACCTCAGACTTGTGGAACTCACATTTCTCCAGCTTACAGAATAATTTGTTCTCTCGTAAGAGTTGCAAGACTTGTGCCACATCAGCCTGATGTGCTTCCAAGCTGGGTGAGTGAATAAAATGTCATCCAAGGATACTACTACACACCTCTGCAGTAGATCTCTTAAGACGTCATTGATAAATTCTTGGAATACTGCCGAAGCATTACACAATCCAAAAGGCATTATCAGATATTCATAATGTCCGCTGTGAGTATTAAATGCGGACTTCCACACATACCCTTCTTTTAGTCACACAATATTGTAGGCTTCCCTTAGATCAAGTTTGGTGAACACTTTCGAGCCCTTGATTCAATCGAAGAGTTCGGTGATCAATGGCATGGGGTATGCATTTTTTACCATCAGCTTATTTAGACCTCTATAGTCAATACATGGTCTCAATTCCCCATCCTTCTTTTTTACAAAACAGAATCCTGCACCCACAAGTGAGGAGGACTTGAGAATGATCCCTCTGGCCACGGCATCAGACAACTAATCCTCCATAGCACGATTCTCCTCCAGGGACAGGGGATAAACTAGTCCCTTCGTAATTATGGCTCCTGGGATTAAATCAATTGTACAGTTGTACAGCCTGTGTGCCGGCAATGTACTAGCCTCTACCTTGTTAAAGAACTCCGTGAATGATTGTTGCACTGCAGGTAACGAGGTAGAGGTACATAGTATTCTAGTAGGTTGTTGGAGACATGCCTCAGTACAGTGAGGGGACCATGACACAATGTTGCACGTTTGCCAGTGTATCCTAGGATTGTGCGTCTGTAGCCAGGGGAACCCTAGGATGATTGCATAATGTGGCGACTTTATGATCTGAAATTGTAGGGTATCCATGTAGAGCTCCCCTACCCTCAGGGATACCGGATCCATCTCATGGGTGATGTGTGACGGCTGTAGTGGTCTACCGTCAACAGCCTCAATGGCCAATGGAGAAGAGCAAGGTGACAAAGGAATATCATGCCAGGCCGCAAAGCCAGCATCCATGAAGAATCCAGCAGCTCCCGAATCCTCCAAGGCTGGAGCCGTGGTAGAAGATGTGGACAAGGATACTACAACAACAAGAATAGGTTTCCCAGACTGAGAATCAGGGGACTGTGATACTCCACCTAGGGTTTGCCCCTGACACAACCCTAGGTGCGAGTGTTTCCTGGCCGGGTAGGACAGGAGCGTAGCAGGCACCCTGCCTTCCCACAGTAAAGAGAAAGGCCCTCTCTTCGTCAGAACACCCTCTCCTCCCCAGGGAGGCGCGTAAAGCCCAGTTGCATAGGTTCTGCCCTGCCAGCCACGGAATCAGGAAGTATGGGAGGCAAGGGAGGACAGGGTGGGTTAGAAAAGCTGGAAGTCAATCACTGAGTATGTTTCTGACCATGGTTCCTGAATGCAGGCCTCTCTCTAAGCCTGGTGTCAATGAAAATTGCAAAGGAAATCAGTTTGTTCAGATCACCTAGGAGCTCACGGGCTGCTGTCTCATCTTTGATGGTGTTGCACAGACCCTGTGTAAATGCAGCTACTAATGTCTCATTGTTCCAGCCTACTTCTGCAGCCAAAGTGTGAAATTCAAAGGCAAAGTCGGCCACCGTGTGTGTGACGTATGTCATGAGTTGCTTTCCTGCAGATACTGCTCTGGCTGGAACGTCAAACACTCTGCGTAACTCCCCCACAAATTCTGAGAAGTTATCCACAATATGCTTCTTTGTCTCCCATAACAGATGAACCCAGGCTAGAGCTTTGCCAGATAACAGGGAGATCACCAGGCCGACCTTTCTTCGTTCACTCGGAAAGGCTTGTGGTACCATTTCCAAAAAAATGTCCACCTGGTTCAAAAACCCTCTGCAAAGAGTGGGCTCCCCTTCCTAACGTTGAGGAAGGGGAGAGTTATCGGACAACCCTCGACTGATACTACTTGCCGGTGCCAAAACTGGGGAGGCCACTGGTAGATTTGGAGCTTACCCAAGGTGTGTGGTACGGTTTAATAAGGTCTGCATAGCAATAGCTAATTGATCGATCCTTTGATCCTGTGATTCCATTCTGGCCAGAATGGTCTGAACTGGTTCACTTGTACTTTCAGTACTCGTGGCCCTTTCGTACTGTCACGGTAACTCAGGCAAATAATCACGCAACACAGTACAAGTAAGTTTAACCAGTTTATTGAAGAAAATAGTAGCAATAGAAATAATATGAATGATAATAAGAGCGAACACTTCCTCACCCTTGGGGAGACAGATGTAAGGAATCGGATAATTGATAACACGGGTACCGAACCAGACTTGGCTCTCACCTGGAACACCAGGAATAGTAACGGAGAGTACCTGGACAACCTCCTGAGAGAGATAGTGCACAGTAACGTACAGCAAGGTAACGAATGAAGGCACACAACGGAGGTGCACTAGGAGGCTGCCAAATACGTAATTGCAGTAGCACACTGCGAACCCCGAGTGGGACAGGCAGAGACAGCAGGGAGCGCACAAAGGTAGTGTACCATGAGGCAACTGGTATAGCGATATCAGTAACACTACAAGCCCTGGGACAATAGGATCACACAGTGCGGAGGCAACAAACAACACTACCAGCAAGGAGAGATGTACCGGCTAGGTAGTGCCCAGAGGCAAAGGAATCGCACAATGTGAAGGCAACTAGCAACAATACCGTCAGGGTAGCAGATGCACAGAATAGGTAAAGTGCACCTACAGCTATACCTGGGTACAGTGGTAGTCAGACAGGAGCGAGAGTAGCACGGAGCATAGATCAGACAAGCCACAGTCAAGAACCGGATTGGGTAGTCAGACACAACTAGGGTCAGCACAGAGCGGGTAGTTGGACAAGCAAGAATCATACACGGATCAGTCAGACGGAGCCAAGGTCATACACCGTATCAGATAGTCAGACAAGCCAAGGATTGAGAACCAGGCAATATCGAACGCCAAGCAAAGGTCAAAACGAGCAACACTTGAATGCACTCAGAAGCAGCATGAAAGGGCGACTAAGCCCAGTTAGTGGGAAGGTTATAATGCAGCCGGGGGTGGAGCAATCTAGGCCACGCATACAGGAAACTACAAAATAGCGAGTGCAGCGTCAGAGACGCACACCCGTCGATAGTGACAGACCAGAAGATGCGTCCAGAACCCACCACCGGATAGCAGAGCAGGCAAGGAGTCACGGGTACCGTGATACCTTGGTGCAATAACCCTAGGCTGGAACAGCCCACACAGGAGGAGAAACAGACTGACAACATAGGGGAAGTGAGCATGGAACCCTTTGGGTGGAAGAAACATCTCCATTTGATTGAGAAACAGTGTGTTAGAAATGTTTCTAGAATCCAATGTATTAAAACAGCCACCTGTGCCAACTTCTGCAAAGAAAAGAAACATCTTTTCCACTCCACTTTTCACCTTCTCTGCCAGGAAGGTCTTCAGTGATTTGTTTTAGCACCCAGTTTCTTGCCTCATAGATAGATCAGATCCTCTGGGAGCAGACCTGCCAGTGAAGATGAACCTACACTGTGAACCCAGTGGAGCTACAGGGGAGGACACAGGTATCTGAAAAGAGATCCCCAGTAATCCCTAGAACTGAAAAGAGAAGACACTTTCATGTGTCACACAATGCAGATCCTGGTAAACCCTCAGTGTCTGGTTTGAAAGTCTGATACAGATGGGGTCTGTGCATGCAGATCAGGAGGTCACATACATCCAGTTTGCTTCCAGCTGGGGGGGGTCACTTTTCTGAGAACTACCCCCCCCACACACACACACACACACACACACATACTGAATGGCTGAATCTGCTCCCATGGGAGTGAATAAGTAACACATGATAATTGCCTTTGCATAGAGAATATAGCGATTGTGAAGGGAAGCATGCTGTGTGGCAAAATAACAAGGTTTGTGTTTTTTGGGGGGGTGAAAATAGGGCACCAGGGAGAACACTGTGAGGGGAAAATGCAGCCCCCAGACCACCTCTATCAGGCAACTGCTACAAAGTACCAGATTCCAAAATTATATATATTATATATCTGGATTCCCTTTTCCCTTTAAGTCCCCCCTTTTTCTCAGGCAGTGAACTCTGCAAGTGATGTTCCCCTTTGTGTTGTTGCTGACTGTGACAGTTGCAGCAATTTTTGGATCTGCAATTAATGGACAGGGAAGAAAACAGGAACTGACGGGGGGCAGGGTCAGCGGTAATTAAAATGACCAGTGCTGAGGCCATCAAATTATAACCCCACCTCACAGTAATATAGTGAAGTGCTGAGACAATCAAGAGGTTATTATAGAGTTACGGAGGGGAGGGGGTGGTGAGGGACTGAGAGGTGAGAGAAAGAGAGAGACAGAGAGAGGGACAGAAAGCAATGGATAAAGAAACAGAGAGAACATGAGAAGTGAGAGAGGAAAGGAAAATGAAGAAAGACAGAGAGGCTGATTCACTAAGTAAACGTGGAGTAATTCTGCACCACTGAGGGACAAATAAAATTCCCCAAATCCTCATTGATTTAAATGGGGTTTTGGATCCCTTGAATAAAACGAGGTCTCCATTGCATTGATAAGCAATACGTTAGAGACCTCTCTAGCATTCAAGGTGTTCAAATACTCATTTAAAGGGATAGTAATACTTAAAATGTAAAAATAAATATGTTGTAGGGTTTATCCCCCTGAGTAAAACAAGAGTACTCCCACTGCTGAAAGGTGTTTCATTCAAAAGTTATTAATTTCCAAAATTGAAATTTTTAGGTGCAATATCACAGTGGCCTGAAATTGTATAGTGGCGCTGTTGCTACACCATCCTAAGGAGATTTATGGTCCCGGGACCAGAGCTGTCCATAGGATCATGTAGCAACAGCGCCACTGTACAATTTTAGGCCATTGTGATATTGCACCTAAAAAATTCAACTTTGAAAATTAATAACTTTTGAATGAAACACCTTTCAGCAGTGGGAGTACTCTTGTTTTACTCAGGGGGATAAACCCTACAACATATTTCTTTTTACATTTTAAGTATTACTATCCCTTTAAATCAATGGAGATTTTAGTTTCTCCCCTATGGTGTAGTTGGTTTGCCCCAGAATTACCCGGGGGGGGGGGGTGGAAGCAGTAAGGGGTGTCGCTATGATGAAGTGTGTCCTATTCTCCCTGAGAGAGTGATCACCAGACCATGGCACTAAGAATGATCTGTGCATGGGGAGGGGGAGAGGATTTATCATATTGCATGCTGGCATTGTGTGCTCAGATATCATATCCAAGAGCACCATGGCCCTTCTTTAACCCTTTGAGTACCATAGGCCTACCTGGGAACTCTCCAGATCTGCCCCAGACACTCCGGTTTATGCAGTTAATTGCTGGGTCTCCAGAGACAGAGGCTGATTCACCCACTTCCCACTCACTTCTCCTCCTTCCCACCCTGTTCTGCCCAATTCCCACTCACTTCTCCTCCTTCCAACCCTGTTCTACCCAATTCCTCCTCACTTATCCTCTTTCTCAGCCTGTTCTTCCCACTTCCCACTCACTTCTCCTCCTTCTCATCCTGTTCTACCCACTTCCCACTCACTTCTCCTCCTTCTCATCCTGTTCCTCCCACTTCCCACTCACTTATCCCACTTCTCAGCCTGTTCCTCCCACTTCCCACTCACTTATCCTCCTTTTACCCTGTTCCTCCCACTTCCCACTCACTTCTCCTCCTTCCCACCCTGTTCTACCCAATTCCTGCTCACTTCTCCTCCTTCTCAGCCTGTTCCTTCCACTTCTTCTCCCTCCAACCCAGTTCCTCCCACTTCCTGCTCACTTCTTCTCCTTCTCAACCAGTTCCTCTCACTTCTTCTCCCTCCCACCCTGTTCTACCCAATTCCTGCTCACTTCTCCTCCTTCTCAGCCTGTTCCTTCCACTTCTCCTCCTTCCCACCCTGTTCTGCCCACGTTGCATTCACTTCTTCTCCCTCCAACCCAGTTCCTCCCACTTCCTGCTCACTTCTCCTCCTTCTCAACCAGTTCATCCCACTTTCCACTCACTTCTCCTCCCTCCCACCCTGTTCTACCCAATTCCTGCTCACTTCTCCTCCTTCTCAGCCTGTTCCTCCCACTACCCATTCACGTCTCCTCCTTCTCACCCTGTTCCTCCCACTTCCCACTCACTTCTCCTCCCTCCCACCCCATTCTGCCCGCTTCCCGCTCACTTCTCCTCCTTCTCAGCCTGTCCCTCCCACTTCTCCTCCTTCTCACCCTGCACACGTTGCACTCACTTCTCTTCCCTCCCATCCAGTTCCTCCCATTTTCTGCTCACTTCTCCTCCTTCTCACCCTGTTATGCCCACTTTGCACTCACTTCTCTTCTCTCCCACCCTGTTCTACCCACTACCTGCTCAATTCTCCTTCTCACTCTGTTCCCCCCACTTCCCACTCACTTCTCCTCCCTTCCACCTGGTTCTGCCCACTTCCTGCTCACTTCTCCTCCTTCTCACCCTGTTCCTCCCACTTCAGACTCACTTCTCCTCCCTCCCGCCCTGTTCTGCCCACTTCCCACCCACTATTACTCCATCCCACCTTGTTATGTCCACTTCCAAACCACGTCATGACAGAAGGATGGTAAGCCTCACCCATTCGATTAAGCCCTGCCTCTTTATGACGTGAATCACGTCATATACATCCCCCTAGGTGGTAGCACATGAGCTCTCTCTGAGGGCTCAAGTGGAGGAAGTTTCCAAGTATGGCCATAGGGATGTGCATTACACTAAAAGCATTATACTGTTAACCCCCTAGTGACAAGGGCTTTTTTACATTAGAGGACAAGAACAATTTTGGCATTTTAGTATGTGATTGTTCAACCATATTTTCACTCTAGTTCGTTTTGTACATCAACACAAATTACATACTGTTTTTTAAAAGAATAAGTGGGGCTTTATTTTTATGCCATATTTATATGTATAACCCAGCATTTATTTTAAATAAAATATAAAAATTAGAAAAAAAGTGAAAAAACACAAACTTTTGCATATTTTTTCCTGTCATGATTTGTACACAATTGGTGCATTTTAAATAGCTCATTGTACTACTATTTTTAATGTCTACAGTATTAATATTTGTTAAATAAAAGCAATACTATCCCTTTAAGGCCCTCCAGGTGCTGTCAGACTAGATCTCCCATCATCCCCCCGTAGTTTGGCATCAGCTAGAGGTCCTCATGTTGCCCACCACTGCTCTAAGATCTCTCAAGCTGGAGAATTCTTAGCCCATAGTACAATGAGCTATGTCCTATCTCTCAAACATTTATAGTTTGAGGGATCGAAGTTCCCCCCTCCCACCCATTTCATAGTTCATTGTTCATAGTACAGCGCTCTAGCTGACAGAAGCAGATCCTGGTCCTGAGACCATCCTGTGGCTCTTCAGCAGAGCCGAAATAGCAAGATATAGAAATAAATACTTCATTGGAACGGTCTACAAAGTGTGTCTGGTTTGTTCCAATGAAGTATTTATTTCTATATCACACTATTTTGGCTCTGCTGAAGAGCCGCAGGATGGTTCCGGGACCAGAATCTGCTTCTCTCAGCTAGAGGGCAGACTTTTTTGAAACGGCCGGGAGGGGGGAACTTTACATGCTTCAATCTCTCAAACTATAAATGTTTCAGAGATGGGACATAGCTCATTGTACTACTATTTTTAATGTCTACAATATTAATATTTGTTAAATAAAGGCTGTACTAACCCTTTAAGTTGTTTATCACTGTCTTGTGCGTAATAGCATAGAGAATGTAGCATTCATCACACTGGATAGTTTGTTTCCTTTTTATCACCTATTTATCAAACCTTAGTGCATCTCCCAGGACCTTAACATGTTGAGCTTGAAGTATAGAAGGGAGAGGGCTGATATGATTAAAACATTTGAATATAGTAAAAGATTTAATAACATTCAGGTGGGATACATTTTTCAGAATAAAAGGAATCCTCAATAGAATTCTCCATAGAATGTGATAGAAACTACCGAGTCATGCTGTCAGTTTGAACTTTTAGGAAATAATCATGCTGTCACTCCCTGTCTAACAATTTGAACAGGTATAATTTTTTGAATAAAACAACTGAAGGCAGTGGGAATACGCATGTCTTAAAGGGATAGTAATGTTTCATAATAAAAGCAGCTCTAATTAATCATCATAGTATTTGGACTTTGGAGAGTGTTATTTCAATTCTGTCAGAGTTGTAGTTCTAGAGTAATTCAATGACAATGTTTCCCCCTCCTGCCCCTTTTACTGATGTAACACTGCTCAGCCAGAACAGAAGGGAGGTGCCCAGATAGACTGCAGAGAGGGACAATCTTCAATTAAGATAAGGGAAAAACCTGAAATTGTTTTCATAGGAAGAAGATTGTCCCTGCTGTTATCTGTCTGGTCTATGGACTGCATTCCACATCTGAGAAGAGATGGCTTACACTAGGTAAAAGGGGCGGGAGGGGAAACTTTGCTTGTGAATATCTCATAAACCATAAAGGTTTGAGAGATAAGACTTATATCATTCTCCATGTTTTTTAATGCCTACAAAATAGAATAAAGTTAAAACGAAGTATTACTATCCCTTTAAGCTGCAGGAAAGCCCTATAACGATACCTGGAAACGTTGTCCTCTTGAGCCCCAGGAGAGGGCTCATGTGTTGCGACCAGGGGGATGTAACTGACATGACTTATTATCCTTGTGTCATAAAGTGTTCAGGAAGTGGGTGGAAAGTGGGCAGAACAGGGTGAGAAGGAGGAGAAATGGGCAGAGTTTCATAGGAAATTCACCACCGCAAGTGAATCAGCCTCTGTTCCCGGATGCTGATTTTTATGGAAAGTTATATGTTATAGACACACCTGGGAACTTTTTTGGTCTGCCACGGAGAGTCCAAAAAGTTGCCAGGTATGCCTATTACATATAGGTTTCCATAAATAAAGATTACTGCTCCTTTAACTCTGTATCTCATTCTTTCTTTTTCTCTCAAGTTCAAACCTCCCCCTCTTCACTCTTTGAGGCTGATTTCAGTGGATTTAATAAAGTTCAGGAGAAATCCATTTTTTTTTAGAATAAACTGAGTACTGTAACCAGATGGCACATCCTGAAACTGGAATGAAGAGGATAAAACAATAAATGGATAGACATATGGCTATTATAAGAATAAATAAATCTGAGTTAAATAGATAGGGAAATGGGTAGACTAGATGGGCCAACTGGTTCTTACCTGCTGTCAGATTGTATGTGTTTTATGTGTAAAGGCAAAGTACACCAGTTGTGGGGTAAATCAAGTGCACAAAAGGGGACAATAGAAATTTCCTATGGAATTAAATTGGTTATTTAACCCTTAGAATGCTAGAGAGGTCTCCGACTCATTGCTTTGAAATGTGTGGAGACCTCTCTAGCATTCAAGAGGTTAAATATCCAATTTAAATCAATGGATGGGAATGTGGGGGATGTTTATTTGCCCCTATGGTACAGTTGGTTTATACATAATGCTCAGTTATGTTTCTAAGTGTAAGAGCTGTGTGGCCAAACATTCCAACCAGGGCAAATATTTCCATCTCAGGCACACAGCTCATCCCAGGTGTTCCTAGCACCGCCCATACCCACACCTTAACTCCTCCCACTATTCAGCCCCATCCACAATTACCTTCTACAGAAAATATCCTTAGCCCAAGGGTAGGTAGCCTTTGTTTGACTCCCCGGCTGTAGGAGACTACAAGTACCACTGATGATTACCTGTTAGCCTATAAACTGGAAACAGAAAAAGTTATTAAAAAGACCAACAAGTTTATATAAACTGACCAAGGCCTGCATTACATTTCACTTGATAACACTGTCACTGGGGGTGTCTACAAAGACTTCCTTAGACTTCAAAAGGAATATGTCAAATAGAATCAGTGATAGTGTTTAACTCTTTGACCACCAGAGGGGTACGCAATGCATTGCTCTGCAATGTGTTGCATACCCCCTCTGGCACTCAAAGTGTTAAATACAGCAATGAAATCTAGGCCAGGATTAGAATATTCAGTGCCATGTTTCTCACTAGGCAGAGCAGGTAACTGCATATAACAGATGTGGCCAACCTGAGGTCGTCCAGCTGTTGAGGGGTACAGCTTTCATCTTCCCTGGCCAGCCACTGACTGCCTTGGGATGATAGGAACTGTATCCCTCAACAGCTGGAGCTACTCAGGTTATCCATTGTTGGCCTAAAGTTCCATGTTTTGAAGGGCAGTGCCTCATCCATGTTGGCTACACCCACATTCTGAGCTGTGCATGTGTCCAGAGTAATTCCAATGCTCCCTGGTGTAAGGTTAGGGATGCCACCTTTTCTTAAAAAAAAATACCGGCCATGGCATTCCCTCCATAGACTTAACATTGGACAGAAGGCAATTTTTTACCAGCCTGCCAGTAAAATACCGGCTGGGTGGCAACACTATGTAAGGTAACTAGTTTATTTACCATTACCCTTTACCAGCTATTGTTTTACTCCTTGGATGCCAGAGAGGCATCCTACATATTGAGAAGCAATTCTCTGTAGATCTCTGTAGCATCCAACAGGGTAAGGTCTTTTCTTGTGCAGTTACCTTGTAGCCCGACTATTTTCGTTGCCAGTCGATTGCTTTACAGAAACTGTGATAGATACATGGAACAGCCTCCCAGCAATCTGGGAGTGAGGTCATGTGACAATTGGGTGCGTGGCTGTACTTGAAACCAATGGCACCTTAGGCGGTTTTGCCTAGAGATACCCGAGATATAAATATAATGTGGAGTATATGCAAAAGTTAGTCTAAATGAGTCAAATTTTCATGGAAGAAAAGCCTATGAGAAAAGGACAAAAGAACAGTCACAAACAATAGCAGTAGCTCAATCTAGTGTAGATGTAATAGGTGATCATGCTGCCATTAAAGCTACACTCGAATGAACTGCAAGTATTGTTAGTGACTGTTCTTTTGTTCCTTTCTAATAGGCATTTGACTCATTTAGACTAACATTTACATATGTATGTGCATAGCCTTATATTCAAAAAGAAAACCAAAGTAATTCTGGAACAAACCAACTTCTTTACAGGAAAGGAAGAACAAAAAATCCCATTGATTTAAATTGAGTTTTAACCCTTAAAGGGATAGTAATACTTTGTTTTATCTTTATTTTATTTTGTAGGCATTAAAAAAAACATGAATAACGATATAAGCTTATATCTCAAACCTTTATGGTTTGAGAGATATTCACAAGCAAAGTTTTCCCCTCCCGCCCCTTTTACCTAGTGTAAGCCATCTCTTCTCAGATGTGGAATGCAGTCCATAGACCAGACAGATAACAGCAGGGGACAATCTTCTTCCTATGAGAACAATGAAGGCCCTGCCCCCCTTGACAGGTTTTTCAGGTTTTTCCCTTATCTTAATTGAAGATTGTCCCTCTCTGCAATCTACCTGGGCACCTCCCTTCTGATCTGGCTGAGCAGTGTTACATCAGTAAAAGGGGCGGGAGGGGGATACTTTGTCATTGAATTAATCTTGAACTACAACTCTGACATAATTGAAATAACACTCTCCAAAGTCCAAATATTATCATGATTAATTAGAGCTGCTTTTATTATGAAACATTGCTATCCCTTTAAATGCTAGAGAGGTCTCCATTCTGTTGCTTTGTAATAAGTTCAGGTCTCTTTACCATTCAAGGGGTTAAAAGGCCCATTTCAATCAATGGAAATTGTGTAAATGTTTATTTGTCCCCTATGGTGCAATTGGTTTTCCCCAAAATTACTAGAATATACAACCCCTTACAACATGCCCTCCAGCTGTTCAGCACTACATTGTTCAGTTATTGTCTGTCTGAGTGGATGGGAACTGAGGTCTTGAACATCTGGAGAGCCTCAGATTGCCTACCAATGCCTTGGAGCAGGGGTAGTCAATAATTGGACCTCCAGCTGTTGGGGATGACAACTCCCATTTATCCACAACCAGCCAATGGTTGCGAGGGTATGATGGGATTTTGAGTCCCCAACACCTGACATCAAGCAGTTGACTACAGTGTGAGCCTATTCATTTTCTTTTAATTTGTTTTGTCTGTAACAATTGTACCCAAACTTAAAAACATCTGTAGTATTTTATTATGAAAATACATATTGTAGGAATTTACCTGCTGAGTAAAAAAATAGTATGATCGCTGATGGGTGATGCGTTATTCAAAAGTTTTAACAGCTTATAATGACAGGAAGTGATGACACTGTTGCTATCACATTCTGTGGAGAACTGTAGTCAGTAGCTCAGCTGTCTCATAGAATGCAGTAGCAGCGCTGTTATAGGAATTCTGTGGCTCCTGGCAAAAGTGGTAAAGGAGGACCCAGATATAGTAATAGAATAGCGACTTTGTAATATTCTTATTCTCAGTTGGAAAACAGTCATGTTTTATGTTTATACTCCAGGACAGCCTCACTTTTCCTTGACCATCTGATCACAATATTAAATCGTCTCTTTGCTGAGAACTGGGGCCATTGAGGATACAAGGTGAGGCCCCACTGAAATACACATACACACATATATAGAGGCACATATACATGTACACACACACCCATAAAGAGGCACACATACACGCACACACAGATGCACACACACACACACACACACACACACACACATGTACACAAACACAAAGAGGCACATATACACACACACAAAGAGGCACATACACACAGACAAAAACACACACACACACACACACAGAGGCACATACACATGTACACACCGAGAAACATACAAAGAGGAAAATACATGTACAGACATGTACACAAAGAGGCACACACACAAAGAGGCACATACACACTTAAAGAGGAGCACATACACACACAAAGAGACAAATACACACACAGGCGCACACACAAAGAGGCATATACACAAGCAGGCACACACACAGACATACATACACACTCACAGGCCCGCACACACACACACAAAGAGGCTCATATACAGGTGCACAGACATATATACATACAAAGAGGTACACACACAGGTGAGCACACACACACACAAAGAGGCTCATATACAGGTGCACACACACATATACATACAAAGAGGTACTCACAGACACAGGCGAGCACACACACACACAAAGAGGATCACACACACACACACACACACACAAAGAGGCACATATTCAGGTGCACACACACACACACACAAACAGGCTAGTGCACACACACACACACAAAATGAGGAACACATACAGGTACACACACACACACACACACACACACATACAAATACAAAGAGGTACACACACACAAAGAGGCTCGCGCACACACACAAAGAGGCACACATACAGGTGTTCACACACAAACACACACATATACATACAAAGAGGTACACTCACACAGGCAAGCACACACACACAAAGAGGCTTGTGTACACACACACACAAAGAGGCATGCATATAAGTACACACACACACATATACATACAAAAAGGTACACACACAGGCGAGCACACACACACACACAAAAGGCTCGCCCCCCCCCCACACACACACACACACACAGAAAGAGGAACGTGCACGTTTGCTTCCACAATCCTCATTTTGCCTCCAGTTGTTGTGGAACTAAAATTCCCATCATTCTCATCCACACAGATGAAGAACGGTTTATTTTTGTAATAGCTGGAGCCCCCCATAAAAAATAAATAAATAAATAAAAATGCAGGTCTAATGAAGCTGCAGTGGATGTTGGAAGCAGGATTACAGAAAACCAAATCTGGGCATTGTTTTTGTGTCCTTCGTTTACTGAAACTCCTCTCTGGAACTCCCAAGTTTGAGCCTGGAAACTATTACCTCATTATTTGTTTTTATGTTTTATGTAAGAATTTATAGAAAGTATCTGACTATCTTTTCTAAGGGCAGTACACACAGGCAAGAGGAACAATTCCTAGGCAAACCAAATGCACCATAGGCACAAATAAAACTACTCATTTATTTGTATGGGATGTAAACTCCAACACAATGCAAAGCAATGAGTTACAGAACTTTATACCATTCAAAGTAGAATATACCCATTTAAAATGATAGTAAACCAATTTTATTTTACATATTCCGCAGGTGCATAATCCCAATTTAAAGGGATAGTAATCCTTTATTTATACTTTAAAAGTTCACAGCTATGATTAACCTTTGAGTGGCAGAAATGTATCCAATGCATTGTGTTGTGATGCATTATATACCTCTTTGGCACTTTGCCAGCATTTTGTGACATAAACTGTATTATCCACATTACATTAAGTGGCTGCACATAACAGAGGTTAATGGTGGACAAGGCTGAAGTAAAAGGCAGTGAGGCTGGTGTACTGAATACAACTGGGGGAGATGCATGAAGGTGTGATGAAGTGGTAATAAGATAACTTCTCCACAATCTCTATTCTGTGGAGCCTATGCACTAAAAGTCTCAAGCTGTAAATATCTCCATATTATAACACAGAGATTGGAGAGTTTATCACACTGCAGATATCACCACTTTATCCTGTTTGTGCATAAACACCCCCCCAGGAATACATTTTGGCAAATTTGGGACACTAAGGGGAACACACAAAATCCCAATTGACAAATTCAGCTTTTAACTTTTCAAATGGTAGCACAAGGTCTACAATACATTGCTTTGCATTCCAAAGTTTTTTTTTTGTTTTTTTGGTTTTTTTTTTAAAACCTTGATATCAGTGGGAACTTTGGGAGTTATTATTTGTCCCTTAAGGCACAATAGATTTGTCCCACAATGATGCCAGTACGTTTTTGGTACATCAGACTCAGTGTTTATGTGTCTCTGTGACAATGGGCAGATAAAAAGGCTGGAGTGTTAGATAATGTATGAGAAGTTCTGTGTCTACCAGTGAACAGCAGAACAAGTTTGGGATGTCAGACAGTATATGTGTGGTTCTATGGCTACCAGTGGGAGAGTGGAACAAGACTAGGGTGTCAGACAGATTATGTGGGGTTCTGCGGCTACCAGTGGACAGTGGAAAAGAGCTGGGGTGTCAGACTGTGTATAGTATTTGTGTGGTTCTATGGCTACAAGTGGAATGGTGAAACAAGACTGGGGTGTCAGATGGTGTATGTGGCAGTCTGCAATCAAAAGAGGTAAGTGGAACAAGACCACAGTATGTGTGTCCTGTGGTTACCAATCAAACAAGGCTCGGGTGTCAAACAGCATGTGTGGTTCTGTGACCACCTGTGGACATATATATATATGCAAAAGTCTTAGGCAGGTATGAAAAAATGCTGTAAAGTCTGAATGCTTTAAAAAATAGACGTGTTAATTATTTTTATCAATTAACAAAATGCACAGTGAGTGAACAGTAGTGACCACCCTTTGCCTTCAAAGGAGCATCAATTATTCTACTGTATATATATATATATATATATATATATATATATATATATATATATATACACACACACACACACACACATATGATCCTTAGGCATCCAGGAATTCTATTTTTCTATGTCTAGAATAAGCAGTATCCTAAGTGAGACTATTAAAAAGAAAACAAGAAATGCAACTAGACCAGGATAGCAAGGAAAGATCTTACCAGTTATTCTGGTACTATTGCCTGAAGCCCTTACCTAACCTGATGATTATCAGAAGATCATCTAAGTAAGGGATACCTTTCTCTCTTACCCTTTCAGGGTCATGGCCAGTGTTTTTGTAAGAACTATTTGGACGGAGAACAACACATATGGGAGAGCCTTAAATGATAATACTCCTCCTGGATCGCGAACCGGATGAACTTTCCATGGCCTGCTCTATTCAGATTATGGTGGTATGTATCCTGAATATCCACTGTTGTAAGTAAGATCCTTGTGGTATTTTCTTTATTACTGAAAGTATGGACAAAGTCTTGAAGTTAATTATCTTGATGAATATGTTTACCCACTTCAAGACTAGGATGGTTCTGAAGCCTATCATGACCTTGTAAACTATAAACAGAATTGAGTAGATACTGGAGCCCCTCTGACTCTTCAAGACTGGTTCTATAATATTCTTCTGTAATAATTCCCTTACCATATGGATGGGAGTTTTCATCAAAAGATTTTCCTGTTTGTTCCTCCTGCGGTCTTCTAGAAGAATAGTGACCCAGCAGGCCAAACATTGGGGCAAGTTGACTAATATTTGACTTGATCTTCACTGAAAATATAATTGTGTTACTCTTATCCTTTTATCTCCCAAATTCAATTCTAATTTGATCAGGTCCAAGATGGAATGGTGTACTGGAAATACTGGGGAGGTCTTCTTGTTACCCACAAACTCTCTGTCCATGTTGCTGTCTATTAGCCACAAGGTCATGTTCATGTCCTTTAAAAATGGTTACATTCTATAAATGTTGAAAGAGCCTATACTTTCCACAATTTCCCTTTCTTACTCTGAGATTTTAAATTCTTCCACTATAAATCTACCTCAATTCTTCTTCCAGCATAACTGTAGAGCCTTCTTCTGCTAGATCTGCAGTTCTCTGTCTGTTCCTAGTGGCATTGGCCTCCTCAATAGATGTGATCGATTCATAGCTGTCTTCAACCAGTTTATACATTCTTGACTAATTATCATACTGTGCAGAGAATTAGCCCCCCAACAGTGCATGTTTTCAGGATCTCCTCAATCAAACACAAGTGAATGACATTATCTCGGGCAGATCCTTCAGAATGTCTGAACCATTGATTGGCTCAGGTGGGTCCATGTGAGCAGATACTGGAAACTTGCACTATTGATTGGGTCTGAGGACAGGTTTGAGCTCCTCTGTACTAGAGAGCATGATTGCTGTAGTGAATACCAACTCATAACCCCCACTGTTGATAAGATATTTTAAGGGTCAGTAACACCTCCTAAAAATGATCCTAACTCACCTTGCTATGGACAGACAATTCTAATGACCGTTTTGAATAACCAAAAAGCTTCACCACAACCAGTGAGCTATATGGTTACATAATAGATAAACATCTACAACTAGCAAAAAGGAAAAAAATATATTTTTACATATCCTATATAATAATTCGCTAAGTTGTGTGTAACGCCGGACATGCGCAGTAGACACTGCTGCGCGTGCGGCACTCATGCACAGTACAGACTGCCCGCGCCGCGGCTGATACAGAGCTGGGCGCTCTGAAGGAGCGTCCAGCTCTGTATCAGCAGTGGCGCGGCCAGTCTCTGCTGCGCGTGACTGTCCCACGACCGGCTGCCAGAGGCACTGTGGCCCGTGTAACGGGCTGTTCAACTAGTCCTAATATAAAACACCAAAGAGTTCCCATTCAGTATTTATTCCATAAGGTTGCATATTATTTAAGTCATAAATCTATTTTGATTCTCCTCTTGACATGCTCCTAACATAATCACCTCTCCAATCTTAATTTACTTGGTCAATAGCCATAAATATCATGTCTTTAACATTAGCAGAATGACAGTCAGTAAAATGTGCTGATAATCTAAGCTTACTGGATTTCTTTCTTGCATATATTTATTTATTTACTTCCCCCTCTAATCCAAACCTAAGTTTTGGGGTATTTTCCTGAAATACTGGTTCCCACAACCACAATGATCTAGATATATTACCACTTTAGTTTTGTATTTCAAAGTTTGATTCATTTTACAATTTCCTCTTAAAAATTGTGGATGTGAATTCCTTACTGTTTTAGTCTGATAACAATTCTTACACCACGTACATTTACCACATTTCTAAAAACCCTTATTAACTCTGTGCCCCCTTTAGAATTATTAACAATTCTAAATTCAGTCACTTAGGAAAAAACCTTAGGTGTATCCCCTAACAAATGACATAACATTTTATCATCCTTCAAAATATCCCAATATTTATAAATAATTTTCTTTAAAAAACTAATGCCCATTATTAAATGGTGTGTTAATAACTAATTTAGTATCCTCATATCCTAATGTGCAACTACTTACATTCTCTCCTTGAAAATTAGACCTATCTTTATTCCTAACTATATCAATGTAATGTTGCGATCCAACATTCTACTGTCATGTTTTTTTCATAAATCTTTCTTTCAAAATTGTGACTTGTTAATAAATATCTAAAGCAGTACAATTTCTCCAAGTTGTCATGAACTTCCCATTCAGTTTGTTACACAGCCAAGGCTGAAAAGACAGCTATCCAAGGGTATATAACTATTAACATCTCCAGATTTAAAATAATCATAATTTTGCATATGTTTACAGCTTTTAAGTTTGCAGTGGACAAGTTTGGATGCCATTATTTTCATATAGGGGTGACAGAGGCTGTTACGTAAGGTTTTCCTGAGTTTGTAGTTAAATGTATCGGAAGGTGGGAATTTTTGCAGATTTCACCTTTACGTTTGGCCAGAGTGACATCTGAGTCATTGGTGGCTTTGTAATACTTTCCTCTATATTTGTGTTTTCTTCTCCATACTTTTGCGGCTGGTATTTTTTTGACCCAGGCAATATAAGCCCCCCCCCAAAAAAAAGAAAAAATCACTAAAAGAGAAAAAAATATAAAAGCATGTTTTAATAACAAAATATAGCAAATCCATTAAGATTCATGAAGATATTGCTGTGACATCACTTGATCTCTAGATATATGCTCTTGACTATCCTTTCCTGTTCATGTTATCTTTATTCATGACTTGTTGGGTGGTGTTACTGTTTTCCTTTATTTTCATTTTTAGGTTCTCTTCCTTATCAAGAGTGGATCATAGGTCATTTCTGTGTTCCCTGGATGAGAAATTGGTCAACAGTGAATAAGAATGGCCTGCAGCACTCCATAGATTCATCCGAGGTGGAGGTGTCTTGGTATAGGTGCAGAAGTATGAGGTGGGTCCACATTCTCAACAATGTGGTGCAGTAATCAAAAGTTCTGGGTCATCGTGGCTCTCGTATCCTTGTAGTGCATCTTGGGGGGAAATGATTTGCGGTCTTTCCCAGTTTGGAATTTATGGAAATGTAGATGAGGGACATGGTTCAGTTGATGATTTAGTTATTGTTTGGTTGGAAATTGTTTCCAGACAGATTTGAAAATGTCCTAAGAACCTCTGGCCTATGGCGGTAGTCCTTGCTTTCTAAGGGAATGTGATATGTTTTAGAAACCAAGGCTTACTGTGAATTCATTCCTTAGGGTAACAACCCTAGGGAATTATGCCCTCGAACATTGGATAGCTCATAGTAATGTTATCCACTAGAGCCAGGTGGAATGGCCCATTGGGGTAATTGAAGCTGTAAATGAATGGAAAAAGAGATGTGTCTACCAAGAGCATGTGCCAAGTCAATTTGGCTATTTGTTGTTTTTAATATGTTTTTACTAATTTTAGCAAGGACTGAATATTTAGTGATATTTCATATGTATGTTTTTAATTTAATAAAGCTGTATTATGTTTTATTTATTTTAAATAAAGCTATATCCTTCATTTAAGTGTTTTGGTCTCATTTATTACCCTGTACCTAGGAGAAGTACAATGTATCCATTATCAGCTATAAATTTACATAGTATTATTATATAGAGCAGTTAGATGATTATAGAGATACTAGTTGAAGAGTCTGTTACACGGGCCACTGTGCCACTTCCAGCTGGTCGCGTGGCAGTCATGCGCAGTAGAGACTGCCCGTACTGCAGCGTCCAGCTCTGTATCAGCCGCGACGCGGGCAGTCTCTACTGCATATGATTGCAGCATGTGCAGCAGTCTATACTGAGCATGACTACGTCGTTAAACACGTTTTAGCAAATTATTATATAGGATGTAGTACCATGTGTTCCTTATTTGTGTATAGAGATAGCCAGTATTATTGTACAGTGCAGCATGTTAAATGCCAGTGTATAGAGATACTCAATATCATTGTACAGTGCAGCATATTCAGTGCAGTGTATTGCTAGTATTGCGTATAGAGGGACTCAGCATTATCATAGTGTAGCAGGTTCATTATCATTGTACAGAAATGCACTGCATTATTACAGAAGTTATCCCCAGTGGAAATGGGCAGGATACTGTCCTCAGGAGTGGCAGCAGAACAGATTGGTGCTTTGTGAATATTTTACACGATGTGAATATTTCAAGCAGTTTTTCCTCATACCTCTGAATAATTGAGATTAAGGGGCTTGGAGCCCAACCAGATGGAGCATCGAGGCCGCCACATAGTGTACGTGTAGAGCATTGCGTAACACGCAGAGCTATCCGTCACACTGGGAGGGTATGGGATATAAAGGGGGTGTTCTGCAGGTCTGTGGAAATAGAGAGATGTACTGCATGTTGGACCTTATGTTCATATGAAAAGTGAAGTCATTATAGGCCAATCCAACTGTGTCATAGGGGAGAAATAAAACATAAAACATTTCCATTTATTTAGATCCTGCCTTTAACACCTTGAATGCTAGAGAAGTCTCCATAGCATTGCCTAGCAATGCATTAGAGACCTCACTAGCATTCAATGGGTTAAAAGCCCCATTTAAATCAGTGTAGATTTCGGGTATTTTTTTGCCACCTACTGTGCATTTGGTTAACCACAGAAAAACCACAAATGGCCAATATTTTCAAAAAAATATTCTGGGATAAACCAACTGATTCATGGAGGAGAAATAAAAATTAGTTTGCCCCCAGATGACTTTTAAACATAAGGTTCTGATAGTAGAGCAATAGTCTGCAGGCCTCTGACTATTATATATTATGTCACTGACTCATGTTGAGTAAAGTAATGTGATGTCAGACTATGAGAAAAGCGAGATGATTAATTCAGTACTTACTTGTACAGTATGTGTGGGGGATGTAGGCTGATAAGAGTCACCTGCTGTGTATCATGTATTGTTTGGTATCATTATGACTAGATGATGTCATACGTGTGATGATGTCATTATCACGAGTCACATTCAGTTAGATACAATCAAGATGACACTAGTGGCATTCTTCATCAAGATACATAAGTGCTAGTCTAGAGCAAACCAACTGCTCCGTAGGGAGGAAATTAAAAAATCAATTAATTTAAATGGACTTTTAAACCCCTTGAATTTTAGGGAGGCCTCCAATGCATTGAGTAGCATTCAAGATGTTAAAGCGGAACTACAACCATTGGTAAACTCTCCCTGCAATAATTAGGCAGGTGGTGACTATCTTAATAGTTATATTACCTCTCAGAATGACAAGATTGTATAGAAATCCTTAATCTTCCAAGACAGATGGCCAGGTTAGTGTAGTTTGCGCGCTTGTGCCGTCAGTCCCGTAAGGTGCCTTTTGGGACAGTGCCATGCTTCTGAAGGGAGACCAGGACTGACAGAGCAGTCACCTGGCATCCGGTCTCGAAAGATTAAGGATTTCCATAGAATCTTGTCATTCTGAGAGGTAAGAGAACTCTAGTCAGTAGTCTCCACCTGCCTAATTGTTGCAGGGCGACTTTACCTATGGTGGTAGTTCCGCTTTAAAAGCCCAATTCAAATGAGTAGGAATTTACAGAATTGTCATATTACATGTGGCTCAGAATGTTGATCATAAATAATAGTACTGCTGTGCGGTGCTCCTAAACTTCAAACCCCGGACAGATCACAATGAGGGACAATTTCCCCTCTGTCAGTATAAGGAAAACCCTGCTCTCCTTGACAAAGGAGGGCAGGTTTTTCCTAATATTACTTGAAGATTGTCCCTCGTTGTGATCTGACATTAGATCTGGGACAGAAATGCTTATGTCTGGAAAAGGGATAGGAGGGGTCAAATTCATCTTATTATTACACTGTGACTAGCAAGTTATGAAGAGTAGGAGCATTGCAGAGGTGCTCTATTACACATGCTAAATGTTCTGAGCTACATGTAATATGAAACATTACTATACCTGTCAGTCCTATAGTGCATTTGGTTTGCTCCAGAATTGCCCCTTTGTAGGTTGATGAATAAGGTCCTACGTTAGTTCTTAGGGCACTCCAGCAGGTCAACATTTCAAGGCATCTCTGTTTAAAGGGGATGTACACCTTATAAAAATGTTCTACCATAGGTTTTGTTAATAAAGTTGTATTAGGAAAGCTGTTTTTTTTTCTTCTAAATATAAGTATTTTTAAAGAGATTCTATCATCTGTGCTGTGCAATTCTGCATAATGGGCATAGGACAGCTCTTCTTCTCCTCCCACATCCCTCCCAGCTCAGGGAGCGTGTTTACGCTTCCCTTCGGTGTGCTGTGAATGGCTTCTATTGTTACATCAAGCTCCGGTTAGCATTATACTGAGGTTGCAACCTAAGTATAATGCTAACCGGAGCTTGATGTAACAATAGAAGCCATTCACAGCACAGCGAAGGGAAGCTTGAACGCACTCCCTGGGGCAGCTGGGAGGCAGGTGGGAGGAGAATTAAAGGAGCAGTAAACTTTTTTTTATGAAAACATAAAATATTTTACAGAGCATTTCCTGCTGAATAGAACAAGGGCACTTCCATCTCTGTCAGATGTTTTATTCAAAATTTATAGCAGCTTTCCTATTACTACTTTATTAACAAAACCCACGGTAAAAATTTTTTATAAGGTGATACATTCCCTATAAAACAATGTAGGCGATTTTAAACCATCTTGCAAAATCCTCTACATGTTGAGTTACATCTGTTTTGTTTATTAACCCTTTGTGTGCCAGTGGCACTCAAAAGGTTAAAATTGTTTTTAAGCTATTTGATTTTTTTTTTGTGCAATGCAGTCCCCCTGCAGGCACGAGTGGCACAAGTGACTCTCCATAGCTCACCTGATCAACCCCCTGTGTGGTCCTCTTCCTCCTTTCTCCAACCCAAGTGCAATTTTAACGCTTTACATTCTGTGTATATATATGTGCAATGCATTTCATGTCTTTTTGGCAATCAGTGCATTAGGCAGGAAATTGTTCTTATGTGCAGCAGTGACTATCACACTTCCTATAGTACTAATTTCCCTTGTAGTGCTGTATTTATACAGGGAAACTAAAATGCTATTTGATAGTGAAACTCCTGTCATGTGAAGGTATAATACAGACTAAAGCAGTGATTCTCAACCAGGGTGCCGTGGCACTTTGGTGTGCCACGGACATCATCGTAGGGTGCCTTGTGTTTTCCATAAAGACTAACAAAACTGGACTTTTAAATAAAGATTTATAGAAATTGTTATGCACAATATGGTTAGTTGTGTTATTATGATTATAAAACCTAATAATCCCATAATCCCAAAAGTATGTTTGTCAGAAGCTGTCATGCGCAGTACAGACGGCTGCGTGAGCTGCAGTCATGCTCAGTACAGACTGCCCGCGCCAAAGGTGCGCAGAGAGGACTACTGTCTGAATTTGGAGCGCCCCGATCCGTTATCAACAGCGGCACGGGCAGTCTCTACTGTGCATGATTGCATCACGACTATTGCTGCCTGGCACTGTGGCCCGTGTACACAGGATGTTCAACTAGTAACTGTATATTTATGTATTGTACCCTTCATTATGCCCTTGATAAAGTACATTAAATATGTTAGGGGTGCCCCGAATGTTCTAGATTATGTGCTAGGGGTGCCCCGAGCAAAAAAAGATTGAGAACCACTGGACTAAAGGGAACTGCTGCTACAAGCGATCAGTCAATGCAATCACTGATTTAACCCACCAGCTGCGAAACAGGCTACAGCAGAGAGTGGTGAAAGGGTTAAAAAAAACAAAAGGGTGAGGAAAATAAAAAAGGAATGTTATATATGGAATAGTGGTGGTACTATAATGTGTGTGTCTTATTTATGTTTTATAATTAAATAAGTCACATATATCAAGGGTTAACCCTTTGAGTGCCAGAGGGGTACGCAACGCATTGCAAAGCAATGCGTTGCGTACCCCTCTGGCACTCAAAGGGTTAAATCCTTTGCAAGCTAGGTGTGTGCAAATCCCCCTGACAGCAAAGCATTTGGGTCAAATGGTAAATTTATGTTTAACCCTTTGAGCATCATATAAATGTGCAAAGAAATAGCACATTTCTTTGGACATTAAGGTGCTAATGAGTGGGATGGAGATGGGGGGGCACTAAGCAGTGATAAAGAGGTGATAAAGTGGAGATGACTTCTCCCGTGATATCACTTCTCCAGTTCCTATGTTATTCTATGGAGCCTGTGCACTAAGATTTCTTCATCTTTGGAGATCTTAGGGCTCGATTCAAATGTTGGAGTTAAAACTAGCGTGAAGAAAAAAACTGGCTTCGCGAGTTAAACCAAACTGGGTAACGTGAGATTCAAATGTTCCATACCCAAAAGAGTTAACGCGCGACGGCCTACAAAACACACGAAGACTACAAAACTGGAGTCGCCAAATATTTGACCTCATCGTCGACGCCAAACACGCGAGAAACGCGAGAAACGTCTCCAAAAGCAAAAAACAAGCGAAACGTCCAACGTTACCAAGCGCTCCAGCCAATCACAGCCCCCCAAAGTATCAAATTCAGTCGACAAAACTATAAATAGACCCAAAATCACCTACGCACCTTTGTCTGTTATCGAGTTCACAGAGCTAGATCTCAGGACCCAAGGAGTGGAGGTTAGTTTTACAGAGTGAGAGGTAGAGAGGAGCACAGCACACAGATAGGAGTTGGAGAGCATTGGGACACCATAAAAATACACATAAAACACTTTTGCACATATCCATCACACACATTCAAACACAAACACACATACACACACATAGCTCATTTTTATTTTGATAACACATCACACCTTTATTTTTTTTTTTGACAGTGTGAGTCTGTGAGTGCAAGTGAGTGACAGAGAGTGAGTGAGTGAGGGCCTGAGTGAGTGCCTGGGTGTGAGTGTGTGAGAGCAATGGAGAGGAGAGGAGAGGAGAGGAGAGAGGGGTGGGGAGTGTAGGAGGAGAGGAGGAGGAGATGCAGGGGGGCATCCCTGGTCAGGGTAGGGGAGGGAGAAGGAGATCACTGGGGCGGAGGGGCAGCCACCTGAGGGCAGGCACATCCAGTGCAGGGGCAGAGACAGTGGGACGAGGGGTAGACCCCCTGCACCACACACAGCCAGGGCCAGTGCAGGCAGGGCTGGAGAGCCACAGCCAAGGCTCTCAACAAACTGTTGGTGGTGAGGAGGAGGAAAGGGCGAGAGAGCCCAGGTTCTCTGAGGAGGAGAACCTTGTCCTCTGTGAGGCTGTAGTTGCAAGGGAGAGGGTCCTGTTCTCCAAAGGGCCCCTTGCTGGTTTGAGCTCCAGGAGGAAGGCAGCCTGGAAGGAGGTCGTGGCTGCGGTCAACGCTGTATCCAGCGGCAGCCGGTCAGTGGAGTCCGTGAAAAAAAGGTGGACAGACTGCAAGGCCAAGGTAAGATAGTAACATAGTAACACAGTAATTCATGTTGACAATAGACTTGTGTACATCTAGTTCAACCCTTTTCCCATTTCTGTCTCCCATTGTGAAGGTGAAGAGGAAGATGGGTGAGCAGGCCTTGCATGCTGCTGGTACAGGAGGTGGTCCGCCCCTGCGTGTGGAATATACCCAGTGGGAGGAGGCTGTACGCAGGACAATCTCCGCCATCACGGTCCATGGTGTTCCTGGATGGAGCGACACTGGGGATGAAAGGAGCCTCCAGTCCACTGGTACGTGCATCAAGGCCCACACACATCACACATAACTGACACCTAACAGACAGAGACAAACACAGTGACACCTGAACACATGGACAGCATCCCACACCACAATCCAGCCACACATCTTGGAGGGATGTCAAACAAGGACAGAATACCTGACTAACCCAGCCAGAATGGTAATGCTAAAGTCCCTATTGAACCCTCTTCATGCTGTCCAAAACAACATCATACACAGCACAAATCCAATGCACACTGTCATGTGTCAGTCACAGATCTAAATGTTCTGTGTATCACAATGTCATACAAAGAGTGACAAAGAGGTCAGCACACAACCCCTTGAGTGCCACAGGGATAAGCAATGCATTGTTCAACAAAACACTGTCTAGTCCCCTGGCACCCAAAGGGTTATCAGAGAATAGCAAGGAGGGGAATTGGTGTGTTTCATATTGTATTGTTAATGCATGTCAGAGCTAGGTGTTGAACATGTAGGTAGTTAGTACAAGTGGAAGTTTCAGCATTCTGCATCATATGTAGACTGCAGGGTGTTGCTGGCCAGGGGACATTCCCCACCATCACCACTCTGCAGGACATATGTGATTCACAAGGCTAAATCCTGATGGGGGGGGCATTCACTAGGGTGTCAGAAAGAGGTGGCAATGTTTACATGACGACAACAACAGTGTCATCACACCTGCAATCCCTGTGTTATCCTTGGGAGCCAATGCACTGAGATCTAAACAACATGTGATACACCAGTGCTTAGGCTCAACATCATGACATAGGAAAACAAAGAAGTAACCCCTAACAGTACAGCATAACCATGCACATGTTTGCTGTGTGTTATGATTATGTCTGTCCTGGGTTGTGTGTGTGTGTCCTCCAGCTGATTAGGTTGTTGGGTACCACAGATCATGTTGCTTGGTGTGCTTGGTCTGTTCCTGTTGCTGATACCATCGGTTGGACTCTGTGGTCATCGTTCACCACTGGTGCATTGTTGTGTTAAGAGGTCACAGTGTTTCTGTTGTTGAAGCTAAGTGTATGACATGCAATAGGTTTGTGTCACTCAAGGTGTCATGTTTTATTTTTGGTCACCACATGTATTATGATGAATGGGGATAGCAAGGAGGTATATGCCTTGCCATCCCCACTGCTCAGGATACACATGATGACCAAATCTACAACACTGTAGGTTAGAACAATCAATGTATGGGATCACATCAAGCTAAGCAATGTGTGTCAGGATGGTAACCAATGCATTGCCAAGCTATGCAATGGATACTATCCTGCCACTCAACGGTTCACATGTCATTGTAACAGTAGTGCAGCACTCCTGTCACGGCTCAAATCACTAATTCCATCATGTCATTTGCCCCCACAGCTTACCAAACATCCCGAGCAGAGGAGTCCGGGGAAACCTCCTGTGAGGAGGCCACCACCTCAGGAGTGCTGCCACCACCACCACAGCAGCAACCACAGCAGCAGCGGCCCCAGCAAGGCCCCCAGCAGCAGCAGCAGCGGCCCCAGCAGCAGTGGCCCCAGCAGCAGCAGCAGCAGCAGTGGCCCCAGCAGCAGTGGCCCCAGCAGCAGCAGCAGTGGCCCCAGCAGCAGCAGCAGTGGCCCCAGCAAGGCCCCCAGCAGTGGCCCCAGCAAGATCCTGGCGTCCACGTGTCTCCACCACTGCAGCCTATGGCGAGGCACAGAATGCCACAGGCTGTCCAGATGCCAGGACATGCAGAGTCCAGCATGTGGGCTAGGCCTCAGCCCCCCCTAAGGAGATCCGGAAGCCAGGAGGCATCCCTGATGTGGCCCCTGGACTACCAACATATTGGCCTGATCGGGGAGCCACAGCAGCCACAGGGGCGCACAGTTTTCACCCCACCACCACCACCAACGCCATCCCCCCCAACCACACCAACAGATGTGCCCCATCCTGAGGCTGCAGTAACAGAGGGTAGTGAGGGGTCCGGGGATCGGTTCTCCACATCCCCCCACAGCCTCCATATTGCAGTCTCTCCTGAGGCACCCCATGGTCGTCCGCTCACACCACCACCTCTGCCAGCCTCCATGCCCACCACGCCTGTGTCACCTGCGCCCACAGCAGCCCTCGACGCGGCATGTGTGGCTGTCCAGGGTGAGCAGGTGACAGTGTTACAGAGGTGTGCCCGATCCCTGTGTAGGATTGAGGTGGATATAGGGAGGATCATGGGGTGCCTCCGGGCCATGGAGGTACAACAGGTTGTCGCCAACACCCAGCAGGCACAATTTAACACCGGCATGATGGAGGTGCTGGGACACATGCTGGTGGAGATGCGTGAAACGAACAGGCGGGAAAACCAGCGCCACAACATGGGCCAGCCATCACAACAGGGGTCCAGTAATGCATCTCCAGCCAGCAGTGATCCACCACCACCACCACCATCCACCAGACACCCACGGGTAACCCGCCGCAGTCAGAGGCAATCCACCTCTGCAGCCCCCCCCCCCTTACCCTCCCAAGAAAAAGAAGTAGGGCCAACCTTCTTCAGGCCCGTTTAATAAATGTTTGCACTTTTTCACTACATCTGTGTCCATGCATGTTTCTCATCCAATATGTGGTTTGTTTGGCCGAGTTGTCTCCAATGCATTGCAAAGCTATGCAGTGAACACAACTCATTCACATCTAACTTGGGTGTCAGGGAATGAGTTGTCTCCAATGCATTGCAAAGCTATGCAGTGAACACAACTCATTCACATCTAACATGGGTGTCAGGGAATGAGTTGTCTCCAATGCACTGCAAAGCTATGCAATGAACACAACTCATTCACGATGAATGGAGTCACAAGCTTTTACAGCAGGGGTGAACACACACATCACATACACACGTTTGTCCAAGTTCAAATCACAGACATTTGAAAGTCAAACAACATCAGGATGTTGTTCCATGATGTGACTTGAACTTGAACAACATGAACACATTACATACATCAACAACATGATCGCAATTAAGGGGATAGTAATGTTTGGAATGTGTCATGATATATGTAGTTGGGTTCACCACCCTGATTGGAACAAGGGAACTCCCACTGCTGAAAGGTGTCTCTTTCCAAGGTTATCCGAGCTCAGAGCTTGAAGTCATGGGTCAAATATTACATTGTCCTGAAGGTGTTAAATGGCGCTGTTGCAACTTCATCCTATGGGGATTCATGGTGCAGGGACCGGAGCTGTCCATAAGATGTTGTATCAACAGCGCCACATGACACATTCATGCCACTGTGATATTGGATCTATGGATGTAAACTTTGAGCTGTAACCACTTTGGAATAAAACACCTGTCAGCAAGGAAGTTCACTTGTTTTACTCAGGGTGATAAACCCAACTACATGGATTTCCAAACATTACAAGTATCACTATCATCTATCTCTTTGAAACCCTGATGGGAAAGGTAATCAGTGACACAAGATATATAGTCATATCACATGTTTTATTGACATCAACACAAACAGATTATCCTCATGGACGTCGAGTCAACATGTCACCGGAACAAACTGCTGGACCATGAGGAGTCATGCCATAGATGCCTGCAGAGAGTGAAAACGAGATTTGTAGATGCACTATCAACACAACAGTCATGCTATTGCTTTACCACCATCATGCCCTTGAGGTACACAACACATTGATCAACAATGCTTTTGAGACCTTACTGGCACTCCACGGTGACAGCTTTGTTATGTGACAGAGTGAACAATCTATTTGTTGTCAACGTGTTGTGTAGCCATCATGACCTTATTTTGTTTGGATAAAGGTGTTGGCTAGCAGACATATGTATATGTGTGTGGACACACACATCATATCGTAAACCAAGCCCCCTGGAACAGGTGAACTATTTCATGGATCTCGATCTACATACTGATAAGGTGTGTGTGCTCAGGGTCCGTGTCACATACATACATATGTCTGCTTGCCATCCCCTTGATGAACACCTCATATGGTCATAACACATGGACAACACACATTGTCAAACAATGGAGTGGAATATTCCTTGTGCTATATACACACACACAAACAAGTCAGCATGGCAGGCCTTGTAACCTGACTAATGGATCATTACTGCCATACCTTAGACAACACCACACACAACCACCATCCCCATTCAGCTACATTGGGCATTGCTCACATTCTAGCTAAGTCTGATCCATTATCCCCTGAACCATTCGAGTGACAGAGGGGTACACAACTGATTGCCTTGTAATGTTTTGTGTGCACCTATGGCCCTCAAGGGGTTAAAACATGGTATTGCTATGTGGCATCCATTACATGTCATTGCATTGGGTATTCCTCTGTGACTCACAGGGTTCCACATGTGTCATGGCTTTGCTCAACTTGGTAGATGTAGTTTCACATCAGTACAACTCAGTATGTGATAGACATGGACCATATGGTTTACCTTTGATGCGAGGATGAAGGATGATGTCCTTGACATGGTAGGACTATGCTGTTGGGTCATCCTGTGGAGTGGAACAGATAATCATTGTTGGTTTACATGTTTGCATGCATTCCACAAGCACATCCACAATCACACATGCATGGTACTCACAGGTGAAGTAGTCCCTGATGAGCCTGTTTCGCATCTGTGTCCCTGTCAACAGATCCTCCCCTCCATCAGTGTGAACAGGGACCTCCACAGGCTGGTGTGGCTGCACATCCTCCACGAGACGTGTGTCCACAGCTATGTTATGCAACAAGGCACATGCCTGGACGATGTCACATACCTTAGCAGGTGTATACTGCAGAGCGCCCCCAGACTGATCCAGGCAACGGAACCTGGATTTGAGCTGGCCAAATGTGCGCTCAATGACATTCCTGGTCCGGACATGTGCCTCATTGTAGCGCTCCTCAGCAGGTGTCTGTGGATTTGCGATTGGTGTGAGCAGCCAACACTTGCACCCATAGCCAGCATCACATGTAGATGAGTAGTAACATGGTGTCATGTTACATGGATGATGTATTCATGGGGTGGGGAGTCACAAAGCAGTGATGTAGAGGTGAAGTGATGGAGATGACTTCTCTGGTCCATCACTTCTCCAAATTCCATGTTATTCTATGGAGCCTATGCACAGAGATGTCCACAGTTGAAGGGACGTGGGCACATGACCAACATGTCATTACATGGAAGGTGCAGACGTGATGACATGGTAGAGTCATCTGATCTTCATCACCTCTTCATCAACACTTGGTGTTCCCCCCCCCTTTGTGTCATGCACATACTGAAATGGGTATGTACATGCGTCATGTGCATGCACCTGTGGATGTGGGGGTGTGTGTTCTCTGTTGACTCACCCAACAGCCATCCTCCTGTATGTGTACCGTTCTCAAAATCCCTGTGTACAGAGGAGTTGGTGAGGATGTGTGAGTCGTGACAACTCCCAGGGAATTTTGCACACACATTGGTAATCCTCATCCCAGCATCACACACCATCTGTACATTGATTGAGTGGTAACTCTTCCTGTTGACATAGAGATGTGGATGATGTGCAGGGGCTGTTAATCGGATGTGTGTGCAATCAATGGCCCCCATGACCCTGGGCATTCCTCCCCTGGCGTAGAAGGCCTGCTTAACCCGTGCCCACTCCATGTTTGTTGTAGGGAAGTGGACGTAGGCACTTGCCTTCCTCTTCAGTGCTGTCAACACCTGTGTCAGTGCCCTGGAGCAGGTGGACTGGGACATTCCAGACACATATCCCTCTGTGGATTGGAATGATCCACTTGCCATGAAGTGGATGGAACACATAAGCTTCTGCAGTCCTGTCAGGGCACGGTTTGCAGAGTAAACAGGGTCTATGTCATCTTTGATCACCTGATACAGGTTTAGCAGGCTCTCGGATGTCAGCCTGTATCTGTCCCTGACTTCTTCCTCAGTCATTCCCAGCAGCGTTACCCTAGTGCGATATATCCGGGGCCTGGCCATTTGTCTGCCAGCCCTCTGCTGCTCCACAGGTCCCTGTGGCAGCTGGGGGGCATCCTGTCGTTGCAGCTGAGGTGCTGCTGGTAGGTGCTGTCCTCCAGGTGGGGATGGCTCTTCAGCTGGAGCATGAACAGCTGCAGGAGGTGACGGCTGTTGCACAGGGATGCTTGGAGGGGGATGGGGAGCCCTAGCCCTCTTACGCCTACGCCTCAGCTGTCGCCTCAGGTAAAGGTATGTGTACATACTGTTGTTCTGTTCTCTTCTGTTGTGTTTTTTTTTTTTTTTTCTCTCTCCATCTGAGAAGGGTGGGCTGTAACTTTTAAACAGCAGTAGGGTGTTGTCAATGAGCAGTCATGTGGTCATAATGGACTAATGATAAGGTGTGTGTGTTATCCAGGTAATTGTTTTCTGGTGTGTCTGTGGTTAGTGGTGTGATTATTTGTAATTGGTATGTAGCTGTCAGGTGTGTGTTTTGTCTCCATGTACTGCTAAGGTTACATTGGTGAGTTGATTTGATGTTGGAGTGACAGGTGTGCATGTGGTGTTGTGTGTTAACCTCTGTTGGTCCAAGGTGTTTTGGGATGTCTTATGTTGTGCTGCTTTGTGTTCCCCTTGTCCCTGTGGAGTTGCTCGATTGTTATTGTTTGTCTGTGACTTGTTTGTATGGTGTAGGCCAGTGGTTCACAAGCAGGGTGTCATGTGATGTTGGTGTGCCATGTGTACCAGCTCAGGGTGCGTCACTTTTCCCATGTTGTTATGTTCTGCATTGGTGTTTGATGATATTGATTTTACACATTTTTGGGTAGATGTGCATATGTGACATTTGAGGCACCATTTCTCCACATTGTCATTGATACAGTTGGACCTGATGTTGGGCATATGTTATTTTAATTTGGGTATTCCCTTGTGCCCTCAGGGGATGCCCTGGAATATCCAGATTGCATGTTAGGTGTGTTTTGGGTGGAGGGGTTGTGTATCACTGTTGTGGGCCTTGTTGTTGTATTTGCTAGGCATTGCAGGGGTTAATATTGACTTCTGTATGCTTGGCTTCTGTCCTTGAATGACCTGCCTCTCTCTTTTATTTTCAGCGAAGGTGATTTTCTAGTCTGAGTTGTGTGTTTTTCTCCAAAAAAAATAGGCGTTAGATTTCTGGAGAGAAATGTTGCAATTTAACGCGCGTTAGCCCTAACTCCAACATTTGAATCGCTTTTGGCGTCGCTTGTACATTATCCTCTATGGGTGAGATCTTGCTGTTCTGGCGACGGGCGACGTGTGTTTCAGAACTGGTGTCGCTTGTTTCTAGTAGAACATTTGCATTGCTCAATTGACGTTAAAACCAGCGTCGCCAGTTTTTTCTGGCGACGCCAACATTTGAATCGAGCCCTTAGTGCTTAGTCTCTATAGAATAACATAGGAACTGGAGAAGTCATATCACTGAAGAAGACATCTCCACTTTATCACCTCTTTATCACACTTTAGTGCATAACCCCCAGGGTGTTTCTGTAACAATGAGGGTAGGTATTGGCATACCTGGGAGCTTTTTTCTTTGAGGGCTACCCAGAGAGGGGAGTCCTGTGGTGCAACGAAGGTAGATAACAGACGCAAAAGGGAGCGGGGCTTAATCGGGAGTGGGGGCGGGACTTTCAAAACTTGAAAAAAAGTTAGCAAAGGGCTAGAGAAGGATGAGGAGTGTGCGGGGAGTGGGTGGAACACATTGTCAACGCAAGATCTGGGGAGTTTCATAAATTAACTCCCCACATCCATAGAATCAGCCTCTGCCCCGGAGACCCGGTAATTTGCTGCCAAAACCGGAGTCTCCGGGGAAGATCCGGCGAGTTCCCAACTATGGGTATCACCAATGGTAAACAGCACCACGGCAACTTCTTTACTCACATATAAACAAGTATTTTTTTTAACTTTAAAGTTTTGATGGTGTATAGGTAGATGTGGTTTTGTTTTTTGTTTAATGTACAAGATGGCTTAAACCTGGCTAAGTTATAAGGTGACCGTTCCTCTTTAATCATACGTGAGTAAATCAGTGGCTCAGTGATTTTGATGAAGATCACTGTGCTTACTTAGAGATATTCTGTAAAGCTGATCTGTTCATGTAAGCAGAGAACTGAAGCTGAGAATCACTGCTTTATAACAAAGGTTGTCAGCTGACCACCTTGGAGTCACATGCAGGTCTTGGAAGGCAACCACCAGTCTGTGCTGTCTACAGAAAAAGATATAATTTCCTCCTACCATATCACACACATCCTCTTTTCACCCCAAAAATAACCTACCCTTTTTCTTTTGTCTCAGAGCTTACCTTCATTTACATTTACACATACTTCCCAATATTTCAGATGGCCAAATAGGGCCACTTATGCATTAGTTTGTGCTGCTGGGGATGTGTCTGGTGGGCGGGGCATTAATTATGAAGAATGTTTATGTTATTTCATGACCTATTGACACATATTTGTGTATCTGAATAAAATATTTAGAAAAAGACAATAGTATTTTATTTACACAGACTAATGTATAAACATGTATACAGAAGCTTAAGCAAACATTAATGTGAGTTATATTGCTGTGGAGCAATGTGATACACCTATATACACAACACACAGTCTGATCTTCTAAACACAGGGACACCGGGGTGATACACTTATATACACACCACACAGTCTGATCTCCTAAACACAGGGACACCAGGGTGATATACTTATATACACACCACACAGTCTGATCTCCTAAACACAGGGACACCAGGGTGATACACTTATATACACACCACACAGTCTGATCTCCTAAACACAGGGACACCAGGGTGGAGAAAAGGGACACAAGGAAGGAATTTATTAATGTGGGTGTTATTGTTGTGGTACTATGCAATACATTTATATACACACCACACAGTCTGATCTACTAAACGCAGGGACACCAGGGTGGGGAAGAGGGACACAAGGACGAGATGTATTAATGTGAGTGTTATTGCTGTGGAGCAATGTAATACACTTATTTACACACCACACAGTCTGATCTACTAAACACAGGGACACCAGTGTGATACACTTATATATACACCACACAGTCTGATCTCCTACACACAGGGACACCAGGGTGGGGAAGAGGGACACAAGGAAGGGATGTATTAATGTGAGTGTTATTGCAGTGGAGCAATGTGATACACTTATATACACACCACACAGCCTGATCTCCTACACACAGGGACACCAGGGTGGGGAAGAGGGACACAAGGAAGGGATGTATTAATGTGAGTGTTATTGCTGTGGAGAAATGTAATACACTTATATACACACCATACAGTCTGATCTACTAAACACAGGGATACCAGGGTGGGGAAGAGGGACACAAGGAAGAGATGTATTAATGTGAGTGTTATTGCTGTGGAGCAATGTAATACACTTATGTACACACCACACAGTGTGGCCTTTTGGGGAACTTGAGGACCAAATATGTGACCCTTTGGGCTGAGTCTCATTACGCTTCCCTGCTTTAAAAGAATACTAACACATAATAATACTCTCCATGGGTAGAAAATTCTAATGGCCCCTATGAATATTCAGTGGTGATTGTTTCCCTAAAACTTGTACAGCTTCAATTAGTGCTTGATATCAGGTCCATAGAAGCAGACATGATTCATTATGGCAGGACTCTAGGACCCCAAATTCTTCCCACTGGCATATTCTTTGAAGGAAGACTTCATTGAGAATCATGTCAGGTCCTGGAGTCCGACAAGAAAGAATCATGTTCACCCACACAGAGGGCTTGCATTAAAGTCTTAATTATTTTAGGGAGATTGCACCGGGATGTATTAACCTTTTGAGTGCCAGAAAGGTATCCAACACACTGCTTTGCAATGCATCAGATACCTCTCTGGCACTCAAAGGGTTAAGGTAATCATATACTCTAGTGCAACAGTTGTCATTCGATGGACCTTTAGCTGTTGGGGGGGGGGGGGGGCTCAATCTACCATCGTCTGGTTGGAATGATGGCAGCTGTAGTTCCCAGCAGCTGGAGAGCCATCAGTTGAGCTCCCTACCCTATGCATATCCAGAAATGCAGGTGCGGGGTTTTTATACCAACCTCTAAACAGAGAAAATGAGCTGAGCTGGACAATACGTTTCTTCCAATAGTGTAGACAAGTCAATGCGATAAGTGTACTAATGTTTTATCACTGATGTATGCTCATCCACTAACTTATATAATCAGAGACAACAATATTGCTTTTCTTGAAGAGGTGCGTTTGGAATCACATTAATAGTAGTTTTAAAATACACACAGCGAAACGGCATGGTCTGATACTGCCATTGTTTTTTTTTCAATGCTTTTGTAATATAAAAACAGAATTGTCAATAGATGGATGTACAGTGTCATAAAATTGAGCGATGATGTCATTCAGTGATGTCATAAAATCATTAGAATGTCAGCCCTCTTGCCTAGCCTCCCTCCTTTGCCGGGATCTGTCTCCCTTGTTCAGCACAAAGTCCATTAAATAAGAATAACACATAAATAATAATAAAGAACCCACTCAGCCTCCCCCGGGGGCCACTCAGCAGAATAGGATAAGAGTGCTCGGTCCTGCGACGTTGGCTGATTGATAGGTGGAACTAGCCATTAATCCAGGGATCAGCTCTTCGGAAATCAATTAGCAAGAGTGACCAGGGATGATGGAGGGGAAAATGGAGAGAGAGAGAGGAGAGGGAAACTCTGCAGATCTCTACGGACCTCACCCAAATAACAGAAATGGTTAATGATACAATGCTCTGCAGCTCTCTGGAATGGAGGGTCCCTAAATAATGAGTCATAGGTGTAAAGACATAAGCACCAACTGCACCACATGGAACAAATGCTCACTCCCATTAATTTAAAGGCAGTGTTTAAGCTAGAGAGGTCTCCAATGCATTGCTTGGCATTCAAGGGGTTATTTCTTTAACCCTTTGAGTGCCAGGGGGTATGCAATGCATTGCAAAGAGTGGCATACCTCTCTGGCAATGAAAGGGTTAAAAACTGTGCAACTGATTTACCGGAAAATTGTTCCACTTTATGTTCTGCCAGCCACTGGGCGGGGAGGAGTTAATGTACAGAGAACCTTAGACAGAAAGCAAAAGATGAGCAATTCTGGAGCAAACCAACTACATTATGGGAGGGGATGAGGGATATACATTCTCCTTGATTTAAATGGGATATTTAACCCCTAGAGTGCTGAAAAGGTCTCTGATGCAATGAGTAGGAGGTCTTTCTAGCAACTAAGGGATAGTAATGGTTAAAATTAAGTTTATTTAATATTGTAGCCCTTCAGAAAATACTAACAATAATGTAAGTCTTATCTCTCAAACCTTTATGGTATGAGAGATATACATCGCTATGGTTACCTCCTGAGAGTAGTCAGTGCTCTAGGTGACAGCTACAGAATCCGATCATTTGACCGGATGGAGGCTCTTCAGCAGAGCCGAAATCGCTCGCTCTAAATATTAATACTTCATTGGAATGGTCTACAAAGTGTTCTTGAAAACCAGGCACACTTTGTAGACCATTCCCATGAAGTATTTATGTTTAGATCTCGTGACTTCGGCTCTGCTGAAGAGCCTCCATCCGGTCAAATGATTGGATTCTGCAGCTGTTAGCTAGAGCGCTGACTACGCTCAGAAGGTAACCATAGCGATGTACATCTCTCATACCATGAAGGTCTGAGAGATAAGATTTACATCATTGTTAATATTTTCTTAAGTCTACAATTTTAAATAAACTTAATTTTAACCATTACTACCCCTTTAAGCACCAGAGGGTTCCGCAAAGCATTGCTTTGGAAAAGTATTGCGCCCCCTCACCTGCACACAAAAAGTGAAATAAATGGGAATTCTAGAAATATATATTTCTCCCGTTTGATGCAGTTGATTTGCCCTAAATTTTTTCCTCTATTCTTTAAACCTTTGAGTGTCAGAGGGGTACGCAATGCATTGCTAAGCAATGCGTTGTGTACCCCTCTGGCACTCAAAGGGTTAATGTGTTGTGTCCATAGTAGGCTGATGGGGGAATAAGAGACAAGTCCAACAAATCCAAGCTGCGCTGCTACATAGACAGGAGTAGACCCATTACCCCTATATAAAGGCTTTGCTAATTTTGTCTCCAATGGGATATAAACTGTCCTTCCTGACTCCAAGCTAGCAGTCAGATTTCACCCTGGATCAATGTAAAGGCACAATGCTAGGCTGACAATACGTACCGTTTTAAACGGGACAGTACTGTTTTTTTCATATTTCCAGACTGTCCTGTCTTTTTAATATAAATGTCAATTTTGTCCCGTTTTTAATATAATGTATATAATTTTTTGTAAAAAACTGAATCCTGCTTGTTTAATTCTCATGAGATAAAGTAAATCTGAACTTCATTTTGTCACACTAGTGGTTTACTGTGGTTTTACTGTACACATAGATTACCATTGCTTCTCATGACTCCAGTGACTCATAACTGTCTCAATCCTCCTGATTGTCCCTCTCTAGGAGGGACAGTTCCTCTTGTAGACCCAAATCCCTCTGTCCCTCTTTCCCACCCTGATATCCCTCTTTTTAGGAGCTCAGACTCATACCTCTCAACATTTCAAATGGCAAAAGAGGGACACTTCTGTTTTAGGTGGCTTTTCTGGGGGTGTGGCTGGTAGGCGGGACATTTCCAAGAATTTTTAGGTTATTTTTTTGACCCATCTGCAGATCTTTGTGTAACTGATAAATGATTTAGTGCAAGACCAAAGTATTCTAATTACCTATATTAATGTGTAAACACAAATACTGACAATTAACAACACATTTATGTATGTTTTATTGATATGGAGCAATGTAATACACACCACTCATTCTGATGTCCTAAAAAGAGGGACAAAAGGGTAGAAAAGAGGGACAGAGGGATTTGGGTCTCAAAGAGGGACTGTCCCTCCTGAAGAGGGACACTTGGGAGGTATGCAGACTGTGTGGTGTGTATATAAGTGTATCACATTGCTCTACAGCAATAAAACACACATAACTGTTTGTATAAATGTCAGTATATGTGTTTATAAATGGGTCTGTATATATAAAATACTTTGGTCTTGTTCTAAATCATTAATTAGGTTTCACAAGTAGGTGTCAATAGGTCATTAAATAGCTTAAAAATTCTTGGTAGTGGCATGCCCACCAGACACGCCCCCAGCAACACCCGCTAAAACACAAGTGTCCCTCTTTGGCAACTTGAAATGTTGGGAGGTATGCTGTCTAAGACTCTCAAGTCTATGGTAAATTACCATAGAGTGTCTTAGACAGTGATATGACGAGTCATAAGACTGTGGTAATCAGTGTGTACAGTAAACACAGTAAAACCACTAGTGTGAGTGACAAAGAGAGGAAGTTCCGATTTACTTCAGGGGCAGGCATTTTGGCCAGAAAGAGAGAACACCGCTAGTAAGAGATGGAGCAAATGCATTCTCACTGCTTGCAGCTTACTGTGATCGGACTCTGAGTGACAGAGTCCCACTGTCCGTCTGTCCCAGCCCCGTCCTGTTTTTGTCTCAAGGAAATATGGTCATCCTACACAATGCAGAATTTCATTTTACTGTATAGAGCAGAGGGAGCAACCTGAAGCCCTCCAGCTGTTGAGCCCTACATACCTGGTCAGCCAACAGCTTATGGGAATTGTAGGGCTCAACAGCTGGAGGGTCTCAGGATGCCCATTTCTGATGTACTGTTATTCTGCCACTTAGCAACAAGAGAGGGACACATCGTAGGTCATGGGGTTAACCCTTTGAGTGCCAGAGAGGCACTGCAATGCATTGGATATCTATCTGACACTCAAAGGGTTAATGCAAAGGCACAATACAGGTCTCTGTAGTGCTCAGGCAGGAGAGGGGCTAGAAGAGAGGCACACTGTAGGTCACTTTAGTGCACAGGCAGTATAGAGGTTAATACAGACACATTATAGGTTTCTGTAGTGCTCAGACAGGAAAGGGGTTAATGCACAGGCATATTGTAGGTCTCTGTAGTGCTCAGGCAGGAAATGGGTTAATACAGACACACCATAGGTCTCTGTAGTGCTCAGGCAGGAAAGGGGCTAATGCAGAGGCACACTGTAGGTCTATGTTGTGCCCAGGCAGGAAAGGGGTTAATGCAGAGGCAAACTTTAGGTCTCTGTAGTGATTAGGCAGAAAAGAGGTTAATGCACAGGCATATTGTAGGTCTCTGTAGTGCTCAGGCAGGAAATGGGTTAATACAGACACACTATAGGTCTCTGTAGTGCTCAGGCAGGAAAGGGGCTAATGCAGAGGCACACTGTAGGTCTATGTTGTGCCCAGGCAGGAAAGGGGTTAATGCAGAGGCAAACTTTAGGTCTCTGTAGTGATTAGGCAGAAAAGAGGTTAATGCAGAGGCATATATTGTAGGTCTCTGTAGTGCTCAGGCAGGAAAGGGTTAATAAAGACACTCTGTAGTGCTCAGGCAGGAAAGGGGTTAATACAGACACACTGTAGATCTCTTTAGTGCTCAGGCAGGAAAGGGGTTAATACAGACACACTGTAGATCTCTTTAGTGCTCAGGCAGGTAAGGGGTTAATACAGACACACTGTAGATCTCTTTAGTGCTCAGGCAGGTAAGGGGTTAATACAGACACACTGTAGATCTCTTTAGTGCTCAGGCAGGTAAGGGGTTAATACACACTGTAGATCCCCAGCAGGATTCAGGAAGTGGAAGTAATATCTTATTAAAACTTGGGTAAATTTGAAAGAGCTTTCAGTCACCTATATGTTGTGTTAGATACTTTGTTTTTATATAACAGACTGTGAGATACATTTTATTTATTAGTCTGTTTAGGCAGGTTACAGTTCTGGTTGTCACAGCTGTGTGCCAAATGCTAGTACCCTGCTTTCACTCCCAACTGACACTCACTCACGCTCAGCACCCAAAGATTAATAGGATGTTTAGTCATATTGTTTTGACTGTAGACAGTTGTCTTATGCCTCCCTCCATTCCCAGTAACTAAAATAAGTAGGAGACAAGAAGAACGCGCATTTGGGAGAGGCAGTAAGGGGAGAGAAGTGCTGAATGTTAGGATTTGGCACACTGCTGTGCCAGCAGCCAGCACTGTCTATCTTGCATAAACTGAAAGATAAATAAAGTTAAATATCTCATAAACTATTCATTCAAATTAAAAAATATGCATAACATAATAGGCAATGTTGAAAGCTCTTTCAAATGAACCTTGACTGTTAGATGCCCAACCATCCACAGCAACCCCCACCCAAACCAAGACAGATGAAAACTGCAATCCAACTCTGGCTAGAAGAACATTTGCTGTGGCTTTCACTTAATTTCTCCCATTGCCATAATGCACTACATTCCTAAACAAAACCATAACCGGAGCTCATGCCAGCCCCAAGGCCTGAGAGTGCTGGGGCACAAGACCATGCAGTGAGCATGTTCTCCCCAAACCAAGTTAACAAGACCAGCCATGCCAATGTCCTAGTCCGGTGATTCTCAACCAGGGTGCCGTGGTACTTTGGTGTGCCCCGGACATAAACTTAGGGTGCCCCATGTTTTATATGAAGACTAACAAAAATGGACTTTTAAATAAAGAGTCATAGGAATTGTTATTCACAATATGTTTAATTGTGTTATTATGATAGTAAGACCTAATAATAACTGTATATTTATGCATTGTACCTTCATTATGCCCTTGATAAAGTACATTAAATATGTTAGGGGTGCCCCAAATGTTCTATGATACGTGATAGGGGTGTCCAGAACAAAAAAAGTTTGAGAACCACTGTCCTAGTCAGCAAAAAGGGCATTAATGGTGCTACTTAACCCACCACAGTAGGACGTTAGCTCTAGCAGAGGCTCTAACCCTCACCCATCAAAAACAAAACTCTCCCCACTTCTTCCTGTAGTTCACATTGAAAAATATCCAGACCAATGGATATATGATGTACTCCATTAGATCGAAGTAGACTACCAGTATCCTTCTCCGGCTGCCTATGGCAGACCTCCTATCCAGTCTAGATACCAACATATCCATTACCTCCTACAAAGCTCCATAGCTTTCATATCCCTGACCCTCCTCCACACCCTCCTAGGGACATTTTCTGACCAAACTAACAAAACATGAAAAAAAAACACGGGGCTTTAACCAGGATAGACCACCAATGCTACTGTACTGCACGGAGACCTGAGACAGACTCAATACACAAGAGTGTCCTAAGGTCCAAACTACTATGGAACCTGAAAGAAAGAAACAAACAACCAACCTCATTAACAACTTACTTTCAAGTCAAACTTGTATAGGGGTGATAGTTTTCCTTTAATGTATAATCACTGCAGGATCCTATCTGGAATGCAGTATAATGTAGACACTCTGCAGGTCTCTATAATGGAACAGGTTAATGAATAGACACTGCAGGACACTAACTGGGTCAGGGTGTAATGCTGACATTCTGTAGTCCTCTGGCAGAGAATGGGTTAATATATAGACACTGCAGAAGTGAGATATAGCACAAACACTCTGCAGGTCCCTGGCAGGAAATGGATGAATGTATAGACATTGTGGGGCACTTGCTGAAGTGGGGGTATTATGTAGACACTCTGGCAAGTACTGGGTTGATGTATTGACCCTACAGGACACTATCTAGGGTGGAGTGTAATGTAGACACTTTGCAAGTATCTGGTGGTGAAAGGGTTAATACAGACACTGCAGTACACTAGCTGGGTGGGAGTATAATGTAGACACTCTGAAGGTAGCTGGTGGTGGGTATCCTTTTTGAAATGTCGCACTCTTAAGAGCGTGCATCCTTTTAACTAATTCAACACGTCGCCATGGTCAAAATGGTGACGACAATCTCACACTGCATGACAGCGCAAGATTGTCTTGTCGCCTTCTTAATGGTCGCATACATAGACCATGTGTGCGGCACTTATAAAGCGACAGCACTGTCCTCCTGGCGCTGCAGAGTTAATCCTTAATGATCACATGCATAGACCATGTGTGTGGTACTTGTAATGTGAATGGGTTAATATAGAGACACTGCAGTACACTAGCTGGGGTGGTATAATGTAGACACTCTGAAGGTAGCTGGTGGTGAATGGGTTAATATAGAGACACTGCAGTACACTAGCTGGGGTGGGGGTATAATGTAGACAGTCTGAAGGTAGCTGGTGGTGAATGGGTTAATATAGAGACACTGCAGTACACTAGCTGGGGTGGGGGTATAATGAAGATACTCTGAAGGTAGCTGGTGGTGAATGGGTTAATATAGAGACACTGCAGTACACTAGCTGGGGTGGGGGTATAATGAAGATACACTGAAGGTAGCTGGTGGTGAATGGGTTAATACAGAGACACTGCAGTACACTAGCTGGGGTGGGGATATAATGTAGACACTCTGAAGGTAACTGGTGGTGAATGGGTTAATATAGAGACACTGCAGTACACTAACTGGGGGGTTCAGACACTCTGAAGGTAGCTGGTGGTGAATGGGTTAATATAGAGATACTGCAGTACACTAGCTGGGGTGGGGGTATAATGTACACACTCTGAAGGTAGCTTGTGGTGAATGGGTTAATACAAAGACACTGCAGTACACTAGCTGGGGTGCAGGGCTCTAAGTCTGTCCTGTGTGCTTTTCTTGATGACATATAGTCCCTGGGGACACACAGTAATCTACAGATTAGGATCCTGTCAGCGCTCTGCAAATGTGTCCATTCAGGTCTATTGTATTGTCTGTGATGCTGATGTAATAAGAGACACTGGTGCAATTCTGGGGCAGACCATCTGCACCATAATGGACAGATAAAATACAGTTGGTTTGCTCCAGGATTGCTACCTAATATACCTGATGTTATACCAAGGAACTGGAGTAGTTCATGGCTCAAACTGCCCCATAGGGGACAAATACAAATTCTCCAAATGTCATTGATTTCATTAGGGATTTAATTAACCTCTTGTATGCCATTACTTTGCTGTAATAAATTTTGAATGAAACATTTGCAAATCTGGGAACTCTCGGGCTCTGCCCTGAATTTACTGGGATTCCCGGGACAGAGGCTGATTCTCCTGCTTGGTGAGTTTAGTTGTAACCCTGCCCACCTTCCATTCTGCCCGCTTTCTAGTTCCTTCAGCCCACTCCCTTCTCATTCCGCCCCATTTCCCACCCATTCCATGGCAAGCTCCTCCTTTCAACCACCCACGCAGTCCCATCTGATGAAGTCCCACCCACAATATGACACAAAACTCATTTTGCCACTCCCATCCTCAGCTCTACAGTTGAGTTCGGACAAGATGGTTCCCAAGTATGAACATTTCCCAAAGAGATAGGCCCCTTATTTTAATCAACACAGTAATAGCCCTTTGGGGTCAATGTATAAAGGTGGAAGTAGGACAAAGTTAGTATATGAAATGAAGCAAATGCAAGTCATGCAATGTATAACTGCATTTGCCCTATCCACAAAAAAGTTACTTTGAAAAAGAGGACGTTTTAAGAAGGGGCAAAAGATGTATAAAAAAAGGGCGCAAACAGCACCAAAAATAATAGCAAATTTGCTCTCAAACTGTACGCCACTGTAACATGGTTTAACGTCTGGAGTAATACAAGTAATGTATAAAAATGACACAGTCACCTTTACGCATCCACATTGACGCACTCATCCATAGACATCTAGATTCACACACGTCCATGTTTATACATCACCTCACTGGAGGGCATGGGTGCAAACTTTTTTTAGGTGCCCTAACACAAAAACATGTTCACAGATGCATCCTATTGGACCCTGATTGACATACCTGGAGACTCATCTTGATCCCCTGGAGAGGGCTCAAGTGCTGCAGACGAGAGGATATCAATTATGTGATTTGCGTTGTAAAGGGGTAGGGCTTCACTGGATGGGTGGAGCTTACTATTATTTGCATCATAAAGTAGGCGGGAAGTGGGCAGAACTTGATGGGAAGGAGGAGAAGTGGGTAGGAAGTGGGAGGAGCAGAGTGGGAAGGAGGAAAGTGGGTAGGAAGTGGGCAGAACAGGATGGGAAGGAAGAGAAGTGGGTAGGAAGTAGGAGGAACAGGGTGGGAAGGAGGAGAAGTGGGTAGGAAGTGGGCAGAACAGGATGGGAAGGAGAAGAAGTAGGTGTGAAGTGGGAGGAACAGGGTGGGAAGGAGAAGAACCTCACCTCCACGGAGAATCAGCCTCTGTCCCAGGAGACTCTCTAATTCAGTCTGAAAACCAGAGTCTCCGGGACAGATCAGGAGAGTTCCCAGGTATATTGATTCGGCCCCCTGGATGCTGGGCCCTGGCACAATTGTACTATTAGCACCCCCTGTGGTTATGCACTTGCATTCATCCTATATGTTTAATTGTCCTTTAAGATCAATTACGTCTCTCTGCTACCCCTGCTCACCTTCATTTATCTTCATTCTGGTCACTCCTCCCGGGGGAAGATGCACTAAGGTGTAAAGCAGAGTTGACTTCTCCAGTGATATCACTTCTTCAAGTTCTATTTTATTCCATGGAGCCAATTCACAAAGCTTTCTCCAGCTTTGGACATCTCAGTGCATAGACTTCATAGAATAACATTGGAAATGGAGAAGTGATATCACCGAGGAAGTTATCTCCACTTTATCGCTTTCCTATCACTCCTTAGTGCATCGCCATCCAGCTCTCCTTAACCCTTTGAGTGCCAGAGAGTTGTATGCATTGGACACCCCTCTGGCACTCAAAGGGTTAAAGGGATAGTAATGTTTCATAATAAAAGCAGCTGTAATTAATCATCATAGTATTTGGACTTTGGAGAGTGTTATTTCAATTCTGTCAGAGTTGTAGTTCATGAGTATTTCAATGACAAAGTATCCCCCTCCCGCCCCTTTTACTGATGTAACACTGCTCAGCCAGAGCAGAAGGGAGGTGCCCAGGTAGACTGCAGAGAGGGACAATCTTCAATGAAGATAAGGGAAGAAGCTGAAAAGCTTGTCAAGGGGGGAAGGGCTTTCATTGTTCTCATATAAAGAAGATTGTCCCCTGCTGTTATCTGTCAGGTCTATGGACTGAATTCTACATCTGAGAAGAGATGGCTTACACTAGGTAAAAGGGGCAGGAGGGGGAAACTTTACCTGTGAATATCTCTCAAACCATAACGGTTTGAGAGATAAGACTTATATCATTCTTCATGTTTTTTTTTATACCTACAAAATAAAATAAAGTTAAAACGAAGTATTACTATCCCTTTAACATTTTTCATTCTTCACTGAAAGAGTTAATCTTCTGTTTCCCTCCTCCACTTTGCCTCTCTTCCTCAACTCTCTAGTATTCAAGGAGTTAAAGCCCACATTTAAATCAATGAGGATTTTAATTTACTTTGTGGTACAGTTGGTTTGAAAAGCAGATGAATTCGGGCACAAATTCAAATGGGAATTTTAACCCCTAGAATGCTAAAGAGATCACCTATGCATTGCAAAGAAATGCATTGGAAACCTCTCTAGCATTCTAAGGGTTAAATCCCCATTAAGATATATGGAATTTTTAGTTCTCCCTTACCGTGCAATTTGTTTGACCCAGAATTCCTCCGCTCTTCCCCTGAACATATGGACCCACTATAGATGATGGATGTGGCCCTGTGTGTGTATATGCATAAACATTTCTTACATTTGCTCTCGCATTAGGTTTCGATAATTAAAGCCTCCCTGAGGATCTGAATATAATCGTTTCTCAGCGTAAGTAATCTTAACATGCTAATCAGCAATGTTTACATTTATGTGTATACCAATATATATATCTTTATAATGTGCGTCTATTTAGAGCTTATGCTCCTGTAGTCCCAGTCACTGTTGTCCTACTCTTCCGTCCACTTCCCAGACGGGCATTAGGTTTTACATCAGGGATTCACAACGTGAGGCCCTCCAGATGTTGCCAATCTACACATCCCATCATTGATGGAAGTTCTAGTCTGTCAGCAGCTGTAGGGCCTCACATTGACCATGGTGGTCCCCATGTTTTTGCAGTTGGGATGGCTCAGGAGAGAGGAACTGGTCTCTAGTTTAATCTCCCACAGGTCCCCTTAATCTCTCTTCATTCCCTTAATATACTATGCCCCACTTCATATTTATCTTCTCCTCCTGCTCTGCTTAAAGGACAAACACACTTTTTTTTTAAAGGTATATATAATAGTCATTTTTACAGGTGAATAAAATAAGGGTATTGCCACTGTAAGATCCATTTTCATTCAAAAATTTTTACAGCTCAAACTTTATATAAGTGTCTATACCCCCGATCCTCTTTTTCACTTTTCATCCCCTCTACTAGCCCTGCTCCTCTAACTGTATCTTCTTCTCCTCTGCCCTCCGCTCCCCTTTATCCCTCTTATACCCTCTACTAGCCCTGCTCCTCTAACTGTATCTTCTTCTCCTCTACCCTCCGCTCGCCTTTATCCCTCTTATACCCTCTACTACCCCTGCTCCTCTAACTCTGTCTTCTTCTCCTCTACCCTCTGCTCCCCTTTATCCCTCTTATATCCTCTACTAGCCCTGCTCCTCTAACTGTATCTTCATCTCCTCTCCCCTCTGCTCCCCTTTATCCCTCTTATACCCTCTACTACTCCTGCTCCTCTAACTGTATCTTCATCTCCTCTCCCTTCTGCTCCCCTTTATGCCTCTTATACCATCTACTACCCCTGCTCCTCTAACTCTATCTTCTTCTCCTCTACCCTCTGCTCCCCTTTATCCCTCTTATACCCTCTACTAGCCCTGCTCCTCTAACTGTATCTTCTTCTCCTCTACTCTCCGCTCCCCTTTATCCCTCTTATACCCTCTACTAGCCCTGCTCCTCTAACTCTATCTTCTTCTCCTCTACCCTCCGCTCGCCTTTATCCCTCTTATACCCTCTACTACCCCTGCTCCTCTAACTCTATCTTCTTCTCCTCTACCCTCTGCTCCCCTTTATCCCTCTTATACCCTCTACTAGCCCTGCTCCTCTAACTGTATCTTCATCTCCTCTCCCCTCTGCTCCCCTTTATCCCTCTTATATCCCTCTTATACCCTCTACTACCCCTGCTCCTCTAACTGTATCTTCATCTCCTCTCCCCTCTGCTCCCCTTTATCCCTCTTATACCATCTACTACCCCTGCTCCTCTAACTCTATCTTCTTCTCCTCTACCCTTTGCTCCCCTTTATCCCTCTTATACCCTCTACTAGCCCTGCTCCTCTAACTCTATCTTCTTCTCCTCTACCCTCCGCTCGCCTTTATCCCTCTTATACCCTCTACTACCCCTGCTCCTCTAACTCTATCTTCTTCTCCTCTACCCTCTGCTCCCCTTTATCCCTCTTATACCCTCTACTAGCCCTGCTCCTCTAACTCTATCTTCTTCTCCTCTCCCCTCTGCTCCCCTTTATCCCTCTTATACCCTCTACTAGCCCTGCTCCTCTAACTGTATCTTCTTCTCCTCTGCCCTCCACTCCCCTTTATCCCTCTTATACCCTCTACTAGCCCTGCTCCTCTAACTCTATCTTCTTCTCCTCTACCCTCCGCTCCCCTTTATCCCTCTTATACCCTCTACTACCCCTGCTCCTCTAACTCTATCTTCTTCTCCTCTACCCCCCGCTCCCCTTTATTCCTCTTATACCCTCTACTACCCCTGCTCCTCTAACTCTATCTTCTTCTCCTCTACCCTCCGCTCCCCTTTATCCCTCTTATACCCTCTACTAGCCCTGCTCCTCTAACTCTATCTTCTTCTCCTCTACCTTCCGCTCCCCTTTATCCCTCTTATACCCTCTACTAGCCCTGCTCCTCTAACTCTATCTTCTTCTCCTCTACCCTCCGCTCCCCTTTATCCCTCTTATACCCTCTACTAGCCCTGCTCCTCTAACTCTATCTTCTTCTCCTCTACCCTCTGCTCCCCTTTATCCCTCTTATACCCTCTACTAGCCCTGCTCCTCTAACTGTATCTTCTTCTCCTCTACCTTCCGCTCCCCTTTATCCCTCTTATACCCTCTACTAGCCCTGCTCCTCTAACTGTATCTTCTTCTCCTCTACTCTCCGCTCCCCTTTATCCCTCTTATACCCTCTACTATCCTGTTTCCCTTAATCTGTGTTCTTCTCCTCTACCCCATGCACCCCGTTATCCCTCTGTATCCCCACTACTAGCCTTTATTCCTTAATCTATTTTCTTCTCCTCTACCCCATGCACCCCTTTATCCCTTTGTATCCCATCTATTTGCCCTGATCCCCTTAATCTATCTTCCTCCTTTCCACCCCCCCCCACACACACACACACTTAACTACAGGCAGAAAATGCTAATGGCCTCTACGTAGTTTGCCCTTCTGCCTTTGTTCTAGAGATAACACCTACAGTCAGTCCTGGACATCGGGCACGTGGAGGCAGACATGACAGTTGCTGGTAGTGTTTTTCAAACTGAAGCAGGGTATGAGTCTGTTTAACCCTTAAAGTATCAGAGAGGGTTTGCATGTGGTTGAAAAACAATGCACTGCACAACCCTCTGGTCCTTAAAGGGATGAGATTATCATGTGCTGTGAATGAAGTCTATGGCCTGTAGTACTGCTACCAACTGTCATGTCCGCCTCCATGGACAAGACATCCAGGACTGATTGAACATGTTATCTTTTGAATAACAGATCAAGGAAAACAATTGGAGGGGTCATTAGGATTTCCTGGCTAAATTAAGGTAAGCATGGGGGTGACAATTGGTTGGTGTGACTTCCCCTTTAACCTTCCATGTCCCCTAATAACCACAATATATTTATTTTCATCCTCTGCATTACCCTGTCCCCACTTGATACCGTTCACTTTGATTACATTAATCTCTGTTCATCCCCTACGGTTCCTCTGCACCCTTTGACTTCTGTCCTCCCAGCAGCCCCATTGGTTCCAGTAACCCTTTGAGTTGCAGAGGGAAATCATCGGGTACCCCTTTGATACTCAAAGGGTTAATGTCTATTATTCTACTCCTCTGCCAATATCTCATCTTTTGAATCACACTTAGGTATTTCATCACGTCTTCTGTGTCTCCCCCCTTAATCTTCTTACCCTATCAGTACCATCCCCCTTAATACTCTTTTTTTTTGTACCCTCCAGTCCTCCAGATGCCACCAATCCCACTTCTCTTTCTATACAGGATCACTATTCAACCATTATTAATTACCCTACTCTGACACACTGTGGCATATGTATAATGGTAAAAGTGGAATCATTCTGAGTGAACCAACTGCTCTGTAGGAAGCAAGTAAAGTTCCCTTTGATTCTAAGTGGACCTGTCTGGATCAGAAAGGTGTTGTTTGTTTTACAGATAATTAAAATCTGTATTTATGTTGTACTAGCCAATTTTCTGTAAAATAAATAATTGTTAAGAACTTAAACTTTATGTTTTGGTGGCACAGTCTGGCAGTTTATGCTAATTCCTGCACAGTATGCTAATTAGCCATGTTGGAGGTCAATAGTATTGCTTACTGTGTGCTAGTGTGTGGGCTCTGCATAGATTCATCCACAGTACAGTGGTATGTGCCAAAAGAATTCCACACTAAACCTGGCACTGTAATTGATATTCTAGTCCTACACATGCCAATGTCCAAATGAGTAATCTACTCACACCTAAAATTCTCCCCTTAGCTTTGCTTTCCAGAAAAAGGGGCACTGGAGAAGTGGGCACACCTTTCCTCTGCATCTTGTCGCATTTCATGTACTAGCAAGACGCAGTGGTAACTGAAGTAACGTTATGACATTTCTTATGCATCCTATTGGGGAGGTACTTGAGTTTGCTCACATTAATAATAACAACCCAACATTTATGTTATAATGGCCAGAAAATCTTATTAGCCCCTACAAATTTCTCTTTACTTTCATTTAAGTCTTGGATGTCATATCCATGCAGGCAGACATGAGAGGCAGCTGCCAGCAGGACCATAAGACACAAACTCCGCCCAAATAGCCCTGTAAGTATCAGAGGGGTGTACAATGTACTGTTAAGTAGACTCATGCACTCTGCCTGCTTTTGTTTGAAAAACTTATGTGGTTGCATAAATATGTATTTTAATTTAAGGAGAATGTATGTTTCTTTTTAAATTGAGAGAGATGCTTGTATGTCCCCTTTAACCCCTTAAGAACCAGCAGTCCAGGGAAGTTACCTTCCCTTAAGGATCGCTTTGATCCTTGCCGACGCGCCGGTACACGTGACTTGTTACTGGTCCTTAAGGCTATTGGCTTAAGCTCTTGCAGTGTAGTTTGTCTCTGTTACTACGTCCGTGGGGCTATTGGCTCAAGCTCTTGCAGTGTAGTTTGTCTCCGTTACTATGAACGTGGGGGCTATTGGCTCAAGCTCTTGCAGTTTAGTTTGTCTCCTTTACTACGCCTGTGGGGGCTGTTGGTTCAAGCTCTTGCAGTAAGGTTATCTCCGTTACTACACCCGTGGCGGCTATTGGCTCTAGCTCAACTCTGCAGTGTTTTGGCCTCAGTTCCTGCTCAGCCTAAGCAGCAATCTCTGTTCAATAGACTGACGGTGTTGTTTCATCTAGCACCACTTGCTGCTCCATTACCACCTTGGACGTGTCAAACACCACAACAGAGACTGTTTGATTTACATGTACTTTAACCATTGAGTAGCCTTATGTTTCTATGCCTGTCCTGTGACAGTATATGTATATTTATTGCATCTGTATACTGGGCCTGAGAAGGCATCTGTAAGCCACTAATCTCTCTATTATTCTGTATTGCCTATAGAGGGCGGTCTTTCTTGTTTGTTTTAATAAACTGTGTTTTATTCTAACCTGCTGGTCTGAGTGTCCTATAAAACCATTACAGTACGAAAGGGCCATGACCTCAGACAGCAAAGGTGAAAGTAATACACAAAACATCCACTGGAGAATGCATGCTCATGAGCAGCGCTTGGACCAGCTGGCACTGGCCTTACAAACTTTACTTGAGCGTACGGTACACCTTGACAAACCTAACCAGAATCCGGTGGTTCCCCAGTTTCGACACTGGATATCCAGTCTGTAGTTCCTACTACACATACCAGAGGCCTAACGGCGGCGCCGCCGTTACTGTTGAGATATGATGGCGAGCCTACCCCATACCACTTATTGCTGAATTATTTGACAGGTTAAAGGGCTCTTCCATCTTGTGTGTGGTATACCTCGATGATATATTGATTCACTCTGCCAACCTGACCCAGCATATTAAGGATGTCTCTGAGGTTTTGCTTAGATTACGTAAGAATAAACTGTTCTGTAAATTAGAAAAATGCGAGTTTCATAGGTCCCAAGTACCCTTCCTGGGGTTCGTAATTTCTAAAGATGGCATTGCTATGGACCAGGAGAAACTGGCAGCTGTCCTACAATGGCCTCGCCTCAAGGGGTTAAAAGCTATCCACCACTTTTTGGGCTTCGCCAACTATTATAGGAAATTTATCCAGAACTTTTCTACTATTGTGAAACCTCTGTCTGACTTGACACATAAGGGCGCTAATCCCTCTCAATGGTCCGAGGCAGCCGAAAATGCTTTTGAAACTCTGAAATCTGCCTTTGCTTCTGTCCGGTGCTGTTCCACCCCAATCCTGCCCTGCCATTCACCTTGGAAGTTGATGCCTCTGAGGTTGGTGTTGGGGCAGTGCTTTCCCAACGTCCTGTGGGAGGTGGCGCCTTGAGACCTTGTGGGTTCTTTTCTAAAAAACTCTCCAGTGCCCAAAGCCACTATGAAATTGGCGACAGAGAGCTTCTGGCTATTATTCTTGCACTAAAGGAATGGCGTCACCTATTGGAAGGTACCAGCACCCCGGTGTTAATCCTAACTGCCCACAAAAATTTAACTTATCTCTCTGAAGAAAAAAGGCTGTCCTCCCGACAAGCTAGGTGGGCACTTTTTCTATCTCGGTTCAGTTTTGTAGTGTCCTATCTACCAGGCTCAAAGAATGTTAGGGCAGATGCTCTGTCCAGACAGTTTGCATCGGACATTGAGAGGGATGAAGAACCAGTACCTATTATTCAACCAGATCATATCCTGGCAACAGTGTGTACTAGCATCACTTCGCCACTGGAGGAAGAGATTTTGGCATCTCAGGCAAGCGCTCCCCCAGAAACCCCAGTTGGCAAGTGTTTTGTAGATGAGCCATTCCGTACCCGTCTGTTGGAGACATACCATTCTTCTAAGGCTGCTGGGCATATCGGGAGGGATCAGCTAATATGGTCTCTATCAGTTATTTTGGTGGCCCTCCCTTAGAGCCGATTGCTCAGCTTTTACTGCAGCCTGTGCCACCTGTGCTCGTGCCAAGTCCCCCAGGCGTCTCCCAGTGGGCCTACTCCAACCTGTGCCTAATGGCGAACGTCCATGGTCCCACATATCGATTGACTTCCTGGGAGAACTGCCAGTATCTAGGGGGTACACGTTTATCCTTATAGTGGTCGACAGGTTCTCTAAGATGGCTCATTTCATGCCCGTCTCTGGCCTTCCGTTGGCCCAGGAATTGGCAATAGTTTTTGCCAGAGAAGTGTTCCGCTTGCATGGGGTACCCATTGTGGTGGTGTCTGACCGTGGGAGCCAGTTCGTGTCTAGATTCTGGAGGCCATTCTGTGGCCAGATGGGCATTCAATTGTCCTTTTCCTCCACCTACCATCCCCAGACCAATGGGGCCGCTAAACTTGCCAATCAGGGACTGGAGCAGTTCCTGCTTTGGTTTGTGACTGATCATCATGACAATTGGGCCGACCTATTGCCATGGGCAGAGTTCGCCAGGAATTGTGCAGTTAATTCATCGTCCGGGAGCTCCCCGTTTCTCATCAATTATGGGTTCTAGTCGTGCCTGCTCCCGGACTCATTTCATTTGCAGCAGATTCCCACTCTGGACGAGCATATTGAGCAGCTTCGCTCCACTTGGGCAGAGGTTCAGAGGACCCTCAGTCAGTCATTTCAGCGACATCAGCGGCATGCCAATCGTAGACGGCTGCAACCTGTCTCCTTCCAGGTTGGGGATAGGGTATGGCTCTCCTCCAGAAATCTCAGTCTGCAGGTGCCTTCCAATAAGTTGGCTCCCTGGTTCATTGGCCCGTTCAAAGTGATTTGCAAAGTGAATCCCGTCTCATACGCGTTGGAACTCCCAGCTTCTATGCGCATACATAATGTGTTCCATGTTTCGCTGTTAAAACCCTTGGTTTGCAACCGCTACACTACCACTCCAGTGATTCCTGGGCCTGTGGACGTTCAAGGCCAAGAGGAGTACGAAGTCCAGAATATTATTGATTCCAGGAGATTTAGGGGGAAATTGCAATATTTGGTCCATTGGAAGGGCTATGGCCCTGAGGAACATTCTTGGGTGGATCAGAAGGACCTCCATGCGCCTAGATTGTTATGCAATTTCCACTCTAAATATCCCCAGAAACCTAGACCTCCTGCAGGGAGAGGGGGTCTTTGAGAGGGGGGTACTATCACGGTGCCCGTGATCCTTAACTGTCACTCTCGGTTGTGGGCGCTCCTACTGACTGAGCCTGTTTGACCCACCCATTGTGGTCTTTTTATACCTGGCCTTTGGCACCTGTCAGGTGCCCTTTCGTGGTGTTCCTGAGCCAGTGTTGCTGTTGCTGTGTTCCAGTGTTCCTGCTTCCTGTGTACCGATTTGGCCTGTTTTGACAACGCTCCTGGTTTCCTGCTCTGTGATCTGACCCGGCCTGGCTGACGTTCCTGCTTGTGACCTGATCTGGCTTGTCTGAGAATCCTGCTCCATGATCTGACCCTGCCTGGCTGACGTTCCTGCTTGTGACTTGATCTGGCTTGTCTGAGAACCCTGCTCCGTGATCTGACCCGGCCTGGCTGACTTCCTGCTCCATGACCTGAACCGGCTTGCTGCTGACCCTGCCTCCGTTCCTGCCGCTGCTGCTTGGTGTCACCGAGGCAACATTCTGACTTCCACCTGTGCTTGTGGCAGGGCTGATCATGTCATAGCCTCTGTTAACTCTTGCAGAGCCATGCCTCTGTTCTCTGAGCCTCCGTTTGTACTTGCAGAGCTGTTATCTCCATTCCCTGAGCCTCCGTTTACACTTGCAGAGCTGTGTGTCTGTTCCCTGAGCCTCCGTTAACACTTGCAGAGCCACTGTCTCCGTTCACTGAGCCTCCAGTACACTTGCAGAGCTGCTGTCTCCATTTGCTGAGCCTCCATTAACACTTGCAGAGCCGTTGCCAGATCTTCTGCTACACTTGCTGAGCCGGTTATGTTTCAGAGCCTTGTATAGGTGGTGGCTCATCCTGTCTATCTTGCAGTGTAATCGGTCTCCTTCACCACGCCCATGGGAGGTGTCATTGGCTCTAGCTCGTACAGTGTTGCTCTCTGTTATACATCCGGTGGGGCTATTGGCTCAAGCTCTTGCAGTGATTAGTCTCTGTTAAACACCCGTGGGGGCTATTGGCTCAAGCTCTTGCAGTGTAGTTTGTCTCCGTTACTACGCAGTGGGGGCTATTGGCTCAAGCTCTTGCAGTGAGGTTATCTCCGTTACTACGCCCGTGGGGGGTACTGGCTCTAGCTCAACTCTGCAGTGTTTTGGGCTCAGTTCCTGCTCAGCCTAAGCAGCAATCTCTGTTCAATAGACTGATGGTGTTGTTTCATCTAGCACCACTTGCTGCTCCATTACCACCTTGGGCGTGTCAAACACCACAACAGAGACTGTTTGATTTACATGTACTTTAACCATTGAGTAGCCTTATGTTTCTATGCCTGTCCTGTAACAGTATATGTATATTTATTGCATCTGTATACTGGGCCTGAGAAGGCATCTGTAAGCCACTAATCTCTCTATTATTCTGTATTGCCTATAGAGGGCGGACTTTCTTGTTTGTTTTAATAAACTGTGTTTTATTCTAACCTGCTGGTCTGAGTGTCCTATAAAACCGTTACACAACCCCTCTTTCCACACTTAAACATTCCTTTCTCCACCGACAGAAAGACATCCCCAGCCCCCCGGCATCTTTCTTCTTGTTTATTTTCTTATATATATCACTTGGTGCCACTATTTGTTTAATATTCTTATACTTTCTAAAAGAGACTCTCGGTCTCTCTTCTAACATGAGCCCCAGTACAGGATCTTTCCTTAATATGTGCCAGTGCTTTCTGAGGATCCCCTCCACCCGATGTGCTTTCTAGTTGTACATAGTTGTAAAGAAGGGTATCCAATCCCCCTGTTCCTTCCTTTTCTCTTTGTACTGTATAAGTTCTTTCCTCTGTATCTTTTTTTTACCCTTTCTTCAGCCTGATACAATAATTGACTTTGATATCCCTTCTCTAAAAATTTGTATCTCACTATTAGTGCCTCTGATTGAAAATCTGTCTCCCTTGTGCAATTACGCCTCACCCTCTGAAGCTGTCCATAATGATAATGAGTATCTTGAGATACTGATAATGATCACACTGAACTCTATAATGATACTGGGTATCTCAAGATACTGATAATGATCACACTGAACACTATAATGATATTTGGCATCTCTAGATACTGATAATCACACCGAACTCTGCAATGATACTTAGTATTTCTAGATACTGACTGACCACAGAACTCTATAACGATAATGAATATCTCTCTAGATAATGATAAAGATCACATTGAACTCTATAATGATACTGTGCATCTCTAGATAGTGATAATGATCACTGAACTTTATAATGATACCGAGTATCTCTAGACACTGATTGACCACACAACTCTGTAATGATACTGAATATCTCTAGATGCCGATTGACCACATAACCCTATAATGACACTGAGTATCTCTAGATGATGATTGACCACATAACCCTATAAAGATACTGAGTATCTCTAGATGCTGATTGACCACACAACTCTATAATAATATTGAGTATCTCTAGATACTGATAAAGATCAATGAACTCTATAATGATACTGAGTATCTCTAGATAGTGATAATGATCACTGAACTGCATAATGACAGTAACACTATACACTGATAATGATCACTGAACGGCATAATGATACTGAGTATCTCTATGCACTGATATGCAATACATTAGTCCTAGAATTGCTCCAGTTCTTTTCAGAACATCTCTCTTTAAGTTAATTTATAGACTAACCGCTGTTCCTTTATCTTGGTTTATGTCATGTGGAGAGATTGTGCTGTATGACTTGCATTTGTATAAAGTTGAATTTAATGTGTTTAAATGAACTTGTGTCACTTAGTTTATTTATTTTACTATTTGGCTTGATTTCTTTGTCAGTAGAGGACCCATCAGGCGCTCATTCCCATGTGTATACAAATTATATTTGGAGGAGAACACGCGTTTTCACAATTTATTTCTTGTAATCTGGCATCAACACATGATTTAAAGGGATAGTAATGTTTCATAATAAAAGCCGCTCTAATTAATCATTATAGTATTTGGACTTTGGAGAGTGTTATTTCAGTTCTGTCAGAGTTGTAGTTCCAGAGTAATTCAATGACAAAGTGTCCCCCTCCCGCCCCTTTTACTGATGTAACACTGCTCAGCCAGATCAGAAGGGAGGTGCCCAGGTAGACTGCAGAGACTTCAATTAAGATAAGGGAAAAACCTGAAAAGCTTGTCAAGGGGGACAGGGATTTCATTGTTCTCATAGGAATAAGAGTGTCCACTTCTGTTATCTGTCTGGTCTATGGACTGCATTCCACATCTGAGAAGAGATTGTTTACACTAGGTAAAAGGGGCGGGAGGGGAAACTTTGCTTGTTAATATCTCTCAAACCATAAAGGTTTGTGAGATAAGACTTATATCGTTCTTCATGTTTTTTTAATGTCTAATGTTCTTTCTTCCTGTTTGTTGAATTCTAAGGACTTATGTAACAAGTGAAAGGGTTAATATCCCCACTGAAATCAATAGGAATTTGTGTATTGTTTTGGTATATTTGGTCACTATGTTATGATGGTTTGTTCCAGAACTGTACTGCTGTACTGCTTTACTGCCCAAAGGGTTATATTTATAAAAGAAAAAGCACAGAAATTCTGGAGCAAACCAACTGCTAAATATTTATTAACCCTTTGAGCACCAGAGAGGCAAGCAACGCATTGCAGAGTAATGTGTTGTGTGCCTTTCTGGCACTCAGAGGGTTAAAGAAACAGTGCCGCTGATTTAATGGGAGTTTATTTTAATATGGTTCTGTTCTTCTACAGATTTGCCCCACTTTTCTTTGATAGATGTGCCCTAATGTGATTGGTATATAGGCATAACTTAGGCACACACCCGCTTTGTACCTAGGAACTACCATTTGCACCTGAAAAGTCTGCTCCAATGCATGTGTACTTTTACCCAATGAATCTGATGTACTTAACTTTCAAAGCAATGCATTGGGTACCCCTCTGGCACTCATAGTGTTAATACCTGCTGTAGATCTGAGGATGGGAGGGTCCACATGATGTGTTTATTGTGGGAGGGACTTATTCAGGTGGGTGTAGGTGGTTGAAAGTAGGAGTTTTCCACGAAATTGGGTGGAAAATGGTGGAAATCGAGTGGGAGTGGGCTGAACAGACAGAAAAGTGGGTGACATTATAGTTGAGTTATAGCTGGGGATGACAGGAGCTATAGACACTAAGAGCTGGAGGTCACAGCAGCGCAGAAGCCATCCAGCCACACATCTCTTCTGCCTTACCCGTTCCACACGTTGCACTCATTTTCTAACTTTAGAACTGCTCATTGTCTGCTCTGACGGGTAGTAAAGGGATAGTATTTCCAAAAAAAATGAAATATACCTCCAATTGTCCAGTTTAATTTTCTATACTGAATACTATGATCTGATAACCCTTTACCGTCATGTTTGGCTGAAAAATCCAATCAAAAGTTTCCCCCTCCAGACCCTTTTCAGCACGTCACACAGACGTCACACAGACTGCCAGTCCAGACAGATCGCAATATTGTGTCGGAATAAGGAAAGACAATATTGTCCCTCATTGACATATGTCCGATCAAGTGACCGGATTTCAGATCTGAGGGAAGTCTACATGACGCCCTGAAAAGCTGCTGGAGGTGGAAAGTTTTAATTGATTTTTGAAAGGGATAGTAATACTTGAAAATAATTGTATTTTATATTGTAGCCCTTAAAAAAACATGAAAAATTATATAAGTCTTATCTCCCAAACCTTTATGCTTTGGGAGATATTCACATTTAAAATACAGTAAAATGCTGTTTTCCTGGCTGTTTCAGCGAAGTCTGCCATCTAGTGGACAGATTTGGAATTCGGTCCACAGAGCAACCAGCAGCTCTTTAGCAGTGCCGAGATCACGATCTTTGAAAAGAACTACTTAATTGGAACTATCTACAAAGTGTGCCTGGCTTGAAAGCACACTTTGTAGACCATTCCAATCAAGAAATTCTTTTTTTAAAGATGGTGATCTCAGCACTTCTGGAGAGGCACAACCGGTCCCGGGACCGGATTCCAAATCTGAAGGGTGGAGCAATGACGTCACTCCAGGGGAAACTTTACTTCTGAATATCTCCCAAACCATAAAGGTTTGGGAGATAAGACTTATATCATTTTTCAAGTTTTTTTAAGGGCTACAATATAAAATAAACTTCTTTTCAAGTATTACTATCCCTTTAAGCAGGACATGACATAAAGGATTATCAGAACATACTATTCATTATAAAAAATGTAAATGAACAATCTGAGGTATATTGATTTTTTTTACAATACTATCCCTTTAACATTAATGGGATCCCTAAGTCTTTATCAGTGAGTCATGTGTTTTCTTGCTGGACGGGGGGGTAACCTTTTGAGTGCCAAAAGGGTGAGCAACGCATTGCCCTGTCACCCACCCGTGAGTGGGTGGAAGCATGCTGAAGACCAATGGTGGGAGAGTAGGTTGAGGGCTGTGATGAGTGGGACACTGAAAAAATAGAAAAAAACAGGCAGCGCCATCCTATATGGTGTAACAGCAATACTTAATCCTTATACAAAAATTAGTGTATGTACCATGTAAAAATCTAGACACTAAATAGTAGTGTGAAAAACCACCCAAAGTACTGAGTAGATGTCCAGTAGTTGGGGGGGTCCATTTCATTATATCACATGATTAAAGAAGCAGTAAACCTTTTTTTTATAAAAAAAAATATATATATATTGTAGGATGTTTCCTGTTGAGTAAAATATGGGTACTCCCACTGCTGAGAGATGTATATTTCCAGAGTTATTACCATTTAAACCTGTGTTTTTTTTACATTAGCAGTGCCCTCTAGTGGTCAAATTCCAATTAGTTATTCTGTTACACTCTAATAGAGAAGAAAGTCAGTGACTTACAGTTCTTCATAGAATGTGATAGAAACTGCTGAGTAAATTCCTGTCAGAACTACCAGGAAGTAAATGTGCAGTAATTCACTACCTAATTATTTGAACTGTTATATCATTTGAATAAAACAACTGTTTTATTCAGTGGGGGTGACATTGTTTTACTCAGCAGGAAAAGCTTTATAACATATGGGTTTTCATAATAAAAGTTTACTGCTCCTTTAACCCCTTAGTGACAGCCGCGTGCGTACGTGGCTGTCACCTTAACGCCCGGCTAACATTTTTTTTTTTTTTTTTAAAGGATTCCAGAGTCCCCAAATGGCGTGCAGCCACACGGAGACCCGGACTTCCGGGACTTACCAGGTACGTCCTCTGTCACTAAGTGACAGTTTTTGCGGGACATACCTGGTAAGTCATTTGTCAGAATGGGGTTAACATAATCCAAGGATAGGCAGTTTGTGGCCCTCCAGCTGCTGCCAGACTACAACTCCCATCAAAGCATTCAAGACCTTTCAAAATGTTAGAAACCCCTTTTAAGTTAATCCATTGAGTGCCAGAGAGGTATCTGCATTGGATACCTCCCTGGCACTTAATGGGTTAAATAAATGGGAATTTGCGATTGTTTATTGCTCCAATGTGGTGCCGTTGGTTTGCTCCAGAACTGCTCCTCTCCAGCTTATTAAATACATGTCTTTGTTTACACTAGAATTGCCCCACTTTCCTTTATACATCTCCCCCTATGTGTCTTTCTCCCCTGCCTTTTACGCTGCTGTATATATATAAACGATCTACTTTGAATAAACAAGTCTTACCTCAGCCCTCTCACTAGATATGTATTTGGTTAGTCCCTGAAGACGTGTGGTGCAAAGTCAAGAACAGTTCTGTAGTATTCAAGAAAGACCGCACCGGAGGTTTATGAAGGCAGCGGCCACTGCAGATTGCCTCTGCTGTACGCATAGGAAGGAGCCAACCACTAGGGACTGTCTACTATTTGCTGAACCAAGAAGGAATCTTCCAGCAGTGAACACTGTGACCTTTTCTACATGCCTGACTCTCATAAGATTTATATAGGCCACGCTTTTTCTTCTCTAATAACTAAATGACAAGTGTGTTGCAAAATTACATGTCCTTTTTTTTTTAAATCCCTGCGGTCTGACTGTGAAGTTCATATACTATGAAATTGTGGTGTGGCCTTGTTCAGACCAACTGCATCATGTATTAGAGCACTCCCTAGCATTCAAGAGGCAAACGCTCTAATAAACATACTTGGCAACTCTCAGGGTTTTAACCCAAATCTCAGGGTGAATGGCCAATTTCTCAGAGTGAGAGAGTCAACTGTTTTCTTACTTTATGATCTACAACAATGTACTGCTCATTTAGTGTATACATTAGTGATATTTCTACCAGAAAGGCAGAGGGAGAAGTCCTGCTTGTCTTGTGAGTGTTTAATCCTTTGAGTGCCAGAAAGGTACACAACTCATTGCTTTGCAATGTGTTGTGTGTCTCTCTGGCACTCATAGGGTTAAGATGTGATCTCTCAGAACTGGAGCATGTTAAAGGGATAGTAATGTTTCACAATAAAAGCAGCTCCAATTAATCTTTGTAGTATTTTGGCCATGGAGAGTGTTATTTAAATACTTTCAAAGGTGTACTTCAAGAGAAATCGAATGATAAAGTATCCCCCTCCTGCCACTTTTACTGATGTAACACTGCTCACTTCAGACAGAAACACTGTCCAGATGGATCGCAGAGAGGGACAATCTTCAGTGAGGTTAAGGAAAAAGCCTGTCAAGGAAGGCAGGATTTTCATTGTTCTCACAGTAAGATCCACATCTGAGGAGAGGTAGCTTACACTATGTAAAAGGGGCGGGAGGGGGATATTTATCATTCAATTACTCTTGAACTACAACTCTGACAGTATTGAAATAACACTCTCCATGGCCCAAATACTATGAAGATGAATTGGAGCTGCTTTTATTTTGAAATTATTATCCCTTTAAAGGTTCCAAGAGGACTGATAGGATCATCTTTGGTTTACGACAAACACTAGCATAACAACTAGATCCTAGAATCCTAGAATCTACTTTGTTGGGAGAGTTAAGGGTTAGTATTTCAAAGATCTCAGGGTGAGCTCAATTCAAAACTTACAAGAAAGAAAAATTCAGCGGCTCCTTAGTTCCAGGCTGATAAACGTCTGAGTGTGCTCAAGATAACAGAAATGCTACAACCTTTGTGCCCAGCCTAGAAAAGACCTTCCCAAGTCCAATACATGTAGCACAAATGAAAAAACTAGGTTGCACTCTAAGGTGATATCGATCAGTGATAAAATCACAATATTTATTCAAAAATTTTTAAAAACATAGTAGACTCTCAATTCACTCACATACTCTGAGGTGTCGGGATTTACTTTAAATTCATCAATGCATTTCACGTCAACCACGCTTACTCATGATGAGTTACAAGATCAGTCCACTATCTGAAAACTATTCCACCAAGGGACAAGCTGGACAAGAGAAAATCATCGGGTGTCTCTTAGTAACCTTAATTATAATCTTTGTACTAAATTCTGTTTGCCCGTGTAGTGCTTGTACATTACACATTTGATACTTGTACATTTAATAATAAAAGACATCTTGTTCTCTCAAAATATATAAATAACTAGTTTAAAAGCCCATGTACATGGGCCACAGTGCCACCCAGCAGCCACGACTGGTGCCCAGAGCCTCTCTGCTCACTGCCCGAGCTGCAGTCATGTGCAGTACAGAGTGCCCGAATGTGCCGAGGCTGATACGGACCAGGGCGCTCCGAATTCGGACCGTAGTTCTCTCTCCGCAGAGAGGGCTCTGGTCCGAATTCGGAGCACCCCTCTCCATATCAGCCGCGGAGCGTTCTGGGAGTCTGTGCTGCGCTTGACTGCAGCGCACGCAGTCTCTACTACGCATGACGGCTTCTGACAAACATCCTAGAGAATTATTATATAAGATATACAGTGAATGAAAAATGAGTTATTATTATTATAATTCTTTATTTACATAGCGCCAACTAATTCCGCAGTGGCTGTACAATTGGGAATAGAAATACAGAGTATTAAATGTGGAGTACATAAGGATCAGAGGGCCCTGCTTGTGAGATCTTACAGTCTAGAGAAAGGTGGGTTTGACACAGAGGGAGTAAGAGCTGTTGGGTGTAAGTGCCTCCTGCCCCATGAACAGCCAGTCAGTGGGTTGGAGTGAGAAGTGCTGTTGAGTGCAGTGGTTCAGGCAAGGGGTGATTATCAATCCATACAGAAACATTTAAACCTTAATATTATACTCTCACCGAAATAAAAATGAATAAAATAATAGTGACAAAATATAAATAAATAAAGTAGAATATATTATGAAATATTGTGATTTAAATGTACAATATTAAATACAACATTTAATTGTGTGTTTTCTCAAAATATAAATTATTAATGTTACTATACTAAACTAGCATAAGAACTCAGTTAAGACAAACCTGACTATACCATGTCAACAAATACCGTCCGTATAGATCCAGTCACACAAACTTCATCATAATACGTAAGCACTATAGTCAATCAATTCATGAACCAAAGCAATACCAACCAAAGATCTGCACAGACATTCCCGTAAGTAAGCTAAATCCAAAAGTGGAATAAATAGTGCACCAACCAGGAATGCTGAAAAAATGACCAAATTTTGGTCATATTGGTCATATTCACAAGTAACGCATAAACAAATGTATTAATTGTATATCCATTTATGGATTCCCAATCAACATTTCTAAAGAAAAGGATAAAAATGTGTGGATAATAATGAAAGATAGAATATAGTCAACCATTAATATCCTTACATCTTCATATTCCTATATCCAAGATGTAATATTGTAATGATCAAACATAACAAGATACATTGTATTCTCTTTTTAAACCTTCTGGAAATCTAGTCCTTAGGGTAAAAATCCAGAACACCTCTCTTCTAGAGAGAAGGCTATCCAGACTGCCCCTCCTAATTCCAAGGTTAACCTTCTCCTTTCCAGAATTGCAGTTCACATAACTCCTCTTATCATAAGACCTCCCTGGTAAAATGCTTGTAAATGTGTATCCGTGAACATAATTTGCATCTAATTCCTCCACATTTAAACATCCCAATGGTGGATATCCAAATTTTCGAGCCCACCTTGGTTTCTCCCTTATAAATACTGGATGATTCAAGATTACCTAAAGTACTGGCCCTTTTAGCCAAACATTTTAGACACTTTAAAACAATACCTATCAGTTGATAGAATCCCACGGGGCCTTCACATAAAAAAAAAGTCTACTTTCATAAAGGATGATGTGACTTTTATGAATAGATGGAATAAAATATTGACTGAATGTTCAGATTCCTTGATGTTGTTTATAATAGAATAGAAACAAGATGTCCTTACTGGATTGCAAGGACATAAAATCTAAACAAGAACAGATGTCGATCCAACAAGACACTTCAGAGTTTGAAGAATTGGACAAGAAGTTGACTCATCAATTAGAACAACTTGAAAATACTGTCATGGAAATGAAGAAGAAATTCTTACGTGACGAGAATGCTTATGATACAGATTGTGTCTATACTTGGAAAAAAACATTTATTTAGATGTTATATGTTATGAAGGCAGAAGGTCTATTTTAAAGAAGTCCTTCAGAACCAGGAAGGTTAGCTTTTTGAGTACCTTTATGTTTGATCATTATACTATTACATCTTGGATATAAGAATATAAAGATATAAGGATATTAATGGTTAACAATATTCTTTCTTTATTATCCACACATTTTTATCCTTCTCTTGTGACATCATTGTATCATACTGCCTCAGTGTTAGATTGACAGTTGTCTACCATTATGATATATTTCTAATATGATTGGGCTCCTCATTATGCATTACAAGTTTCACAAATATATAGTATATTTGAATTTTTTTATTTTTTTAGATTTTTTTGGTTTTATAAATGTTGATTGGGAATCCATAAATGGATATACAATTAATACATTTGTTTAAGGGTTACTTGTGAATATGACCAGAATTTGCTTATTTTTTCAGACTTCCTGGTTAGTCCACTATTCATTCCATTTTTGCATTTAGCTTAGGTACGGGAATGTCTGTGTAGATCCTTGGTTGGCATGGCTTTGGTTCATCAACTGATTAACTATAGTGCTTACATATCACGGTGAAGTTTTTTGTGACTGGATCTGTATGGACGGACCTGTATTTGTTGACATGGTATAGTCAGGTTTGTCTTAACTGAGTTCTTATGCTAGTTTAGTATAATCACATTTTATACTTCAATTGAGAAAACACACGATTAAGTATTGTATTTAATATGGTACATTTATCTCACAATATTTCTCAATATATTAAACTTTATTTATTTTTTGCAACTATTTTTGTATTAATTTTTATTTCGGTGAGAGGATAATATTAAGTTTTAAATGTTTCTGAATGGATTGATAAAAACAAATTGCTAATTCACTGTATATTATTTATATGTATTTTGAGAAAACTACTAGTTGAAGAGCCTGAGTACACAGGCCACAGTGCCAGCCGGTCGCAAGGCAGTCATGCACAATAGAGACTGCCCGCGCCGTGGCTGATACTTCGGAGCACCCCGCTCTGTATCAGCCGCATCACAGGCAGTCTCTATTGCGCATGACTGCATCCTTACAAACTTTTAGCAAATTATTATATAGGATGGTGAATATGTACAAGTATCTAATGGGTTACTGTGTGAGCACTACACAGGCAAAGAGAACTTAGTACAACGGTTATAAATAAGGTTACTAAGAGACACCTGATGATCTTTTTCTTGTCCAGCTTGTCCATTGGTGGAATAGCTTTCAAATAGTGGACTGACCTTGTTACTCACTTTATCATCATGAGTAAGTGTGGTTCACGAGAAACGCGTTGATGAATTTGAAGTAAATCCCTACACTTCGGAGGTCGTGAGTGAATTGTGAGTCTACTCTGTTTTTAAAAATTGTTTTAATAAATTGTGTGATTTTATCACTGGATCGATATCACCTAATAGTACAGCCTATTTTTTCATTTCAAAACTTCCCAGGTATAAATCAATGGGTATTTTTTTTTATTTTTTTTTTAAATAAATCTCCTAAGGTAGACTTGGTTTGCACCAAAATTGCTCCACTTGTTTGTAATGCATCAGGCACAGTGGATCCATCCCAATGTTAACCCTTTAAGGATTAGAGGTGTCCGCAATGTGTTGCACACGCCTCTCATTATCAATGGATTAAAGTAGCCCTACGGTTTTATTGTGAATACATTTCCAGTATAAAGCTGTTTGTGCGAAGGAATGAGGCGCACACCCCTCTGGAACTATGTTTTAATGAACAGGAAAATTCCTGTGTGAAATTCATTGCTTCCCACTGGTCCTTAAAGTGTTAACCCTTTCAATGCTAGAGGGTACGCGACGCATTGCAAAGCAATGTGTTGCGTACCCCTCTGGCATTGAAAGGGTTAAAGATACTTCTCTTGCCCTCACTCTGATTATACTAGAATAGATTTTATTTTTGGTTCAAAGCTCTAATGTCCTCTCATTTTAAGTTTTACATATCTGTAGTCACAACAGGGGTAGCCACACTTTAAAGACTGGGAACATCCTTATTGTTGTCAAACTCTTTTGAGTCTCCTGTAGGTACACATTCCCAATCCATACACTGCCTTTAGGGCAGTCTGTAGGGTCTAATTGTAATCCCCTCCTGAGTCAGTCTGTGAAATATGCACAGACTTTAGGTAAGTCTATTGGACCTAATAGTAAGCCCTCTCAACCAGCCCTTTGTCTCCTCCTGGGGGGCCAGCCACAACGTTCTCTTTGCTTCTTAGTTAGAATATTTTCCAGTTAAATACTCTGAGTGATCATTTCTACTACTTCTTCTATTTCCTGGCTAATTCATGATTCTTTCTTTGGTATCCTTGAAACAAAGGACCAAAGAGCAAAATAATTAGTGAAATGTTTCTCTTTAGACAATCCCTCGTGAGTTTTCAAGCTCCCACATTAATCTTTGCAAAGCTCCCAGAGGAATTACTGTGTGTATACTGATTTCCAATGATTTTAACCACAAAAAGCTTTGGCATTATAATGAAATATTTGTATCACAGAGGGGAATATGTATTTTAATGGAACTGAGATTTCCAAGTGGATTACCAAGTGGCGTCTGAGGAAAACCAATTAGAATTGCAAGGGCCAAGTAAGCAAATTTGTGATTTGCTAGCAGTCTGTTCATAATCTCATAGACTAACATGGACTACATTGACACATCTGTGAGTGAGTTGTAACCCAGCAAGAACACATCCAACATTCCCATCAGTCCATTAATTCTCCACCCTGTTTCCTAGTTCAGGGGAAAGGTCAGGAACTGGAAAAAAAAAGAGGGGAGAGTTACTTAAATCATATATTTTGCTTGTTTTGTGTTATATAAATGAGTGTGGCCGTGGTAAAGTTCAGGGGTTTAGCAGTGCCTGGGTAAGCTGTGGATTTCTAAGTCTGGGAATGGCCACATTTACTCAGTTGTCTTTGATTTTAGGGAGCAGATGTATAGCGGTATGTCAGCTTATGAAGCATCAAATGAAGAGGCTCCATGTAACAGTACAATGTGCTGGTCTCCATTCAATGGTACAATGGTTTTGAAGAAACCAACAACAACCTCTAGTAGTTCATGTGGGGAGCCTGAAAGTAGCAAATATTACCTTTAGATACTTGCTGTTACAGGCATTTTATTGCAGAGCTCACATTGAGCTCACAGAGCACATTGATTGTACATTGTGATGGGGACAAACTTTATTATGAAATGGAGCTCATGCTGATGAAAACACATAAAAGTGCAGAATAAGGACTACCAAAGGGCCATCCATGCCTCTCAGCAATGTAACATAGAGCACGTTATGGTCTGGAAGTAGTACTGTCCTGCCCAAATCACATCCCTAGTTATATCTTTAGTCAGATGTCACCGGGGCAGTAAACTGGTTCTTGAAGGAGGAATTTATCTAACTCCTCCCTACTGCTCCACTCCATGTGTCCCTACTCTCCTTCCTTTGTCCAGGGCCTAGGCATTCTAGGCACTTTTAGCTCTGCCCATGGCTACACCCCAGCTCTTCACAGTACCTCCACCCCCAGTCCCATCCACTGTTTTCTGGCACTGAAAATACATTCGGTCTATAACATGCATGGACAAAAAAAAAGCTTTAACCCTTTGCTCCGCAAGATTTGTGCCCAGAATTCAGAGTAGGGGTGTGACCAGCACAGCTGAGGCACCCCTCATAATTTAAACTCTAGGCAGTTACCTATTCTGCCTACTGGGAAATTCTATGAAAAAAGAGGATGGAGAACAAGAGGGGTGCAACTTATGCAGGATAAAAGGACAGGTTGCAACCACCACAAAACACCCTGTGGATGTGTTCTCACAATAGAAGTTACTTGGATCCTACATATGTAGGTCACAACACGCTGTGTCTCTGGTATATAGACCACTGTCCCAGATGCATCTAAAACCTTATAGTTTGGAATGATAGGTCTGTAGGCAGCTCCTCTAACTCTCTCTCCCCAGCAGAATATATCAGGCAAAAAACAAAAAAAGATAGTGAAATACAGCTACAAATATTATAAAATAGTGAATAAAATTAGTGTACTCACAAGTGTAGTGGTCAGGATGGGAATCCTCCCAAAAGCCAGACAAGACAGCCTACAGAAATAATAACCATTTGAGTACCAGAGGGGTACGCAACACATTGCAAAGCAATGTGTTGCGTACCACTCTGGCACTCAAAGGGTTAAACTATCTCCGTACAGAAGAACTCCAGTATCAGGGAAGAAGGCATTGGTGACTGCACACCATACAAATAAGAATTACAGCCCTCCACTCTTACTCATTTTGATGCCGAACACCTCGTTCTCAGAGGTAATGGGCAGACAAACATATACGGTTTTTCTGCCCATTATCTTCCCTGTATACTGGAGTTATTCCTAACCGAGATGGTTTAATTTCTCCATAGACTGTCTTGTTGTGCTTTTGGGGGTATTCCCATACACTTTTTAGGATATTTGTTGCTGCATGTTTCACTGCTGTCTAGCATGTGTCTCCCACCAATCTAATGTCTCTCTTCCCAGTTTCATGTTTCTTTCCCCCTTTAGTGTTTCTATCCCCCTCCTTATGTCTCTTCTCCCCCACTTACATCTCCACCCCCCACGTGTCTCTCCCCTTTAGTGTTTCTATCCCCCTCCTTATGTCTCTTCTCCCCCACTTACATCTCCACCCCCCACGTGTCTCTCCCCTTTAGTGTTTCTATCCCCCTCCTTATGTCTCTTCTCCCCCACTTACATCTCCACCCCCCATGTGTCTCTCCCCTTTCTGTGCATCTCATCCCTTTCCACATCCCCCCCCACACGTATTTCTTTCGCATTCTTCCATGTCTATCTCCCGTCTCAGCTTTTCAGCAAACAAAGGCATTCCCACTGATGGAATATGGTATAAGCTATTACAGACCAGGCTGCCATTTTTGTAGAGTTTGCATTCAAAATATTTTGCAGTCAGATAGTGCTATTGTTGTCTACAGACACCAAGAGCAGCAGTACCACCAGCACCACTGGTCTTGTACCCAAATTCTCAAAAAGAAAATGGAAGCATATTAGAGTTGAGGATGTACCTCAGGTTTATACAGCAGACCTTACTATCATTATTAATTAATATATTTTCCATGATAAGAGTATGTTGCCACTTTAAGGACTCAATCACACTTGTGATGTTAGTGCAGTGTTTTGAATGTTTCTCTAAAATCAAGTACTTAGAGAAACCCACTGCCTATGGTGATACTGCACAGATGAATGTAGAAGAACACAGCATGATGCAAATCCACTGCGTTCATGTGTTGTGCACCAGTTACTTTGCTAGAGCTGGACCGTGTGGTGGTCTATGGGCTGTAGTACTGCAGATCATTCACACTAGAGAGCTAGATGTTGATACGAGCACTGTAACATCCAATGAATGGGCATCAGCTGATGATATATGGCTGGTCCTGACGCTAAACCTCCTACACACCTCCCCCACCCTAGAGGGGATCACAAGAGAAATGCTGGAAACCCAAAACATGCAGCTTTAAAGCGGAACTATCATCAACCTTATATTGAGCCCTAAATCCTAATTACAATATTGATATGCATTTACTTACTTGTACTTTCAAGAATAATTGTGGCATTAGTGAAAAATAGAACCTTTTAGGCAGGCAGGCATTGGCAGGCATCTTGCCGTAGGCGCTTTCTGCACCTGCGCCATCAGTCCTTTCCAGTGCCTTTAGGACACAGCAGACTCAGAGGTACCTTCTCTGCAAGATGTCTGCACTGTTTCCCACTGCATGTCTGCCTAAAAAGTTCTATTTTTCACTAATGCCGCAATTATTCAAGGACGTGTATGCATATCGCTATAATAATTAGGATTTGGGGCTCAATATAAAGTTGATGATAGTTCCACTTTAATGGATCCATATTACAGCTCCAATCAAGTCACAGATGTGAGCCTGGCTTAAACGGATAGTAATGTTTAGTTACTAAACTACAATTGAGTCTTCTTTATACATTTTTATAACAATGTGTGAAGTATAACCTTCTAAAACATTGTGGTTTTAATTTATTCTATAATACAGTTACCCCCTCCCACCGCTTTTACATACCTCAAGCAGCCTCCCCTCAGATCTGGAATCCGGTCATTGGACCGGACAGATCTCAGCGAGATACAAACTTCTTTCCTTCGGTATAAGCATACCTGGGAACGTTTTGGTCTGGGCTCCCCAGAGGGGACTCCTGTGGTGCCGCTGAGGGAAGGGAAATGACGCAATTCGCATGATAAAAGGGGCTGGATTTAATAGTGAGTGTGGGAAGGGCTTGTAAAACATAGGCAGAACAGACTGGGGAAGGAGGAAAAGAAGGCGGGGAGTGGGAGGAGCAGGGTAGGAAGGAGCACAAGTGGACATTGTTTCATGAGGAACTCCCCACATCCGGAGAATCAGACACTGCCCTGGGGACCCGGTAATGCGGAGTCTCTGGGGCAAAACCACAGAGTTCCCAGCTATGGGTATAAGTGAAACCCTGCCCCCTTGAGGAAAGAGTGCAAGTTTTTCCTTATGCTGAAAGAAGATTGTCCCTCGTTGCTATCCATTCCAACCAGCTTGCCAAGGCTTCTTGAGGTAAGTAAAAAGGGTGGGAGGAGGAAACGTTGTTATAGAATAAAGGTAAAATATATAGAAGGTTATACTAATAATATGTAGAAGGTTATACTAATAAACAATGTTATAAAAATGTATAAAGAAGACTCAATTGTAGTTTAGTAACTAAACATTACTATCCCTTTAAAGGTGAAAACACGTTTGAGTTGTCAGTTGGTGCACCTGCAAATATTTATTATCTAATCTCCCATTTTACACTATCAGTTTTTCTTTTTCTGTTTTTTATATTGATACCATCTTGACTATTAAGAGCTTATCTCTTGTATGTGTTGAAATGAAAGCCTTTCCAGTGTCCTAATGAATAAACACAGATTCTTCCCTTGAATATGGTCTCCTTGGATTGCTTGCTGAGCAGTGATGTCCCATAGGCTATGATGCTGGGCATTGTTACACAGAATTCTCTTACATCATCAAGCTGTGAACAGTCTCTATCCAGCCCTGAACCGTCTGGTTTGCCTTTCAGAACATGTTATCTAGGTGTCAATGCAGACACCATTAGTGTACTCACTGGTAAACAAACCACAATGTTTCTTTTTTAAGTTATTATTTTTAACCCTTTGAGCGTCAGAGAGGTATCCAACGTAATGCACTGGATACCTCTCTGGCACTCAAATGGTTAAAGGTTAAGTTTACCCTTGGGATTAGTGGGTCTTAACTTGTTTAACACCTTGAACGCATTCCATTGGAGATATCTCTAACATTCAAGGGGTTAAAGTGGACTTGTTATCCTAAGGTACATTTAGTTCATTTTGAGGGAAATTAAAAATGGTCTGTATGTTGTGCCAGCCATTTGTTTTGTAATATACATAGGTTTTGAAAAATGATCCTTCAGTTGTTGGTGGCATAGTATGGCACATTATGCTAAGAGCCCACACACTGCAGCATTTCTAATAGCACTGAGAACAATACGTTTGATCTCACACAGAATGAATTAGTAGACTGAACAGGGAATTAGCACATTGTTCCACCAACACATAAATGTTCATTTCTCAAAAATAATTTATTTTACAGAAACAAGTCTAGTAATACAGGGAAGTGCAAATTCTCTGTACAACCAGCTAAACAATGCATTGCGTACCCCTCTGGCACTGAAAGGGTTAAGGTGACAGGTCCAGTTTAACAGATTAATTTAGCTAGACAAGTGTTTCTCATAAAACCTTCATCTATCTATCTATCTATCTATCTATCCTTCTGTCTATTACTAATGGTAGCATGGCATTGCTTGTCACCGACAGAATGACATGAAAGGGAGGCGGAAGCAATATGGCGAAGGGGAGGGAGAGATGGTGAGGCAATGGGAAAGGTGGAAAGGGAAGGATATGAGGCAAAATGGAGGGTGCGATGAGATAAATAAGGGGAGGTGATGAGGTGAAGGGGAGGTTATGAGGCGTGGGGAAAACAGTGCGGCAAAGGGAAGGGTGTGAAAGGGTAGATGATAAGACAAGGGGGATGGGGAGGTAATAAGGTAAATGGGAAGTAATGAGGCGATGGGGCGGATGGCAGGGAGAGGAGATAAGGAGAAGGTGCGACGAGGTGAAGGGGAGGGGAAGGTAATGAGGAGAAGGGGGTGGGAGAAGGGTGAAGTGGCGATAGGGATGGTGGTGTCATGACTGCTTCTCCTGTCTGTCTGTGCATCTGTCTAAAAGAGCTAGAGAACGAGGCTGGAGAGTGATGTCAACCCTTGATGTTCCCTTGCTGCAGTTAAAACTTTGGATTAAAGGTGCTGGCCACAAAGTCAGATTGTCCAAAAGCAAGTTGAGCTCAGGACGTACCAGGATGGGCACACCAGAAGGTTGGCAAAAAGGAACACAGACTGCTAGGAGTGAGATGGCCCTACAAAGAAGACTGAAGACAGGAAATAGAAATCTGTCAGGTGAAGGCATTGGCCAGAGAGGGCAATCTGCAGGTTGGACACAGATATTTGCCTGGTGAACGATGTCATCTGCAATGTTAAAAAATGATTACAGAGATAATCTGGCATGTTTCTGATAGATTGATAGACTGGTTTGCAAGCACACTTTGTAGTCCGTTCCAATGACGTAGTTATTTTTCTCTCGTGCGATCTCGGCACTGCTGAAGAGCCTCCAATGGTCCCAGGACTGGATTCCCCTGCAGTCAGCTAGAGCGCTAACATCAGGGAAAGGGAAGGGAGGGGGAAATTTACTTCCGAATATATCTCAAACCATAAAGTTTTGAGACATGGGACTGGGGGCATTTAGCTTAATTTTTAAATAGCTACAATATTCGTTTTTTTTAAAGTTGACAATACTATTTCTTTAAAGATGCCTTGATGCAAGGTGGCGCTATTGCTATACACATCTATGGCAAGCTTGTGTCTGAGACACTTTAATTTTCATGTGTCTTTTGATAGAATAAAATATAAGTTTGGTCTGTCATAACATTTGACTGAAGGTACTCATGGCAGTACCCTTGTTTTACTCAACAGAAAAATCCCTACAATATCCATATTTTCATAATAAAGGCTTACTTCTCCTTTTACCCTATGGATTCTAGAAGCAATGCATCAAAGAACTTTCTGGCATCCAAAGGTTAAAATATCAATCAATAAACATGACTGTAAGAAAAAAAATGTTAGCACAGCATGTATAAATTATTCAGGAAAGATCATCTCAAAAGAAGATACATAATTGAGTACAAACTCCAAAAAATATCCTAAACAGCGTAACGCCCCTGATGACACAGGAATATCTCTATGACAGATTTTGCCAGACTTTCTACCTGCATTATTAAAAAGAACATAAAGCTTAAAGGAACAGTAACAATTAAAAATGAAATCGGTTAATATCACTTTAAATATCACATAATTACGGCTAACATATGTAAACATCAATTACCCATGTTATATGTCTAGATTATAAACCTAAATTTGCTTTTTAACTCTTTGAGTGCCACAGAGGTATCCAACGCATTGTGTTGCAATGCATTGGATACCTCTGGCACGCAAAGGGTTAATACAATTATTTTGTTTTCTCTGTGCTTTTTGTAAAGAGAGATAAGTGATTAGTGATCACTACTCTTGCATCAAAAAAGGCTGTTATCTTACATGAGCCCGTTTACAGTTAATCCTGGACAATCACCTCAGATTGCTGTAGTTTTTGAAGCCCTGAAAAAGGCAGGAATGGTTGCTCCCTCAGAACGTATAAAAACTACATTTTAGGCCTCAGAAAGAAATATAGACATTTTACTGATGCTAGCAGGGAGTACAGGGTATTTAAAGTGACATCACCAAAAAATGAAAAAGAGCTCAAATCCATTATAAATATTATGTAATCATATACAGAACTGTTTTATGGGGTTTTTTTGCTTAGACTATGTAAAGTCAAAACAGAGGATGACTGTCACTTTAATTTGATCATCCAAATGGATGTGAGAGATATCTCTAACATATTACAAGCAAGTGTGATCTATTTATATACTATGTTTTTCTTCATTTGAACAGCGTTATAGCTTATGGCATGGGCATCGAACGTGTAGAACATGGACCAAATGTGCCCCGCTTGGCCCCAGGGTGTGACCCGTCTAAGAATTTTAACCCATTGAGTGCCAGAGGGGTAAGCAACACATTTCAGTGCAATGCATTGCATACCCCTCTGGCACTCAAAGGGTTAATTATTTTATTTTATTTTATTATTTTTTTTAAACCTAAACTCACACACATGAACTAGTAGGCCAGTAAGACCTAACCCCCTGCTTGCCAGTACCATACAGTTCAAGAATAGATGTCTGTTATATATATCAGTATTGCCACTGACTTGATCAATAAATAAATCAATATTTTTGAATAGCTAATAGGCTATAATTCACCATGGTTATCAATATAAAAATAATATGGCTTTAATTCTTACAACTCTCTGATCATATGGCCCACGACTGGAAAAAACGTGGACACCCCTGGTTTATAGTATGTACAGTTTTTCTAGTTGATCTCCTTAAAGGAAACCTAACACTTCTTAATAATGACCCCCACACCGACCTTACTGTGGCTTGAAAATTGTAATGGCCCCTATATATTTTGCCCTTGCAAATTTGTTCAGACGATTGCATCTTCACTCAGTAGTGGATGTCATATCTATGGAGGAGGACATATGCTAGCAGGACCAAAGGACCCTAACTGTGCCCACCACAGGTGCACTCTTTCTGCAAGCTCCTGCACTCTCTGCTTTAGTAGGATAATAACTGCCATGAGCTGTGGTGTTTGCCTGCATGGTCAGGACATCCATGACTGACTGAATATGTTATCCATATCTAGTAACTTTATCTTCTAGAGTCCCCTGAGGGCACTTATGTGGTGCTGGTGGGAGGGTATTAATAACGTTGTTTGCGTCACAAAGGGGTGGGGCTTAATCACGAGTGGGGGGTGTCATAATGGGCTTTGCAGGGAGGAAGGCAGAACAGGGTGAGAAGAAGGAGAAGTGGGAGGAACATGTTGAAAATGAGAAGAGGGCAGAAAGTGGAAGGAACAGGGTGAGAAGGAGAAGAGGGCAGGAAGTGGGAAGAACATGGTGAGAAGGAGAAGAGGGCAGGAAGTGGGAAGAACAGGGTGAGAAGGAGAAGAGGGCAGGAAGTGGGAGGAACAGGGTGAGAAGGAGAAGAGGGCAGGAAGTGGGAGGAACAGGGTGAGAAGGAGAAGAGGGCAGGAAGTAGGAGGAACAGGGTGAGAAGGAGAAGAGGGCAGGAAGTAGGAGGAACAGGGTGAGAAGGAGAAGAGAGCAGGAAGTGGGAGGAACATGGTAAGAAGGAGAAGAGGGCAGGAAGTGTGAGGAACAAGGTGAGAAGGAGAAGAGAGCAGGAAGTGGGAGGAACAGGGTGAGAAGGAGAAGTAGTTGGCAGATTTTCATAAGAAACTCCCCACCTCTGGAGAATCAGCCTCTGTCCCCGGAAACCCAGAAATTCCCTGCAAAAAACAGAGTCTCCAAGCAAATCCAGAGAGCTGCCAGGTATGATGTTATCTCAGTATGAAGGCAGAGGGTTAAAATTCATACTGACCACTGGGATATTTTGACTATAGTAAGGTAAGTATGGGTTTATTATTAAGTGTGTTCTTCTTTAAGAGGATCAACGAGATAAATTCTACTGTCCATCTATACGATACAACACAGTTCAAATGTACAAATAAACAGCATATATTAGAGATGTCTCTAGCATCCAAGCTTCATGTCAGTTACATCAGTGTAAACAATCAATGAAGAAAACACACATAGACAATTTGACTTAACATATTATTCACTTGCTGAATATGTAATATCAACATGTAGGTTGACTGTCACTTTAAGAACCACTTTCTCCTGTATATATGGATCTCATTTAAGATCTGTTCAAATGACTCTGACAATTTTGCACTCAACCCTTGTTAGTATCTTCCTTTACTCTCTAGGAGACTCACATCTGACTTGACATTTTCATGCCATGAAAGCACCTTTAACGAGAAAGATAAGAAAATATAGTTTGTCTTATTTAAGGTGTTTCAGGGCACCGGAATATTGATATAAATAAATATCTGTTTTTGTGCATTAGATGTTAGCATTGTATTGATTCTATTCCCGCTAGATGGTGTGACATTTTTCCATTGTATATTTTGTCCACAGAATTAAAGAAAAAGAAATTGAGGGAAATGTAAGAAACTGTTTCTTCTCAAAAATAGGCAAAATAACAGTTTATTGGTTCTGATTTATAGTGAGACTGGAAATCCCAATAGTCAGAGTAGGAAACTACCTACAGCTTAAGATTTTGAGAGGTTATCTCAGCTGTGCTGGCCACGCCCACATTCTGAATTCTGAGAGTAACCAGTGCAGACTTAATGTCTCTGCAAAGATTTTATACCCCTTTATAGGCTATCACTTGGTTGCTAGTGAGATGTCCAACACACAACAAGACATTGTTCCAGAAAACAGTGGATGGGACTGGGGTCATGGTCATGTGAGGGTGGGGGTGTGGCCATGGGCAGAGCTATGGGTACCTATAGTGCCTTGCGTAGGGATGCCTGGGATGTAAATCTGACCGTGCTTAACATTGTAAGGATCTGAGAGGTGTGCAGCACATTGCCATGCAACGAAAAGCAAACCACTCTGGTCCTTAACCCTTTGAATGCCAGAGCGGTATGCAATGCATTCCGTACAACTCTGTCATTCAAAGGTTTAAAGGGGAACTATCACCCCTATACATGTTTGCCTCAGTGTGATCTTCATACAGCGATAACCTGTAATCTTTGGGGGGGTTTTGTTCTACAATTCATGCTGTGTGGAAATTTCATTTGTAAAAATGATCCAGGGGCCTTCCTTCAGGACAGACTGGGGGTACAACTCTGCACAGCAGTCTTCAGTCTTCTTCTGTTCCTCCCCAAGTATTGTCACGTTCCAACCTCCTCCAATGACAGAGGATTTCTCCATGTAAGCTGGTTGGCACAAGGCCATACTTGGGGAGGAACAGAAGATTGACAGACTGTGATTCAGAGCTGTACCCTCAATCTGTCCTGATGTAAGACCCCAGCACAATCTTAAAAATGTAGATTTCATCACAGCATGCATTTTATAACAAAAAAAAACAACAATTAAAGGTTATCGCTATATGAAGATTACATTGAGGCAAACTTGTATAGGGGTGATAGCTCCCCTTTAAAGGGATAAAGAAATTACATTTTTTTTCCTCTGAGGAAAAAAAAGGGTATTACCACTGCTGAGAGAATCACTCAAAACTTATTAGAGGCTAAAGATAATGGGATCAATTTACAAAAACAGTTTCTCGTCTCTAAATCAAGCAGAGGAATTGATGTTCACTCCCTACACCTGCCTAAAATCAGTTTACTAAGCTACATGAGCCCAATTTCATCCTCATAACTTGCACCAACAGGATGACAATGGGGAGGTCTGCAGACGAATCTAGGCATCCGTTTCCTCAGGCACCTTGCTTAGACCGATATAGTAAGCAAAGTGTAAAGGAAACTCATATGTGTACACCTTTTCCTTGAGCTTGCTATCGGGCTGGTGTATGGGGCTCGCTGGCATTAAAGTCCAAAGCTGATAGAGCACTTCCACCGGTATGTCCTTCAGAGATCATACTTGGCACTGCCTACTCCAAAGTGCAGCCACTTGCAAATTTGCACATTTGCTTCAGTGCCTCAATTTCAAGGGTTTTTGAGAGCATTACAACTGATCACAAAATTTTTCAATAGGGACTAATGAAACAGCACCACCTAGTGGTTAATTTTTAAAGATTTTTTTTGAGCTCTCAGGAAAAACCCAGCACGAAAGTTAACCCCGTAAGGACCAAGGACATACATGTACGTCATGGGGTGAATGTTCATAAAAGACCTATGACTTACATGTACATCATGGATTTCAGGGCTCCCCACTAGGCTGCACACTGTACAGGGTGCCCTGAATCCGATGCAATAAAAAAAATACTCTATGGTCCTTAAGTGCCAGCCACGCTCCTCCATAAGGGGTTAAAGAAGACTTTTTATACAGGGCTGCACTGGAATGGCAGATGCAGCATGCAGCTCTGCCCACGTTTAATTACTGTTAACTCTTCCTGCTCTGGGTTGCTCACATTTCCTCCTCTACGAACAAGGGAAATTAATTATTCAATTGTCGGATGTTGGGGACTACAGTTCCCAACAGCTGGTTAGGGATGATCGGAATTGTAGTTCCCAGTAGCTGGAGTTCTAACAATCGGCTACCCCCGCCTTAGAAGGAGCACTGGTAAAAAATATCTAATTTGAATCAATGGGAATTTTTATTTGTCTGGCTTTCCCCAGAATTTCTGCAGCTTTGCATTTGTGGATATGGTCCTTAACTCTTTGAACACAATGCATTGGATACCTCTCTGGCACTCAAAGGGTGAAGAATGAAGAATGGACGATGCAAACAAAATACAATCATCAGTTCAAAAGAATCATATGGTTCCATTCTCCTCTCTGCACAGCTCACAGTCATCAATCACGAATCCTTCAGTAACGACTTCTCCTGTGCTGCTGAATGCACACAGCAGCAGCCAGTTTTTCATAGCTTAAGTAGGACACGGGATCCATAGTACTGTAAATACAGTCAATTTGAGCATTAAATAGAATGTCATTTGAAAGCTTTCTAACCATTAACTCCTTAAAGAGATAGTATTGTATCATTTTAAAAACCAGGCATACTTTGTAGACCGTTTCAATGAAGTATTTCTTTTTAAATAGTGCTAGTTCATCTCTGCTGAAGAGCCTCAGCTGGTCCCGGGGCCAGATTCTCCCGCGGTCAGCTAGAGCTCTGATGCCATGGAAAGGTTTGAGAGATGGCACTGGCATCGTTTTAGATATTTTTTTAATGGCTACAAGATTTAATTTTTTTTTTTAAATGATATACTATCCCTTTAAGGACCAGAGATCCTAAGGGTGGATTCCAGTTAATGACCACACAGAGGACGTTTGGTCTGCCAGCACATGTGACTGATGATGTGTATCGGCACACGGAATGGGGGTCTGAAAGAGACTGCTTTGGTCTTGGAGCGGTCAATTTCATACCCCGCTAGTTCTTACAACACTCCCGCAGGAGCACTGTAAGCAGAAAACACGCAATGTGCCTGGACCATCTCCGGTCTTTTAAGCAAGGAAACCGGTGGCGGCTCTGACACATCTCTGGTCCTTAAGGGGTTAAAGGGATGGTATTACTTTATTTGGGAAAAATATATATTGCTGGGTTTATTTTACTGAGTAAAACAACTGCTGAGAGATGTTTTATTGAAAAGTTATTGAAGCTCAAACTTGCATTTTTTGGGTGCAGGATTTTCATGACCTGAAATTTTATGGTGGCGTTGTTGACACAGAAGTCTATGGACAGCAGTGGTCAGTGACAATAACCATCCATAGCAGATCATCCCTTTAAAAGAGGACACATATGAAATATGCCTGGAACACTGATGCATGGGAACCATTGCAACCTAATAATTTACCCTGGAGCCCTGCAGTAGGCATTTTTCATATGTGTCCTCTATTAAAGGGATGAACTGGCAACCCTAATTTAAAACAATATTAATCATAATCTGTTTCCCCTGTAGTGCAGTTGGCTTGCACCAAATTGCTCCTTTTATCTTCCTGAATATGGCTCAGTATCCCAGATGTATAAAAGCAAACTGCCGTTATTCTGGATTATACCAACTGCACCATAGGGGACAAATAAAAATCCCTAAATTCCCATGCACTTGAATAGAGCTTTTTAACTCCCTGAATGCTAGAGAGGTCTCCAATGAAATGGAGACCACTCTAACATTCAAGGGGTTAAAAGCCCGTGTCAGGAATTTTTACTTGTCCCCTATGGTGCAGTTGGTTTGCTTCAGAATAACTCCAGTTTGCTTTTATACATCTGGGACAATGGGGGAGATTTATAAAAGTAGAGTTATGTGCAAATAGACAGTAAAGCGGTGTCGACCTTTAACCATACAAGATTATTAAGGCACTGAATTGTCTGACATTCTGATATCAGCCTTATGATTCATGCAACATTTGTAACTCACTATTTTTATGGCCGCACAATAGAGGGCAACATTTCAATAATGAACCGAGAAAGAGTAAGACTGTGTGTGTGTGTGTGTGTGAGAGAGAGTGTGTGTGTGCGTCTGTGAGAGAGACTGTGTATATGCATGTGTGATAGAGAGAGAGAGAGAGAGCATGTGTCTGCATGAGGGACTGTGTATGTGAGAGAGAGGAAGACTGTGTGTGTGTGTGTGTGTGTGTGTGTGTGTGTGTGTGTGTGTGTGTGTGTGTGTGTGTCTATGTATGTGCGTGTGTGAGAGAGAGAGAGAGAGAGAGTAAGACTGTGTGTGTATATGTGATGGAGAGTGTGTGTGTGTGAGAGAAAGACTGTGTGTGTGTGTGTATATGTGATGTAGAGTGTGTGTGAAAGAGAGTAAGACTGTGTGTGTTAGAGAGACTGTGGGTATGTGTGTGTGTGTGCATGACAGAATGTGTATGTATGTGTGAGAAAGAGTAAGACTGTGTGAGAGAGAGCGCATGTGTGTGTATGTGAGAGAGAATAAGACTGTGTGTGTATGTGAAAGAGACTGTGTGTATGTTTGTGCATGAGAGATAGTAAAACTTTGTGTGTGTGTGTGTGTGTATCTGTGTGCATGAGAGAATGTGTATGTATGTGTGTGAGAAAGAGAGTAAGAATATATGTGTGTGTGTGTGTGTGTATGTGAGAGAGCTTGTATATGTGTGTACGCGCATGAGAGAATGTGTATGTATGTGTGTGAGAGAGTAAGAATATGTGTGTGTGTGTATGTGAGAGAGCATGTGCGTTTGCATGTAAGCGCATGAGAGAATGTGTATGTATGTGTTTGAGGAAAAAGAGTAAGAATGTGTGTGTGTGTGTGTGTGTGAGAGAGAGAGCGTGTGTGTTTGCATGTGAGTGCATGAGAGAATGTGTATGTATGTATGTGTGTGAGGAAAAAGAGTAAGAATATGTGTGTGTGTGTGTGTGTGTGAGAGAGCGTGTGTGTTTGCAAGTGAGTGCATGAGAGAATGTGTATGTATGTATGTGTGTGAGGAAAAAGAGTAAGAATATGTGTGTGTGTGTGTGTGTGTGTGTGTGTGTTTGTGTGTGTGTGTGTGTGAGAGAGAGTGTGTGTGTGCGTGTGTGTATGAGAGAATGTATATGTGTGTGAGAAAGAGAGAGAGTTTGCATGTATATACTCTCAGTGTATCATTGACACACACACACATACACACTGTATCATCAACACACACTCACACTCAAACTGTCATATACACACAAACACACACATATTAAACAGTCAGACACACAAATACAAACCAGCATAGACTATTTCTCAATCTCATGCACACATAAACACAATCTCTCTCTCATACATACACAAAAACACAGTATTATTAATCGTATTATTACATTTAAGTAAGGTAATGTAAGTGTATAACGGTATTGAGAAAAATGTAAATCTAATCATTTGAATGGCATAAAACATTAATGACAATAATTATTAATAGGAGAAACTTAAACAAAAAATGTTAAGCAATAATTGCAAGAATTATATATAGTTCTCTTATAAATATTTTCAAGTATAAAATCTCCGTCTCAGTCACGTTAAACAACTTAGCACCAAAAGGGCCAAAAGAAGGTTGTTATGTGATGTAATCATATAATTAAGCAGAATAATACTTAAAATAAATATCAAAGAAAGAAATATAGTGCACTGGTAGGGGGAAAACTGGCCCCCAAACTGTAAAAACTGTTCAATATAGAAATCACTACACTTCAAAAGTAAAAAATATCAAATTTGAAAAAAGAATAATATTGAGCGCTAAAACAATATCAACAGTGAAAGGATAAGAGAGAAACAACCATATGTTCTCACAGTATCTTGTTTCCAGTGCCACCGCTTCAGCGATGCTCTGCGTCTTTCCATGCATCATCTGCAGGCAAGAAGCTTCAAGCATGCTGCAGGCCTCTTTTTTATATGTGTTTGTTTCCTGTAGTCTCCTCCTACCCACTTCCTCCATCTAGCTGCTCCTCCTACCTACTTCCTGTGGAGGGGTTTAAAGGGCAGACTGAGTACTGACTCAGTCACCCTTACGTTGTTGTTCTGAGCAGTTCATTTTCTAGTATTCCTGATTCCTGTGTATGATCCAGCTTGTCTGTCCATCCATTCTGGTGTGGACCTGTGGCTCTGTCTGACTATTCTACTTGGCGTTCCGATTTGGCTCAGATATCCTTTCTGGTGCAAACCTGTGGCTCTGGCTAACTACCTGTTCCATGTATGACCTAGGCTTGTCCGACTACCCACTCTGGTGTTGACCTGGGGCTCTATCCACTGCGCATCCAGCATACATACGCTCCAGTGGATATCCTACCTGGTGCAAACCTGTGGCTCTGGCTGACTATCCGCACCATGTTTAACCTAGGCTTGTCTGACTACCCACTTTGGTGTTGACCTGGGGCTCTATCCACTGCGCATCCAGCATTCCATCACATCAGTGGAAATCCTTTCTGGTGCAAACCTGTGGCTCTGGCTGACTACCCGCTCCGTGTATGACTTTGGCTCGTCTGACTGTCCTATCTGGTGCTTACTAGAAGGCTCTGTCTGTTCGCACAGTTTGTTGGTTCCATTATTCAGATATCCTTCCTAGTACTGACCTGGGGCTCTAGCAGACTCCAAGCTTCTGACTGCAGGCTGAGTCAGTATCTCTTGGGCCTTACCTTACCACGAGACTCCAGTGGGCTGGTTTTGCTTGCCAACCGTAACATATGTGCAATGTTCAAAATGTAGTTTATTAAGCATATATAATAAAAAATTTATTGAAAATCTATATTCCAGGCACATACATATAATACCTAAGAACTCTTCTTTTCATCAAAGGCTAAGCAAAGAGTCAAGGGGTCAGAAAGCGGATCTCAAATGAGCCAGCACCCAACTGGACAAAAAACGTCCAAAGAGAAAAAAACGCAGTTAAAGACAGAGGACCATGGATTAACAATTGCCCAGTTAAGATATCGCAGGCCCACCCTGTCCACAATGACTCCAAGTCTCACAAAGAGAAAGCATATTTCTCACCTGCTATTGTTGATTGTAACTCGTTAATGTTTCTTTTAATGTCACAGGTTTTTCATCCGACACATTCGCCACACTTAAAGAAATCTCCTTTCCTTGTAATCCACATTTTACTTTCTGTGGCTTCAACGTTCTTACACTTGGTACCACTGTAATGCCTAGGTTTGGTGCTTTACTGAAAACTACTTTAGTTTTATGTAAAATGTGCCCTATTAATTTATAATTTTTTAAATTTTCCATGGTCTATGATCTTTTTACATTTTTTAAAACCCATAATATAGGGACAACTAATAACAATATTGTCATTTTGACTTCTATTTAAACCTTTTTCTCGCAGTAATTCATCTTTACTACCCTTACTCTAACAATGATTTTTCTTCAGACTTTTTTCCAATCTATCCTTTAGTATATTTGCCTGTTCCTCAAAAACCTCTATAGCTGTGCAATTTCTCTTCAGTCTTATAAACTCACCTTTAGTTATATATTGCATAGCTATGGTGAAAAACGGCAACTGTCCATGGATTTAGATTTAGATCTGTGATCTTAAAGAATGTTTTAGTGTGAATATTATTATCCTGTATATTTAGTCAAATATAAAAAACTAACTTCAGTGGTACTAAATTTTAAATGTTACTTATTGTTTGTGATATAGTAAAAAAAAAAGTGTTAAAGACTGCTCAGAACTTCTCCAAATAAAAGAAATATCTTCTGTGTACCTTTTTAAGAGCACCAGGCTCGCACTGAATGGACAATTATTCCAAACATACTGGTCCTCCCAATATCCCATGAATATATAGGCATAGCTTAGTGTGAACCTGTGAACCAAGCGTTTGCAAATAAAACTCTCCCTCATGCCAAAAATAATTGTGCTCCAAAATACATTTCATAAGTGTTATAATAAACTCTGATTGGGATGGCAACAAGTCCCTATCCTTATCAAAAAATAATTTTGTTGTAATATATCCCTTAACATAGTCACTAATAGTGTATAATGAATAATTTAGTTGTAATATATCCCTTAACATATTCACTAATAGTTACCAAAAGATCTCCTTCTTGCCATTTAATACCCCGTAAGATATTAATTATATGTGTAGTATTTTTCAAAAGGCCGGTAATAATTTTACTTTTTCTTGTAGGGAAAAATCAATATACCTACTTATGTTACTTGTTATGGATTTTATACCCGATACAATCAGTCGACCAGGAGGATTTTGTAAGTCTTTTTGGATGTTGGGCAAAAAATAAAAGATCGTAATTCTAGGATATGATATATTAATAAATTCCTGTTCCTTCTTTGTTAACATTCCTTGGTCCCACCCATTTTAAAATATCTCTTTTAATAGGTCTGAAATTCTTTAGTGGGATCTTCTGCTAACTTTCTATAGATATTCACAGCTGACAAAAATTTATTGGCCTCATTGTTGATCTTAGTCATGATGACAATTCCACCACCCTTATCAACAGTCCATATTTTCATTATTCTGAAGCTGTTTAATTGCAATGAATTCATTTTTACTGAAATTCAAATATATAGATTTATTGCGTGCTGCCCTTATATCTCTCTCTTCACTAAATTTTGAAAAGTGTGTATGCTTTCACTAATTTCATTTTTGGGGGAGAACCTTGATTTAGATTTAAAACCGGTATTTTGTCATTTACAATGTACTTCCTGTTTAGTAAACGGATGTTTCAAAAAATACTTTTTAATATATAGTTGTCTCACATATTTCTGAACTCCTATGTGATCCTGGAATTTGTTAAATTGTTGAGTGGGGGCAAATTTCAAACCCTTAGATAAAGCAAACATTTGTGACCTATGTAGAGGAAATCCACTTAAATTAAATATCCTTTCTCCACCTATCTCTCCCTGATCTTCTTGCTTGGTTCTCTTCTTCCCTCCTCTTGTCACACGTTTGGTCTTACATGTGTATAATTCCGATGTCTCCAGAGATTTTCACCCTCTCTCCATTCTTGTCTTGGATTCTGAAAATAAGGTCTTGTATACATTGTTCGTCTGTTGTCCCAACCCCGATTTCTCTCTCTTAGGTTCCTCTGTCCCCATGGGTACCGATGCATATTGTAATGCCTCTTTCTCCATAGAGACCAGGGTGTGACATGACTTACCCTCTCTCTGTCTCTGTTTTTTGTATGCACCTTGCCCCAAGAAATTCTCCTGCTCTGTTTATACTAATCTCTTCCCTTTTTCCTATACTTTCAATTCCCGATTCCCTGGAGGTACCTGCTTCAACATCCTCCTGTAAGACTGAAAATCTATTTTTAGTTGTCACTACTGAGTCATTAGGAAACGTGCTGGGATTCCAGTATGTGAATCTCTTCTTCACTTTCTGATTGTGTATGTTTCTTTTCTTTGATGTTTTCCCTTTTTACACTTGCTTCCAATTGCCTCCATTATCTTGTATCATATCGGTCTGTCTAGATATACTCCACTTTAATATGTTTTGTTTGCTCAATATGATATTGCTCTCCAACTTTTCTATCATTTTGTATGTCCTACATTCTATCGTGATATATGGTTCTGTATCTTTAAACTCCTCATTATTGGCTAAGAATCTATCCACTTCCTTTGCCATTTTTAATCTGTCTTCTTTTCTAGTCTCTATAATTAATTTCATCATTAATCTAGAAAATGTAAGTTTTGTAAATGAAAGTGTTGCCTTGAATTCTTATTGTCCTTCAAATGCAATTTTTTTTTAAAAATTTTTTTATTAAAAAAAAAAAAGAAAATTTACAATCACAGTAATGTTTACAAACATTTCATACAGTTGTACAATGTAGAAAACTAGTGCCATTTTTATAAAAATATAAAATTGTTGAAGCCATAACAATACAAATATCAAACATTTGTTCAGCAGCAAGGTTGACAGAGATAATATCTTATTTGTCAAATATGTATTGAATTACTGTTTTTCCACTTTGACTAAAACATAGATAATCTCAATCGTAACAGTTATGTGAAGAAAAAGTGGTTTAATGTCAAGTGTTATAAATAAAATTAGCTATTTATTAGTGTTCACATAATCAAATGTTGCGCTATTAATACACCATAATAATAAAAAGATAGTAATGTTAAGATATTCATCCAAGGTCGATTCTTCACTATACGTTTTTAGAACGAGCGTATCTTTCTAATAGGCCATAATATTTTAATTTCTCTTTTAGTTTATATTAAAGTGCCCCCTCCCCTTTTCCATACATCACAATGCCTGCCCATCAGATCTGAAATCCAGTCACTGGACCGGACAGATCTCAATGAGGTACAAACTTCTGTCTGTTAGTATAAGGAAAACCCTGACCCCCTTGACAAAGGAGAGCAGGTTTTTCCGTATGCTGACAGAAGATAGTACCTTATCTCAGTCTATCCAGACTGGCTTGCTGCTCTGCGAGGAGGCATTGTAAGGTATGGAAAACAGGCCAGAGGGGGACACTGTAAAATAAAATGGAGATGACAACGTTATGGACTATTAGAAAGGTACACTTCGTTATGAAAAAGTAAAGTGAAGAATCGACCTTGGCTTAATATCTAAACATTACTATCCCTTTAAAGGGATAGTAATGTTTCATAATAAAAGCAGTTCTAATTAATCATCATATTATTTGGACTTTGGAGAGTGTTATTTCAATTCTGTCAGAGTTGTAGTTCCAGAGTAATTCAATGACAAAGTGCCCCCCTCCCGCCCCTTTTACTGATGTCACACTGTTCAGCCTGAGCAGAAGGGAGGTGCCCAGGTAGACTGCAGAGAGGGACAATCTTCAATTAAAATAAGGGAAAAACCTGAAAAGCTTGTCAAGGGGAGCAGGGCCTTCATTGTTCTCATAGGAAGAAGATTGTCCAGTGCTGTTATCTGTCTGCTCTATGGACTGGATTCCACATCTGAGAAGAGATTGCTTACACTAGGTAAAAGAGGCGGGAGGGGGAAACTTTGCTTGTGAGTATCTCATAAACCATAAAGGTTTGAGAGATAAGACTTATATCATTCTTCATGTTTTTTTAATGCCTACAAAATAAAATAAAGTTAAAACGAAGTATTACTATCCCTTTAAACATTATGCTTAATGGCACATATATGTACATAAGCTGGAAACTGACAAAACATCACATTAAAATTACAGAGAATTCAATAGTAAGCAAAATTATATTATGGGTAATGTAACAAGTTATTATTAAAAGTATTTTCAGCATTTGGTGGTACCCTTGTTTTAGTCTGGGGGGAAAACTATGTAATAATTAGTAAATGACAAATTAAGTATTACTATCCATATAATAACTGAAATATTTCATAAAATTTTTTGTTAAATTGAGGTGGCCTGTGCGTATGAAACACTTATAGATTAAATGTTTTGGAAATAATCAACAATTGCGCTGTAACCATTGATCAATTTTTTCCAGACATTGTCCTATTTTATCTATTGCTATAAAAAGATCATTATATGTTCTGCATATGTGGATGTTGCTCCCTGATTCTTGCTCACTTTCAATAATGATAATTTCTGGACTTGGGTGGCCTTCTGTGATCAATGAGATACTTGATGTAATATTTTCATCTACATTTTTCAGAGCTACAAAATGAGTTAATAAACAATATTTTTCAAAATTACAAATGGTTACAAACAACAACATACAAATTTAGGCCATTTATAAGAATAATATATGACTAGAATACATTACCAGTTGTTGGAGAATTTTTTGCAGTGTTTAGTGATATTATAGAATAATTCTGAGTGTGAGGTTTGTAATTGATATTTTTGTTTTCTTCCTCTGGAGTCTCTGTGAGACATAACAGATTTACAAAAACAGTTAAGTATTGTAGCATTAATCTTCAAATGTATGAATTAGGTGACACGTGTTATTGAACCTGTATGTTGTCAGTTAGTTATGTATATAACTAACTGTATATACTGCAGGGCTCAAAATTTCCACTCACCACTAGCCAATGGCGAGTGAAAATTTAGCCCTGGCGAGTAGAAATTCAGCCCTGGTGGGTATGTTTTGGCTTGCAGTGGCGAGTAACTGTTCAGGTCTGGCTAATAGCAAAGGACTTAAAATTATAAGCCCTGATATACTGTATATATATATACACACAGTATATATTTAGGGTTGCCACCTTTTCTTCAAAAAAATACCGGCCATGGCATTCCCTCCATAGACTTAACATTGGACAGAAGCCAATTTTTTACCGGCCTGACGGAAAATACCGGCTGGGTGGCAACCCAATATATAGTTCATGCTGCTTTCTATATAGCTAGCTCTATAAGTTTCTTAAAGTTGTATGGATATGTTAAGGTGAGTTGGCGCTATGAGTTTCCTTTCTTCTTTGGTTATGCACTTCTCCTTTTCTCACTATAGCAGCCTTTCATCTATGCTATTAAATTATTTAATCACTTATGTAAATTCATATTTATCATTCACCTTTATTCCATTTCTTTTCTCATTCTGGCCCTTTAAGACTAGGCCTTAAGCCTGTCTTGGTGAGCATGCTCCCTGTCTGTTTGCGATCAATTATTCCTCACATGACTTGTGGGTAGTTGCATTAAAGGTTACTTAAGGAGAGTTCTGTTGAATCCACAGTCCTCTTACTTTGGGGCCTGGTGCACCAGGTAAGTCTCTCATATAAACCTTTTTATTATTTGTATGTCTGCTGTTTTTAATTGCACTACACTGGGACCCACAAAAATAATAAAGAACATATCTGCATAGAAACCAATGTTAGCGTATGGCTTTTTAAGTATATATAAGGCCTGTGGTGGAATGCCCTTCACAGATTCATCCACATTTTGCTTGATGTATACAGGAAACTGTGTGTTCAATAAATTACTCAATATAGCAAACCTGTGTTGATTTCTTACGGGGGTGAAGAAGCTGACATTCGCAACAGCTTTCATAGAGATAGAGAGATTGAAAACACTATATATTTCACAATGTAAATATTAACCTTTTGAGTGTCAGAGGATTATACACAGCATATATACAGTTAGGGAAAAAATTATTTGATCCCCTGCTGATTTTGTACGTTTGCCCACTGACAAAGAAACGATCAGTCTATAATTTTAATGGTAAGTTTATTTGAACAGTGAGAGACAGAACAACAAAAAATCCAGAAAAACGCATTTCAGAAAGTTATAAATTGATTTGCATTTTACTGAGTGAAATAAGTATTTGACCCCCTATCAATCAGCAAGATTTCTGGCTCCCAGGTGTCTTTTATACAGGTAACAAGCTGAGATTAGGAGCACTCTCTTAAAGGGAGTGCTTCTAATCTCAGTTTGTTACTTGTATAAAAGACACATGTCCACAGAAGCAATCAATCAATCAGATTCCAAACTCTCCACCATGGCCAAGACCAAAGAGCTGTCCAAGGATGTCAGGGACAAGATTGTAGACCTACACAAGGCTGGAATGGGCTACAAGACCATCGCCGAGCAGCTTGGTGAGAAGGTGACAACAGTTGGTGTGATTATTCGCAAATGGAAGAAACACAAAATAACTGTCAATCTCCCTCTGTCTGGGGCTCCATGCAAGATCTCACCTCGTGGAGTTTCAGTGATCATGAGAACGGTGAGCAATCATCCCAGAACTACACTGGAGGATCTTGTCAATGATCTTGTCAAAGAAAACAATTGGTAACACACTACGCCGTGAAGGACTGAAATCCTGCAGCACCCGCAAGGTACCCCTGCTCAAGAAAGCACACGTACAGGCCCATCTGAAGTTTGCCAATGAACATCTGAATGATTCAGAGGAGAACTGGGTGAAAGTGTTGTGGTCAGATGAGACCAAAATAGAGCTCTTTGGCATCAACTCAACTCGCCGTGTTTGGAGGAGGAGTAATTCTGCCTATGACCCCAAGAACATCATCCCCACCGTCAAACATGGAGGTGGAAGCATTATGATTTGGGGGTGTTTTTCTGCTAAGGGGACAGGACAATTGCACTGCATCACAGGGACAATGGACGGGGCCATGTACCATCAAATCTTGGGTAAGAACCGCCTTCCCTCAGCCAGGGCATTGAAAATAGGTCGTGGATGGGTATTCCAGCATGAAAATGATCCAAAAGACACGGGCAAGCAACAAAGGAGTGGCTCAAGATTAAGGTCCTGGAATGGCCTAGCCAGTCTCCTGCCAGTCTCTTACAAATATATAATTTATTTCTCTATATAGAACCTCCTTCCCTCAGCCAGGGCATTGAAAATGGGTCATAGATGGGTATTCCAGCATGAAAATGACCTAAAAGACATGGCCAAGCAACAAAAGAGTGGCCCAAGATTAAGGTCCTTGAGTGGCCTAGCCAGTCTCCAGACCTTAATCCCATAGAAAATCTGTGGAGGGAGCTGAAGTGTGCATAGTTATTCCCATTTATTATTACTTTTATTGTAAGACAAAAAACTGTATACCGTCCAAAGTTATCATTATGAATTAAATATATTTTGCAATAAATAAAAGATATACAGTACTGTGCAAAAGTCATCTTCTGCATGACAAGTATCGGTCTGCAGGTTTTGTGAGTAATAACAAGTTTACTTTATTGTACTTATTTCATTATTGCACATTCTTAAATTGCTCTGTTTATTATTAATAGATGAATTGTATTGTTTCCTTATTTTATGTTTTGAATTTCTTATAGCACTCACCTTTTACAAATATGTCATTTATTTCTCTATATAGAACCGCCTTCCCTCATCCAGGGCATTGAAAATGGGTCGTGGATGGGTATTCCAGCATGAAAATGACCCAAAAGACACGGCCAAGCAACAAAGGAGTGGCTCAAGATTAAGGTCCTGGAGTGACCTAGCCAGTCTCCAGACCTTAATCCCATAGAAAATCTGTGGAGGGAGCTGAAGGTTCGAGTTGCCAAACGTCAGCCTCAAAACCTTAATGACTTGGAGAGGATCTGCAAAGAGGAGTGGGACAAAATCCCTACTGAGATGTGTGCAAACCTGGTGGCCAACTACAATAAACATCTGACCTCTGTGATTGCCAACAAAGATTTTGCCACCAAGTATTAAGTCATGTTTTGCAAAGGGGTCAAATACTTATTTCACTCACTTATTTCACTCAGTAAAATGCAAATCAATTTATAATTTTTTTGAAATACGTTTTTCTGGATTTTTTTGTTGTTATTCTGTCTCTCACTGTTCAAATAAACCTACCCTGCCCGGTTAAAGTTCAAATGCCAAAAGAGGAAATCAGCACTCACAGGGCTTCATAATGTGCTAATCAGTGTTGTATTTATTTTGTGGTCCACAAAATAAATACAACACTGATTAGCACATTATGAAGCCCTGTGAGTGCTGATTTCTTCTTTTGGTATATATATATATATATATATATATATATATATATATATATACTGTTTATAAAGTAAAGAATGTAAATGCAATGTGTTCTGTACCACTCTGGCACTCAACAGGTGAGCTAGATCAAATTTTAATTTTAATTACCTTCCTGTAATGATTTTCTAATGTTGGCAAGTTTTTCTAGCTCTGGACAATGCAGATCTGACCATCTTTTTTGAAGCTAAGTCACATTTCGGGCCATCCCAGTTTCACGCTCAAACTTTTGTTTTATCTGCTCCATTATTTTCTGTTTAAGTTTCTGTATGTTTGCGATGTATTTTTGGTCATATTTATTCTTGTCCAGTGTGCAATTGAGAATCTTCAGCTCCTGATCCGTAAAGCTATCGTCACGAGTGACCATATTGATGGGTGTTGTCTGTAACACAAGACCCATTTATTGTTTCAGAAATTTAGCGAGGTTTACACGTTATCTCATAAGTGCGTGCGCATAGTTATTCCCATTTATTCTTACTTTTATTGTAAGACAAAAAAACTGTATACCAAACTTGCAAGGAACCTCCACCATGCTTCACTGTTGCCTGCAGACACTCATTCTTGTACCACTCTTCAGCTCTTTGGTGAATCAACTGCCTTCTGCTACAGCCAAATATTTCACATTTAAACTCATCATTTAAACTCATCAGTCCAGAGCACCTGCTGCCATTTTTCTGTACCCAGTTCCTGTGTTTTCGTGCATAGTTAAGCCGCTTGGCCTTGTTTCCACGGTCAGAGGTATGTTTTTTTGGCTGCAAGTCTTCTACGAAGACCACTTCACACCAGACTTCTCCAGACAGTAGTTGAGTATACCAGGATCCCACATTTTTTGCCAATTCTGAGTTGATGGTACTGCCGGACATCTTTCCATTGCAGATGAAAGTAAGCATGATTTGTCTTTCATCTACTACACTAGGTTTCCTTGGCCGACCACTGCATCTACGGTCCTCATCGTTGCCTGTTTCTTTGTTCTTCTTTGAAAGAGCTTGTCCAGCACATCTGGAAACCCCTGTCTGCCTTGAAATTTCTGCCTGGGAGAGACCTTGCTGAAGCAGTATAACTACCTTGTGTCTTGTTGCTGTACTCACTATTTCCATGGTTTCAATGTGTTGGAGACCTCTCTAGCATTTAAGGGGTTAAAAAAATCCATCTGAGTCAATGTCAGCTTGGTAAATCTTTTGTGTCCCCTGTCGAGCAGTTGGTTAACTCCAGAATTTCATCACTTTATACATACGGCCCTTTGAGTTTCCCATGAGGAGAAAAGCAGTATATAAAAATAGATTATAATAATTACTTCTTTTGTCTTGTCCTCTGCATTCTCATTGACTTTGTGATACCCTAATAAATCCTCTGTTAGGTGACATTGCCACCTGTAACTTGTTTTATGATAAGTTGCTTTAGAAGATAGCATTCGTGGGAACTCTTTGGATCTGCCCAGGGACTCCATTTTTCTTCTTCAAATTGAATTAGCAAGTCTTCTGTGACCGAGGCTAATATTCCAGCTTGATGAGTTCAGCTTTAACCCCACCCACTTTCCAATCTGTTCCGCCCCCACGGTCCCAACCATTTCATGAAAAACTCTGCCTCTTAACCACCCACCCACAACCGCAGATTAAGCCCCATCCACAATATGACAGAAACACATATAGGGGAGATTCACTAAGTGGTGATAAAGAGGTGATAAAGTGGAGATTACTTCTCCAGTTTATCCCTTCACCAGTTCCTATGTTATTCTATACAGCCTATGTACTAAGATCTCCAAAGTTAAAGAAATCTTAGTACATAGGCTCCATAGAATAATTTAGGAGTTGGGGAAGTGATAAACTGGAGAAGTAATCTCCACTTTATCACCTCTTTATCACCGCTTAGTGAAACTCCCCCATATTTTAGACATTCCCATCATTAGCACTGCAGTGTTTCTCTGGGACTTGGAACAAGAAGCTTCAGACGTATGACATTTAGTCAGCTAAATGCATGAATGTGTTTCTGTACTAATATAAGAGAAAGGACCCTATTTTGTGTGCTGCATATACCTCACGCTTATGTACTAAAACTTTATTGCCAAATGATAGCCACTGTGCGCTGGTTTACTGGGGGGCAGGTAGTGTGGAACTGTATAGGTGTTCCAGCACTTTTCTGTATTAGTGTGTAGAGAATTGCTCCTGTGTATGAGTGCATTGGATTACTCATCAGGTATCAGTAGGCATATGTGTGTGTGTGTATGTGTATATACACTACCGGTCAAAAGTTTGAGAACACCCCCATTTTTCCAGTTTTTATTGAAATTTATGCAGTTTAATGTCTCAATGTACTCCGCAAATACAGCATAGAACAAATAAACAAATGGACATTAAAAAGAAATCATGGCATCGTTTTTATTAACAAAATGTAATCTGCATTTTTGATTCATCAAAGCAGCCACCTTTTGCAGATATAACAGTAGAACACACTTGTGACATTCTTTCCACAACGGAAATCAAACATTGTTCTGAAAGTTCTTCCCAACACTGTTGCAGAAGTTCCCACAAATGTGTTGCACTTGTAGATTGCTTTGCTTTCACCCTTCTGTCCAGTTCATCCCAAACCATCTCAAAGGGTTTAAGTCTGTAGACTGTGCTGGCCAATCCATGATTTGAAGCCTACCGTCATGTTCTTTTCTTCTAAGGTAGTTCTGACATAGCCTTTTTTGTATAACTCTGAAATGTAAATTATTTTTCAGGTTTTTTTAACCTAAACTTTTTTTCACCTCTGGAAGTTTACCTTTGTACCATTTCAGGTTATTTTCTGGACTTGAACTGTGTAAATTACAATAAAAACTGGAAAAATGGGGGTGTTCTAAAACCTTTGATATATAGATATTTATATATATATATATATATATATATATATATATAGAGAGAGAGAGAGAGAGAGAGAGAGAGAGAGAAAGAGAAAGAGAGAGAGAGAGAGAGAAATGCTCCTTAAATGGATAGCAATACTTGCAAATTACTAATCCCCATATTGTAGCTTTGTTAAAAAGAAACTTATTGTCCCCAGTGTCACCTCTCAAACCCTTATGGTTTGAGAGATCATAGCGCTCAAAGTTCCCCCCTCCCTCCCTCTTCCCTGACTGAACGCTGAACGCTGACTGCAGGGATATCCGGGTGTCGTTTGACTCCTAAGAGCACTAGCAAACAAATGCAGTTGAAAATTCCATGGTTTTCACAGAGCTCCATACATTTAAAGGGGCAGAAATGTAAAAAAAAGCATTTTTTTTCATTAGCGCCACCTCCTGGAAGCATTTGTGCATACCAGCCTTTGGGTAAGAAGGCAAGTGACCCCTCATTAGATGCGGCAGGTTGTTTTCTTTTCAAAATATTTATGGTCAACTGACCAGAGCTGTCCATAGGATCATGTAGCAACAGCGCCACTGTACAATTTCAGGCCACTGTGATATTGCACCTAAAAAATTAAACTTTGAAAATTAATAACTTTTGAATGAAACACCTTTCAGCAGTGGGAGTACTCTTGTTTTACTCAGGGGGATAAACCCTACAACATATTATTTTTTACATTTTAAGTATTACTATCACTTTAAAAAACAAAAGTGTCAGGTTTACGTTCGTGTTCCTAGCACCCACATATTGTATGTTAACCCACACAAATGGGCTACCATTTTTCTCATGATGGTAGCAAGTACTGAATACAGCAGGAAATGTTATGGTTTTCAAAGATTTTAGTATCTTTGAAGTGGTGGAAATGTAAAAAAACCTGTATTTATTCCCATAGCGCCACCTTTTGGAAATATTTGTGCACTTCAGCCCAGGGGGTAGAAAGGCAAGTGACCCCTCATTTGATGCGGGAGAATGTCTACTTTCCAAAATGGTATACCTTTTATACCTTTCCTTCATGTCTCTAACAGTTATGGACATTTTAGTACAAGCAGCCATTTTCAAAGAAGCAAACAGGTAGGTGTAGTTATGTGCTTCTGGCACCCCTAAGGTAGGTCGACTCATTCCAGTGGGGTGTCATTTTTCTCCTAAGAGCACTAGCTAATGAATACAGTTGGAAATACCATGGTTTGCACACATTTCAGTACATTTGAAGGGGCAGAAATGTAAGAAAATGCCTTTTTTTTTTCATTAGCGCCACCTTCTGGAGGCATTTGTGCACTCCAGGCTTGGGGTAACAAGGCAAGTCACCCATCATTAGATGCGGGAGGGTGTCTTCTTTTCAAAATGGTATGGTTTGTGTACCCTTTCTTCACTTCTGTAGTTGTTATAACCATTTGTGTACAGACAAGTAATGTTTGAGAAAATGTTAGAAAAATGTGAAGTTGTAGTGGGTGTCGTTTTGCACTTCTAGCTCCCCCTGAGGTAGTTAAACTCGTACCAATGGGGTGTCATTTTTCTCCTAAGAGCACTAGCTAATGAATACAGTTGGAAATACCATGGTTTGCACATATTTCAGTACATTTGAAGGGGCAGAAATGTAAGAAAATGCCTTTTTTTTTCATTAGCGCCACCTTCTGGAGGCATTTGTGCACTCCAGGCTTGGGGTAACAAGGCAAGTCACCCATCATTAGATGCGGCAGGGTGTCTTCTTTTCAAAATGGTATGGTGTGTGTACCCTTTCTTCACTTCTGTAGTTGTTATAACCATTTGTGTACAGACAAGTAATGTTTGAGAAAATGTTATAAAAATGTGAAGTTGTAGTGGGTGTCGTTTTGCACTTCTAGCGCCCCCTGAGGTAGTTAAACTCGTACCAAAGGGGTGTCATTTTTCTCCTAAGAGCACTAGCTAATGAATACAGTTGGAAATACCATGGTTTGCACATATTTCAGTACATTTGAAGGGGCAGAAATGTAAGAAAATGCCTTTTTTATTCATTAGCGCCACCTTCTGGAGGCATTTGTGCACTCCAGGCTTGGGGTAACAAGGCAAGTCACCCATCATTAGATGCGGCAGGGTGTCTTCTTTTCAAAATGGTATGGTTTGTGTACCCTTTCTTCACTTCTGTAGTTGTTATAACCATTTGTGTACAGACAAGTAATGTTTGAGAAAATGTTAGAAAAATTTGAAGTTGTAGTGGGTGTCGTTTTGCACTTCTAGCACCCCCTGAGGTAGTTAAACTCATACCAATGGGGTGTCATTTTTCTCCTAAGAGCACTAGCTAATGAATACAGTTGTAAATACCATGGTTTGCACACATTTCAGTACATTTGAAGGGGCAGAAATGTAAGAAAATGCCTTTTTTTTCATTAGTGCCACCTTCTGGAGGCATTTGTGCACTCCAGGCTTGGGGTAACAAGGCAAGTCACCCATCATTAGATGCGGCAGGGTGTCTTCTTTTCAAAATGGTATGGTTTGTGTACCCTTTCTTCACTTCTGTAGTTGTTGTAACCATTTGTGTACAGACAAGTAATGTTTGAGAAAATGTTAGAAAAATTTGAAGTTGTAGTGGGTGTCGTTTTGCACTTCTAGCGCCCCCTGAGGTAGTTAAACTCATACCAATGGGGTGTCATTTTTCTCCTAAGAGCACTAGCTAATGAATACAGTTGGAAATACCATGGTTTGCACACATTTCAGTACATTTGAAGGGGCAGAAAAGTAAGAAAATGCCTTTTTTTTTCATTAGCGCCACCTTCTGGAGACATTTGTGCACTCCAGGCTTGGGGTAACAAGGCAAGTCACCCATCATTAGATGCGGCAGGGTGTCTTCTTTTCAAAATGGTATGGTTTGTGTACCCTTTCTTCACTTCTGTATTTGTTATAACCATTTTTGTACAGACAGGTAATGTTTGAGAAAATGTTAGAAAAATTAGAGGTTGCAATAGGTGTAGTTTTGTACTTGTAGCGCCCCCTGAGGTAGGTGAACTCATACCAATGGGGTGTTATTTTTCTCCTAAGAGCACTAGCTAATGAATACAGTTGGAAATGCCATGGTTTTCACACATTTTAGTTCATTTGAAGGGGCAGAAATGTAAGAAAATGCCTTTTTTTTTTATTAGCGCCATCTTCTGGAGGCATTTGTGCACACCAGGCTTGGGGTAACAAGGAAAATCACCCCTCATTAGATGCAGCAGGTTGTCTACTTTCCAGAAATATATAGTTTTATATAGTTATTCCACTGTTTTAGGGTAGTTTTACCACAAAAACCCTAGAATGCGCATATTAGTTTATAAAGTTGAAAATGTCATTTTGCGCTGCTGGTGATTAGGGCTCTACGCTAGCCATGGACGTAGGTAAAACTATACAAATTTGGTATTTTTTTACTCGGGGGACTCGAGGCTTTTTCAAATAATTGAAACTTTTTCAATCAAGGTAAATGTTTTTGATACATAGTATGTGATTTTAGCAAAATGAGTAAATTTTCACTTTTTTTTGTCATTATGACATCATAGCTTTTTGCACGATGTAAAATTCTCTTCATGTAAGGTACCACAAGAAAGCTCAATTCGTTCTGAAAAAAACAATATATAGTTTTCCATATGTAACTAAAAATCCCCAGAGGAAATCAAGCCTAAACGGAAGGATAGCAAAAATGTTGAAAAAGTGTCTGGCCTGCAGGGTTCAGAAAATGGCCCGAGCCTCTGGCACTGAAGGGGTTAAAAACTAGTTGAACAGCCTGTTACACGGGCCACAGTGCCTCTGGCAGCCGGTCGCGGGGCAGTCACGCGCGGTAGAGACTGCCCACGCCACTGTTGATACAGAGCTGGACGCTCCTTCGGAGTGCCCAGCTCTGTATCAGCCGCGGCGCGGGCAGTCTGTACTGCGCATGACTGCCGCACGCGCAGCAGTGTCTACTGCGCATGTCGGGCGTTACACACAACTTAGCGAATTATTATATAGGATTGGATAAAAAATATTTGTGGGCTTAACGCTTGCACTTGTGAGGATGTGGACAGGGAATAGTTCCACTAAGGGGCAAGTCCCATAAGCCCCTCCTGAAATCACAGTGCTGTGTCCAGGTGTACAATACAGCAGTCATAGGGCTGTATTCAGAAAGGAAAACAGGAGCAACGGCCCATCTATATAAAATCAATGGAGTTATTCTGGAGAAAAGCAACTGCACTACAGTGAACAAATACAAACTCCTGAATTCCCAGGGATCTCGCAATGCATTGGAGATCTATCTAGCATTCAAGGGGTTAAAAACCCCTACAGTGCAGTTGGTTTACTCCAGAATAATTTCACTTTATTTTTATAAATATGGTCCAGACTAAACCAATTGCACTGAAGGGGACAAATAACAATTCCCTTATGCTCATCGATTACTATTGGGCTTTTAACCCCTTGAATGCTAGAAAGGTTTCCATAGTACTGATTCATTCAAATGGGGAAAATGGCCCCTTTCAACTCCGTGCATTTCCCCTGTATGGTACAGCTGGTGTGCTCTACATATGGTCATATTGTGCTTTACACATCAGGCCCATAGAGTCACATCCAAAAAGCAACAGCAATGCCTCATCAGACCAGCTGCACCATAGGAATACATCAATATTCTCATTGACTTAAATTGAGGTTTAACCCCTCAGATGCTAGAGGGGCCTCCAATGTATTGCTAGGCCCCATTAAAATCAATGGTAATGTTTATCTTTTCCCCATGGGACCAGGGTTTGATTTAATCCCAGTTTACCTAGGAAAGGCACTCTAAGTGCTATTAGCTCCTCCCAAGGCCACACCCCCAAGCCTCACATAGCCCATACCCTAGTCCAATCCACTGTGTCCTTGGTCTATAAAAAAAGCAAGGATAAAAACATTTTAACCGCTTGATCGCTGGAGAGATCTCCAATGCATTGTTAAGCAATGCACTGGAGAGCTCTCTAGCATTCAGTGGTTAAATAATAACCTGTAAATGGTTACAAAAGGACATTGACATTGCTCGGACCACACCCACAATTCAGAATGTGGGTGTGGCCAGCAAACCTGAGGTGCCACACAAAATTTGAAGCTCTAGGAGGTTGCCTTATCTGCGTATTGGGAAATCCGGCCCCACATAAGAAAAATGGGTTGCTCTAGAATGGCTTGTCTTTTGCTTTGTGCTATAGACCCAAAAAGTGTTAAATTAAAATTACCGCAGTGCAAAGAAACTGGTAAAAGAAACCACTAAGAAATAGCAGAAAAATGTAAGAGAAGAGAATAAACAAACCAAACAATGTGTAATAGGAAAAGGGAAGAGAAAAACAGACCCGATGTGGTAAATGGGCACACTACGGGGTACAACGCCAAGTCATCAGAGAAAATATAAAGTTTAAAAAAATGTAAAGATTAAACATCCCCTATAACGAGACTGACCGCTGGGAAGTGATTTAAGTAACAAAACAGCCAAGATTAAAAAATGTGAGTGTAGACCAAGGTCAACACTGAAAATGTTTACAATCCAAATGTCACAAGCTTCCTAAGAACGAAAAGGCACGGGGATAGCAGTGTGATAAATGTATATTGCAGAAATCTAGTATAACTGAAATGCAGATGAAATCACAGGCTAGCAACATCAGGGCTTGTGTGGGCAACATGAGGTCATCCAGCCAGGAGAGTTGCTATGTACTGGCTAATGGGCCTAAAGCCCCATTAATATGGAATCACAGTTAAAGAGATAGTAATACTTAAAATGTAAAAAAATATATGTTGTAGGGTTTATCCCCCTGAGTAAAACAAGAGTACTCCCACTGCTGAAAGGTGTTTCATTCAAAAGTTATTACTTTTCAAAGTTGAATTTTTTAGGTGCAATATCACAGTGGCCTGAAATTCTACAGTGGTGTTGTTGCTACACGATCCTATGGACAGCTCTGGTCCCGGGACCATAAATCTCCATAGGATGGTGTAGCAACAGCGCCACTGTACAATTTCAGGCCACTGTGATATTGCACCTAAAAAATTCAACTTTGAAATTTAATAACTTTTGAACGAAACACCTTTCAGCAGTGGGAGTACTCTTGTTTTACTCAGGGGGCTAAACCCTACAACATATTTTTTTTTTTACATTTTAAGTATTACTATCCCTTTAAGGAGAAAGATACTGTCCTGCACAGTAGACACCGCTGTATGGTAAATTATCTTACGAAAAAATCCAATATTACAAAATATGTGTATAAAACATAGCACACATTAAAATATTTACATTACAGATAGCATACAGGAAGGGTGATTTATTGTATGTATTAGTGTTTATGGGTGTTTGTGAGACACAGTGTTTGTGTATATGTTTCTATATGTTTGTGGTGAGACGATGTGTGGGTATGTGTGCATGCATCACGTGGATTAGAGTGATAGGCAGTGTGTGTGAAAGAAAGTTTGTGTGTGTGTGTATATGTATGTGTGTTTATGTGTGTGTGAAAGAAAGTTTGTGTGTGTGTGAAAGAAAGTGTGTGTATATATGTATGTGTGTGTGTGTGTGTGTGTTCTTAACATATGCTGGTGCACATATGTATGTATGTATGTATGTATATTTATTTATATAGCTCCATATATGTACACAACATTTTACAGAAATAGTAATAGTACACAAAAATACAGGACTGGATTAAGACAATAAGGCTAAAGCGTGATCATTGCAATATTAGTGGGAAAAAAGTGCAGCAAAGGAAATCATACATTGGGAAGGGGACCCTGCCCCAAAGTGCTTACAATCTAATTAGAAACCATGACAACATACAGAGACAGTAAGAGGAGGACCATAAGTGCAAGTGCAAGGTTTCAGTAAAGGAAGTGAGAAATTATGCGACTGTCAGTATGCACAAGGAGAATATCGTTAGTGAGATGCCGCTTTGAGCAGGTGGGTTTGCAGGAGATGCTTGAAATTGATGAGTGAGGATGATTGGTGAATGGTGATAGGGAGGGCATTCCAAAGTCAAAGGGCAGCCAGTGAAAATGATTGCAGCCAAGCGATGGCTCTAGTTGTGTATGGACCGGACAGAAAGAACCACTGAGAAGAATGCAGGTGACAAGAAGAGGTGTAGCAGAAGACAAGACCAGAAATGTAAGATTGTGCTGAAGACGAAAGCAACTTTAAAGATATAGAAAAAAACAAGACGGTAATCATTGTATTCATAACTAAGTACAATATATTTAACACCTGTATTGGTTCTTAGAGACAAGTTCTGTGTCAGCAATGGTTGTTGATCAGCCCCTACTAGTTCATAAGACAACCTTTATTCTTATGTCATTAAAAAAAGGAACTTATCAATTAAGGTCTATTATTATTTCAGACCTGTACTGTTAAAAACTTAACATCCCCACCTCACAGTTCTTATTATACACAGACCATGGAGCTGTATTATATATGGATTAATAATAAACTCTACTCTGTATCTCGCAATGTTTCAAGCTCTGAATTGTATGAACAAAATAGATGATACTAGGTATACATGTGCCTTTTGAATCAGTTTTTAAGATGGCGATCTATTCTTGCCATCTATGCTATTCATAACCTACTAGTTTTAAAGCCTTTGTACACGAGCCAACACTGGTGGCGCTGTAGTCATGCGCAGTACTGACTGCCCGAACACGACGTGTCTGATATGGAGCGGGGTGCTCCGAATTCAGACCGTGGTCCTCTCTGCGCACCTTCCTGGGATCAAGTGGTCCCAGGAAGGTGCGCAGAGAGTACTCCAGTCTGAATTCTGAGCATCCCGCTCCGTATCAGCCGCGGCACGGGCAGTCTCTACTGCGCGTGACTACAGCACGCACAGCCGTCTCTACTGTGCATGATGGCTTCTGACAAACATCCTAGCGAATTATAATATAGGATTATCCAACTTGCCACATTGGTTAATATTGGCCATAATGGGGTGATATGTTGATCAGGGAGATACAGATACTTAATATATTCAGTAACCTAGGTATAAATACAGTATAGCCCTAGGATTATTGCTTCATGGCTCATCCTTTAGTTAATATGTTTCCAATATTTTATTGGTGTATCTTCCCTAAATTTCTACCCGCTATTTTCTTACAGCATTTAACTTTTTCATTGAGCTTCTGATTATTCTCGGACATCTGTCTCTGTATCATCTAGACACAGTCTATTAACTGACTCTCTACTGATTCCATAGGGTTGCTATAGTAGGGCAGTGAATTTTATAGTGACGTTTACACATTTTAAGCACCATTTTTCTGCAATTCTGAACCCCTTGGTTACTAGTCTGCTTTATAATATTGCCCCCCCAATAAGTTAGTAATATAGAGATAGGCAAAGTAATAGTTATATTATGGTGAGTAAATCTACGTTATTGAAGTAATCCATCTTCTTCGGCAAGCATCCAGGGCAAAGAGCTTACAAGAGAAGCTCTATGTGCCTGCACAGGTAGCAACTCCTGTTACCTTAAGGTAACCAACAAACGTCACCACCAATGCGGGCAGTGCACGGGACAGACAGCGCATACTCAGAGGCAACTTCCCTCTAAGATGCACTGCTGGCCACTGGATGCCTGCCAAAGAAGGTAGATTACTTCAATAACGTAGATGTATTCACCATAATACAACTATTACTTTGCCTATCGATATATTACTAACTAGTTGAAGAGTCCGTTACACGGGCCACAGTGCCACTGCCAGCCTGTCCGAAGGAGCGTCCAGCTCTGTATCAGCCGTGGAGTGAGAAGTCTCTACTGCGCATGACTTCGTCGTTAAACACATTTTAGCAAATGACAAAAGGAAAGAACTCCCAGCGCCAACTCACCATAACCAATACATACAATAAGTTATAATATTTGAATGTGAATATAAAGTGTATATACAGATAGCAGCCAGGAATAAGGGCTCTCCGGACCCCCAAACTTCAGGCCAAAACCCAAAGTATAAACAAACAAACAACAACAACAATCCTGCGCTTCTCTGTGTATAAAGTGAATATATGCCCTGTGTTTAGCATATATAATAATATTTCTAAATGAATAAAATAAGTGAGATATTAGTTTTCACAAATTGGCCAAGTTGCGGGTAAGCTTGCCAACCCCGCCAAGGTTTCTCACTGTACGGCAAGTCCTACTCTATACATCTGTAATGCCCTATCTTAAAATTAAAAAACTTAAAATTCCCTGAAGAGATGTTATTATAAACGCGTTGGAGGAGAAAGGGACCCTTTAAATGTGCTCTCTTTATTGCTTCTGGGTCCCAGTGTGGTGCAATTAAAAACAGAAGACATACATTCTAATAAAAAGATGTATATATGGACTTACCCAGTACAAAAAGACCTCAATGGATCTACACTGTGAGAATATGAGTGAGCTGTGGATCCAACTGTTCACTCTATAATCATGTGACCTTTATATCAGCCCCCACAGGTCATGTGAGGAATAGCTGATTCCAAACTAGGAGCATTTAAGCTAGAGAAGGCCTAAAGCCTGCTCTTAAAGGCAATGTGTGAAAAACAAAAATAAAGTTACAGTGATACTAATTGTGCAAAGATAATTCTCACAGTGTAGATCCATTGAGGTCTTTTTGTACTGGGTAAGTCCATATATACATCTTTTTATTAGAATGTATGTCTTCTGTTTTTAAGGAATTTTAAGTTTTTTAATTTTAAGATAGGGCATTATAGATGTATAGAGTAGGACTTGCCGTACAGTGCGAAACCTTGGCGGGGTTGGCAAGCTTACCCGCAACTTGGCCAATTTGTGAAAACTAATATCTCACTTATTTTATTCATTTAGAAATATTATTATATATGCTAAACACAGGGCACATATTCACTTTATACACAGAGAAGCGCCGGATTGTTGTTGTACATTTTAGCAAATGATTTTATAGGATTGTGAAGCGGGCTCTTTCCCTACGCGTTTTGCCATGACCGGCTTTCTCAGGGGCTTATAGTTAAAATCAGCTTGATGGTCGGCTCTTTTATACCTGTTATTGCAGGCTCACCTTTGTGACGTGCTGTTGATTACGTCACGTACCTAGGATACCTTAGTTTATCAGTATTTAGCATTTACTGTGAATGAACAAATGGACAATGGATGAGAGTCTTTATAACACACATTTCTTAGAAACATATATTTAATTTTATATTACAGATGTGAATTACTAGTCAGCAAAAAGTGCATATCTACCTTGTTATTACATTCCTTCTAATACAGTCAGAGATGTAATACCATGACATGTGTCAATAAGTCTCTTGATTTCCATATCAGTTAAATTTTAAACTCTTACATTTAGTAAAGAGAAAAAATGTATATACAGAGAAAAAAAACTCTGTTATAGATAGCAAAGAGAGGGATTTCAGGAGCAGATGATAGAGAGGTATCTGGGAGCTAGCGTAGTTATTCTTGCAGCTGAACTGAGGACAGACTGATGCAGAGAGAGAGGAGAGGCAGGAAGACCAGAAAGTAGAATGTTGAAATATTCTAGAGAGAGAATGATGGCCTGAGTGAGAGTTTTTGTGGTTGACATACAGATGGTACAGATGGCAGTTAAAGCCAAGAGATGAGATGAGGTCACCATGTGAGAGGGTGTAGACTGAAAAGAGAAGTGTGCGTGCTTATGTGCGCTTGTGTGACAGTGTGTGTGTGTGTGTGTGTGTGTGTGTGTGTGTGTGTGTGTGTGTGTGTGAATCCATCTCTGTCCCTGGAAACCCAGTAATTTAGTTTAAAAAACAGTCTCCAGAGAAGATCCAGAGAGTTTCCAGGTGTGGCTTTATAAGACCAGCCGCTTAATAGACCACTAAATGATGCCAGCAGTATTAAATGAAATATTCAGAGCAATACACCTCTACATCAGACCAGCAGATCATTATATGAGATCAACAGGGCAATACATCATTACATGAGAACATCAGAGCCTTACATTAGCTCATCAGATAAATACATTACTACATGAGAACATCAGTGTATTAAATTACATCAGCAGATATACACACTATTACATGAGACAAGCAGAATAATACATGAGATCAGCAGAGAAATACAGCATCACAAGAAAATAGTAAATTATTATATGCAATCAGAAGGGCAATACTCATTACACAATTACAGCAATTACATGAGATTAGAGGGACAATACAACATTGAGTGACAACAGCAGTGACTAACATGAGACCAGCAGTGCACTGCACCCACACCTAGCAAATTGCTTATCTTGAGACCCAGAGAGGGGTCATGTGCTGCCAACAAGATGATGCCAGTTACGTTATTCGCGTCATATGGGGGGTTGGGCATACTCGAATAGGCAGGACTTGGTGTAATCGTGTCATAAAGTGGGTGGGAAGGAGGCACAACAGGGTCACGGGATCAGCAGAGCATAAGCTGGGACCACCATTGCAATACACTATTACATGAGTATACATTAGTCCAGTGGAACACGGCACCACTACATAAGATCAGTAGGACAACACACCATGGTGTATTCCCGGTGGTGGCAGGGCAATCAACCTGGCATGACCTGGCTACAAATCAGCCCTGTACATATCTCTGAAGTATAAGGATGAAAGACACTAGGGGCGCAATGCAGACATTATTAACATCCGAATTTCATTAGTCTTTAAAACAACAGGTTTTCAAAGAGATAAAGATAATTTTAACTAGATAACAACAGCAATGGAAATTTCAGAAAAATGGTCTTAAAAGTGGTTAAACTTATTTTTAAAGCGATTCATATGTTCAAAAATGACATTACTAATTCCAGTTTTATCGCCAAAAATTACCTCCAAAAGCAAATTAAAGTCATTCTGGAGCAAACCAACTGTCGTATTGGAAAGAAACCATAATTCCACACATTCCCATTAGTTTAATCCTTTGAGTACCAGTGGTATCCAACTCACTGAAACGCAATGCGTTTCATACCTCCCTGGCACTCAAAGGGTTAATCATTGGGGCTTTAAACCCCCTGAATACCAGAGAGATAATTCTGCTACTACATAATATCTAGCATCAAATGCAATGGAGACCTCACAAGTTCTCAATGAATTAACCCTTTGAGTGCCGGAGCGGTACGGAAAGCATTGCTTCACAATGCATTCCGTACCCCTCTGACACTCAAAGGATTAAAAGTCTCAATTTTGACAAATTTTAGTACTGCAGCCTCACAATGTCTTCCATCCCAGCCATGTCCACCTCTCCATCATTACTTAAAATCATACTGTGCTTGGAGAACCACTGCATTAGAATATCACTGTGACACACACGCATCACTGAGGATTCCAGAACTATGCACAAGCCTGCCCCCCTACACACACACACACACACTCGTATACACACACACTGGGCATTATTCACAAAACAGAGTAAAAGCAATAGTAGAACAAGCCAACTGACTGCACCATAGTGCAGAAAGTGGAGTTGACTCCTCCCCTGTGAGCAACACTCCATTTCCGATGTCATCATGTACAGCCAATGCATGAAAATTTCCAATCTTGATATACCTTAGTGCATAGGCTCCACAGAGAAGTCATCTCCACTTTATCACACCTTACACTGGATAAGTTATCACCCATTCATCACACCTTTAAAGGGATAGTAATGTTTTGCAAAAACAGCAGCTCCAAATAATTTTCATAGTATTTCGGCCATGGAGAGTGTTATTTCAATACTGTCAGAGTTGTAGTTCAAGAGTAACTGAATGATAAAGTATCCCCCTCCCACCCCTTTTACCTAGTGTAAGCCACCTCCCCTCAGATGTGGAATCTAGTCCTGGGACCAGACAGATCACAACAAGGGACAATCTCCTTACTGTGACTGTAAGGAAAACCCTGCCCCCCTTGACTGGTTTTTCAGATTTTTCCTTTTGATCACTGAAGATTGTCCCTCTCTGTGATCCATCTGGACAGTCTTGTTGCTCTGAGGTGAGCAGTGTTACATCAGTAAAAAGGATGGGAGGAGAATATTTTATCATTCAATTACTCTTGAACTACAACTCTGACAGTATTGAAATAACACTCTCCATGGCCCAAATACCATGAAGATTAATTGGAGCTGCATTTTATTTGTCAATAGGATGAAGTGAGTAATATGTGTTTTGCATAATCTATAATTACTTCCACCTACTCTCCTGATTAAGACAATCCAAATAAATGATTTGCACATACTAGTCTTCCTACTGACATTTGAATTGTTGTTTTTTGAGATTTCATGGTTTTGTTTACATTCTTATTCGTCTGTGTAGGTTCATGCTGAATTTTATTTTTTTATTAACCCCTTGGGGACAAGGGTTTTTTTTTACACTAGGGGACTAGAACAATTTCATCCTTTTTATTATGCTTTTCTTCAGCCATATTTTCACTCATTCATTTAGTACACCCACACAAATTATATACTGTTTTTTAAGGATAAGTAGGGCTTTCTTTTGATGCCATAGTTATATGTAAAACTCATTATTTAGTTCTGTAATAATATAAAAAATGTTGAAAAAAAAAACCATTTTCTCCTATGGTAATTTGTGCGCAATTTGTGCATTCTTTTAAAAAAGGAAATTAATAAAAGGTGTGAACATTTTTTCATACCTCCTAAATGTTCCTTTTTAGATGGTACTTTCCCTCTGAGATACAAATCCCTCTGTCCCTCTTTCCTACCCATTTGTCCCTCTTGTTTAGGAGATCAGACTGTGGGTTGTGTATTTAAATGTATCACATTGCCCCACAGCAGTATTTGTTACAGTTAGTCTGTGTAAATAAAATTATTTGGTGTTGTTGTAAATCATTTATTCATTTGCATAAAAAGCTGTCAGTAGGTCACATAGCAATCTAAATCTTGGTAATGTCCCAACCACCAGTCATGCCCCCTGTACCACCACCTAAAACAAAAGTGCCCTACTCTTTGGCAGTTTGCAGTGCTATGAGCATGTTCTCTGCCTCACGATCAAGTGAGGACAAGGGAGGCGGAGAACAGTGATAAATGTAATCTTTACTTACATTGCCTTTGTCATGTGGTGCAATTTGCATATGTAGCAGTAATCACATGCACCGAGCCACAGGGGAATGGCTGGAACTGGCTGGTCTGGTTCTGTAACAGTCAGGAACAGGGTCCCTGCCATGCTGACACCGTGCTCTGAGGCGCACTATGATCATTAACACATACAAGCCAGCACTGTCATCCATCCTGAAAGGACAGAATTGTGTAATTGCCCTGGCACTTCATTCTTTGTTAAGGGGTAAATGTATTAAAGGGGACTAGGACAAACTAACTGCAACTTAGAGAACAACAAATCCCAATGCATTGGAGACCTCTCTTAAAAGTCCCAATAATGTCAAAGAGAAGGCTGGGGTTATTTGCCCCTGTGGTGCAGTTAACTTTATTTGCCCCAAAGTTGGTGTAGCATTCTAAGGGTTAAAAGCCCTCTCACAAAACTGTTATGGTGATTTCACCCTTCTGATCAGCAGGATACCTAATAAGTGTAACTGGGAATCCTTACATTGTAATATGGGAGGGGAATCTAGTGGAGCCACTCCAGCTCCAGTGTGTACCAGGCTGCAATTGTCAGCTGATATTGGATTGGCTGCCCAACTCCCTCATGAACTCTTTAAGTCCTGCTGTCATTGGCTTATTCCTTCTGTATTAACTTGAATGAACAATGCAGGCCCTTCCCTGACTGGTCTGACACATTCTCCTGGAATGTTTGTTTTTGGTCTTACCTCATTATTTGACAATAAAATTGTGCATAAATGTATTTTTTTTTCAGTTTTCATTAATACCACATCTCCCTAGGCCAGTGTTTCTCAACTCCTGTCCTCAGGACCCACTAACAGGCCAGGATTTGATGATTTCCTTGTTAGAGCACAGGTGAGTTAATCAATGTGAATGAGTCTCTGATCACCACACCTGTGCTCTAGCAGAGAAATCCCTAAGTCCTAGCCTGTTAGTGGGTCCTAAGGACAGGAGTTGAGAACCACTGCCCTAGGTCATCATCTTCGGCTATGCGTTCAGCTTTTATTATTTTCATTTTGTGAATTTAGAGCCTTAAGTATAAATGAATGACATACAAATCTGGAGCATCCAACTACACCATAGGGGACAAATAAAACTTCCTATTGATTGAAATACAGCTAGAAACCTCTTGATGGTAGGGAGGTCTCCAACATAATGCAAACCAATGCACTGGAGACTTCTCTATCATTCAGTGGGTTAAATCCCACGTAAATCAATGAAAATGTGGGATATTTTTTACTTCTTCTCATGGCATGCCTCCCAAATGTCCCTCTTTGAGACCCAAATCCTTCTGTCCCTCTTCCTCACCCTGGTGTCCCTGTGTTTAGGAGATCAGACTGTGTGGTGTGTATAGAAGTGTATCACCCTGGTGTCCCTGTGTTTAGGAGATCAGACTGTGTGGTGTGTATAGAAGTGTATCACATTGCTCCACAGTAGTTAAACTCACATTAATATTTGGTTTAACCCTTTAAGGACCAGTCACGGTCCTTGCATATCATGGATTTCAGGGTTCCTTGCGTGGCTGCACGCTGCTCGGGGAGCCCTGAATCAGATGAAATTTAAAAAAATGCTCCGTGGTCATTGAGTGCAGGCTGCTAGTGTGCGACTGGTCCTTAAGAGGTTAAACTATAGTCTCTGTGTATACAAATTAGTCTGTATAAATATAATACTTTGGTCTTGCGCTAAATAATTTATTCAGTAACACAAAGAGATGTCAATAAGTAAATAACCCTTTGAGTGCCAAAGATGTATCCAACGCATTGCTTTCAATGAGTTGGATAAAGAGGTATCAACGTGGACACCTCTCTGGCACTAAAAGGGTTAAATAACCTAAAAATTTATGGTAATGCCCTGCCTAACAGCCACACCCCCAGCACCACTACCTAAAAGAAAAGTGTCCCTCTTTGGCCATTTGAAATGTTAGGAGGTTTGTAGAGTTAAATAACAGATCTCCTGGGATTCTATAGCTTTGATGAGTTTCCCAGGTAACTCTGCCCACTTCCTGTTTGTTCCTCCCACTTCCTGCCTGTTCAGCTCACTACCCTCCCATTCTAAAGTGAAACGTCACCTTTCCTGCTCCCCAGATTAAGCCCCACCCACATACCTGGGAATTTTGTGTTCTGGATTCTCTGGAGGGGAACAGGCTGGGAAGCAGCAGAAGTGGGCAGAATTTCATAAAAACTCCCCTCCACCAGGAAAATCAGACAGCTATGCCCACCCATCATATGACACAATTCCCATAATTTAGACATGCCTATTCCTAGCCCACAAGCCTGCTCTGGGGGCTCCAAAGAACAAAAGCTCATATTTATAAAAGCAAACTAGAGTGAACCAACTCCACCACAGGGGACAAATAAAAATGACTAAATGCCCATGCTCTTGAATAGAGCTTTTTAACCCCCTTGAATGCTAGAGAGGTCTGAGTCCTCTCTGGCATTCAACGGGGGAGATGCACTAAGGTTCAGTGCTGTGACGATGTGTATCTGGCAACGTGTGGTGAGCACATCACCTTGGAGACGTAGACACACATCATCATGTGCACTAAGAATTAGAGATGCAAAGGGAGGGGAGGAGATGTTCCTCATTACCATACAGGGCTGTTGAAATGCAGCCAGCAGTAGATGTTGTTATTTTGGTTTGCTTTAGCATGTATATAAGTTGTACTTTAAGAGAACTGTATCTTAAAATTTTTTCTTTCCCACCTCACCCCTTTACCCCGCCTTTTTTCCCTCTTTGTCTCATTCTCCTCTTTACCCTTCTCTTTCTGCCCAGACAATATGTTGTTACTGTTTTCTTTATTCAGGGAAGGAGGCAAAGGGAATTGAGGAGATATTGTAAAGTGGCGAATGGCAAAAGGGTTGGAGCAGGGGTGGCAGAGTGGCAAGAAGGGCATGGAAGGCAGCGAAGGGGATGGGACAATCGTTCTGCATTTGTCTTCTATGGTGACTTTGCATTTTTTCCCCAGAATTACATCTATGTGCATGACCCTTAGTGTTCCAACATATAGAGAATGTAAAACAGCATTGGAAGGAGGTATCGTGCATCATCAACCAAGTAAAATGGAGTAAGACATCCAGGTGTAAAACGCATAAGGTACCTAAAAGGCATAGGGGAGACCAGCAAGACAATCTCATGATGGAGATTATGAGGGCCTGAGATGGTGTTACATTTCTTACTACTCCTGGTTTACTCCTCCCAGCTATCTGTGATTGGCCATTGGGGATTTATAGGCATGCCTGAACTTGGCTCTGATCCCTGTTTTTTTGTGCTTCGTTACCAATCTGCTAGCGTATTCTGTTGCATTCTGAAGAACTTCTGTGGATGACCTTTGCCTGTTTTTTACGCTGTCTTTTGGATTCTCCTGGCACTGCAATATTTTGAACACCTGGTGCTGACTCTTGCTTCCATGACTATTATCTTGTATTCTCCCTCAGGTACCATTTTACCTGATTGTGTTTGACCCAGCCTGGAACGTGACTATTCTCCTGGAGCATATTCCGGCATTCGGAGCGTGCAGCCTGTCACCTCTGTGCCGGCTCCAGTCAGTGTTAGCGCATCCATGCCTTCTCTCTAACTTCCTCTGCTAGACAGAACTACTTACTGCTCCCCCACTGTCCCTCGATCTTGTAGGCCTAGCGTTTTTTGGGAGCGCATCATTTTTGTCTGTCTGGGCCTGTCCCCATAGCCTCTGGTCCGCAATCTTCTAGCTCAGATGTTCCATCTCATTGGTTGTACTGAGCGCCGCAAAGTACACGTCCTTGTGGCACAGCTCTGTGCGGCTATCTTAACCTCCTTACTTCCTCTGGTGGATAAGGGTTATTTGGATCTTTGCGGGCAGAGGATCTTCCCTGGACCAACAGCTTTTGGGCTACAGGTTGATCTTCCTAGCCTGGACTAGTGTTTTGTCTGATCAGGACCATCCTTTTCCAGCAGCCTTTCTGAACTAGGTATCCTCATCAGAGTTCACTGAGGGTTCTTCAGGAAGCAGGTCAAATTCCATTTAGTCAGAGGTGTTCTTTTGGGGGCTTGAGTTTTTCCTCTATTTTTCTTGCACTTAAGGTGTCTTTCAGGTTCTTTCCTGTTCCTGGCTTTCTTATACCCTTAGAGCAGTGGTTATCAACTCCTGTCCTCAGGACCCACTAATAGGCCAGAATTTGATAATTTCCTTGTTAGAGCACAGGTGAGTTAATTAATGTGAATGAGCCTCTGATCACCACACCTGTACTCTAGCAGAGATATCCCTAAGTCCTGGCCTGTTAGTGGGTCCTGAGGACAGGATTTGAGAACCACTGCCTTAAGGGGTATGTAGCAGTACTGCTCTTTAGGGGCTTACTATCTTTTGGGGTCTCCTTTGCTCTCTGGATCGAGACTTGATCTCTCCAGTCTTTTCTGCATCTTGGGGACCAATCTGCAGGTACCTATCCGCCCAGCAGTCCTATGAGTGTCCATCCTGGTTCCGGCCCTGGCTCAACTGGGGTCAGACATTTGGCTTCACCGCTAGCACCTCTACTACAGCTTTGGCTGCAGCAAGAACACCCCTGAGGGCTTCTCGAGCTTTGCTCGCCATTCTGCACTCTCTAGCATCTACCGATAGGTACCTGGGTATTTGGGCTTTGTAGACTTCTGCCAAGCTAACAGATGGCATGAAGACAGAGCTGAATAAAGGAAACAGTATAGCAATATATTTTCTGGGCAGAAAGACAAGGTTAAGGAGGAGAGTGAGACAAACAGGAAAAGAACAGGGGGAGGGGGAAAAGAAACATCTAAAGATACAGTTCTCTTAAAGTACACCTTATATACATGCTAAGGCAAACCAAAATAATGAAATCTACAGCTGGTGATGTGTAATGAACGGCATCTCCTACACATCGACAGCAGTATGACAGCCCTACATGCTTATGATTGAATGAACCCTGTTACTGCAGATACATACCAGGTGTTGAACCATGATCCTACTTTGAAGTTTAAAAGACTTCTGGACTCTCTTGTGAACTTTGGATCTTCGGAGGGATTTTATACTAGCCGCGAGAGCGACTGGTTGAAGGTGTCTTCGCCTATTATCTCTATTTTTCATCATCTTCCGAAGATCCACAAGTCACTTGAGAGTCCAGAGGGTCGACCTATTGTTGCGGGAATCGGTTCACTAAGTCAGAGATTAGGTCAGTATGTGGACGATTGCCTGCAGTCTTTGGTTTTGATACTTGGTACCTATCTGCGTGACACTAAACATGTTACAAGAACTTGAAGGTGTGGAGTGGAGACCAGATTACACGTGGATTAGTTGTGATGTGGCCTCGCTTTACTCATGCATCCCTCACAATCTGGGTTTGGAGGCTGTCAGGTATCATCTGTTTAAATATAGTGATTACACTTCATCATTTTGTGAATTTTTGTTACTTATTATACAATTCTTACTTACGCACAATTATTTTATGTTCGATGGTATATAATATCTCCAGAGATGTGGGACTTCGATGGAGGTTAAATTTGCCCCATCATACGCCAACCTTTTTATGGGTTGGTGGGAGGAGTCCCACATCTCTGGAGATAGTAACCCTTTTGCACAGCACATTCATTTTTTCAAACAATATATCAATGATATTCTTATAATTTGGTGTAGTGAACGGTCGTTGATACACTCATCTTTTTTACATTATTTGAATGATAATTCATATAATTTGAGATTTACTATGATGAGTCATAACACGAATATCACTATTTTAGACTTAGAGCTAAGTTGTTTATTCACAGGAAAAATAGTCACTAATGTATATAGAAAATCGACAGCCTCAAACACTTTACTTAGAGCAGATAGTTGTCATCCACATCATACAGTATGGAGTGTGCCTGTGGGACAGTTTCTAAGACTAAAGAGGAACTGTTCCACTGACACACTCTTCAAGGAGGCATGTATAGATCTTAGAAAGAGATTACTGCTCTGTGGAATGGATGATTGTGAGAGCAGAAGAAATCTCAAATAGACGCAGTAGAAATTAACTTTTGACATCTCGGAATAATATTGAGGGAAATAAGACAACAAAACGACACATAACAATGAGTGCAGAGTATGATCATGGATCTAATGAAGAAGAAAAAGTTACATTCATAACCGCATACAGCTGTGAATTCAACAATATAATAGAGATAGTTAAAAGACATTTACCTATTTTAATGGAAGATAGACAGCTTCAGCCCATATTGAAGAGAGGTTGTAGATTTATCTCTAAAAGAGCACCCACTTTAGCAACCAAGTTGTCACCTAGCATGTACCGTCGAGAGAATGTTAGGAATCAAACGTGGTTAGACATTAAGGGAACTTACAGATGTGGTAGTCAAAGATGTAAATGCTGTCAGTGGTTGAATCCCACTAAGTCCTTCTATTCTTCAGTTACAGGAAAGAAGTATGACAATAAACATTATATTAACTGTGCCACACGATATGTGGTGTATTTAATAACATGCAAGCTGTGTCAAGTACAGTATGGTGGAAAAACATCTTGGAGTTTAAGAGAATGCATTCATGAGCATATAAGTAATATAAAAAATAGAGATTTGAGAACAGAAGTGGCTTCCCACTTCTGCACTGAGCACAGTTCAGTTCTAGATGGTTTCTCAGTTCTAGATTTGGAAGAGGTTGTTAAAAATGTGAGAGGAGGTGATTTGTCAAGTGTTCTCTCTAATAGAGAGGTATACTGGATATCCACACTCTCAACAAGGATACTAAGGGGTATGAATAGAGAGTATGATGTGACCCTTTGTGTTTAGGTTGTACTCTTGGTTTAACCCTTTGTATCTATTGTATGATATAGGGAGGGAGAAGGTGTCTTTTTAATATGACACCTTTGTGAGTTAAATCATTTGTTTTACTGTTAATTGATTTAGGTTGGAGAACCCATAGCATCGCATTTTATTTACTTATTTATGCAGTATATTGATACACATTTTTTATATTCTCTTAGGAACTATTAATGTGTTGGATTGATGTTCTTATGAATTTGATTCTATATTTTTTGACATGGCTGATGGCAGTCGCACGGTGATTTGAGCGAATATAAATGTCTTACTCCTCCCTGGTTTTTATCCTATATGATCATCTGGGTCACTTGAAATTTAGGCTGTCTGGGTAGAAATACTTCTGTATTTGTTGGCCTGTACAAAACATTTTTTGTGTTGTTGTACATGTGTCATTTTGATATTTTGAGAATTTAGCTTGACATTTATTTATGTCATAGAGTGAAGAAAATTACCCAATTGAGTGAATATAATAATGATTTAGCATTTATGGTTAATTCATGTTTGTATTGTGAGATAGTGGAATATATACATACTCATTAAAAATCCCTTTTGATGTCCTTTTGACGTCTTTGTGACTTCTTTCTGTGAGAAGATAAGCTGAGTGTCTGTGGTAATAGAAATTAGAAATATGATGATTTTAACACGTTTATAATCTTTATTGTTTTATTCATGTTTTATGCATATGCTATCAATTTGTTTTGTTGACTTGACGGCTATATATGTAGTAGAATATATTGACATTTAGATTTATCCAGTCATAAGTATGGATATCAAGGAGTTAATTTGTCCTGAAGTTCATAGCTTGGGGTAAATTGATTAATTGATGTTCATGAGTGATTGGTTTGTTTGAATGGTAGCCGTTATAGTCCGCAGGATAAAGATAGCTAATGTGTATTGCATATTCAGTCTATGAGTAAGCACAATACGTGCGAAACGCATGAGACTGTGTGCCCTCGGTGTCCGATGATTTAAATAAAGAAGTGATTTTAAAAACTTTGTGTGCAGTGGTTTTGCTTTTCCTATGACTGCAGAGAAAGCTACAGAGACATCCCAACAGCACCAACCTCAGGTAGGTAATGTTGGGACTGTGAACTCCGACAGCAGAGGCAACTACCAGAGTTTAGTTCATGTGGCGAACAGCCACATTAACATATAAACACCCCCTCATGGATATGACAGTGGCTAATTAACCTTCATTTGCATATGGAAATCAGCCACAGTTGATGAGTTTGGTCCAAAATCATAAACCTGTTGAAGGCATGGTAGATTGGTAGTGGATTGAATGGGATATGCACAGATCCAACACAAAATTGCCATCTTGAGCCCTTACCGATCTTTAGTGCATCTCTCCCAGGAGGTTAAAAGCCCAATTTAATTTAACAGGAATTTTTATTTTGCCCCCCATAGTGCAGTTGGTTTACTCCAGAATAGTGTTATATGGTGTGATGTCTGTTCTTGTTTAAAAAAGCCTAGTGTTCTGTGCTGTGATGGCTGTTCTTGTTTATGAAGCCTAGTGTTCTGTGGTGTGATGTCTGTTCTTGTTTATAAAGCCTAGTGTTCTGTGGTGTGATGTCTGTTCTTGTTTATGAAACCTAGTGTTCTGTGGTGTGATGGCTGTTCTTGTTTATGAAGCCTAGTGTTCTGTGGTGTGATAGCTGTTCTTGTTTATAAAGCCTAGTGTTCTGTGTTGTGATAGCTGTTCTTCTTTATAAAGCCTAGTGTTCTGTGGTGTGATATCTGTTCCTGGGAACCCCGGTGGCACTGTGACAATACCATCTTTTCTCCCATCACAAGCCTCATTTAACTCAATGGGAATATTTCGTTCTCCTGTGTCACGCAGTAGGTCTTGGTTTTCCCCAGAGTTGCTCAACTTTTGTTTTGCTTATATCTCCCTTTTTATACATTTCTACACTGTCCCTTTTTTGGTAATTTAGAAAGCCAAAATGTTGCAGTTCTGAAGTAGCAAAATATAGGAGATGGATGCACACTCCAATGGCTTCAATGCTTGCACTTATTTTCTGCTGGGTGCAGAAACTCCAGTGGTCTCCTGGTTGACCACTCAGGAACATACATTTATATATATATATATATATATATATATATACACAAGGGAGAACACACTCACACCAAAGTGCAAAATAATAACAGCTATTGCTGAATCTTTATTGATGAGAGAAACACATTTAACGTGTCAGGGGGCTCAATGCTACCCTTCTTCAGGCACAACAATAATCCACCCATATCCCAGTTTATATGCATACAGTACAAATCTATCCACCAATCATGTTAATTCCTGCATACATAATTAATTAAAGGGATAGTAATACTTAACATGTAAAAAATATATGTTGTAGGGTTTATGTCCCCGAATAAAACAAGGGTACTCCCTGAGAGATATTTTATTAAAAAATTATAACAGCTCAAACTTGAATTTTATAGGCGCAGTATCACAGTAGCCTGAAAATTTACTGTGGAGCTGTTGCTTCACCATCCTATGGAGATTTATGGTCTATGGACCAGAGCAGTTCATAGGATGGTGTAGCAACAGCGCCACTGTACATTTTCAGGCCACTGTGATATTGCACCAAAAAAATTCGAGTTTGAGCTGTTATAATATTTTAATAAAATATCTCTCAGCAGTGGGAGTGCCCTTGTTTTACTTAGGGGGATAAACCCTACAACATATATTTTTTTACATTTTGAGTATTACTCTCGCTTTAATAATAATCATCATCCTACTAAGGTGAGACACCCATAGCAAGTATTGCTAGGGTAAATCCATGTATACATAGCAACAATGATCAGTAATAGTATATACAGTATGTAATGCACAACATATACAAACAATATAAATTGTACCAAACTTACAGCCGCAGTCCATCACAGATCGCTGAATCCATTTCCATAGCAGAGTCCCGGATTACCTGAATTACAAAAAACATTTCAGGCTAAAGTCCTCATTTATCCCTTTAGGTTGTATAGTGCCCAGTTTATGAATCCAAAAGCATTCCCTTTGTAATAGTAACCTTTGCATTTTGCCACCTCTCAATGGTAGTTTCACTATTTCTAATATTTGCCAATGAAGTTGTGATACATTATGCTTCATATCAAAAAAATGTTTGGCTACTGGTAGTGATTTCCCCTCCGGATTAAAGTTCCCAGTAGCGGACTTGTGTTCATTAAGTCTAATGTTAATCATTCTACTAGTTTGCCCAACATATCCAAGGCCACATGGACATTTCAATAAGTAAATTACGTTTTTGCTATTACTTGTACTGAAGTGTTTAATTTGAAATGCCATGCCCTCGGAACTCCCACCCTTCAAAAACGTTGTCCCAAATAATTCCCCATCTGGTGACTAGCTGCTCAGTAGTGCTAGTCGCCAGATTTCTATCACAGTGCCCGTGATTTTCGCCTGTCTGTTGGTTCCAGTCTTGTTTCCCATGACTGATGTGGCAGACATTGCCGTTGACACCTTCTGCTTGTCTCTATGCTGCGAGCTCGCGTCTTTGACGTCGCGCTTGCTATTTTGTAGCATTCAGCACTAATTGACCAATTGAACCCAGCCTCCAGTTGCGGCCTTATAGTCTGCCTATGAACTGGGCTTAGTTGCCCTTTCGTGGTGTATCAGTGCGTTACTTGCGTTGCTCTCGTTTTACACTAGCTTGGCTTCTTTGTATACTCTGGCTCGATCCCTGGTTTCGTCTGACTATCTGCTCCAGTGGCTCTGTATGACGATCTGATTTGTGTATGACCCTGGCTTGTCTGACTACCCGCTCCTATCTGACCTTGGCTGTGGCTGACTACCCGATCCGGTATCTGACTGTGGCTTGTCTGACTTACGCTTCATGCTTACTCCCGTTCCTGTCTGAGTACCACTTGTCACTACTGGCCTCCGAAGACTCACTCCATCAGCCTAGCTTTACAGTTACCTCCCTGGTATTGTTGCACGTTGCCTTCAGCTCTGCTGTCTCAGCTCCGTGCTTACGCCGGTATTATCTGACTCTGTCAATATCTGCCTCCGAGGCCTCTCACTCCATACAGCCTAGCACAACATTTACCTCCCTGGTATTGTTGCCAAGCTGCCTGAGGCTAAGCAGCATTGTAGTTGTCCCTCTTCAGGACTGCCTGGTACTCTCTTTCCAAGCCCACCCAGGCTTATACTAGTCTGAGGTTTCTCCTACCGGTATACCCGGATACACTACTGGGCCTGGCCTCCTGGCGACTCACTCTGCTGGTTAGAATCAAGTCTGGTTCTATATTTCGCATTACCTTCGCTATCAGTGGTCCGGGTACAGTTCAGTGTCAGTTCCTGGGTAGTGGACTGCACACTGTCCTCATGCCTGTTCCTCTCAAGGTTGAGGAAGTGATTTGCTCTTGCATATTTATTTTAAATAAACCGGTTAAATTCATCTGTACCTGTGTTGCGTGTTTCATTTACCTAAGCTGCCCGTGACAATTTCTTACCGCATTCATGAGAATGAGTCACTACTCCTGGACTGAGAGGCAGGACAGAGCGTAGACATCTTTCCATAGTGACGTCTACACGCCTGCGCTGTCAGTCACAGCCTGCTCTAGGTGGCATTGCTAGGAGCTCTTCGGCTCCAAAAGGGACTGACAGAGCAGGCGCACAGACGTTACTATGGACAGATGTCTGTGCGCTGTCCTGCCTATCAGTCCCAGAATAGTGGCTCATTCTCATGAACGCGGTAAGAAATCTGGTGACTAGTGCTACTGAGCAGCTAGTCGCCAGATGGCGAATTATTTGGGACAATGTTTTTGAAGGGAGGTAGTTCCGCTTTAATAATTCCTGTGCAATATCCACAATCTCTACATGGATATGTACCAATTTTTGGTTTTGATAGGAATGTTTGTGTGATCTTGATATCACTTTTAGTTATACTGTCACCAATATTACTACCCCGTTTGTATTAGAATAGCGGTGGTTCTTTAAATAAATTATCATACTCTGGGTCTTTTTCAAATAATTTCCCACTACCAGTAGCCAAACATTTTTTTGATATGAAGCATAATGTATCACAACTTTGTTGGCAAATACTAGAAATAGTGAAACTACCATTGAGAGGTGGCAAAATACAAAGGTTATTATTACAAAGGGAATGCGTTTGAATTCATAAACTGGACGCTATACACCAGGGCTTGAGTCCTGCAAGAACTCATGGGAACGGCATTCCTGTACATTTTCCGCAGCAGGAACGTCATTCCCGCTAGCAGGAGTTCTCAGACCTGTAGCTGCTTAGCTCCCTCGTCGGCTCTTTAGTAATGCAGAGCGCTGGGAGATTACATCATCTCCCAGCGCTCTGCATTACTGAAGAGAAGACCGGGCAGGAGCTCCAACAGCTACAGGACTGTGCCAAAGGAGGCACAGACCTCTCCTGCCACGCCGTTGGACCACCATGGAGGTAGGAAGCGGACACTGGGGGGGAGGCAATGTGAGGGCAACATGGAGCTGATGGGGGAGAAGGCAATATGGAGCTGATGAGGGGGCAATGTGAGGGCAATATGGAGATGATGGGGGCAATGTGGAGATGATGGGGCAAGTTGGAGCTGATGGGGGCAATATGGAGCTGATGGGTGGAAATGTGAGGGCAATATGGAAATTATGGGGTAAAGGTAGAGATGATGGGGGGCAAGTTGGAGCTGATGGGGGGCAATGTGGAGATGATGGGGCAATGTAGACCTGATGGGGCAATGCGAGGGAAATATGGAGCTGATGGGGGCAATATGGAGCTGATGGGGGAAATGTGAGGACAATGTGAAGATGATGGGAGCAATGTGGAGATGGTGGGGGCAATATGAGGGAAATGTGGAGATGATGGGGAGCAATGTGAAAGCAATGTGGAGATGATGGGGGTAATGTGAGGGCAATGTGGAGATGATGGGAGCAATGGGGAGATGATGGGGGTAAGGTGAAGGCAATGTGGAGATGATGGGGGGTAATGTGAAGGCAATGTGGAGATGATGGGGGCAATGTGGAGATGATGGGGGTAAGGTGAAGGCAATGTTGAGATGATGGGGGCAATGTTGAGATGATAGGGGTAATGTGAAGGCAATGTGGAGATGATGGGAGTAATGTGAGGGCAATGTGGAGATGATGGGGGCAATGTGGAGATGATGGTAGTAATGTGAGGGCAATGTGGAGATGATGGGGGCAATGTGTGTGCATGCATGCAACAGTGATAGAGACAAAGACACATGCAACAGACATACACACATATACACACAGAGACTCCCACACACATGCACTGACATACATGGAGTGAGGTAGACACACTCATACATGCAATGATACATACACACACACACACACGTGAGCTATACATATTTATTTTGGGCGGGGGGGGGAATCTTGGGTGAGTTCCCATACTTTTTTTCCCAGGACTTGACCACTGCTATACACCCTAAAGGGTTAAATGAGGACTTAAGCCTGAAATGTTTTTTGTAATTCATGTAATGCGGGACTCTGCTATGGAATTGGATTCAGTGATCTCTTGATAGACTGCAGCTGTTATTTTGGTACAATTTATATTGTTTGTATATGTTGTGCATTACATACTGTATATACTGTTACTGACATTGCTATGTGTACATGGATTTACTAGCAATACCTGCTATGGGTGTCTCACCTTAGTAGGATGGTGATTATTATTCATTATGTATGCAGAATTAACATGATTGGTGGATAGATTTGTACTGTATATATATAAACTGGGATATGGGTGGTTGATTGTTATGCCTGAAGAAGGGTGGCATTGAGCCCCCTGACACGTTAAATGTGTTTCTCTCATCAATAAAGATTTAGCAATAGATGTTGTTATTTTGCATTTTGCTGTGAGTGTGTTCTCCCTTGTATATATAGCAGTTCTTAAGTAATCAAACTGCGTAAGGGACGAATACAAATTTTCCAAATTCCCATAGATTTAAAGCAGAACTACCACCCAACACAATCTTTAGCTTCACTAAGTCCCCATCTGGCGACTAGCTGCTTAGTAGTGCTAGTCACCAGAATAATTACCTTATTGACTGACTGCGCTGACAGTCCCAGCCGGGTCTAGGAGGCGTTGCTAGGAGCCATTTGGCTCTGGCTGGGACTGACAGCGCAGACGCGCAGATGTCACAATGGCAAGATGACCGCGCTCCGTCCTGCCTGTCACCAATGGGAGAAAGGATAAATCTATTAAATAAGGTAATTATTCTGGCAACTAGCGCTACTAAGCAACTATTTGCCAGATGGAGACTTAGTGAAGCTAAAGATTGTGTCGGGTAGTAGTTCCCCTTTAAATGGGGACTTCAACCCTCTGAATGCTAGAGTGATGTGTTGGAGATCTTTCTAGCATTCAAGTAGTTAAAAGCCCATTTCAATTAAAGGGGATTTTCATTTGTCTCCCATGATGCGTTTGGTTTGCCCCACATTTGCTTGGCCATTTGTGTTTTATATTGAATTTGTGTAGTCCTGTGGGATCCTGTATTAGAGGAACATCAGTGTTAATTGTAGGATTGTGGGGGATATTCATCTTATGAATTCACCATCACTTCCTAACCATTGACCATTTTCATTCCGCTCCACTGACCATCTCATTAATTATTCATTTGAATTGGACAGTATCATATTTTTGGACAAGTTTTATTCTGTTTACGTTATTGTATTTCTCTCATTTTCATACTTAAAGGAGCAGTAAACTTTTATTATGGGAAACAAAAAGCTTTTGACTTGATAAAGAGAGGTTGTTATACTTGAAAGTTTGTTCTGAAAATTTAATTTTAATCCAATAAAAAAGGTATTACCACATACAGAAATATATATGTATGAATATCTTTAAATGGCACCACACAGTGTACACAGCACCTTAAAACAATAGTATAATAAATGGGGATAAAATAAGTGTCACAGTCATAGAATCAATAGGAGAGAGGTCCCTGCCCCAAGGAGCTTACAGTCTAAATACTCATGGTTTTGTAGATCCAGATTTAAGTTGTGTTGGTCTCTGAAATATAGTACATGATGGGGGTTATGCACTAAAGTGTGATAAAGAGGTGATGATGTCAAGAAAACTTCTCCAGTGATATCACTTCTCGGGTTCCTATGTCATTCTATACAGCCTATGCACTTAGATCTCCAAAATTGGAGAAATCTTAGTGCATTGGCCCCATATCATAAAATAGGAACTGAAGATTTCACTTCAGAAGAAATCTCCACAGTGCAAAACTCCCAATATGTTACTGGGCATTTAATAAAAACTAACCACTATTCCCTTAATTTTCAACTGCAATTACATGGCTTCTTACTCCCAATACAATCCCACTTTCCTGTGGTTGTTAACTGCAGCCTCACATTACGATCATAACTGTCACAGTAGGGAGCTATACTTGCACAAGCCTCATTGTTATGTCTCTGGCAGATTAATTAATCTGCCAGCACAGCTAATTTTTTGCACTGAATTAGCCTCTACTGCACCCAGGGTATGTACTTGAATGTATGATCACTTTAGAACATACCTGAGCACATACTGCATCATTGTTAAGACTTTAAGGCGAGTAAGCAATGAACTCCTTCCCCATAGCATGAGCAGGGAAACAAAGAAAGAAACACCAAGTTGTTCTTCTCTTTGTGCATAAAATTAAACATGGTGTAGCGGAAACACCAACACACTCTCCCACTGCACACTCCTTGGCGCAAGCTACACAATGTAGCACCCAAAAGATTACAGTGGAGCAAATGTATGTTCTCACCAGTGCAGCTCTAGAGGATTTAGCCTCGAATTCAGTGGCATGTCTGTATCACACACACAAGTGGATACGCTCTGATAGTGGAGAACTTTAATGCCAGCAAATCCTATATGTAGCCATTTCCTCTATGCCTTGTTTAATACATAGTGTTAAATAATGTGTTGATGAAATGAACCCCACAAAACACCCACAGACTGCCACATTGTCCTCCCCTTGTTTGAAGCCCAGTTAGAGGAGGAATTCTGATTGAGCCATCTTTTATAAATCAATTGAGTCATAGCCTTTATGAGCTTTAAAAAGATGAATTGGCTAAAGTTGAGCACTACATGTGCGAAACATGTAAGACTGTTATTATGTGTGACGTTTGTTTCAAATTTATCTAATAAAGCTGTTTTTATACCACCTCAAGTTTCTGCACGTGTACAGTCTTCTCTCATCTCTTGCATTATGAACGGGAACATCCTAGACTAGTACCTCAGTAGGACATGAGGATTGACAGTGAGTGCTTTTTAAAATATTTGCGTGGATTGACTGTTATTCATTTGGTATTTTGCTAACGTTATCATGTCTCTGATCTCTCTTTTCACCTAAGGGATTCGGCCTTTTGACCCACCCAACTTAAAAGTTGTGGTTAATAAACATGTTTAAGCACTTGCCTTCAATGTAGTTCAGTCTCCACTTTTTCTGTTAGTCTTTGGGCTTCACTGGGTATGTCAACATAACCCAGGATAGATTGGGCTAGAGGTCAGGTCTCCTTCTCATTTCTTTATTGCTAGCAAAATTGTCCTTTCTGGTGTGGCAAGCTAAGGAGGGGAAATGTCTGACATCCTTTGACAATCCTTGCTAGATCCAAGTTTAACTTTTCCTGGAATGAGAACTCTCAAGCAGCCTTTGACCTTCTTAAAAAGTTCTTGTCTGAGGCTTCTGTTCTTCAAAACTCTGATGCCTCTCTGCCTTGCATAATGGAATTGAATGCTTCTGAGCCAGCTGTAGCAGCCATTCTCTTGCAGAGTAGGGGACTTAAAAATTAGCTTCATCCATAAACTCTCTCCTGCAGAGAGAAACTAAAACATCAGTGACTGGAAGCTACTAGTTGCATCAACATCAGGCTAGATGGGCTCACTTGTTTTCTTGCTTCCAATTCCATATAATTTACTATCCATAAGCAAAAATGGTAAAAGTGAATACCTTATCACATCAGTTCCTTGTCAAATGCACATTTCACATCCTGGTTATTTCCTCCTGACTCATTCAAACATCATATCTCAGCTCCAAGTGTGCCCTCTGTACATTAAGGATCTAACAAGAGAACTTATAGCTCATAATGGATAGTCTTTACTATGTAAGCCATTGGATCTTTGTCCCAGGGTCACTACGTGTGGAGACTGGAAAACTCATTTATGATGCCCCATTAGCTGGCCAACTCAGTATTTGGCACAACAATAATTTTGTTGGCGTTCCATGAACACTGGCATTCATCAGTACGTGAGCTCCTGCATCATTTACACCATGTCTAAAGGCTGGCCTTGTACACCATATGACCAAAACCGAGTAACACTGCCTGTGTCATCTCATCCCTGGCCTCTGTCTCTATGGGTATTATTATTCAAGTGCCATCCTCTCTTTCTTTTACCACTATTCTAATGCTGAATGACAGACTGATAAAGATAGCCCATTTACTGGCTTTTCTTCAGTTAACATTTGCTTCCAAGAGAGCTTCAGCATTCATACAAGAATTGGTACAGCTACATGGAGTTCCAGAGAAGGTGATTTCTGACCGTGGAACACAATTTACTTCTAAGTTCTGGAAGGCTTTCTGTTTTGCTCTATGCAATCAAGTCTCACTATCACCTATGTTCCATCCACAGGTGAACAGGCAGACATAAAAAGCTAATCAGTCCCTTGAACGGTACTTTCAGTATTTTACCTCATACCAGCAGGATGATTCGGCTAATTTCATATTGTTTGCTGAGTTTGCCTATAATAACCATATTAATGTGTCCACTGGGTTCTCATCATTTTAAGTTACTTATGGACTTCATCCTGCTTTTTTTCCAGCATCCTGTCTCACTTTTTCTGTACCAGACACCTCTGAGCAGATGTGAAATCTAACCACCATACTGCAAGTTTTGAATACAAATTTATCCGTGGTGTGCAGTGGCCATAGGACCTTTAAAGGTGTGGTTATCCAGCAGGAACCTTAAGTTAGCAGTTTCTTCTAATAAGCTAGTCACATGCTTTACTGGGCCATTCAAAATTCAACATCAAGTTAATGCTTTCTTTCTTGGAACTTGTCATCTTGAACTGTACTCACAATCAGTTGTGGGCTCCCCCTCTTCCAGGGCTTATTGAAGGTAAAGAAGTGTTTGTTGTGGAGACCATACTGGATTCTAGTAACTGCAGGGATAGGCTCCAGTACCTGGCTCATTGGAAGGGCTATGGCCCAAAAGAGCTTTCCTGGGAACCAGACTCTTTTATTCAATCTCAGGACCTTCTCCACTCTTTACATCACTCTCATCCAGACCATCCAGGACCTGCCACACAGAGGGTTTCCTAGGTGGGTGGTGGATATGTTATGTCTTACCCGTTGTTCAGAATCCTTGTGTGCATGTTTTCCTGCATTTCCGTTGTCCAACTACACATTTTTCCCACTTTATGTGCTAGAGGATGTGCAGGTTTATGTTATCATTTGCTTACATGGTTACCGTTACTGCAAAATCTGGAGATATTTAAGCACATTGATAGCTCTGGGCAGATGCTTAGTTGTGAGGTTCCTGACTAGCAGCTTGCCATTTGTCAATGCTTAAAATCCACCTGACCTGGCTTTTGGTCTGTCCCTAGCTCTGCTTCTAGTGGTCAATCCTACTTTGTTGCTTGGTGTTCTAAATGTCTCTGCTAGTACTTGGCTTTGTGTATTTTCATCCTGGTCTGGCCCTGACTCAACTTGGATTGTACATTAAACCATGTGATCTACATCTTTACTCCCCAATGCTAGCTGCAGCAAGAATACACTCCCAGCTGTCTCTGTATTCTAGCTTTTCTCCCAAGTATTACTACCAGCTTCTTGTAGCAGAGCAAGGTCTCCAACTTCCAGGTAACCTGCCATCAGGATCCAGTCAGCCTGTTAACCTTTACATATTCATACAGTCTAGAACATACACGCAGGTTCATTAGTATTAGTAGTAGGAGAGTATCCCAGCACAGGTAGATTTGTACATTCTTCCCAATGATACTGATGTCCTAAGAAGAAATGGAGCTACTCTGAAGCAACCCAGCTGCACTATAGGGGACAAATAATAATTCCTCAAATCCCTGTTGATTTAAATTGAATGTATAAACCCTCAAATTCTAGAGGTTTTCAATGCAAAAGTACAAGTTGGTTTGTCAGAAATTTGCTCCATTTCTTATTTAAATCAGTCTCATGGACTTTCCTTCAGAGAACAATGAGTTTTCTGTGCAGTAAAGCAATGTCCAAAAGGGTTATTTAAAATATGTGTGTGTGGGGGGGGGGTACTTCTGCTTATGTGTGCAAATGATGACAAAAAGAGATGGCTTGAAATCAAATGCAGGTCAGTAAATATGCTTTTTTTTTTAAGCTAATATTTATTAGATTATGCACATTAGCATAACGATTTCTTAAGACATGTTACAAAACATAAATATTGTAACGATGAGGTGACAGCTTCCTTATAAAAGGGCCTAAGGATCAGTACATGATAAATCTGGAGAGACTTATTGAGACCTAGAATGAAGACAAGTGACACTAATATGTTATTCTTCATCACACACCATTTAGCAATCAATAAGGAGATGCCCATTAGTTTCTCACCTGTCACTGCGATCTCATCACTTTGGATCCTTTAGTGTCAAAGTGCATTAAGGACCATATGCACAAACAAAAGGTAGAACAATGCTGGGGCAAAGTATCTACACCATAAATAAGACATTGAAAGTCTCACTGATTTATATATGGCTTTTAACCCATTGATTAGTATGCATAAAATAAATAAATCTGTATTTTAAAATGTTTTTTATTAGGTTTGAGGAAAATATCTGCCATTTGTTTTGCAGATCGATTTGCACCTGGAGAAAATTCTGGATACATATGAATCAATCCGGAATGAATTGCAGAAAGACAGGGGAAGGAAGAGCATAGGCTGGGAGGAACAAAGGGAAGGTTGGCAGAACCCAGGAGAGAGAACGAGAGAGAGAAAGAGAGGGGGCAGTAGAAAGAGAAAGAAGGAGGCAGTGAGCGCTAGGGGAAGTATGAGAGAGAGGGAGGGAGAGAGAAGGAGATAGAAGAACTGGCAGTGGTATAAAGCAGGAGAGTGAGAGAGAAAGGAGAAGGGGGATACATCAGGAGAGACAAGAGGAGAAGTGATAAAAAGTAGAGAGAAGGAGAGGGAGAGAATAGGAACTAGTAGAAGTTTGCAAGAAGGAGGGAGAATGGAAAAGTGGGAGAGAGTGAGAAAAGAGAAAAAGAGCGAGAGAAAGGGAGAAAAGGCAGGGGTGGTACCTAGTGGGAGAGAGGGGGAGAATAGAAACAAGTCTTGCAAAACTTACCATAGAAGTTCACCTGATGTGACGACATCTGAAGGCAAGTGGCTGGGCCTACTTTTTTGTGTTTTCCTGGAAATTGTGTCACTGCTTTTCCTGCCATTTGATTGGTAGAAATGACAAACAAAGCAAAATCAAAACACCTGTTTCCCAAAATGTGCATCAGGTTTTATGAAACAAGAATCATTCTGCTTGTCTTTGTTGTCAATGGTGCATCTATTTTGTGTATATAGACATAAGATTCATTCTTCAGTAATAGAGAAATGAGCAGCCAATTTAGTCAGCCAGACTTATCTATCATTACGTTATAGGAGATGGGTCCATGTGAAGGCAAAACATTGGATGAATAACTCATATTACTGTGGTTATTTGGTTCTCACCAGCATACCATCTAGGAAAGGACTCAGGTGGTTTCCAGAACCAGTTTATAACCACACTTCTGCAAGCATTCTCCACTTAGAAAGACAGTAATGCATAGAAATATGTTGTCTTTAAACAATAGTAAACTAATTCCAAACGTTTTATCTGTAGTTTATTTACCACCTGGAGCCATATGCACACAATTAAAGAGGAGCAATTCTGGAACACACCAACAGCATCACATAGGGAGAGATAAAAAAATCCATTTGATTTACATTAACCCTCTGAGTGCCAGAGGGGCATACAACAAAATGTGTTGCGTACCCCTCTGGCACTGAAAGGGTTAATAACAAAGAGATTTGTCAATGCATTAGCAATGCGGAGCAATACATTGGAGCAATGTATAGCAATGTGAAACAATTCACTGAAGACTTCTCTAGCATTCAAGGGGTTAAAAGCCCCATTTAAATCAGTGGGAAAGTTGTCAATGTTTAATTCTCCACTATGGTGCAGTTGGTGTGCTCCAGAATTGTTCCCCTTTAATTTTGTGCAAAAGGCCTTTGGAATTCTGATAAGTAAGGTCTCTAGCCAGCGATATGCTGTGCAATTCAGTTTTAATAGATTAGTGCAATGTCCATTTATCACTGTGATACCCTCATGTCTACTTTAACTCTTGTACTTAGGGAGCGTCTGTCATCTGGATTAAATATGTTTTTAATGACTGCTATGGTTCCTGCTGAGATTCAGGGATGTGAGTCGTTTTTGTTACATAACCCCTTCGATGCTAGGCTGGAGACACTGCCCAGACACACTACCTAATTTAGTTTTTGTCACGGATCATGAATAAATCTAAGTGCTAATGTTAACAAGTACTGAACACACCAGGGATTATACATAAACACATAAAAGTGAAGCAATTCTGGAGCAAACCAAGTGCACCATAGGGGACAGATAAAAAATGTCCATTCCTTTAAATGGGGCTTTTTACCCCTGCATCGCAATGCGTTGGAGACCTCTCTAGCATTCAAGGGAATGTTTCATTTTCCCCATACAGAGCAGTTGGTTTGATCCATAATTGCTCTACTGTGCTTTTCTACATGTTCCTATTTGTTCAGTTCCTTTTGTAACTATATTTTTGTTTGTCTCTCCCCTGTAGTGTACCCACACCCCCGCACTGATGGGATTTTATATTCTACAGGTGCATTTGATTTTTTGTGCTTTTTTCTTGTGGGTTGTTTGCTTATTTTATAGACTTTAAATTCCAATTTATGTGTATTGTGGAGTCAACAATATGGCTACGTCAGACCCGATTCTTTATAGCACAACTATCTCCCAACAGTACGTTTTAATGTACACTTTCTTAACACTTGGAGTGCCAGAGGGGTACGCAATGCACCTGGCACAAGGGCCAGATTTACATCTCAGGAGCCTGTAGGCACAGAAATCTGAAGGCCCCCCCCATTGGCCATCTGCACTGGACACTGCCACAATTCTACAAATCTCCACATTACCCCCCATATCCATATTGCCCTCACATTGCCTCCATCAGCTCCAACTTGCCCCATCAGCTCCAACTTGCCCTCACATTACCCCCATCAGCTCCAACTTGCCCCCATCAGCTCCAGCTTGCCCTCACATTACCCCCATCATCTCCAATTTGCACCATCAGCTCCACATTGCCCCGTTTCCTACCTCCCTGGTGGCCCAGTGGCAGAAAAAGTATGTGCCTGCTTCTGCATAGAACTGTAGCTCCCATTGCTCCCGCGCGGTCTTCTCTTTAGGAATGCAGAGCGCTGGGAGATGATGTCAACTCCCAGCGCTCTGCATTACTAAAGAGCCACCGTGGGAGCAACAGCAGGATCTCACCAGGTGGCTGGCAGCAGGTAGGGTGAATAAAAAAATAAAATAAAAAAAAGAATTGATTCCAATGACAGACGCCCCTCTGTGGGGTGTGCCTGTAGGCAGATGCCTACTCTGCCTTATGGCAAATCCGGTCCTGCCTGGCACTCAAAGTGTTAACTTTTTTTGGATCTAATATATACTTCGGCTGACCAGGGTCTAGATTCAAATGCAGGAGATAAATGTTACCTCCTGCTTTATCAAAAATGTTCCTATTGAAGTCTATGGGGATACATAGAGATAAAATTAGCACCTGCATTTGAATCCAGCCCCTAGTCTTTTGGCAATATCGCATATCCAGCATTGCCTGTGGAGTCACCGAGAGATCACCTGGACAGGAGCAGGTTTAAATCCCCTCTGGCATTATACCGGTTTTCAACATTTTCAACTGGTAGAACAACCTATGTGAGTATACCGTATTGGTTTTAATATACAGTACTGTACAAAAGTCTTAGGCAGGTGCTGTAAAGTAAGAATGCTTTAAAAATAGACATAATAATAGTTTATTTTTATCAATTAACAAAATGATAGTGAGTGAACAGAAGAAAAATCAAATCAATATTTGGTGTGACTACCTTTTGCCTTAAAACAGCATCAATTCTTCTAGCAATACAGAAAAAAGAAAGTGTGCCAGTAGGTGTTCTACCAAAAAAAGCTCTTGGATACACATGTTCAAACAGAAAGATATTTTAAATGGTACTCACAGCATTAGTATTACCGGTGTACTTCTCCCACTGGTATCTTATATAATAATTTGCTAGGATGTTTGTCAGAAGTCGTCATGTGCAGTATAGACTGCCCAAATGCACTTAATGCTGGGAGTTCTGTGCTGGGAGCATTCTGTGCTTTCGACCACTCTCTACAGTGCATGTCTGCGTCGGTGGCAGGACGCAGAGCAGGACCGGCCTCTTAACGTCACCTGGACCTTGGCCCGTGTACACAGGCTTTTACACTAGGTTTATAATAAATGTGTAGAATGTGCATTTATTTGTTTTAATGCTTTTTATATTAAGTGACATACAACTGTCTCCTTTTTAATTAATTTTAAAATAAAAGTATTTTTGATACATTCAACTAAGTGGATCGTGCATATACATCATCTAAGTACCCACTGGAGAGTGACCTGGCCACTTGAGCAGGGACAAGCAAATATCTCTGCAAGCTCTTTAAAATACCAATGGGAGAAGTTCACTGATAATGTTAACACTGTGGCGAAGTTGACATTCATCACCCCGTTCGGCCTGTACGAATTCACAGTCATGCCATTTGCTCACCGGGGCCCAGGAGTTCGCCGGTGCCTATCTCGATGACATAGCGATCTTCAGCGAGACTTGGGGCAAACACTTACTGCACGTAGAGGCTATCCTAGGGAGAATTCACAAAGCTGACCTCACCATTCGACCCAACAAGTGTCAGCTAGGCATGGGGAAGTTCAGTACCTGGGTCACCAGGTGGGCAATGGGTGTCAGAGACCAGAGTCTGCCAAAATAGAGGCCATTGTGAACTGGCCCCAACCACAAATCAAAAAACAAGTTCTGGCATTTCAGGGAACCGTTGGCTACTATAGGAGGTTCGTTCCCCAGTACAGTGACCTGGCCAAACCCCTGACGGACCTCACTAAAAAGGCCCAACCCCGCATAGTGACTTGGACCCCAGCATGCGATCAGGCTTTCCAAGCCTTGAAGACCGCTCTTGGGCAAGCACCCGTGCTGGCTGCTCCTAATTTTAATCAACTTTTCTTCATCCACACAGATGCCTCCAAAGTCGGACTGGGGGCTTTACTGAGCCAAGTGGACCACATAGGAGAGGAACATCCGATTGCCTTCCAAAGCCACAAGCTGTTAGACCGGGACATAGGATATGCGGCCATAGAAAAAGAGTGCCTGACCTTGGTCTGGGCCATTAAGCGTTTTCAGCCATATCAGTTCACAGTGCTTACGGACCACAACCAGCTGGTATGGCTGAAGAAGGTTTCTGGGGACAGTGGACGTTTATTACGCTGGAGCCTGGTCCTCCAATCCTACACGTTTACAGTACAGTACCAGTCTGGAAGGAACAATTGCACTGCGGATGGCCTGTCAAGACAAGAGGACACTTAATTGGAGTGGAAGTCCACTCTCTGTTCTCCCAAGACCTCACCTGGAATTGTCGGAGGTCTTGGGCGGTGGAAAGGGGGGGTGTAACGGGAGTGGCCCGTTACCTTGAGGTTGTACAGAGACCTGCTAAACTTATGGCAAAACACTGAAGGTCACAAGGTCGCAGGGACCTAGTACAGTGTGGATCAATGACAGTATTGTCAATGGACAATGTACGCCAGTGTTGGGAAAATGGTGTGGTCGACACTCTTTCGACGGGGAGCTATGTCGACGACTCACTCTACATTCGACAACCACCAGGTATTCTCCTGCATGGGGTTGTAGTGTCTAATGTATGTCGTAACATCGAATGGAGTAGTTGAACACAGAATGTCGGAGCCAGTAGACCCTACCTGATTGGTCAAAACATCAGGGCCAGGTTTAAAGGTCCGCCATAGACATAGACACCTCTATAGGTAATGCTGAGTGAGGTGTAGAAAACTGGAGTTATGAAGGATAAGGATAGGTATAAGCGTTTAATTATATTTTCACTTGGTACTAACTCCAGTCAGTCGACTTTTTTGAAAAGAAGACTAGAAATGGGCTTGTCCAAATAAGAATTGTGTCGCAGTGTATTTATAAAGAAATGTGTTAATTGTGCCTAAAATAAAGGAGGTTTTAGTGATTAAATCTTAACAACAGGTATAACCTGTTCTTTACCCCTCTGGCACTCAAAGAGTTAAAGGGATAGTAATACTTAAAATGTAAAAAAAAATATGTTGTAGGGGTTATCCCCCTGAGTAAAACAAGAGTACTCCCACTGCTGAAAGGCGTTTCATTCAAAAGTTATTAATTTTCAAAGTTGAATTTTTTAGGTGCAATATCACAGTGGCCTGAAATTGTACAGTGGCGCTGTTGCTACACCATCCTATGGAGATTTATGGTCCCGGGACCAGAGCTGTCCATAGGATCGTGTAGCAACAGTGAAACTGTACAATTTCAGGCCACTGTGATATTGCACTTAAAAAATTAATCTTTGAAAATTAATAACTTTTGAATGAAACACCTTTCAGCAGTGGGAGTACTCTTGTTTTACTCAGGGGGATAAACCCTACAACATATATTTTTTTATATTTTAAGTATTACTATCCCTTTAATGGAAGCATATTGTGACATCGATGTCTGTGAAAAAATATTCTCAGTGGCAAATTTCGTCCGGATATTCACAGAAAATTCTCAGACAGACATATTTATAAACTTTACGTCTTTGTAAATATGACCCGACTTTGTGAACGTTACAGACAGTTCTTAACTCTTTGAGAGGGGTGCTTTGCAATGTGCTGTATACCCCTCTGGCACTCAAATGGTTAAACATACGATAAGAATGCCATTTATAAATCTCCCCACACTGTCCCTTAAAAATCTTTTCATAACCCTGTCTCCAATGGCCCCTGTTTTACAGTCCTGGATTTTTATTCAGATGAGGAGAAACTGTCCTTACAAAGCAATATATCAACACAGAGCCAAATTGTAGAAAACAGGGTTACAGTCATATGTTTATAAGCCTAGTGAAAGTGAATAATGGATGACCAATCCTGAGGCCTTTGTTGAGATTTAAATGTAAATGGAAAGTGACATTAATTTGGCACAATTCATCAGAACAGTTAACAATCGAAGGAGAGATGTCTGTGTGGTTGTCTACTGTGACTGCTGTCATCTTACCTTGGATCCTTAAGTGTAGATGATTATTGATGTTCCTCAATCTATAACATCATGTTGGGTGTCCAAGCTCTCATACAGGCTGGTGAGATAACTCAGGATAAATACCCTGACTACAGAGCCTTTCAACCCTCGAGGTTGCAAGTTTGTATCCTGGCATCAGCCCTTCATCCTTCCAAGGTGGATAAATGAGTACTGTTGGTTTGGTAATAATAACCTCTATTATTCAGCTGCTAATTTGGTTAATTCCAAGAGTGTGTGTGCTGAAAGTGCTTTAAAGTGTTAGTAATGTCTAAAAAAAGTTTTTTTTGCATTTAGAAGAGCTTAAAAAGCTGAGCTAAATGCAAAAAAATGTATCTCTGAAACCAATATGGTTTAAGAGATACAGGCGTTTAAAGTTTGCTGTTTCCTACTGACATCTGTAAAGCTGTCAGCAGGAGATTTGTGTTGGTCGACACACTGGCGCTTGAGAAGTGCGTCGACCGACACAAATCTCCTGCTGACAGCTTTACAGCTGTCAGTAGGAAACAGCAAACTTTAAATGCCTGTATCTCTTAAACCATAGCGGTTTGAGAGATATGGTTTTTTGCATTTAGCTCAGCCTTTTATGCTCTTCTAAATGCAAAAAAAACTTTTTTTTAGACATTAATAACACTTTAGTCCCACTGGGAGAAAGATGCTATATAAATATTAGTTATTATTAGGCTTATCTTTTTGTGGCTCCTAGGTTAATGTTAGGGACAGATTATAATAGGAGTGTTCTGTACATGTGCAGAGATCCAGAAAACCTGTACTGTTTGGGAGGAGGCTTAGGATAGGTTTGTGAGCCCCCTAATAGAAAATCAAGATTTGGGCCTTATTTATAAAAGGGGAGTAGTGCAATTCTCATACCTGGGAACTTTCAAGTAGAAGAATCATGAATGGATGGGACTGACTACATGACACAATTAACATAATGTGGGCAGGACTTAACTGGGGTGGGTAGGAAGAGGACACTGTGGGCAAGGAAGTAGGCAGAACAGAGCAGGAGTGGGCAGAACAAGGTGGGGATTGGACAGAACCAGGTAGTGAGTGGGCGGGGTTACCAAAGGACTCCAGAAGAATCAACCTCTGTCTCCAGAGACCCAATAGCCATAGATTATTTAAATGGAGCATCTTAACCCCTTGGATGCTAGAGAAGTCTCCAACGAGTTGGAGACCTCTCTAGCATTCAAGGGGTTAAAAGTTCCATATTAAATCAGTTTGAATGTTTATTTCTCCTCCATGGTGCCCGTGGTTTACCCCATAACTGCACCACTCAACTTTTACAACATTAGGCCCATAGGCTTTCAAAGGCAAAATTAACACTGCCCTCTAATGACCAGATTTCAGATTGCAGTCTATTGGAGTGGTGAGTAAAAGACTAAAGTTCCCAATAGAATGTGATACGAACTGTTTGAACTCACAGGAAGTAAGCTCTCTGGATCTCTTTCGATTCAATTATGAACTGTTATGACTTTTGAATAAAACATTTCCCAGCAGTTCCCCTGTTTTACTCAGTAAAACAAGGAAATTGATTTTCATTAAAAATAAAGTTTATTGCCTGTGTATGATTTCCATCAATGAGTTCAAGGTTTAAAGATAAAAAAAGAGCAGAAGAAAGAAAAGACTAAATGAATTTAAGATGTCTCTCTCTTTATGGTACAAATGGCACCAATTTAGAGAACAGAGAGGCAGTTTATTTGGTGCAGATTATTTAGTAGGTAACACTGGACTCTCCGACCCTGAGAATTTGGTTCTTAAAGGGATAGTAATACTTTGTTTTAACTTTATTTTATTTTGTAGGCATTAAAAAAACATGAAGAATGATATGTCTTATCGCTCAAACCTTTATGGTTTGAGAGATATTCACAAGCAAAGTTTCCCCTCCCGCCCCTTTTACCTAGTGTAAGCCATCTCTTCTCAGATGTGGAATGCAGTCCATAGACCAGACAGATAACAGCAGGGGACAATCTTCTTCCTATGAGAACAATGAAAGCCCTGCCCCCCTTGACAAGCTTTTCAGGTTTTTCCCTGAAAATTGAAGATTGTCCCTCTCTGCAATCTACATGGGCACCTCCCTTCTGCTCTGGCTGAGCAGTGTTACATCAGTAAAAGGGGCGGGAGGGGGACACTTTGTCATTGAATTACTCTTGAACTACAACTCTGACAGAATTGAAATAACACTCTCCAAAGTCCAAATACTATGATGATTAATTAGAGTTGCTTTTATTAGGAAACATTATTATCCCTTTAACCCTGAGATCTGGGTTAAAACCCAGAGTCTCAGGGTCAAACCCTGAAAATTCCCAGGTTTGGATAGGAAGACAAGTACCATTATTATATCTAAAACCTCTTCTGCTTATGTCCCAGTTTCCTATTCTTACCATACCTGGGGGCTTGGCGTAGCGGCGAGTCAGAAAATGGGCAGGGCCTAGTCTCTGCATGTCATCAAGTCAACAGTTCCCCCCCAGCAACAACTGCTTGGCTCGCAATGTACGTCACTAAGTCAGGTGGCAGTGAGGGGGTCACATGGGAAGAAGAGGTGGATGGTGGGATGGATGTACTTGGCAAAGTGTGCAGGCAAGCTGCAGCAATACATAATACTATTTTATTTCCTTAAGCATCACAAATGCCACATGAGTCAGCATTGATGGGTTTACCCGGAGATTTGAAGGCTTCATCCGGAGACCCGGAGACAGAGCTCTAAATCCGGAGTCTCTGGGTGAAACCCGGCAAGTTCCCAGGTATGATTCTTACAGGTTTTATCTTCCAGGACCTGGGACACTTTTTTCAGGCCTGAATACTATAAAATAGCACTGAGTGGAAAAGTGCTTCTTTACATATTGTAATATGTAATAATACTGTCACACACTGATGTATATAGCTTTGGTGACAAACTCCCAAGTGTCCCTTTTTTGTCGGCACAGTCCCTCTTTGTAACCCAAATGCCTCTGCCCTTTTTCCCACCCTGGTGTCCCTGTGTTTATGAGATCAGACTGTGTAGTGTGTATATAAGTGTATCACATTGCTCCACAGAAATAAAACTCACAATATTTGTTTTAATTTCAGTAATTATGTTTATAAATTAGTCTGTGTAAATAAAATACTTTGGTCTTGCTCTAAATCAGTTATTCAGTTATATCAAAAGGTGTCAGTTAGTGATGAGCGAGCATGCTCGGCCGAAGCTCGGTTCGGCTCGAGCATCGCTCTGCTCGGCACATGGCGGTACTCGTACGAGTACCGCATGTGCTCGCCCGCCATGTTCGGGTCTCCTCCCCGCACGTTTCACATCTGCTGCGCAGCCAATAAACGTGCGGGGAGGCTCTGACATCAGTGTAATGCCAGCAGCCATGTTGGCTGCTGGCATTACACTGATTGGCTGGCCAGAACCCGTGATCGGGTGCTGTATAGCACCCGACGCGCGAGTTCGGCTCATTCTTAGCCAGGGAGAGATGCGCTTAGGCAGGGAAAGTCAGTGTAGGGAGAATAAAATTGTTGAAACTCTTTCAAGACCCAAAAGTCCTTTTTAGGACTGTTGTGTGTGGGGGCAGCATTTATATTTTGTTTGGGGGGGCACAATTTCCTTTTTTTTGTGGGGGGGGATATTTATAAGGTGACATATAATACTAGATGCACAGGAAGTCAGTGTAGGGAGAATAAAATTGTTGAAACTCTTTCAAGACCCAAAAGTCCTTTTTAGGACTGTTGTGTGTGGGGGCAGCATTTATATTTTGTTTGGGGGGGCACAATTTCCTTTTTTTTGTGGGGGGGGATATTTATAAGGTGACATATAATACTAGATGCACAGGAAGTCAGTGTAGGGAGAATAACATTGTTGAAACTCTTTCAAGACCCAAAAGTCCTTTTTAGGACTGTTGTGTGTGGGGGCAGCATTTATATTTTGTTTGGGGGGGCACAATTTCCTTTTTTTTTGTGGGGGGGGGTATTTATAAGGTGACATATAATACTAGATGCACAGGAAGTCAGTGTAGGGAGAATAAAATTGTTGAAACTCTTTCAAGACCCAAAAGTCCTTTTTAGGACTGTTGTGTGTGGGGGCAGCATTTAATTTTTTTTGGGGGTGGCAGAATTTCATTTTTTTGTGGGGGGGGACATGTTCTAAGGTGACTTTTTTCTAAGTGCACAGGGACAAATATTTCACAGTGCAGTGACAAGCTGACATATTCTGTTAGGTGCACAGGGCCAATGATTTTACAACGCAGCGACAAAAAGGGCCATTTTAAACGTGTGCCTAGCCATAGATTATTGTCACATTCTGTTTAGTGTGCAAATTCACAAATTAACGTCACATATTCCGGTCACTGTGCCTAGCCGCAGATTAGCGTCACATTCTGTTTCGTGTGCCTAGCCGCAGATTAGCGTCACATTCTGTTTCGTGTGCCTAGCCGCAGATTAGCGTCACATATTGTTTAGTGTGCCTAGCCGCAGATTAACGTCACATATTGTTTAGTGTGCCTAGCCGCAGATTAGCGTCACATATTGTTTAGTGTGCCTAGCCGCAGATTAGCGTCACATTCTGTTTCGTGTGCCTAGCCGCAGATTACCGGCATATATTCCGTTTAATATGAAGAAGGCGGCTAAAAAGGGACGGGGAAGTGGACGTGATCCTGATAGTTCAAGTAAATATACAGCAAATACTGTTTGGTAACAATTTTTCGCCTAAAATCGTTTTTATCTTCCTTTTTGTGTGTTTTACGGTCAGTCTGTAAAAATGGCGTACTACGGGCGAAACATCATTCCCAGCAGCGACGTTGGAGTCCAAGATGCATCCAGACATCCTCCCTATGCTGTCCCTGAACCATTTCTGTGGTGTTTCCATCATTTTCTGACCTTTTCCTATGAACCAGGCACCCTCCCCTCATCAGAGCAGGGGGTGCCTGGTGTAATGCTCGAGTCCTCCCATTGACTTCAATGGGGCTCGGGTGCTCGGCCGAGCACTCGAGCCTCCAGGGGCGCTCGGCCAGAGCACCCGAACACCCGAGCATCGGGGTGCTCGATCATCACTAGTGTCAGTAGGTCATGAAGAACCTAAAAATTCTTATGAAAGCCCTGCCCACAATGCACATCCATGGCAGAACCACGGAAAGGCCAAAGGTGTCCCTCTTTCACCTTTGAAATGTTAGAAGGTATGTAATGTGTACTCAGTGTACTATGTAATTATGCTTTGCGACTGGAGGCTGTAAATTGTTGATGATGAAATAATAATACAAAAAATTACGGGAAAAAGCCTTTTTTAAATCAATGGGAACTTGAGGAATTTGTATTTGTTCGGTATTATGCATCTGATTTACACCAGAATTGCCCTTCTTTTTGGTTCCAGTACATGGCCCTTAGTAACTGTTCAATATGTGGTGAAGCACATATTTGCTATTGACCATTACAGTTCCTAATTATTAACCCATTGTATGCCAAACACATTATAGCACATTGCTTTGGTTAATGCAGTTAAATATGTTCACTTACTGTGATACTTGTGATATTAGGAAGATGCTTCTCTCTGCTGGTCAGTTTGAGAACTGCACCATTCTATCTGCCTACTTCTGAAGTTTCCATGTTCCACATAGAAAGTACCAGTATAAAGTTCAAAATGGATTCATTAGCTTAATACAATAGTCTTTCCTGTTTAGATATAAGCACATGGTGCTCTGATTATTATTGTGGGTAAGAAATAATAACACTACTTTCACTTGTCCATTTGTTTTATTATTATTTAGCCTGAACCAATGCATTGGATACCCCTTGGCACCCAAAGTGTTAAGTTACTGCTACCAACTTGCAATCAGATGCAGCATTTGATATTGGCTCTAATTTAACCCCTTGGATGCTAGATGGTCTCTAACACAGTGCTTTGTGTGTGTTTTAATGGGTTTGGAAACCTCTCTAGGATTCAAGGAGATAAAATCCCTGTTTAAATCAATGAAAAGCTTTATTTGCCCCCTATAGTGCTGTTGGTTTGCCCAATAACTGCCCTTCATTATTCTGTTCTGTTGATGAGAAAGGATAAGCATGACCATTCATCAGCATGTGATGAGCCTGCACGGAGCCAGCATCGCTCCTCCAGTACCTCATGGAGTCCATGTACCAAAGACCGGAAGCTGTTCTGGGAGTCAAAGGAGGCTTCTTCCTTTTACTAGGTTAGTGCAACAATCAACAATATTACTGCTATATACACCAAACGTGTCTAGGACAGGAGTAAAAGAAAAGGAGGGGTAGGAGGTGTGCATGGATGTGTTCTTGTGGTAGTAAAGTGGCACTTCAAAAATTGCTTGTGACCTGGTTGCAGAAGTTATTACATCAAGTGATGATGATGAACCTCTTTCTACTCTAGTACTAGTAGTACTACAAAGCCTAAAGATGATGATGATGATGATGAGCAGTGTCATTCTAGTGTTACTGCCACAGCTGAGGAGGTTAATGTATCAAGTGCTGCATCAGGCAGCGACAGAACACCTCACTAGCACTGCAAAGTAGTGTTCAAGTTTCTGGAAATCCCTCTCAAGGTAAAGTGACAATAAGGGGTTTGACAAAAAGCTAGATGGAGTGTGGACAGGGAATCTGGCTGGGATGGAGATGGTGAGTAAGAGTATGATGATGATGACCCAATTATTAAGGATGGGGCTCATGATGATAATTTAGAATATGTCCCTCCAATGTCCACCCCTTCTTGTTCAGATGCAAATCCAATAGAGAGTGAGAGTGGCAATGAATTGGCCCAACAATTAGCTGAAAGCAAAAGGCTTAGCCATCAGCTACTGTTTATAATCTGTCTGAGAGACCATGTGGAAAGTCTGGCCAAGTAAACAAGGCAAAAAAATACAATCTTGGACATCATCATCAGCATCTCCACCTGTAAGTTTAAATATTTATGTATTCATTTGTTGAGCAGAGTAGTTTTAAAGAACTAATGTAAAACCTTGGCATGTTTTCCAGTCTACAGTTAACATGCTCTTGTACCTTGATGGTTAATACTCACCAATTTGCTCACACGGTCTCATTCTGCTTCTTGAAGGGGAGGATGAAGGCTGCTCAGTTTTGGGTTTCATCAGCGACGGAGGTTGAGAAATGAGGACAAATTTCCTAACTTCTTGAACCCCATAGCGCTAGTGATATTGCTGACAACCGAAATCCATGCTCTGCGAAATGACACTGGCGCTATGGGGTTAGAGAATTTAGGGAGTTTGTCCTTTGCCACCCCTGTATATTGTAGGATGTTTCCTATGTAATAATACAAGGGTACACCCACTAATGGGAGATGGTTCATTCACAGATTATAATATTTAAAATTGTCATGACAAGGTGGAGGAGGATCTTCATATCTATCATATTAATTGGACTAATGCCCAACTGTCCCATAAGATAAATAGGAATGCAACAAGAAGAAATTGCTCCCTGGATACCAGGTGGCAAGTAGTTTTGTAAGGTAGTTTGAGTTGTAACATATTGAACTGGATACTTGGAGTACACTTGTTTTACTGACCAGGAAAAGTTCTGCAAAAAAAAAAGATCATCATTTACAGGTAAAAAAAAGCACTCTCAGCACTTCAAAGAGTTCCCAGAAATCCAATTTTAATGATAAACGTTTCAGTTAAAGGGATAGTAATACCTTGTTTTATCTTTATTTTATTTTGTAGGCATAAAAAAAACATGAAGAACGATATAAGTCTTATCTCTCAAACCTTTATGCTTTGAGAGATATTCGTAAGCAAAGATTCCCCCTCCCGCCCCTAGTGTAAGCCATTTCTTCTTAGATGTGGAATCTGGTTGCTAGACCAGACAGATAACAGAAGGGGACAATCTTCTTCTATGAGAACAATGAAAGCCCTGCCCTCTTGACAAGTTTTTCAGGGTTTTTCCCTTATCTTAATTGAAGATTGTCCCTCTCTGCAGTCTACCTGGGCACCTCCCTTCTGATCTGACTGAACAGTGTTAAATCAGTGGGAGGGGGATACTTTGTAATTGAATTACTCTTGAACTACAACTCTGACAGAATTGAAATAACACTCTCCAAAGTCCAAATACTATAATGATTAATTAGAGATGCTTTTATTATGAAACATTACTATCCCTTTAAGTTACATAACCTTTCTCAAGATGACAAACTGTGACAAATACCCCCTTTCTATACCCTACGTGTTCCGAGGGCACCCAGATTTGGAGTCCTTGTGGTGCTGTGAAGTCACCCAATCAACGTTAGAGTAAACTTTGCATCTATAATTACATTAATGGCTGATAATATGCAAAATATTGTGAAAAACACAAACAATAAAAATTAGCATAGAGGAGAACGTTACAGTGAGAAAGATCCAAACTTTATTGGTTACAATGTGTTTTGCAATAACTGTGGTAGCAAAACATGATACATAATGGCTGTGGTATCCTTCTGAGTACGTCCATACTGTCTGGCGTGTACCTGGTATATTGCGAACCGTCAGTATAGAGCTGCTTGTTTTTTTAGACATTTGGACATTATCTAATTTAAGGAAACCATTTCAGACACACATTTCAAGCATAATCCCCCTCAGTAAACAAACACATTGAATAAGTGACGGATCCAACTATAAATCTCTCTTCTCAGTAGTGTCTGTATGCACTCCACCATTCTGCAACGCGGCTGCTGTGTGTTCAGAAAGTACATGGAAGTCTATGCACTGAGTCCCAGTATTATATAGTATGCCCCAAAGCACTTCTGGATATTGTAGTTAAGTGGGTAATCATCCTGTCAATCATTTGCTAGATATATGGGCATATAGTGGTGCACATCGACCTAATCTTAGGTAAACGTACGGTGCACCCCTACTGTCCAAATCTCTTCAAATGAATTCCAGCCTTGATATCACTCAACAAGAATATACCTGAGCAGTTTATGGGCTTTTCAACTATATATTTATATGGGCATCAGTGTAAAAAAGTGATAATAAAATGTATGTCTCAGTGAATGGAAGAGGAAATGTTATAATCAGCTTGCCCAGACTATTTCTTGTACATATGCCATATCATGAGCTGGCTAAATGATGAACATATAATACAGGGTAATAGTTCAGTGGCAACTTAGAAAACCTTGACTCTCTTGTAGTGTTTATTACACAGTTATATTTTAGAGCATTAAAGTTTATTGTTCAAATTTCAAAAGCAAGAAAGTAATCTTGTTAGTTTGATTTAGTCAATCAATTTCAAAAAAAGAATACGTTATTGCACCAGGGCAGTATAGTATGGAGAATAAACATTATAGTCATCCCACATAGTGTGACTTCAGGGTTCAAATGAGCATGTGATGTCTGAATAATCTTGAGAAAGGTTATGTAACTTAAACGAAACATTGATCATTAAAGTTGGATTATTGGGAATTCTTTGAAGACCTGAGAGTGTTTTTTCACCTGTAAATGATAAACTATTATCTTGGCCTTAAAAATAACACCCAGGCCAGTGGACTTGTATTAAGCATGAGTGCTTCTCTCAGCCAATATCCTATATAATAATTTGCTAATGTATGTTTGTCAGAAGCTGTCATGCTCAGTACAGACGGCTGAGCGCGCTGCAGTCATGCGCACTACAGACTGCCCTCGCCATAGCTGATAAAGGAGAGGGGCGCTCCGAATTAAGACCGTAGCGCAGAGAGGAGTACGGTCTGAATTCGGAGTGCCCCACTCTGTTATCAGCTGCGGCGTGGGCAGTCTGTACTGCGCATGACTGCACCACGGCCATTGCTGCCTGGCACTGTGGCCCGTGTACACGGGCTGTTCAACTAGTATATATATATACACACACAACTATAAGCATCTCATTTACCATGCCCCAGGCAACTATTTGTGATGCTGGTAGGAGGCTCCAGTTCATTCTCAGGAACAGTTGCTGTAGATCAAGAACCTCATGTAGAATTTAGAAGGAGGATGAATCAGCGGAGTGCAGTGGAGACCTCTCTGGCATTCAAGGGGTTAAAAGACCCATTTACATCAATAGGCATTTTATTGTGTCCCCCGTGGTGGTGATGGTATACCCATGCATTGTGCCTGTTCTTAGAATATAAACCATCATTGTGTTGAAAACATCAGTTCAGAAAAGAACTCAATGGAAAACAATTGTATTTTAAAAGGGGATATCTCACCCCTATAAAAGTTAGGCTTATTAGGTAGAGTATATTTCGATAAAGCTGAAAATGTTATTTATTTAAAAAAAAAAACTCTATTTGGGCTAAAAGTATTGCTTATAGAGAGCCCTGCACCCTACTTCCACATACACTTGTTGCTTTGCCTCTGCTCCCTTCCCACTACCCAGCCTCCTCCGATGACGGAGGCTTCTGTCTGTAAACTGGAGCAGTCTCATTGGCTAGATATCGATCTCTGCCAATGAGATTGCTCCAGCTTACACACAGACAGTCTCCGTCATCGGAGGAGGCTGGGTAGTGGGAAGGGAGCAGAGGCAAAGCAACAAGTGTATGTGGAAGTAGTGTGCAGGGCTCTCTATAAGCAATATTTTTAGCCCAAATAGAGTTTTTTTGTTGTTTTTTTAAATACATAAGGTTTTAAGCCTAACTTTTATAGGGGTGAGAGATCCCCTTTAAAAATAATCAGATTATGTTAAAAGCTGATTTATTGAAAAAATAAATAAATCCTCATCAAATTTGTTCTGCGTGCCACCAATTATTTATCTTTTCTCTATAGCGGGGTTCTCAACCACAGTCTGGGATTCTCAGGGCAGTGGGCCCACCTCATTTTTGTGCATCCTTTGTCAAGGGCATATTGAAGGGTATAAAAACATGCAGACAATGTGCATAACAAACTCCCTTAACCCTTTGAGTGACAGAGGGGTACGCAACGCATTGCTCTGGTACTCAAAGGGTTAATATAGACTCAAAAACCAAGATTCCCATTTGTATCAGCGTCTTCATAGGAGTACTGTGGCATTCCAAAGTAGTTTTCAGGGCACAGTGAAGAGCCACTGGACCGCAGGGTGACCATATTTCAATTCTGCCATTCAGGGACACTGCGGAGAGAAGATTGCACCACAGAGTTCTAAACACTAAATGGAGAACTGTGTACATCACACACAAAGCCTTAAACTAACAATACACTACAACAGAATTACACTGCAGATCCTGATTGATGCCTGGATCAAGACTCAGTTCTCTCTCGTGTGTTTTGAGCTTTTCTGGAAGCCATTTTCTTGTAGCCCAGCAAAGGCATTACTTCCTGTCACAGTAGGTAACTGACAGTTTTACTTCTAGTGTATAGAGCTCTGTGCTGTGGAGTCTTCATTCAGGGACTTTGTATTGTACCAGAAGGGGGCTGCCCAGGACAAGGGACACGTGGTCACCCTACTGACAACTACTGCTCTATAGTTGTATAAATCATTAGAAATTTTGGGAGTGACGTTGTGGGAACATCTCCCCCACAGTACAGTTAGTCTTGCCACAGTTGTACCAGTTTGCTTTTACCCATAAGGCCCAGTATGCACTGAGAGGGTAAATGGGAAGAATGCACATGTTGTCAATGCTTTTTTAACTATTTGTATGAAAGAGGGATGGCATTCAAAGGGTTACATCAAATACATTATCAGTGTAGTATCCGCACAATAGAACTTTGTTGCAAATCTGCATTATTGAGATGCACATCTACTGGGGGGATTGAATTTAGTGCTAGCCTTATCATATTTATAATATGTGACTTAATCCTTTGAGTGCCAGAGAGGTAAACAATGATGGCTACCTCTCTGGCTCTCAAAGGGTAAATTTTTTAAAGGTGCAATAAACTTTCTTTTATGAAAACCTATGTGTTATAGGGTTTTTTCCTGCTGAGCAAAACATGACTACTCCCATTGTTGGGAGATGTATCTTTCCAGAGTTATTTCAGTTTAAACTGATGTCTTCTGTGAGTTTTTTTAACTAACAGTGACCTCTAGTGGCCAGAAAGATTCATACAGTTCCCCTAGTGTTAAAGTGGATCTATCACCTTAATTCAACTTTGCATATTTGAAAACTGCATTAAAAACATCTATATGTCACATTAACCAAAAGGCCAGCAAACCTCACACCTCTTTCATATGCTAATATATGCTAATTGTGGCACAGTGCTGCATGAGTGATGTTTTCATATGCTAATTAAGCAAATCACATATGTTGCATATGTTAATGACGCCTTTTCAGTGATGTGTCATATGCTAATAGAGGTTTCAATTAAGTTTCATATGATAATAAAGCTTTGTGCAGTACTACAAGTGTTTAGTTTCACTTTGTCCAAAAATCAAAGTGTGAATATCTCCTAAACTATACATCTGCTGGACTTTTGGTTAACATGACTTATAGGCAGTTTTTAATGCAGTTTTCAAATATGCAAACTTTAATTGACGCGATAGATGCACCTTAAGGCAGTTACTCTGTAGCAATCTATTGAAGTGATGATAGAATGTGATAGTAACAGCTTCATTACTTCCTGACAGTTTGGAATTGTATGACTTTTGAATTAAACATCTGCCAGAAGTGGGAGTCCATAGTAACACAGTTGATGCAAAGAAAGAAATGCATCCATCTAGTTCAGTATGTGCCATATCACCTCTGTTCATCCAGGGGAAGGAAAAAACCCCTACTGAAGCCATTTCCAATTATGCCCCAAGTAGGTAAAAAAATATTTCACTGGATCAACAAGTACTCTTGTTTTACTCAGCAAGAAAAATCCCTTTAACATATAGGGGTTATGTACTAAGGTGTAATAAAACGGTGACAAAGTGGAGACGACTTCTCCATTTTATCACTTCTCCATTTCCTATGTTATTCTATAGAGTCTATTCACTAAGATATCCAAAGTTGGAGAAATCTTAGTGCACTGGCTCCATAGAATAAGATAGGACTTGGAGAAGTTATACCAACGGAGAAGTAGTCTCCACTTTATCACCCTTAGTGCATCTCCCCCATAGTGTTTCATTGAAAAAAGTTTACTGCTCCTTTAAGGACCACAGAGTCTTGCAGTGCATTATGTAGTAGCAATTACTTGAGATGCTGGGAGATGCTTGATTCGAGGGTTATTATACTTCAGACTATCACAAGGTGAAGGAGCTGTTACCATCACATCCTGTGGAGATTAGGCTAAGGTCCAAAAATAAATTGCTATCTGGACACAAGAAGGAAGATGCACTAAGATGTGATAAAGAGGTGATAAAGAAGGAATAACATATCCAGTGAAATCTGTTCTCCAGTTCCTATGTTTTTCTATGGAGGTTGTGCACTAACATTTCTCAGGTGGCAGAGTTCACAGTGCATAGGCTCCATACAGTAACATAGGAATTGAAGAATAATATCACTGGAGACATTTGCATACCTGGGAACATCTTTGTTGGGGCTGCCCGGAGGAGAGCTCTCTGGTGCCGATGAGGGGAGAGAAATTATGCAATTTGCATCATAAAAGGGGTGGGGCTTAATCACGAGTGGGAGGATGGGACTTCTAAACAAAAACAAATAAGTTGAAGAGACTGGGGAAGGAGGAGAAGAGGGCAGGGAGTGGGAGGAACAGGGTAGGATTGAGCACAAGTGGGCAGAGTTTCATCAGAAACTCCCCACATCCAGAGATTCAGACTCTGCCCCGGAGACCCGGTAATTCAGTGTCAAAACCAGAGTCTTAGGGGCAAAACCAGAGAGTTCCCAGCTATAGACATTTGGGGTTATGTACTAAGTAGCGCTAAAGAGGTGATAACACAGTCCATTCACCAGTGATATCACTTCTCCAGTTCCTAAGTTCTTCTATGAACAGTGCGTAACTCTCCAGGTGACAATGTTACTAATCATTTATTTAAAAAGAAACAGATTGAAACGTGATAGCTTTTGAATTAATATCTCCCCACAGTTGAAATATATTTATTTTACACAACAGAACACTATTTATATTTATATTATATTTATTTATATGTACATAATAAAACATTACTGTTCTTTTAACCCCTTAACAACCGGTGACATGCCAGGATCCTCACAGTCTTTTTTCCCTTAAAGGGATAGTAATACTTCGTTTTATCTTTATTTTATTTTGTAGGCATTAAAAAAACATGAAGAATGATATAAATCTTATCTCTCAAACCTTTATGGTTTGAGAGATATTCACAAGCAAAGTTCCCCTCTCGCCCCTTTTACCTAGTGTAAGCCATCTCTTCTCAGATGTGGAATCCAGTCCATAGACCAGACAGATAACAGAAGGGGACAGTCTTCTTCCTATGAGAACAATGAAAGCCCTGCCCCCCTTGACAAGCTTTTCAGGTTTTTCCATTATCTTAATTGAAGATTGTCCCTCTCTGCAATCTACCTGGGCACCTCCCTTCTGATCTGGCTGAACAGTGTTACATCAGTAAAAGGGGCAGGAGGGGGGATACTTTGTCATTTAATTACTCTTGAACTACAACGCTGACAGAATTGAAATAACACTCTCCAAAGTCCAAATACTATGATGATTAATTAGAGCTGCTTTTATTATGAAACATTACTATCCCTTTAACAACCGATGAAGTGCCAGGACCATTCCCACGTGACAAACTTTGTGTTTACAGTTCTCTTGCTGGAGTGTAAGCACAAACAGGGTCTGATACTGACAGCTCCAAGACCGGAGTGGTCTTTCTCAGAGCCCCGCTCAGCACGCTGGTACACGTCATGTGTGCCGGCTCGCCGACAACATCCAAAGCTGTCCTTAAGGGAAGGTCATTGAGGGGTTAAGCAGAGGTTTCTTAAAGGGACCGTAAAGATTTACATAACATATGAACAGATACTTGTAATTATTTACTGACTTTCGCAAAGCGTTACAACCTCTGTGTATGAAGCCCAATGTGTAACATAGTGGGAGTATCTTATTATTAATTTACTCATAGGAGAAAGTTCTGCAATATATAGGTTATCATAAAAATCATTATTACTCCTTTAACTATATTAAAGTGTTTAGATTAATGTTTTTTATTTTATTAGTCTACATTAATATATTTTTACATGTTGCCTTTCAGTTTGTGAGCACCCTCCATCTGTAGTCTGTAAAGCAGAGGTAATCAACGATGGACCCTAAAAGGTACCAACAGTGCAAGTTTTCAGGATATCCCTGAATGGGCACAGGACCAATTAAAGTGACTGAACCACTGAGTATTAGTCCACTTGTGCTCCAGCTGGGATCCTGAAAACCAGCACTGTTGGTTGCTCTGAAGGACCAGAGATGGCCATCTCTGCTGTTTTTAGACTCATTAAGAATTTTTTTTTCCCCCACTTGGGATTTTTTTGGAAATGTATTCAGTACGAGTGTGATTTGCCTTCTTCTTAATCAACAAGGGTGATATGGCAAAGACTGAATTTGATGGACATGTCATATTTATGACCTCATCAACTGTTTTTCTTTTGCTACATTACTTTGTTAGTGCATACTCCTTTATACTTACACTATTCTGCCTTAACCCTTTGGTTTCTAGAGAGCTCTCCAAAACATTGCAAAGTAATGCACTGGATATCTCTCTGGTACTCAAAGGGTTAATCTACCATTGCCAATCTGTATCCACATTTTTAGGTACAGATACAGTTGAGTATCAGAATTTCTGTTCCAGACTGAAGATAGAAGGAACTCACATCAGTGAAAGTGGAAGAAATAAACTTAGACTGGCAGTTAGTAATAAGGTAAGTACATACAATAAAAGCAGCAGAACACTTTTTATGAAAACATATGTTATAGTGTTTTCCCTCCAGAGTAAAACATTTCTAGGAGATTTTTCATTCAAAAGTGATTACAGTTTAAATTAATCTCTTTTTTAACCCCTTAGTGACTGCCTGCTCTGGTGCGTGGGTGGCCATTAAGGACCACAGAGCTTTTTTTCTTTTTTTTTTTTTTTTTTGCTCATTGAATTCAAGGTTGGCAGAGTGTTGTGCAGCCATGTTGCCATGCCAGAATTCCATGACCTGCCAGGACCATCACCGGTTCTTAAGTGCCAGGACTGGCACATCAAGGGTCCTTAAGGGGTTAAGCAAAAGTGCCAGCCAGCATCCAAAGGACAATGTTTCTTTTTTTTAATGAACACTATGGAAGTGCTTGAATCACTGACTACAGCTCTCCATAGTAAGTAATAGGAACAGCTCTACCTGTTGATCACAATAGAATACTGCAGTTTAATTAAATAAGACTATTTTGAACTGTAATAACTATGGAATGAAACATGTTCTAATCGTGGGAGTCCCTTTTTTTACCCAACAGGAAAAGTGATAGTAATGTTTTACAAAAATAAACTCCAATTAATATTCATAGTATTTGGGCCATGGAGAGTGTTATTTCAATACTGTCAGAGTTGTAATTCAAGAGTAATTGAATGATAAAGTATCCCCCTCCTGCCCCATTTACCTAGTGTAACACTGCTTCCCTCAGATGTAGAATCTGGTTGTTGACAAGACAGGTCACAGTAACGGGCAATCTTCTTACTGTGATCATAAGGAAAACCCTGCTCCCCAGGTTTTTCAGGTTTTTCCTTATACTCGCTGAAGATTGTCCCTCTCTGTGATCGATCCAGACAGTCTTGCTGCTGGTGTTACATCAGTAAAAGGGGCGGGAGGGGGATAATTTATCTTTCAATTACTCCTGAACTACACCTCTGACAATATTGAAATTACTCTCTCCATGGCTAACATGCTATGAAGATTAATTGGAGCTGATTTTATTGTGTGACATTACTATCCCTTTAAAGAAAGCTGTTATGTTAAATAAATCAATATATTACTAAAATAAGAAAAGTGAAAAAAAAATAATATTGCTGTAAATGTGGTTAGTACTTTGAATAACCCTCCACCTCTATTGTTGCACATTAATTGAGAAGTAACACCTCCTAATGGTAACCCCCATTTGGCCAGAAAATTCTAAAGGCCCCTATGAATTGTGCCCTTGTTCCTTTGTTCAAGAGATAACTTCTTCAGTCAGTTCAGGATAGAATGTCTATGGACAGGACCACCGGTCACAAACTCTGCTCACTGCTCCGGGTAATCTTAACCCTATAATGACCAGGAAGGTGTGCAGTGCATTGATCACTCCATCCAGTCCTTAAAGGGTTAAACAAGTTCATGCACTTTGCCTGCTTCAATTAAAAAAACTGCCATCAACTGTCATGTCTGCTTCCATGGACATGACATCCATGAATGACTGTATATGTTGTCTCTGAAACAAAGTCACAAGCACAAAAGTAATGGAATCCACTATGTCTTTCTGGCCATAGTACGGTAAGTGAGGTTACTATAAGGAGGTGTTACTTGTCTTTTAAGGTCCCCTCCCCTCAGGTCTCATGCCCTCCCCGCAATGTAATATTGTCATATTCTCTTTCACCTTTTACCTCCTTCCCCCATTCATCTTCCTCTCCTCCAAGCCCTCTTCCATCACAAGTATTCCCCCCGGCCCTAGGTACCGCATAATCATCCCATCCAGGTAAATATGGGAATTCATACCCAGCTTCATGGGCATCTGTGCCCTGACTCCTCCAGGCTTCAACCCTCATTCCCTCTGGCTCATCATACACAAGATTAGGATGTGCCTCTGGTTCATCGTATATGTGTTCCGCCTGGTGAACCGTATGACCCTTTCTTTGGGAAGTAGGTGGAGGTCCTAGGAGACCTCCAAAACCAGTAACCAACAGGTTTTGTGCCACCTTATCAAAGGGCATGGCATATTCACTCTCTTGAATGGTGGACTTCATAAGACCACTGCCCTTTTGACCTGGGGTTGGATTGATAGTGCCTTTTGGTAAAGAAGGAGAGGGCAGTGGAGGACGGGAACCTGAGGAGGACTCCTCAGTGTACGGTCCATATCCGCTTGGAGTAGGGGCATCACCACACTTAGAGTTAATGGCACCTTCAATGGCCTGAAAGATCTGACCTCCAAGAGGAGTCTCAAATTCAAAGTTGCCTTCACCTGAAGTGCATCGACGGCCGGCCTCAAAGGAGAACATAGTCTGGAAGAAGAAAGAAGAGTCAGGGAGCTGGGTATGTGTGGTAGGAATCTGAGGGCTAAATGCATCAAGCTAATTAAAGGGGTGTAATTACTAAGCAAACCATACTGCAAAGTAATGATTTGGAGACATCTGTAGCACCCATGGGGTTAAAATCTCTATTAAAATCAATGGGGATTTGGGGAATTATTACTTGTTCCCTACAGCGCATTTGGTTTGACCTTCTTTAGCTTCCTGAATACGGCCCTGAAGACGGTTATGCACTAAGGTGAGATAAATTCTCATGTGAGATAAACTCTCCAATTCATTTGTTATTCTATGGGGCCTATGTACTGAGATGTCTATAAACTGAAAAAGATGCTCCATAGAACACAGGGACTAGAGTGTTTATATCACCTGTATTTCATCTTAGAGCATCACCCCTCAGGTACTGTGGGGCAGTCTCATTTTAAGCATCTCTTACCTTGTCTCTACCAAATCTCCTCAGGTACTGGTAAGGCCAATTGTATAGGAGGTTCCCATTTTGGCGCTCTCGCAGGGAGAGACATGTGCCTTCAGCTGTTAGTGTGTACATCCCAGAGAGACCACAGCGAATAGATGCTTCTGTTTGTCTGACCCGAACCACAAATCCTGTAGAGACATTAGCATCCAGCAAAATGTTCAGCATCAGCTCTTTCTCATCCAGCCCTGTGGAATTTCTCTAACTATTCCCTCTATGGAGTGCTTGTCTTTGTCCTACATGTATTGGATCTTTCACTAACCCCACCACTGCCTGGAGAATATAGCATAAAAATAAAAGGCCTATGTATAAATACAAAGTGGAGCAATTCCAAATTCCTATTATTTTAAATGGGACTGATATGAATAAACTGGCTCACCTAGTCCATTCATGTTTTACAAATAATTATGTTTGTGATGTCTAACTGGAACTAACACCTTTTAACAAATTATTTTGAAAGAGCTTTCAAAAGCACCTATATGTTATGGTAGTATTTTATTATTTAAAATAATAGTTTATTAGATATTTAGCATTATATATTTGTCAGTTTATGCAAATTAGACCAGACTGTCTGGCAGGTCAGCCAGATAATAACATTCCACACTATTATACCTCCCACCTGCCTCTTTTTGACCACTGGTACCAGCTCATTGGTATAAACTGACTATAATACAAATCCAGTTAAGGTGGATACTTCCAATGAGTTGGGAATTTAGGGTGAGGTGTTCAAAAAGTTGTGGTAATGGAAATTCTCACACATATTACTGTAAATTTTTGCATCCAATTCCGCCATCTCTATCAAAGGGAAAAACCAGTCTTAAAAGTGTGTCCGGTTTACTCTGCCAGTGGCATAACTATAGGGGTCGCACCCGCGACCTGGCCCGTCACTCCAGGGGCCCGACTGCCCCCTGCGACCCCTCTGTCTGGCGCCCGCAATCTCCCTCCGGCTCTCCAGTAATGCAGAGCACTGGGAGATGACATCATCTCCCAGCGCTCTGCATTACAGAAGAGGACCGTGCGGGAGCACAACGCACCAACCCGTCTCTCCTGCCAATCCACTGTACCACCAGGGATTGGGAGGTAGGAGATGGGGGAATTGAGTAGGGCCTGGGGGCCAATGTGGTCGGGGGGCCCATGGGACTTCTTGCACCAGGGCCAGGAGGGTTCTAGTTACGCCTCTGTTCTCTGCCATCATATTGTAAGGTATATTCTGAAAAAAATATTCTTTTAATAGTCACTCTTTTGTCTGATTAATGTAATTTTCCCCCCGACAAAATAAAAATGGTTTAAACTTGAAAAAGACAAATTAAAGTACTTTTTGCAAGAGTGAGAAGCCATAGTATAGAGTTAACTGGTAAAAAAGGTATATGTTTGTTTAAAAATATTAAGTTTTAAAGACAAAAATGTCTTTGTTTCTTTGAACATTTTCTTTTCTATACAACATCAAGAAAGAAGAAGATAGAAGAAAGAAAAAGCCATGGGTTAAATAAAATCCACCCCAAATAACTCATATTATTTTTACATGAGAAATCTGAGTGATATAAATCCCACAATGAAAGAGACTAGTTCGGTACTATATTCTATATGAGGTAATTAAAATGCCACTTAATTAAACTATTTAGTTAAAATTAAATAATCATATGTGATTTCACATGTATTTATTTCCTCGATCAAAACATACAGGTTTAAACATCGACGAGGAAATATTTATTTGTAACCACGTCTTTTTTGTGTGTAACAAATACCTATATACAAGATCTTTTATTTCTTTGTCCCCTCAATATATAGATAAATAAGTGCTGGGAGTCAAAATCAATTTACTGCAGGCGCCCTGCATATCAATAAACACCTACATCATTTAGCTAGTTCAATCCTCTATTTGAGTTTAACATTTCATATAGCTAAGGAGGTTGTTGTTATTATAGTAAGATAAGTTACTGTAGGTGCTCTGTTATGTATTTTCCACACAGTTCCCCTGCGTATCACACACTATACAAGTTTGTACAAGCCTGTATTTACCAAGCTGGAAAAAATCAGATACTAAACTGCAAGTGTCATGCCCTAATACTTATTACCAGTACTTTGCATATCTGAAAAAGTGTAGCTGAATTGATTGATAGGATAATTATTTCATTAAGGTGTTTGAATAGTAGTACGATACTTGATGTTGTATAATAAAGTATTATGACTTGCTGTATTAATTATTATTAATAAAACGCACAGTTGAAATAACATTTTCTTTTCAAAGACAAAATCAAATTTGAACATCAGAATTTTTAAGGGCAATATTTATCAAGCTCTTCTTACCGTTATTTTTAATTATTTACAACACATTTTCAAACGTGACTGATTTACTTCTGAATATATTTTCTTTCTTTTACCACCAACTCATGATCCGCCAAATTTTTCATTATGACAACTTTCTGAACATCTCGCCCTTAGACGGGGAGAATCAAATTCTTTCCTGACTCCAAAATGATGGCCAAATTCACTCTTAGAAATATCTATTGTAGCTTCCATCCATGAGAGTCTCTAGGTGTGGCTTTATGGGCCTCAAGCACTGGGTTTTTCATGAAAACTCTCAAGTCTATGCCTGATCAAGTCTATGGGCCAGAGGGGGACAAGGTAATTTTAAAACACTAAGTTATTTAGCTTCATCATGTGTAAAGTTAATTAGCATGCTACCCTTGTTCCCTTTCTCATCTCCTAATTGATTGTGTATCTAAGTAGGTTTTGGAGCTTTCTTTCCTTACTCTCCTCAATTTGAAGGAAGTAGGACATTCTTTGAGGGCAGGGGGTCTTTGATTTGTTGGGTGTGGGGAGTTTCAGTTCTTGTGGCAGATTAGTAGTTTACAGCACTGCCTGCATTCTGTTTGACTGACAGAAGTAGCCTGCTTCCAGGGACAGGATGGTAAGAACGCTTTGACTCGTAAGGGTTAGCATCATTGTTTATTGCAATCAACAGTGAAACTGGATAATTCAATAGCCATAGAGATGATTAAGTTGGATAATTTTATGATGATTTATTATGCCTCTACAAACAGGAAAAATACCACTAAAATTGATATTGGAAGATTTCAATGCAAGAATTGGTAAGATCCAAAATGATGAAAATTGATGGGATCACATGGAACTGGAAAAAGAGACAACAGAGGCAACCAACTTATCAGATATGCAGTAGAACAAAATTTGTACATCATGAATTCATTCTACAGAAAAAAAGCAAAGAGAAAATGGATATGGAAAAACCCTAATGGTAATACAAGTGAAACCAATGTCATACTTGCAAATAATAAAACGATATTCACCGACTGCTCAGTCTTAAATCATTTTAACAGTGGAAGTGGCCATCATCTAGTGAGAGCAAAAATCAAAACTGACTGCAAGAAAGAAAATGATTAAGTTATCAAACATGAAGATTGACACTAGCCAGTGATTGTAAATTATAAGAATTTTGAATAAGCATTGTCTAATAGCTTCGCTGTCCTGCAAGACCTTCCAAACACAGACATTTCAACCTGCAATGGGTTACGGAGACTATTGTAGACATTGGCCATGCCCTTGCATCTACTGTGAAACAACAAAAGCCAAAATGAATATCAAAAGAAACAGTTGCTATGATGAAAAAGCGACAAGAAAATGTCAACTGGAGCGCCTAATGTAATCCTTCTGAATCTGTTATCACGGTGCCCGTGCTCCCTTGTTGTTTTCTGTCAGTCTAATCCTGTGCTTTGCTTCCATTGGCTTTGGCACCCCTCCATTGCCCTTTCGTGGTGTTCCTGTGCCAGTGCTTGTTTCTGCTCAGTGATTCCGAGTGTACCGACTTGGCCTGCCTGACTACTCTGCATCTTGTCTCCTGCTCCTGTGTACTGACACCGATTGCCTGACTATTCTTCTGCGCCTGCTCCTGTGTACCGACCCGGCTTGGCTGACGTTCCTGCTCCGTGATCCGACCCAGCTTGGCTGACGTTCCTGCGCCGTGATCCGACCCGGCTTGGCTGACGTTCTTGATCCGTGATTCGACCCGGCTTGCTTGGAGTTCCTGCGCTGTGTCGCCTTGGCGACATTCTGATTGTCAGGCAATTGTGTCTCCATTTCCTCCTGCAGAGTACAAGTGGCCTAGTCTCCGTTACTGCCTCTGCAGAGTGCAAGTGTTTGCCTCCGTTACTGCTACGGCAGTGTGCCTTGGGCCTAGTCTCCGTTACTGCTTCTGCAGAGTGCAAGTGTATGCCTCCGTTACTGCTTTGGCAGAGAGCCACCAGTTTGCCTCCATTACTGCTTCTGCAGAGTGCTAGTGTCTGCCTCCGTTACTGCTACAGCAGTGTGCCTTGGGCCTAGTCTCCGTTACTGCTTCTGTAGAGTGCAAGTGTCTGCCTCTGTTACTGCTTCGGCAGTGAGCCACCGGTCTAGTCTCCGTTACTGCTCTGCAGAGAGCAAGTGGTCTGGTCTCCGTTATTGCTACGGCAGTGCTTATGTGACTTAATTCCCATTATCACCTTGGCAGTTCACTTTTGTTCTGCTAAACTGTTTCTGGGCGTTACGAATCCTTCAGCTAGCTATATGGAGAGAGCCCCATCACAGACCTCTCTGCACATGGGACTGTTTACACTCATGCCCATGCAATACCTTGCTCCTGGGAATCCATTATATTCTGCCTGACCTGTGTCAGTATAGACTGTTGTGGACTTTATGTTTATGCTGGACCTGTGTAGGCATATATATATGTAACCTGTCGTGTGTCTGTATTATTCAGCTTATATACTACAGGACCTGTGAGGGTATTTTATTACTGTGTCTGTGTGTCAAACAAACAATAAGAATGACCAGTGCTAGGACACTCTGAAGACAGCACAGCAACTCAGACAGTAGGTACACAGCAATTCAGACAGTTGGTACACAGCAGGGAAGTCCCCAGTAGACAAGATGTTGGCATATGTAGAGTGCGACATGGGGCTAGCTGGTGCTGGCTACCACTAGGCTGCCTCATTGCAGCCAAGGCTGAACTAAAGGTGCTGACCGCAAAGTCAATTTAGTGCTGACTGGAGAAGTCGGCCCACATCCCAGATCACAGCCTAGGGAACCTCTACTACCTACTGGGGTCAAAGGAGGTGACAGATACAGACACAGAGTTACCTGCAATACTAGTTGAGCTTTGCTAGCCAGAGAAGCTGGAGAAAAGGAATATTTTACCTCCGACACAAAGGTATGACTGTTAGTCAAAGTTCGACTAGTTGGGATGGAATATGACTAGAAGTCAAAAGGTAACACAGGAACGACAGGTGGTTGAGGAAGTTGAACTGTCATGGCTCCAGTGAACAGTGGAGACAGATAAGTGGAACAGATGAAGGAATCAGCAGGGTTGTTGGATGGAAGGAATCAGCAGGATTGTTGGATGGTCGTACTAGCAGGGTCGGTATCAGGTAGGCAACGAAGCACATAAGAAGCAAGAAATAGAGTAGTCGAGTAGAGAAGCCGGGGTCAGAAACAGAGAATCAAACAAGCCAAAACACGGCAGCAAGTCAAAGAGCAAAAGAGTCATCAGGAAGCAAGCCAAGGTCAATACACAGGAAGAATACTAGAGGAAGGGCAAGGGATCTCAGGAACAGGACTAGGAACTTCTGAATAACACACTAGAACAGTGGTGTAACTATAGTGGCTGCCCCCTGCGACCCCCTCGCCTGGCTCCCGCAATGCCCTGATCTCCCTCCGGAAGACCGGCACTCTCGTAATGCAGAGAGCTGGGAGATGACATCATCTCCCAGCGATCTGCATTCCTGAAGAGGACCGCGCGGGAGAAGAGGTCTGTGCAGAAGGAGGCACAGACCTGTCCTCTGCTACGCCACTGGACCACCAAGGAGGTAGGTAATGGGGACAATGTGGAGATTGAGGGGCATTGTGGAAGGGGCAATGTGGAAATTGAGGGGCATTGTAGAAGGGGAAATGTGGAGACTGAGGGGCATTGTGGAAGGGGCAATGTGGAGATTGAGGGGTATTGTGGAAGGGGCATTGTGGAAACTGGGGGGAAATGTGGAGATGGGGGCATTATGGAAGGGGCAATATGGAGATTGAGGGGCATTGTGGAGATGGGGGCATTGTGAAGATTGGGGGGCAATGTGGAGGTGGCCAATGTGGTTGGGGGGTCCATGGCAATTCTTGCACCAGGGCCCCGTGGCTTCTAGTTATGCCTCTGCACTAGAAAGCTTTGGTCATGTGCCAGCACTGAGGAACTGGCGATTGATAAAGGCTCAGGACTAAGCACATAACAGGACAGGGAACAAGAATCCAACAAACAGAAAGGACCAAGAAAAAAAACATGCAAGGAACATGAAAACTGGCAGAAAAAGGGGCAGAACATGAAAGCAATGAAGCAAAACGGTAATATTAGACACAGTGTAGAATATGTAGAAATGTGCACGGCCATAAGGAAGGCATACAAGAAGAAATGTGTACATTTAATGTTGAGCTCATCAAAATACTGGAAGAAAATCAAGGGCTAAAGAAAACAAAATGAAGGATGGCCACACATAGGAGCCAAATGTTTGCATTTAAGCTTGAAGATGGTACAACAGCAAAAACTCAACAAATACTAAAATGAGTGGAATAATTTGATTCAAATATTTATAAGGATGAAGGACAACAACTGAATGCAGTGCCAGAGGCTGAAGCTATGCCAGAAGTTTTGGTAGTAGAAGCAGAAGCCACAATAAAATCGATGAAAAATGGCAAAGCAGCTAGACCTAATAAAGTCACTATTGAAATTTTGAAAGCCGAAGGTCAGCCCTTATTCAAAGCCCTAACTAAACTATTTTCAAAATACATACTACTTGGCAAAGTAGCTCAAACATGGAAAAATGCAGAAGTCATCCTACTGCAAAAAAAAAAAAGGTGATAAGGCGGATCTAATAAATTACTGACCAATAAGCCTATTGCCAGTCATCTGCAAGGTTTTCACAATAGTACTATCAAAAAGAATGTACATAATACTTAATGCAGCACAACCTAAAGAACAAACAGGCTTCACATCCAGTCTTCCCTCTTTCTTAGAGACTCACAGATGTTTTGCAGAAAATGTCCTCAATAAAGTGTTGTATGGGTGAGTACATATGGGCAACCCTAGATATTGTGTCCCTGTACACATCTATCCACCACGAATTGGGACTGGACGCTGTACCCTATTTTTTAGACAGAGATATGTCTATGCATGTGGCACAGAAGGAATTCTTGATCATAAGAATCCAGTTCATTTGAGCAATAACTCATTTGGGGCACAGGGGTCATAGTACCTCAACATCAGGGGCATAGCCATGGGCACCAGGTGTGCCTCCTCATATGCCAATCTCTTTATGGGGCATATGGAATGGGTGTATGGCATGGAGGAAAGAGGTTGTAGGGGGGGCAGCCTGGTTTACTATGGAAGGTATATTGATGATGTGATCCTGATCTGGAGAGGAAGTAGATGCTTCCTGGAGGCCCAAAGTACCATTTGGAACAGTAACAATAAGGATATAGAATTTACATATATGACGAGGGGATGGTGATTTTTTCAGATCTGACCCTTAAAAGTAACACAAATGGAGCTATTGAAAGGACCATATATAGGAAAGAAGTCTCCTATAACCAGTATATATTGGGCTGATAGCTGCCACTTGCTGAGGTGGCTTAAAAACATGTGTCCTTTGGACAGTTTCACCGTTTAAGGAGAAGTTGCAGTAGGATAGAGGAATTTGAGATACAGGGATAAGTTTTAAAGAATACATTTTTAGATAAAGGATATAAAAAAAGAAGGAATACAAACTGCTTTTAAGAAGGCCAAAGCTCTAGATAGGAAAGAACTGTTATTCCCAAAATAGAAAAAGATAGAAACAAAGGAAGAAAAGAAATTTGTTTCATTACAGTATATAGTATATTTTCAAAGAATATCCCAAGCATAATAAACATTGGAGTATTTTACAGCTGGACCCATTATTAGTAGAAGAAATAAAAGAAAGCACATCTATAATATACAGGAAAGGGAAGAATATAAGAAACCATATAGCACCAGGCAAAGCAAATATGATGAAGAGAGGATGCCCATTTCTACCAATTCTACCAAGTCTCCCCATTTCTACCAAGTCTAGTAGGTAATTTCAGATGTAAAATAGCTTAGTGTGCAAAGTGCGAATATATGGACCCATTTACAATAATATTTAAGGAAAAACAGGAGAAGGAATATTCTATAAAGCAATGTATTAACTGTGCCACTCTTATTGTAGTTTATATGTTGACCTACGGATGCGGTATGAGATATGTTGGGCAGACTACCCGCAAATTGTGAGAAACGATAGGTGACTATGGGGTACTCCGACATTTTAATGACTGTGAAAAAGGAGGAATTAAGAATCTAAAGGCAAGTGGCTTGGAAAGCATTACAAGATCTGATCATAAAAGATACAATACATTATGCAAGAAAAGAGGCCTTTTGGATCTTTACCTTAGGCACTCAGGTGCCCCTAGTCTTAATGGAAATGTGGAATTAGGATAATTCCTAAGTTACTATAAGCAAGAACTACAAGTTGAGATAGGAAGCTATATAGATAGATAGATAGATAGATAGATAGATAGATAGATAGATAGATAGATAGATACACACACTGTGTGCACAATTATTAGGTGATTAAGTGATTATTTTGACCATATCATCATTTTTATGCAAATTTTCCAACTTCAAGCTGTATAAACTTGAATGCTTACTGCATTTAAGCATATCAGGTGATGTGTATTTGTAAAATGAGAGAGGGTGTGGCCTAAGGAGATGAACACCCTATGTCAAGATGTGCATAATTATTAGGCAGTTTCATTTCATCAGGCAAAATGGGCAGAAAATGAGATATAACTGACTTTGAAAAGTCAAAAATTGTAAAAAGTATTTCAGAGGGATGCAGCACTCTTGCAATTGCTAAGATATTGGGGAGTGATCACAGGACCTTCAAACATTTTTCTGCAAATAGTCAACAGGGGCGCAAGAAATGTGTTGAGAAAAAAACGACGCAAATTAACTGCCAGAGAATTGAGAAGAATCAAACATGAAGCTACCACGAACCAATTATCCTTCAGCGCTGTCATATTTCAGAATTGCAACCTACCTGGAGTGTCCAGAAGTACTAGGTGTTCAGTGCTCGGAGACATAGCCATGGTAAGGAAGGCTGAAACCCGACCACCACTGAACAAGACACATAAGTTGAAATGTCAAGACTGGGCCAAGAAAAATCTGAAGACAGATTTTTCAAAGGTTTTATGGACTGATGAGATGAGAGTGACTCTTGACGGTCCAGATGGATGGGCCTGTGGCTGGATCAGCAACGAGCACAGAGCTCCACTTCTACTCAGATGCCAGCAAGGTGGAGAAAGGGTACTGGTATGGGCTAGTATTATCAAAGATGAGCTAGTTGGAACTTTTCGGTTTGAAGATGGACTCCAACTCAACTCCCAAACCTACTGCCAGTTTTTGGAAGACACTTTCTTCAAGCAGAGGTACAGGAAAAAGTCTGCATCTTTCACGAAGACAATGATTTTTATGCAGGACAATCCTCCATCGCATGCATCAATGTACTCCACTGTGTGGCCTTAAAGATGATAAAATAATGATATGACCCCCTTCTTCACCTGACCTAAACCCTATTGAGAACTTGTGGGCCCTTCTTAAACGGCAGATTAGCGCTGAAGGAAAACAGTACACCTCTCTGAACAGTGTCTGGGAGGCTGTGGTTGCTGCTGCACAAAAAGTTGATCATCAACAGATCAGAAACTGACAGACTCCATGAATGGAAGGCTTATGACTGTTATTGAAAAGAAGGGTGGCTATATTGGTCACTAATTTTTTTTTTTGGAAATGTCACAAATGTTTATTTATAAATTTAGAGTTGTTTGTTTAGTATTCTCACTTTAATACATGAAAATAAACACATAAGTTGGGAAAATTATAGGTTTTCATTTAGTTGTATACTAATTCTGCACACTAATAGTTGCCCAATAATTGTGCAGACATAGATATTCTCCTAAGAAGAACAAAACCTCACTTTTACTTTCTTAAATATTCAGGTTTAAGGTTTCTTAACATTTTGGATTCACGGAGAGCACTGTAGTTGTCCAATAATAAAATGAATCCCCAAAAGTACAACTTGCCTAATAATTGTGCACACAGTGTGTATATATTATATATATATATATATATATATATATATATATATATATATATATATATATATATGCAGGTGTGAAAAAACTGCTTTCAAAATAGATATGTTAATAGTTTATATTTATCAATTAACAAATTGCATAGTGAGTGAACAGAAGAAAAATCTAAATCAAATCAATATTTGGTGTGACCACTCTTTGCCTTCAAAACAGCATCAATTATTCTAGGTACACTTGCATATACTGTTTAAAGGAACTCAGCAGAAAGTTTGTTCCAAACATCTTGGAGAACTAGCAAAAGTTCTTCTGTGGATTTAGGCAGCCTCAGATGCTTCTCTCTCTTCATGTAATCCCAGACAGACTCGATGATGTTGAATTCAGGGCTCTGTCGGGGCTATACCATCACTTCCAGGACTCCTTGTTCTTCTTCACACTGCAGATAGTTCTTAATGACTTTGGCTGTATGTTTGCGGTCATTGTTGTGCTGCAGAATAAATTTGGAGCTAATCAGATGTATCCCCGATGGTATTGTATGGTGGATAAGTATCCGCCTGTTCTTCTCAGCATTGAGGAGACCATTAATTCTGACCAAATCCCCAACTCCATTTGTAGAAATGCAGCCCCAAACTTGCAAGGAACATCCACCATGATTCACTGTTGCCAGCATACACTCATTCTTGTACCGCTCTCTATTCTTTCTGTGAACAAACTGCCTCCTGCTACAGCCAAATATTTCAAATTTTGACTCATCAGTCCAGAGTACCTACTGCCCTGAAATTTCTGTCTGGGAGAGACCTTGCTCATGCGGTATAACTACCTTGTGTCTTATTGCTGTGCTCCATCTTGCCATGGTGTTTGACTTTTGACATTAAACTGTCTTCAGTAACCTCACCTTGTTAGCTGAGTTTGGCTGTTCCTCACCCAGTTTTAGTTCTCCTACGCAGCTGTTTCTATTTCAGTTAATAACTGTGTGTCAACCTACATATTATACTTTTATCCTCTCAATACTCTGAGGTTGATGGCACTTGATGGAACTTCTGGGGAGGAAGGAGGTGGAACGCATATGTGAGGAGGTGACACATTTGTGCGTTCCATTTGAACGCATGATATCCAGTAAAGAACAATGGATGGAGCAAAGCAGAAATGTAGAAAAAGTTTTGGATGCAGGATATTCTATAAAAGGCTGAGTTCTACAGGCAATGGATTGATGCCCCTGAAGAAACAATGTAATATTGTGACACTGGTTGGTCCACTTATGCTCTGATACAATTTTGAGGGGACCTTTTTATGTGATTTTAATAATGCCTATTTACTATTATCTATTTCTTCCAGTCTACCACTTGTCATTATAGCTCTGTGTGTATAGCATTATCTCCAATAATCTCCCCTATCCCACAAGAGTTTCCTTATTTATCTATTACATGTTGGTGGAAATGAGGAGGTAAGAGTGGTAAGAGGTAGAGCTTACATCAATATCCTCCAATCAGTATTTCGAAATGCAACTGTATCAGTACAGGTGAACAATGATAAAGTCCACATCAACATAGAAAAAGGCATCCGGCAAGGAGACACAAAAATATTCTCTGCTTCTTTAGAAGAGGTTTCCTTAAACTAAATTGGGACAAAAAAGGATATAAGATCAATGTAGACTACCTACATCATTTACGTTTTGCAGATTATATCATACTCTTTGCCAGTTGTCCTGAAGAACTGCAAGAACACATGGAAGCACTACAACAGGAAAGCGAAAATGTTGGTCTAAAGATGAATATCAGCAAAATGCAGATCATGTTTAACAAATTTACCGTACAAAGGAAAATCACAGAAGAAGATGGACAAGTACTAGAAGAAGTGGACAAGTATGTTTACCATGGACAGGAAATGCCAACAGATGGAAACACCATGATGAAAATTGAGCAACAAATAAAATTGGGATGGCAAGGATTTGGAAAACTTAATAGTACTGTCTTTAAGACATATTTACCACTCTGCCTCAAGCGAAATGTTTTTGACCAATGTATCCTCCAAGTCCAAGCTGTGAAACATGGACACTGAATGCCAAAGCCATACAAAAACTTAAGGTTACACAGAGAAGTATCGAGTGTCAAATTCTGAATGTAACAAAAAGAGATTGAAAAACATGTGCATGGATTCGTCAGCATGCAAAGGTCTATGGCGTCACTGAAAGAGTAAAGCACCTGAAATGGAAATGGGCAGGCCACATAGCAAGAAGACCTGATGGTAATTGGAGCAAACAAATTTTGGAATGGATTCCACTGGATACTAAATGCTCAAGAAGAAGACCAAAGAGGAGTTTACCAAATTTGTTGGTACACAGTGCCAACAAAAAGCCCAAGCCCAAAGTTGTTGGAAACGAGCTGATGAGGCCTTCATCCTGCAGTGGATCAACAATGGCTGAAGATAATGATACATTTTTAAATTATGGCATGATAGATAGATAGATAGATAGATAGATAGGATAGATAGATAGATAGACCGATAGATAAAACATATTTTTGACAGTCATTTTTGGAGTTTATACAGTAAATTGTGTTTAATATATAGTTTATTTTGACATTGACCACTCCCACTTCTAAGACCATTCCTTCTGTAATCTTAACTAGTATAAAAAGTGACAATATATATTTCCAAATTTATGGTAGATGTGAATCAAAGTACTTTTGTAGTAAATAACTCATAAATACACATATACTTTACTAATGAGGATGCCAGTGAGAGTTGTAGTAGCAACATTCTGTTTTGCATATCTCTGCCCCACCCTCACCTACCCCAAAAAAGGCATTCTTTGACCTCAGTCCTGTACAAAAGCATAACAATCAGCATCCTTTTTAGCTTTTTGCTCAACATCCTCAGGTACATAGTTACATGAAGAAGATCTATCGGCCCATCCACACTAGAGAACATCGTTCTGGGAGTGAATGTACAAATTCACTAGTGAGGTCAAATTGGAATTAGTCTGCCTGTGGCTGCACTTCAGGCTACAATTCCCATCTTCCCCCTGCACCAGAGTGTATAATAACTGTGGTGCATATTGGCGGACAGTCTTTCCCATCATTAGAACTTTAACACCAGTGAGCCCCTTACATCAACCCCCATAGCATGCTTAGGCAATGGAGCAACACCACAGCATTTCCTCTTTGCCTGGATTAATTCATTGTCTGAAGCAAGGCAAAGAGGAAATGAACACCCACAGGCTGCCCCATTGCCCTCCATTTGGAGCAAGTGGTATTAATGGGGGGATATTTAGCATATTTAACTTGGTAAATTGGCATTAAGCAGGCATAGAAACATAGAATTTGATGGCAGATAAGAACCATTCGGCCCATCTAGTCTGCCCATTTTCCTACTGTAAAAACCTCAAACCTTTTTTGGTCCTTGGTCTTTTCTTACGTTAAGAACAGCCTTATGCCTATCCCATGCATGCTTAAATTCTGTCACTGTATTAACTTCTACCACTTCTGCTAGTTGGCTATTCCACTTATATACTACCCTCTCAGTGAAGTTAAACTTTCTTACATTACGTTTAAACCTGTGTCCCTTTGGTTTTAGACTATGGCCTCTTGTCCTAACATTTTTACTCCTTTGAAATGTACTTCCATCCTGCACTTTGTTGAATCCCTTCACAGGATAGGCTGACCAGACCTCACCTTTAACCGGAGACACATAGGAAATAGGCCTATTTCAGGACTGCACCAAAATCAAAGCAGCCCTGCAGTATGCATTTTTCATATGTGTCCTTGGTTAAAGGTGAGGTCTGGTCACCCTAGTATAGGGACTAACAATCTATTCCAGTTTTTGATTTAAAGTGGAATTGCCATAACACAGTCACCAGCCAGCAACACAGACTGAGTCATATACACAATACAAAAGTGGAGGAATTCTGGAGCAAACCAGCTGAACAATAGGGGACAGATCGTCAACATACCCACTGAGTTAACCCTCTGAATGCCAGAGGGGTACATAAGGCATTGCTTCGCAAAGCTTTGCGTGCCCCACTGGCACTCAAAGGGTTAAATGTTTACTCCCAAAGTATTGATTCTAACATTCAGTTTATTAACTCTTTGAATGCCAGAGAGGTATCCAACGCATTGCCCTATAATGCGTTGGCTACCTCTCTGGCACTCAAAGGGTTAAATGACCCATCTAAATTGATTTATTTTTTATTTTATTTGTATTTCATTCTCATGATGACGCTGGTTTGTCTCAGAATTGCTCCACTTTTTCTTTGTGTGTGACAACTGTCTCCCAGGACGTCTCACTATAAACCAGCCCAGCACAGGGTTGCTACTCACCGCTCTCCCGGCTTGTACTGTACAGGGCATTTTCCTGCATGTGGAGTCCTGAACTGATTGGAGGTTGACTGCACCGTCTCTCAAGAGACAGACGCTCCTGCACGGAAAGACAGACATTTATATTAACAGGGGTAGCTTCATATACAGTGACAGCTCCTTATATAGAGAGACAGGTTTATTTATAGAGACAGCTTTTTAACCATTAACCCTTTAAAAACCAGAGGGTGTGCAAAATATTGCTTCACAATGCATACCTCTCTGGTCCTTAAAGAGATAAAGTAGCACCACACCTTTCTTTTGGGGGGATAAAAAAAGTTACAAAGATACATTTGAATGTGGGATCTATGTAATTTAACATTTGATATGTGGTCATAACTTTTGATTGCAACAGCAATCCAGGTCATATTGACAGCCCCTTCAAACAACAAAGGAATAGCTGGAATGTTAATATGAGGGTAGTTCCCTTTGCCTAGCTAGTATCATCAGCATGGCTTGAAAAGGAGGACTCTGACAGAACCCCAGGGCTTCCTCTGATCAGTCCCCCAGGGCTTCCCTGATTGGTCAATTGTATCAGCACTGTTCCAAGCCCTAATTTGAATTCTTACTTTGATAAGAGTGTCTGGAGGTATATACAAGCAGTGAGTTTGTTCAATAAAAGAAGTTCTGTTCTGCCATCCTTAATACTAGTCTTGACTATATTTCTGGAAGGGATTTAGCTGGGAAATCTCACTCCAGCCACTACAACAGCAATCACTTGCCTCACTGGTCTACTGGAGTGTGACTCCAGTGAACCTCACCCTGTGTTCTGCAGTTAATTCACTAGCTTCACTGGTCTACTGGCAAGCAGCCATCAATTGTTGCTGACTTCGGCCTGAGTTCAGGTACAAACGAGAACTATATGTACAGATATATCTGACTGCTGTATGAAGGTTATCTATCTATGTAATGACGGAAATATATGTTCATGAACAGAGTACATTGCTTTGCACAACCAGACATATAGCACTGAACTTTAACCTAGTCAATGCCAAGCTATTTTGTAGCGTCATGCACGATATGGAAGGCTGTGCTGCATTCCCAGTTGCAGAGTAGCAAGGCTACAGTCTTTCTAACCAAGAAAATGTCAGACAGCACTGCCTTATCACCTGTGAAATTCTAGACTGGGAAATGCAGATGCAGTGTAGTGTGTCCTCTGTTACTGTTGCACTGCAATCCACCCTGTGTCTGTGTTGGCTGCACTGATATCTCATCTGTTGCAATGGAATCTTAGTTGAAGTAATTCCAGTTACATGGAAATCTCAAAGTAATGTGGGCTGCATATCAGTCTCGCTTGTGTGATAATGTTATTTGCATTTTAAAGGAACACTAACACTTTCCAATAATAATCTCCCACTTAATTTATTATGGCCCCTATGAATTTTGCTCGGGTGCATTTGTTTAGGAGATCACATAGTCAATCAGTCCCAGATGTCCTGTTGCGAGCAGAACCTCAATCTCTAGTCACTGCATACCTTACCAAAACAAACAAACTACCAGCAACTATTAAGTCCACCTACATGGATGTGAACTCCAGGTCTGCAGATGATATCCCTTGAACAAAGAAGCAAGGACTAAATTCATAGTGATTTTTTAGGGTTTTCTGGTCATAGGAAGATAAGTAGGAGGATATTATTGGAATGTGATTGTTCTCATTCAAACTCACCTGTGGGAATGCTAGACTGCAGAGGGCTTTTACCCAGACTGGCTGCTCAGATATCTCACTGGCAAGCAGGTAAACTCTCTGAGTGGTCTCAATACTGAATGTACGAGTGTCCTTTGGGCTGTTCTCTCCACTTCTCTCAGACACAGTGATGAAGTCACTAAGTTGAATCATTCTCCAGCATTCTGGCCTGCGACCACTGTCTGGGGGTTGGGAGCCATCGTACATCTCCAGTCGTGCCACGCCCGAGGGGGCACCTCCATATAATACTCCCCACACTTTTCTCCATTTCTGTAAATGAAAGTAATTAACAGTGAGGGAGAACAGCAATAATACTGTGTGAAAAAGGCAACGGGCAACTGGGCATGTAATATGGTTTTCACTGTTTGGTAAAATGTAGTGTATGTGAAAGAGATTGGTTGTCACTGACTGCAAGAAAGAGGGGCAGGATCTACAGAGGCAGGACACAGGCTGACACTATCAGTATATGTAAATGGATGGAACTTCTTGCTAATATGAGTGACAGTCAGGTGCTCTCATTGTTTGATAAGAAGGTGAGCACTGTGTATATGAAGAAAATGGTACTTCATGGGCCCTTAAGCACAAAAGAAATGAGGAACAAATCTGGAGCAAATGAACTGCACCATAGGGGACAAGGGAAAATTCCCCAATTTCCCATTGATTTAAATGTGGCTTTTATCCTGCAGAATGTTAGAGATGTCTCCAAAGTATTGCAAAATAGTGTATCAGGGACATAACTGGGAACGTACTTCTCTGGAGCCACCAGAGAGCTCATGCGCTGAGACTAGGCTTGTGTAACAGACACAATTTCCATCATAAAGTGGACAGTGCTTGATTGGGAGGGTGGGGTTTAATCAGAATTGGGCTGGGAAGTTCATAGAAAGTGGGTAAAACAGGAACCTCACCTCAGTCGGAGAATCAGCCTCTGTTCCTGCAGACCCTGTAATTAATACTAAGAACTTCATTCTCTGGAGCAGATCCAGAGAGTTCACACAAACTGATGAACCGCTCTGGTGATCCACTAATAAAACACAACTACCAAGTAATCACTTGGAGATCATCATAGAAATACATGTATCAAAAGTTGGATGCTTCACTCAATCTATAGTGCATGTGCTCTTCTCCAAATAATGTCCAAGAGATAATGAGACACACATCCCAACCTTGGGAACTGTGCTAGAAATAGGAACTCCACTCCTTAACAACAGCAAAAGCAAAAAGATCCTCACTCGTTCATTCCAATTGATATATATAAAAATATGAAGCTTTATTGAAACGTAAAAATCACTGGGACACATAGACAGACAGTGAAATATTCACCCCAACAAACTCCTTACAATTTTCGGACCATACCAGTCCTTACTCACAGATCTCTCCACAGAGTTGAATGGATGAATATATTTATTTATTTAGCACCACAAGTGTATGCAGCGCTTTACAATTTAAGGCTTTAGACAAAACAGGGTTACAAGTGCTTTATAGAGTTAAACATTGGGTGTGAGGTCCCTGCCAGAAAGTTTACAATCTAAAGTTCCCATGTATGATAGAGGACCTCAGCATTCAAGGTAGTAAAACCTCCATTTAACCCTATTGGAATTTTTATTTGTCCTCTAGAGTGCAGTTATGGTTCAATTACTCCTTAGTAATTTTTTTTACATACAGCGCGGGAGAGGCTTGTCTTAACTCTATGTAAGTGCAATGCTGGCACTGTTTGTGTGTGAAAGATAATGCGATTCCTGGTGTGAAAGAGTCTGGCACTACCACTGTTTGTCAGAGAATGGCTTGCCAGCCATGAAAGTGGATGGCATCCTGCAGTGAATGAAAGAGCCTGGCCATGCCTGAATGTAAGAGCTTGGACTGTGCAATAATGAAGGCCCTTAATACTATTTGTTTCAGTCAGGTTCTGCATGTTCCCAACTTCTTGTTCCTAATTTGGACAGCTCTGTGGAATATGTTGGTAATGAGAAGTTGATGAAGCTCATGTATGAGAGTCTAGCACTGGGGCTGGGAATGTTTATATGGCTAGTATGTAGAGGAGAGGTTGGTGCTGTTTGTATGTAAGAGGCAGGGAATGGCAAAGTGCAGGAAATGTTGTATAGCGTATGCACTAGCACTATTCATGTGTATAAATGAGTGGCTTATAAGGGCCCTGTATCAGGCAGACAGGGGCAGTCAGTGGATGGTCCTGTGTATTTCATTATAAAGATTAATAATTGTGTTTCTGCATGTCACAGAGGAAAATGTGTATGAGTGTTCAGCTGTCTAGATGTGTGTGTGTATGTGTTTACCTTTGCAACAATATATTTATGGACATTTCAAGGCGATATGGGTCTTAGTGCAAATTATTAAAATGTGCCCCTCTGTTCACCATGCAGGGCGCAGCGCCAAGAAAATACCTTCATTGTTAGAGCCACATAAGACATGAAACTGAGAGCATATGCACCATAAACATTAGAGAGACCAATAGATCCTTGCACCATTCTGACCAGGTCAGAATTACTCAATTACAGAACAGCACAGCATAACACCAGACTAAAGGAGCTTTATATCAGTACATGAAACAATCTGAGCATTGCACCATTATGTGAAACCTGCACTACAATGCAGCACTACATGAGAAACAAAGTAAAGGAAAAAAATGTAAGTAGAACAAGGCTGGACTGTCAGGGTGTGTGTGTGTATGTGTTTTTGTAACTACCTGTGGACAGTGGGAAAGGGTGGAATACAGGGGAGGGCTGGCAGCTTGTGGCCTCGAGGGCAACTACAGGGGAGGGCTGGCAGCTTGTGGCCTCGAGGGCAACTACAATCAAGTGGCCCAGTTCTACTCTCGTTCCAGCCCACTGTTGAAGCCCACCCACTTTTGTTAATTTTAAAATTGCCATTAACCCGTTGAGTACCACATTGGTATGCCACGCATTGCAAAGTAAGGCAAGCATTACCACAAAGCTGATTGAAATGGAGTTACACTGGTGCAACTACAGATCTTACAATTTAAGTAGAACTACACTAGTGATACCATATAAGAGAAATGGGTTATGCTATTAGTGTAGCTCCACTTGGATTGTAGCTCCATGTCAGTTGTAAGCTCTGTGGTATCACTACTGTAGCTACATTTGCAGCAACAAGCGGGAGTGGCCCACCAGCCCAGACAAATGACTGGCCCAGGGGGCAACTGCCCCCCTGCCCCCCAGGCCAGCCCTCCTCTGGTGGAATACCAGATAGTGTAGACACTGAAAGGCAGTTGAGGCATAAAAAATGCTCAGAAACAGAGGAGTCAGGGTCAGAGGGGCTAAAGGTCAGTGGTGATTGATTCGAAAGGAGAGGGTGAGATCAGGTCGGTAGAAAAGCCAGAGGGTCTGTAGCCAGGAGATCAGAGAACTGAGCAAGGTGCCAAAGGGATATCCAGAGAGACGAGACAAGACAGGCAGGAATCACGTCAGCAACAACTGAATAGTATACCGGAGAGGGACCTACAGCAAACAGGGCTCATAGAATAGGCATTGGAGCACAGAAGGCACAAAGCTTTTAAAACTCCCACAGATAGTGATAGATCAGAATGTAACCAGGCAACAGCATATACATAAAATGCTAAAGTGGCTGACAGCCTCACGACACCACTAATCTTGCACTGTACAGCAAGTGACCCACTGTGGGTAATTCCTTTTAGACTGTAAGCTTTGTGACAAGGGCATAAGAGCTACAAAAATTCTGGCACGGGGTAGGGTTTTACAGAGCAGCAAAGCCCCCATGTTACTGAAAATTCAAGAGTGAGACAAGCATTGGGGTTAGCGGGATGGTTTCTAACAAACTGGAATCATATGGGACTCCATTAGTTAGAGAGAAGAGAGAGATTGGACCAGCTGCATAGTTGGCTTCCCTGGTTGGTTGGAAAGGGCCACCTTTATAGGAGGAACATGCACCATTACATACACCATTACATAATACTAGAAGAGTATCACACGACAACGACAGAACATGTGTACAGCAGGAGAATGCTCCTTTCCAGGACCAGTACAGCAATTATCATTAAACATGAAGTCAGAAGGACACTGCAGGATTATATGAAGATCAGGTGAAAGAATTCCTATATTACTCTGTGGAGTTTATTCACTAAAATTGGTCTTTCTCCTAGAAAAGTGGCTTCCTAGAAAAATATAAGAATTGGAGAGCTTTGCCTCAAAGGACGCTTCTCTCACCTTAGTATATTTTTCCCATAGAGTGCATTGTACCATTGCATGAGACCAGCATCACGTTATAAAAAAAACAGGATACCTCAGCACATACAATGATTCAGTGTAAAGAAGAGTAGGCAAGGGGCAGCACAATGACATGTACCCTATTACCTCCCACTCAACATATGTAGATATAAACTCCCATCCCATTAAGTCTCACCTTCCCTAATCCACAATGTTCTTAAAGGGATAGTAATGTTTCATAATAAAAGTAGCTCCAATTAACCTTCATAGTATTTAGGCCATGGAGAGTGTTATTTCACTACTATCAGAGTTGTAGTTCAAGAGTAATTGAATGATAAAGTATCCCCCTCCCGCCCCTTTTACTGATGTCACTGCTCAGAACAGCAGGAAGGTAACATAGTAAATTAGGTTGAATAAAGTCCATCAAGTTCAACCTTCGCCTCATACCCTAGTGACTGAGACTTTTATAGCTTTCCTGCTATCAAATAAGTTAGTCTTTATCAGACCTTCCTGATCTGCCTACTAAAAACAGTATAACTCTGTATGTTCCATTTTGAAAGAAATGTATCTAATCTTCTCTTAAATGTATCCATTGTATCTGACATAACCACCTCCTTGGGCAAGGAATTCCACAATTTATCAGACCTTATTGCAAAAAACCCATTCCTCTGCTGAAGTCTAAACCTCCTTTCCTCTAATCTCAAGGCGGTGTCGCCTGGTCACCTGATCAGGCCTTGGAATAAATAGCTCACCGCAGAGATCCTTGTATTGACCTCTCATATACTTGTACAATGTGATAAGGTCTCCTTGTAGTCGTCTTTTCTCTAGAGTAAATAAACCCAGTTTGTCTAGTCAGTCCTCATATGTCAAGTCCTCCATTCCCTTAATTAATTTTGTTGATCTTCGCTGTACCCTCTCTAGTTCTAGTATATCCTTTTTCAGAACTGGTGCCTAAAACTGCACTGCATACTCAAGGTGATGCCTTACCAATGATTTGTATAATGGCAAAATAATGTTATCTACTCTTGCTTCAATACCTCTTTTTATGCAAGACAGGATTTTGTTTGCTTTTGCTACTGCTGTTTGACACTGGTCACTGTTTCCAAATTTGTGGTTGACAAGGATAGCCAGGTCTTTCTCTAGCTATGAGTCCCCTAAAATGATTTCATTAAGTTCATAAGTAAGATTCATAAGATTGTTTCCTCCCAAATGCATGACTTTACACTTCCCCGCATTAAACTTCATATTCCATCTGTTTGCCCAATTTGACATTGTCTATAAATCCCTCTGTAGAGAGAAAATATCCTGTTCTGAATTAATTACCTTACATAATTTAGTGTCATCTGCAAATTATGATACTTTGCTTTCTATATCTATTTCCAGGTCATTTATAAACATGTTAAAAAGCAGTGGACCTAATGCTGAACCCTGAGGTACTCCACTCTCAACTTTAATGGAATTGGAGAATTGTTCATTTACAACCACACACTGTTCCCTATCCTTCAACCAATTTTGTATCCAATTGCAAAGGTTATCCCCTAGCCCCAATTTCCTTATTTTATACCCCAGCCTTCTGTGTGGCACTGTATCAAATGCCTTTGCAAAGTCTGCATATACTACATCAACTGCCTTACCAATATCAAGGTTGCTGCTTACTTCCTCATAGAAGCTGAAAAGACTAGTTTGGCATGATCTATTCTTCATAAAACCATGTTGATTCATGCTAATGATCTTATTTTTTGTGCTGTAATCCTGAATATAGTCCCTTATTATCCCTTTTAGCAGTTTCCCACTACAGATGTCAATCTCACAGGTCTATAATTCCTAGGTTCTGTTTTAGTTCCCTTCTTAAATAGAGGCACAATGTTGGCTCTTCGCAAATCCTGTGGCACTGAGTCTGTGGTGAGAGAATCTTTAAAGAGTAAATATAGGGGTTTTGCTTGACATGCAGAATCCTCAATTGTCCTTCCTATCTGTGAACATTCCACCCAGCAAAGTTCCCCTCTTGTTTAATTTATACATAAACACAAAGACACAGATATGGGTAAAAATGGCCACAGCCTTTTATTTCCAATAAATAAATAAATAAAGAGGACCTTGCCAGTACTACATATACTGAAGAATAAATTCCATAACCAGCATTCAATGAGAGTACCCTACTATGCCGTGCCGTCCTCCTTTGAATATTTTGACTGCTGCTGCCCCCAGATGAGGGCAGCACCGATAAGAGTGGATCAAAACATGCAGTAATCTAGCACGGGCAGTAGTAGCGTCTCTCCCAATCATTCCATCTTTTATAAGCGGGGGTTACCCTCCTTACTCACCCCGTCAAACTGATCTTACATGCATTTCTCTGGCAAGGTCCTCCCGCGACTGTGACAATAAACAGCATTCCATTAAGTTAAGAAACAAATTAAGCCACTGGACTCACCAAGATCCATCCTTCAGCACTCAGGAGAGGAAAAACCCCCTGTGGAGGAAACCTCTGGGGAACCATGGCTGAGAGGACTGCCTATTCCCCTAGGCATTAAGATGTGAATGCAGATAATAAAACAGACTATGCTTTGTCCTTTATACACACAATTTACTAGAATAAATCATATATGCACAGACATATATATAAATATGCATACACACAGACAGATATGTACACAGACATTGTTAAATACACATGTGCAGTTTACTCATAATGATGACACCTGGACAAATAAATTATAACATTTCAAGCAAAAATTCAAAATTAAGGCAATACAAATTGCAGGAAACAAGAGAAAGGGAAGATGTAGACACATCCCAACAGTGGTAGTGAAAGAGTAGAAGAATGCATAAAACGGGTTAGGAAGAATTTGAGATTGGTTAAACCAACCTGCCCCACAATCAAAACCTACGCCCCCCACCCATACATATCCCCCATAACAGCAACTCCCAACTTACACCTCTTCATATTAACCCAGGATGGAATGAAAAAGTTTATAAGGGCCCCGCAAGCCAGGAACAAGGTTCCCATCGCCTATCCATAAGTGGCTACAGAACAGTGGGAATTACATTCTATAAAGGAAGTAACATTGAATGCAGTTAGCAAGTTACATATCAAAGATTGCTTTTTGCCCCTTCTACCTATCCTGTATAAGAAAATTATAAACAGGGCGGGAGGGTGGGTGTTACCACTTGCTCAGGCCCAGGAAGACTGAAGTATCTTCACTTCCTCTAAGCCATTTCCTGCCATAGCTCCACCCCACACAGCCAGCAGGCTTCTTACTTAACCCTTTGCTTCCCAAATCCATGTGTAGTTACTTTTTCAGTTATAGCCCACTAATCTTAATCTATAAGACCTGGTTACAGGACATTCGATCTGCTGTCATGTGCCCTTACGCTTATGGCTCCTGGGCTTACTAACACTGCACTAATGGCGCAATGCAAGAAACGTTTGCTTCAGATAAAGGCATTTTTGTGTGCAGATAGATTTTGCGCATATTCTAATCCAGTAAGCTAAATACCGAACGCTTCTTGAATTGCGCATGAAAAATTCCATTTTATGACAACAGTACACAGACGTATAAATTCATTCGCAATAGCAGTTCTTGCATTAGGCGCACTCTCTATTCCACACACACAGATTCGTTAATCTTAGCCATGCCCACAAAAAATAAATATATGCAGTTGTTCGCTAATCTTGAATTTTCATGCAAAATTCAACAAAATCATGTGCAAACATATTCCCTAGTGGTTTTCACACGGGAAATAGCGATTGCGCACTTTCCGGCATCGCGCCATAAGTTCCTGAAGAACTCTTGGATGTATACCATCAGGACCCAGTGCTTTGCCAGTCTTACTTTTGTTCAGTCTTCCCATGACATCTTCTTGCGTTAACCCAATATCTGATAATTGTATTGTTTTATTTGTTACTTGTTGATGTTCTTCTACCATTCCTTGCTCCCTTGTATATACTGACAAGTTGAAAGGCCCATTTACATGGGCCACAGTTCCACCTCTGTAGGCGTGAGCAGTAGAGAGTGGCCGTGAAGAATTCAGACCGGAGTCCTCTCTGCACTCCGTAACAGCCATGGCGCAGGCAGTCTGTACTGCTCATGACTAAAGCTCGCGCAGCTGTCTCTACTGCGCATGACGGCTTCTGACAAACCTTAGTGAATTATTATATAGGATGCAAAGAAAGTGTTTAGAACATCAGTCGTTTCCTTATCCTCACTAATCAACCCACCCATCTCATTTCTGAAAGGTCCAATGCGCTCCCTCTTAATTTTTTTGTTATTTATATATTTGAAAAACTTTTTTGGATTAGTCTTGCTTTCCCTTGTAATTTGAGTTTCATTATCTATTTTTGCTACCCTAATTGCCTTTTTGCAACCTTTGTTGCACTCCCTGTGTTTTAAGCAAGATTGTTCAATTCCTTCAGACTTAAATAATTTGAATGCTTTTTTTTCCTTGCCATTTTACATGTGCACTTAACCACATTGGCTGTGACTTACTTCTTTTGCATTTGTTCCCCATTGGTATATACTTTTGGGTACATTTATGCAACCTAAATTTGAATTCTGACCATTTTTCCTCAGTATTTTTGCCTTTAAAGGGACAGTAATACTTAAAATGTAAAAAACAAATATGTTGTAGTGTTTATCCCCTGAGTAAAACAAGGGTACTCCCACTGCTGAAAGGTCTTTTATTCAAAAGTTATTATAGCTCAAAGTTGAATTTTTTTAGGTGCAATATCACAGTGGCCTGAAATTGTACAGTAGCGCTGTTGCTACACCATCCTATGGACAGCTCTGGTCCCAGGACCATAAATCTCCATAGGATGGTGTAGCAACAGCGCCACTGTACAATTCCAGGCCACTGTGATATTGCACCTAAAAAATTAATCTTTGAGCTGTAATAACTTTTGAATAAAACACCTTTCAGCAGTGGGAGTACCCTTGTTTTACTCAGGGGGATAAACCCTACAACATATTTTTTTTTACAGTTTAAGTATTACTATCCCTTTAATTAAAGTATCCCAGTCTATGTGTTGCATTGAAGCCCTTAACAATTTGAAGTTACCTTTTTTAAAATTAAGAGGAGGTGTCAAAGTGGATTGCAGAGAGGGACAATCTTCAATTACCATAAGGGAAAAACCTGTCAATGGGGGTGGGGTTTTCATTATTCTCACATTAAGAAGATTGTCGCTTGCTGTGAGCTGTCTGGTCTGTGGACTTGATTCCACATCTGAGGGGAGGTGGCCTACACTAAGGTGACCAGATTTTTAAAATTAAATCCTAGGACATTTTTTTTCTCCATCCTGTCCACACACTATCAACCTCCACACCCTGTCCATACACTGCCCACACACTGTCCACTTCCACACACTGTCCACACTGTGTCCACCCTCACACCCTGTCCCCACACTGCCCACTCTCTGTTTCACCCACACCACACACTGCCCACACCCTGTCCACCCTCACCACACACTGCCCACACCCTGTCCACCCTCATCACACACTGCCCACACAACCTCTCCAGTCTCACCACACACTTCCCACACCCGGTCCACCCTCATCACATTGTTCACTACCACACTGGCCACACTGTCCATCTCCACATTGCCCACACTATCCACCCTGTCTTCCTCTACACACTGCACACCCTGTCCTCCTTCACACACTGCCCACACCATCCACCTTCACATTGTCCACACTGTGCACCTCCACATACACTACCCACCCCATCCTCCTCCACATTCTGTCCACCTTGTCCTCTTCCACACACTGTCCTCCTCCACATTGTCCACACTGTCCACCTTCACACACACACTGTCCACATTACCCACCTCCTCATTGCTCACCCCGTCCTCCTCCACACACTGCCCACCCTGTCCTCCTCCCCACACTGTCCTCCTCCACAAACTGTCCACCCTGTCCTCCTCCACAAACTGTTCAACCCATCCTCCTCCACAAACTGCCCACCCTTCCCACCTCCACACTGCCCACCTCCACACTGCCCCTCCCGCACACTGCCCACCTTGTCCAAATTCAAATTGTCCACCTCCGCACTGCCCACCCTATCTTCCTCCACACTGCCCACTTCCACACTACATAACAAATGCAAAATACAAGAAAAATGGTGTAAAATGGGTGCTCTGTTGGTATGGCTAAAATAGGCTAAAGAAAAAAATAGAAATCTATGCAAAACCAAACCAGGAGAATACCCCATTAAAAGCTGCTACCTTCCCAGACTGGTGTGTGTATAGTATATAATTTAGGGGGGAAAAAGAAAATATAAAGGGAGAGCGCTAAATAATATTGATAAGTAAATATAAAAGAGCTCTTAACTATTATTAACCATCCCTAACTAATTTAATAAGATGTATAGTGACACAAAGACAATGTGTAATTTTTTCAAGATTAATCTTTAATATAGAAATATCTAAATACATAAAAATATCAAAATACACATATATAATAGATACACTGTATTTGAATGCTCAAATAGAAGCTAAAAGTCCACTAGTGGTACCACAAAAATAGTTCAGATGAAATATAATAATTGCCCAGAGCTGGTAAATATGAATCTTCATCCTGTAATGGTGTTACCTCTCCCGACTGCAGATGCTTATGTGAACTCTCCTGCTCTCCCATCCCAGGAAATGCATGTATGGTGGCGAGATCTCACACAGACAAACTCAATTTGAAGGGGGTACCGCTGGAGGTGCATCTGCAGTCGGGACAAGTAACACCATAATGGGATGAAGATTCTTATTTACCATCTCTGGGCAATTATTATATTTTATTTGAACTATTCTACCACTAGTGGACTTTTAGCTTCTATTTGAGCATTCAAATACAGTGTATCTTATTATATTTGTGTATTTTGGTTTTATTTATGTATTTACATATTTCTATATTAAAGATTCATCCATAAAGTGATAGTAATATTTCACAAAAACAGCAGCCCCAATTAATCTTCATAGTATTTGAGCCATAGAGATTGTTATTTCATTACTGTGAGCCTTTAAGTTCAAGAGTAATTGAATGATAAAGTTTCCCCCTCCCACCCCTTTTACCTACTGTAAGCGCCCACTCCTCAGATGTGGAATCCAGTCCATAGACCAGACAGCTCACATCAAGGGTCAGAATTCTTACTATGAAAACTCTGCCCCCCTTGACAGTTTGTTCAGCTTTTTCCCTTATCTTAATTGAAGATTGTCCCTCTCTGCAATCTACCTGGACACTTCCTGCTGCTCTAACCTGAGCAGTGTTACATCAGTAAAAGGGGCAGGAGGGGGATACTTTATCATTCAATTACTCTTGAACTACAACTCTGACAGAACTGAAATAACACTCCAAGGCCCAAATACTATGAAGATTAATTAGAGCTGTTTATATTAGGAAACATTACTATCCCTTTAAATAATCACACATTGTCTTTGTGCCACTATACAGCTTATTATATTAGGGATGGTTAATAATAGTTAAAATCTCTTTTATACTTACTTATCTCCCTTTATATTTTCTTTTTTTTCCCCTACTTCCACATTGTCCACCTCAATGCTGTTTACCCCCACACTGCCCATCCTGCCCATCTTTACACTGTCCACATCCACACTGCCAGCCCACAGTGTGCTACCTTCTGACCCCTGGCTTCATGGCACGGCAGCCAAGTTGGTGGCATTGTGAGGTGACCCTTGTGCTGTTCTCTGCAGTCCGGCGCCCACTGATCCAATTTATTGGTGCCCCCATGTGGTCCGTAATGATGATGTTGCGCATGTTACTCATGTGCAATCTTCAACTAGCTTCACTTCATTGAGTCTCAATAGGTGGCACCCGGTGTGGTAACTCATGGTGTCACCCCCCTGGATCTCCTCCTGTGCCATAGCCCATAAAGTATTACACACACACTATACATGCATAGCCCATACAGTATCACACACTATACATGCATAGCCCATACAGTATCACACACTATACATGCATAGCCCATACAGTATCACACATTATACATGCATAGCCCATACAGTATTACACACACACACTAATCATGCATAGCCCATACAGTATTACACACATAAACTATACATGCATAACACATACACACACACACAGCCCCACTGTCCACCTCCACATTGTCCCCCATTGTCCATCGCCACATTGTCCACCACCTCCACATTGGCCCTGATTGTCCACCACCTCCACCTATAAGAATGGCAAACAGACCAGCACACCTCTGGAATTGCCCTGCGGCATTGGCCTACACTCTGGTCAGGCTCTGACATCCCATTCCTGGTGGATATTATAGTAGCTGGACGTGTTTTGTGAACATTAGCCCAACCTGCATATGGTTTTCTCAAACGGACCTAAAAACCCACAGATTTGCACCACTACCAGGGTGACCCTCCCCACACAAAGCTTGTTTAAATTTTATTTTCTGTTCAATGTTTCAGGTTAAATTAACCCTTTGAGTGCCAAAGGGTATGCAACGCATTGCTTTGCAATGCATTGTGTACCCCTCTGGCACTCAAAGAGCTAATTCCTCCTTGGTCTAAGTGCCATGAAAGGTATTTTCAAAACTTACCACCCAATAGTGGTTTGACTGAACGAAGTGCACACTGAACCGCTCTGCCTTCACCCACTACTGCTTCCCCCTCTCGTTGTGTGATGCTGCGTAGCTATGCAGCAATGTGACATCTCAATCATACCCCTTAAGGTGCCCCACTGTCATAGCTCTTCCTTCTATCCAATAAGGTTACCCCTCATCCACCTGTGGGTGCGACGCCTCATGCCAGCGTGTCCACTAGGCGGAAGAAATCATCCACTTCTCTTTTTATTTTATTTATAATAATTTAAATAATAAAAATGTATAATAATATTTTGGCCTAGGCAAAAATATATTGCTGAGCATGGGTGGCACCCCTGTTGAGGGTATCACCCAGTGCGGTCCGCACCCGCAACACCTACCTCATGACGCCACTAGCTGATTGGAGATCCAGGGACATTTCCGGGGACAGATTATCTCCGGGGACAGTGAGCTGAATCCGGGGACTGTCCCCGGAAACCGGGGACGTCTGGTCACCCTAGCCTACACTAGGTAAAAGGGGCAGGAGGGGGATAATTTATCATTCAATTACTCTTGAACTACAACTCTGACAGAATTGAAATAACATTCTCCATCACCCAAATACTAGGAAGATTAATTGGAGCTGCTGTTTTTGTGACACATCACCATCCCTTTAAATATCACTGAAAGCATTCCTCTCCAAAACATTAGTGACAGACACCATCAATGAAAAACACATTGGTTACAGACAGTGCTTAAAAAAAAGCCTTCAAACATGTCTGACAGCAACCCCCAAAAAAGTTAAAGTGACAATACTATGTACATCCAATTTACCAATTAAAATTGTAAAAGGTGTAATGATATCTTCCAACTCCAACAGTGTGTAATTCTTACCCTTTTAAATCTGCAGCCTGGAAGGTAGGAGGAAGGGCCAATCAAAATACAAATTGCTATATCAGTAGCAGTACTGACTCTCATGTATACATGTGCTTGCCATTGTGTATTAACAATTACTTTTGTTCCACTGTTCATTATTGTCACTGTAATAATATTTGACCACATTAAGCCTGAAATGAAAGAACAACCTCCTTACATTGCTCATTGGACAAAAGTTCTTTTAGTTTCTTATAATGCATCAGTTAATTTTGTTAGCCTGAACATCAATATTAACTACAGCAGCTCTGGAAAGTCATACCTAAAGTGCTTATTATATTGCAGATATATTAGCTTACAGCATAAAAACAGCCAGCAGTTCAGGTCCACACTGTCCTGTTGCTTTGTGCAATTACAAGAGCCAGTTAATGCTGTTCCTTTACGCAGAATGAAACTCAAATTGCCACACACATCACCCTTGGCTTTCTTTGCTCCTCCTTGCCAATTGTATATAATAGGTGCAGGGGGTGCCATTTTCACAGAGGGTTTTCAGTTAACTCATGTACAAACCCATACAAACCTGGCATTATTGGAAAGGGAAAACTTTCCAACAGTACTACTTGTGTGTAAATGTGTGAAGGGGAATCCACGATATACACTCTGAAATTGGTGTCCTGCATCTATTAAAATACTACTTTTCAGTTAAAGGTGCCCCCTGCTGCCGGACACCCAGTGCTCTTGCATTCGAAATTGTCCTAGAAACTGCCTTTATTGTATTGTATTGTATTGTATATTTTTATTTATATAGCGCCAACCGGTGTACTTGGCACTTTACAGATTACATTTAATACAGCAGGGGTACAATAAGTGCAGTGATTAAGTGCTTATATAGGCAGTCATAAGGGGAACGACAGGTGAGTATACATTAGGATAAGAGGTCCCTGCCCCGTAGGGCTTACAATCTAAGTATAGGATGGGTGACATACAGATACAAGCTGGTAGAGGAGGAAATGCAGTGTTTGGCTTATGATAATAATGGTAATGTTTCCATATTACGCTGTTGCTAGAGATAATAGGTGATCTTTTAGTTTAGATTTAAAATTGTTGAGGGTTGAGGCTTGGCGAATACTGGGTGGTAGGGAGTTCCAGAGGCAGGGGGCAGCATGTGCGAAAGCTTTCAATCGTGAAACAACGATAGTGGTTAAAGGTGCAGTGAGTCGTCCAGCATGTGTGCTGCATAGTGGACGTGCAGGAATATGGCGGGATATCAAAGATGAGGTATAAGGCGGGGACAAGTGATGGAGAGCCTTGAAGGTGATGAGGAGGATTTTGAATGTGATACGCCGCTTTATGGGAAGCCATGACAGTGCCTTTAATATATCTGTGCATGTGTGCCATTGTCAGAGGATGGTCCTGTGCATTTAATTAGGAATATTATTTGTTGTGTCTGTCTGGGTCAGAGTAGAGGGGTGTGATTGTGTACGTTCATGTGTACATGACAGCTGGACACTCTAGTGCTGTGTCAGAGTTTATATGTCAAAGCAGAATAACTGTGTGTGTATTTTTATGTGTCAGTGTCAGAGTAGAAGAGTGTGTATGTGCATGTCAGGGTGTATGTGCATCAGTGTAACTATGTATGTGCATTTGTTCTTGTGAAAATATCTAGCCTGTGTATTAATGTATCTGGGCATGTGTGTTATATTGTTGTTTGGTGTATTTGTAGTTATGTGTTTGTCTGTGTAACAGAGTGTTTGTGTGTGTGTGTGTGTGTGTGTGTGTGTGTGTGTGTGTTTGTTTGTTTAATTGTTGATCTATGTGACAAAGCAGCAGTGTGCGTGCACGTGTGTGTGTGTGTGTGATGAACTGTATATGTTTATAATAATGAGATATTCAGAGACAAAGGCAACAGAAGAAAATGTTTTTGTGCAGATGGGGAGCTGAAGAGCTACTGGTTGCTTACCCCATGCCTATTATCTGATCTTCTCCCTTATCAACCATTCTTTCACTTCCTTCACCCTGTCCCCATAACCCTGTCTTTTCTGTTTGCTTCCCTCTGCCTCTCCTTCCTGTGTTCCCCATCTTCCTTTATATTCTTGGTTTGTTCCTTTTTTATTTTTAACATAATTGCAGATTTTTATTCGCAGCTTGCACATTATCCAGTAAAATGTCATATCTCCCAAGTGTCCCCCTTTGATACCCAAATCCATGTGTCCCTCTTTCCCACCCGGTGTCCCACATTTTCTGAGATCAGACTGTGTGGTTATATTTATCTGTATCACATTTCTCCACAGAAATTAACAAAAAAGGTCCATAGCGCTGTCACTATAAAAAATACCCAATCCACCTACAGAATATAGATAGATAGATAGATAGATAGATAGATAGATAGATAGATAGATAGATAGAGAGACAGATAGCCAGGAAAGTCCTAAAATTCAGTGATAACTCCTCTTGTAAACGATACAGGAAATCTTCCTCAAAGTTGCGGCATCTTCATCGGTGTTTCCAGTAACACCTTTTATCTAACACAACCTAAGAACAAACAAAGCATCTGAGAGCAAAAGTCTATATAGGAATGGCGTTCCTATCTAATGTGTATGTACCTACAGGAACTCGGTAATAAGAGGACCCAGCAATAATAATGATTTGGAACTATCACCTTTATTACTCATTTATTTTTTTTTGTGGATTATTTGTGGCATAGCCATTTTTTATTCTATGTTATGGATGAATTTAGTACTTTATCCTGGATATCTCATTTGCCTCAGATCAACACATTATTGCACCTAAGTTGGACACAGGAGAAGAGGCGTAACTAGAAGCCACTGGGCCCTGGTGCAAGAATTGCCATGGCCCCCCCCATTGGCCCCAGTCCCCCTCAACCACATTGGCCACCTCCACATTGCCCCCCAATCTCCAAATTGCCCCTTGATCTCCACATTGCCCCAATCTCCACAATGCCCCCTTCAACTCCACAATGTCCCCTTCATCTCCACAGTGCCCCTTCCACAATGCCCCTTCATCTCCACATTGCCCCTTCCATCTCCACAATGCCCCCCAATCTCCAAATTGCCCCTTCCACAATGCCCCATTCATCTCCACAATGTCTCCTTCCTCTCCACATTGCACCTTCCACAATGCCCCATTCATCTCCACATTTCCCCTTCCACAATGCCCCTTCATCTCCACAATTCCCCTACCTCCAGTCCTGGTGGTCTAGCGGCATGCCTTGACAGATCTGTGCCTCCTTCGGCACAGATCTCTACAACTGAAGCTCCCGCGCGCCGCTCTAGTAATGTAGAGACTGGGAGATGATGTCATCTCCCAGCGCTCTGTATAACTAGAACCAGCTGTAGTGGGAGTTGCTGCGGGCGAGGGGTCGCGGGGGGCGGCCGGGCCCCTGGTGTAACGGGCCCGGTCGCAGGTGCGACCCCTATTTTTACGCCACTGCACAGGAGGAATGTCATCCTGTTTTATAGTACATCAATAGTGTGTCTCTACCGAGGGAAAATGTTCCACAGTCTTTCCAAAGAACTCTATCTGGTCACTTAGTGACATGATAGAGAGGTTCGAATTTGGAACGCAATAGCAAAGAACTGGGGGTTTCCACTGTGGTCAAGACATGCAAAGCTGAGATGCTAAGAGATGCTGGCTATCACGGTATGATTTCTTCTAATTAATTCTAATTAAAGATATTGTAACTCCCCTGATGAAATGAGGAGATCCTCACAAAATGAGTAGAGATTTTTTTTTTCTGTATTTTTAGATTTTTAGATTTGCTTGATATTAAATACAACTATTTATAAATGAAAACTGGGCCTATTATCTTTGATTTGGATTATGCTTGAGATATCTTGAAGGCTTACTACTCCATTTTAATCTGGTGAGAGAGGAACATACAGCACCTCTGGGGCCATATACATATGTTACAGTTTTACCCTTAGAGGGCTTTTGTGTCATGTGTGTTCTTATTTTTCAAGTGAATCTGGAGGGAGTTAATTCAGAGACCAGAGGAAAATTGTGTGATCTCATCCGCTATCAAAAGGCTTTCTGAACTGGAGAAGTATCATTTTTTCATATTATTTTTGTGTCCTCTTATTACCAAGTTCCTGTAAGAACTTTGCTCCCAGATGTTTTGCACTCTCCTTTTTTGTTCCACAGCAGTAAAGCCTACATTAAAACACATTTATGTGTTTAGAAATAGTGTAAATAAAATACTTTAGGCTTGCTCTAAATCATTTATTCACTTACACAAAGAGGTGTAAATAGGTCATGAAATAATCTAAAAATGATCAGTAATTCTCCACCCAACAGCCACATCCCCCAGCAACACAACTGAAAACAAGTGTCCCTCTTCAGCTGTTTGAAATGTTGGGACATATGACATTTTACAATTCTGATACAGTTAAAGTGCATTAGAACAGATTATACAGTAACGTTCAAACGTTTTAGGCAGGTATGGAAAAATGTTTTAAAGTAAGAATGCTTTCAAAAATAGACATATAAATAGTTTATTTTTCTCAATTAACAAAATGTATAGTGAGTGAACAGAAGAAAAATCTAAATCAAATCGATATTTGGTGTGACCACCCTTTGACTTAAAAACAGCATCAATTCTTCTAGGTACACTTACACAAAGTCATGGATTTTGTAGACATATAGCCAGGTGTATGATTAAACAATTGATCATCAATTTAATATGTAGGTTGAACACAATCATTAACTGAAACAGAAACAGCTGTGTAGGAGGAATAAAACTGAGGAACAGCCAAACTCAGCTAACAAGGTGAGGTTGATGAAGACAGTTTAATATCAAAAGTTAATCACCATGGCAAGACTGAGCACAGCAACAATACACAGGGTAGTCATACTGCAACAGCAAGGTATCTCCCAGGCAGAAATTTCAAGACAGACAGGAGTATCCAGATGTACTGTCCAAGCTATTTTGAAGAAGCACAAAGAAACGGGTAACCGTTGAGGACTGTGGCTGTCCAAGGAAGCTTAGTGAAGCAGATGAAAGACACATCATGCTTACTGGAAGATGTCCAGCAGTGCCCTCAGCAAAGAATTGGAAGAAAACTGTGGGACCCTGGTACACCCATCTACTGTCCGGAGAAGTCTGGTCAGAAGTGGTCTTCATGAAAGACTTGCTGCCAAAAAGCCATACTTGCGACATGGAAAAAAAGACCAAGTGACTCAACTATGAATGCAAACACAGGAACTGGGGTGCAGAAAAATGACAGCAGGTGCTCTGGACTGATGAGTCAAAATTTGATTTTTTTGGCTGCAGCAGAAGGCAGTTTGTTCACCGAAGAGCTGGAGAGCAGTATAAGAATGAGTGTCTGCAGGCAACAGTGAAGTATGGTGGAGTTTCCTTGCAAGTTTGTGGCCGCATTTATGCAAATTGAGTTGGGGATTTGGTCAGAATTAGTGGTGTGGTGTCATTAAGAAGTATCTTCAGGGCAAAGAAGAACAAGGAGTCCTGGAAGTGATGGTATGGCCCCAACAGAGCCCTGATATCAACATCATCGAGTCTGTCTGGGATTACATGAACAGAGAGAAGCAACTGAGGCTGCCTAAATTCCATAGAAGAACTGTGGTTAATTCTTCAAGATGTTTGGAACAACCTACCTGCCAAGATCCTTAACAAACTGTGTGCAAGTGTACCTAGAAGAAGTGATGCTATTTTGTATGAAAAGGGTGGTAACACCAAATATTGATTTAGATTTTTCTTCTGTTCACTCACTATGCATTTTGTTAATTGATAAATATAAACTATTAACATGTATATTTTTTTAAAGCATTCTTACTTTATGGCATTTTTCACACCTGCCTAAAACTTTTGCACCTTACTGTATGTTGAATCGAAAGTCAGATCAATATATCAGTCAATATCAGTAAGGGTCAGCCAGTATTAACACTGTCCAGCTGCTCCATATGGTCAAAAAATCCTATATAATAATTTTCCTAATGTATGTTTGTCAGAAGCTGTCATGCGCAGTACAGATGACTGTGTGCACTGCAGTCATGTGCAGTAAAGACTGCATGAGCCGCAGCTGATAACGGAGCAGGGCGCTCCGAATTCAGACAGCAGTCCTCTCTACGGGCTAAACTCAGAGCGCCCAGCTCCATTATCAGCCACGGCGCGGGCAGTCTCTACTTTGCATGACTGCACCGCAGCCGTTGCTGCCTGGCACTGTGGCCTGTGTACACGGGCTGTTCAACTAGTAAGTAATAACTGAGCATGCTCAGGTTTTTTTGCAATTGTAAATCTACTTCCTTTCCACAAATCCAGGAAGAAGCTCACTGGGCTTTTTTAACCTTAAAGGAACCACTATGACCACATTTCATTGCTGTTTCTAAAATGCTTCCTTTTTTAGCCTTTGAAGAGGATGACTTCTACACATATTCACTGCTCTGTTAAATATAAATTAAAAGGAAACTGTCACCTAGAAACAACTTTGGTGATTATGAAACAGCTTTGTAAAGCCCTTATACGTCATAATAGCCATTTTTCATTTAGAAAGCTCGTTTTTATTTGGATTTATATATTATACCATTCAGTCACATCCTGTCTTAGCCCTACATTACCTACCATTAACACTTAATACAGTAAGTGCCTGTGCTAAATGCTTTAATTAGTATAATCTATAAATCTTAATAACTCAAAATTTAGTTTTCTAAATAAAAAATGGCTACCGCAACTTAAAGTGTATTTTGAAAGCTCTTTCAAAATAATCAAAGTTGTTTTTATGTGATAGTATCCCTTTAACTTAAAGGGATAGTAATGTTTCATAATAAAAGCAGCTCTAATTAATCACCAAAGTATTTGGACCTTGGAGAGTGTTATTTCAATTCTGTCAGAGTTGTAGTTCAAGAGTAATTCAATGACAAAGTCTCCCCCTCCCACTCATTTTACTGATGTAACACTGTTCAGCCAGAGCAGAAGGAAGGTGCCCAGGTAGATTGCAGAGAAGGACAATCTTCAATTAAGATAAGGGAAAAACCAGAAAATTGTCAAGGGGGCCGGGCTTTCATTGTTCTCATAGGGAGAAGATTGTGCCCTGCTGTTATCTGCCTGGTCTAGCAACCAGATTCCATATCTGAGAAGAGATGGCTTACACTAGGTAAAAGGGGCAGGAGGGGAAACTTTATCCTTCAATTACTCTTGAACCACAACTCTGACAGTAATGAAATAACACTATCTATGGCTCAAATACTATGAAGATTAATTGGAGCTGCTGTTTTTGTTAAACATTACTATCCCTTTAAGTTTGCATGGTCATACCCTGGGAATTTCAAAATAAGCTGATCTGAAAAGAGTTGAACAATTAACCCTTAACCCCTTCAGTCCCAGAGGCCTGGGGAATTATTTAACCCTGCTGGCCAGATACATTTTCAGCATTTTTGCTATCCATCTGTTTAGGAATGATTTCCACTGGTAACTTTCTAGTTATATATGGAAAAGGAAACTTTTTTTCAGCTTTTTCATGGCACCTCACAAGAACTATATTCTGTATAGTGAGAAAAGCTATGATGTTATAAATATAATTTTACATTATCATAAACTATATATCAAAACATTTATGTTTGAAGAGAACATTTCAATTATTTTAAAAAACCCTTAATCCTCTGATTAAAAATATAGCAAATGTATAGTTTTACCTATGTGCATGGGCTGTGCAGACCTCGAATTAACTGGATAGTAACTATGGATTTCCTAATGTATTCATTATCTACGGCTCATATGAAAATAATAGCATCCCACTAGTATGAGCTGATGTACTGTAAGGGGTATCAGAAACACAAAACAACAACATTAACAAGCTCTAATCTTTCTTGCATTTTTACAAACATGAATTGCCTGTACTAAAATTGTTGTACCAATTATAAAATGAAAGAAAAGTAAGACAAAGCACACCATTTTGGAAAGATGATAAACCACCACATCAAACGAGGGGTCACTTGCCTTTCTACCCCTAACCTGGAGTGCACCAATGTTTCCAGAATGTGGACCTAAAGGAAACAATAGGCATTTCTACTCCTTCAAACTAAAATATTTGCTTACTGCACTCATTAGCTTCTAATCCTCCAAGAAAAATGGTATCTCATTGGTATGGGTGGACATGCCGCAGTGGGTGTCAGAAGCACAAAATTACACCTATCTGTTTGCGCTTCTTTTTTTTTTTTTTTAAAGAGGCTACCTGAACTAAAATGGTTCTAATTATACTACTGGAGATATGATGGGAAGATATGCAACACATTCCATTTTGGATAGCAGACATTCACCTGCATCGAGGATGTTCACAATTATTTCCATAAGTTGGCTAGAAAGCGATTTTTTTCTTTTTTTACATTTCTAGCACTGTAATCTAGAATCTTTGAAAACCATGGCATTTCTTGCTGTATTCAGTACTTTCTACCGGCCTAAGAAAGCACTAAACTATACCTGCCACTTTTCTTTTTTGAAAACAAGGTCCCAGCAAAATTAGTTCCAGCACCACCAGTGCCAATAGAAATAAAGAACCATATAAGAAGAACAATGAAGACGACAACAAGTTGCATTCAATTGTTGATGATGTTGGCAATAGCATAATAGAGGAAGGTGTAGCAGCTGAAACACCTGCTGCAGCAGATAGTGAGACAAACAAGCACCAAAACACCCGTCCTCAAAGTAGTAGGGAACTTTGTTACAGTAAAAGTAAAAATAAATTGTCAGGTGATGCTGATGCTGCTGAGGGTGACCTAATGATGACTGATGATGCAGATCTAGAATATATCCCTCCAGCATCCTTCTCTTGATCAGATACAGATGAAGTTGATAGTGAGGATGATGACATTTCTATAAGATTACCAGAAAGTGAAAGGCTGACTCTTCCACCACTTTTAAGGAGAGCTGTGCCTGTCTATAAACTGTTTGAGAAAGCCATTGGAAAGTCTGACCCTGGACAGGCACATATGTCAAAAAGCACACAGTCACCCTATCAGTCAACAAGCAGCAATTTTGGAATTTTGGGAGACTAACATTCTTAAAAATGAACCAACATCTCATACCATCTGTGTATCAGGTAGCAGAAACCACACACAACAGACATAGCCAAGACAAATATATTAACAGCAGCACAGATTTGGAGGTGGAGGAGGGATGTGAAGAGGGGTTGCCACCATCTACCCCACTTGGGACCACTGCTATGATGGTTAAGTAAAGGGTGTCAATAATCTGAGGCGGATAGCGTATGACAATGATAAAAATATATACACAAATCACACCATGCCAGTCCCCCACCACCACCACCACTGCCATACTCATCTGCCATATTGTAGGTTGTAATTTATTCTTTTTTTATTACTTGATATCATCATGAATATGTGCCAGTGTCACTTAAAGGGATAGTAATGTTTCATACTAAAAGTGGCTCTAATTAATCATCACAGTATTTAGACTTTGGAGAGTGTTATATCAATACTGTCCGACTTGTAGTTCAAGAGTAGTGATGAGCGAGCACCCCAATGCTCGGGTGTTCGGGTGCTCTGACCGAGCACCCCCTGAGGCTCGAGTGCTCGGCCGAGCACCCGAGCCCCATTGAAGTCAATGGGAGGACTCGAGCATTACACCAGGCACCCCCTGCTCTGATGAGGGGAGGGTGCCTGGTCCATAGGAAAATGGCAGAAAAGGATGGAAACACCACAGAAATGGTTCAGGGACAGCATAGGGAGGATGTCTGGATGCATCTTGGACTCCAACATCGCTGCTGGGAACGATCTTTCGCCCGTAGTACGCCATTTTTACAGACTTGACCATAAAACACACAAAAAGGAAAATAAAAACGACTTTAGGCGAAAAATTGTTACCAAACAATATTTGCTGTATATTTACTTGTATATCATCTGCAAATTCTCCCAAAAATTTCCTTGATTTTCTGAAGTGAGGCCATGATTAAGAGGGAAACGTGCGCAGAGGCAAATTCTCCCAAAAATGTCCTTGATTTTCAGAACTGAGGCCATGATTAAGAGGGAAACGTGCGCAGAGGCAAATTCTCCCAAAAATTTCCTTGATTTTCAGAACTGAGGCCATGATTAAGAGGGAAACGTGCGCAGAGGCAAATTCTCCCAAAAATTTCCTTGATTTTCAGAATTGAGGCCATGATTAAGAGGGAAACGTGCGCAGAGGCAAATTCTCCCAAAAATTTCCTTGATTTTCAGAACTGAGGCCATGATTAAGAGGGAAACGTGCGCAGAGGCAAATTCTCCCAAAAATTTCCTTGATTTTCAGAACTGAGGCCATGATTAAGAGGGAAACGTGCGCAGAGGCAAATTCTCCCAAAAATGTCCTTGATTTTATTGAACTGAGGCCATGATTAAGAGGGAAACGTGCGCTGAGCTGACCATCTAAAACATTATGGGTGAGGGTCTGCTGCAGAGCTGACCATCCTAAACATTATATGCGAAGGCCCGCTAGTGAGCTGACGCTATAAAACATTATATGAGAGGGCCCGCTAGAGAGCTGACCCAATAAAACATTATATGAGAAGGCCCGCTGGTGAGCTGACCTATATAAAAATTGTCAAACAGGGCCCGCTGGTGAGCTGGCCCTATATAAAAATTATATCACAGGGCCCGCTGGTGAGCTGGCCCTATATAAAAATTATATCACAGGGCCCGCTGGTGAGCTGGCCCAATATAAAAATTATATCCCAGGGCATATGGAAGAGGAGGAGGAGGATGAGAAGATTAAGAGTCAACCATATACCCGTTTTTTGGGTGGAAGGGGTGAATGGGAATACAGAGTATTCCCATCATTGTAAATAACATATATAAAGTGAGTTTATGTTCCCCCGGGGCTTTCCTCCAGTGGAGTGGAGAAGTCAGGGGAAATCCAGGCCTTGTTCATTTTTATAAGTGTCAACCTATCAGCATTGTCGGTGGAAAGGCGGATACGCTTATCTGTTATGATGCCACCAGCAGCACTAAATACCCGCTCAGACAGAACGCTGGCGGCAGGGCAGGCCAGCACCTCCAAGGCGTAGAGTGCCAGTTCATACCACGTGTCCAGCTTGGACACCCAGTAGTTGTAAGGCACAGAGGGATCATTGAGGACGCTGACACGGTCTGCTACGTACTCCTTCACCATCTTCCAAAACTTTTCCCTCCTTGTGACACTAGGCTGCGCATCAGGGTGAGGGTGCTGGCGGGGTGTCATGAAGGTGTCCCACGCCTTGGAGAGTGTTGCCCTGCCTTTCTCGGAACTGCTGTGTGCTCCCCTTTTCTCCCCTTCTCTGTTGGCCAAGGTAGCACGTACTCTGCCGCCAGCATTGTCAGATGGAAAATTTTGGAGCAATTTTTCAACAAGAACCTTCTGGTATTGCACCATTTTGCTTGTCCTCTCCACCGGAGGAATGAGAGATGAGAAATTCTCTTTGTAGCGGGGGTCCAGAAGGGTGAACACCCAGTAATCCGTGTTGTTTAAAATGCATATAACGCGTGGGTCACGGGAAAGGCAGCCTAACATAAAGTCAGCCATGTGTGCCAGAGTACCAACAGTCAAGATTTCGCTGTTCTCACCAGGAGGATGACTCTCAATATCCTCATCCTCTTCCTCCTCTTCTGCCCACCCACGCTGAAGAGATGGAACTAAAGTTCCATGGCTACCCTCTGTAGCGGAGGCAACCGTGTCTTCCTCCTCCTCCTCCTCCTCCTCCGCCTCCTCCAATTGTCGCTGAGAAGACGAAGTGAGGGTGCTCTGGCTATCACCTTGTGTAAGCTCTTCCTCCCCCATTTCCACCTCTTCCACATGCAAAGCGTCGGTTTTAATTGTGAGCAGCGAGCGTTTCAGTAGACACAGAAGTGGGATGGTTACACTGATAATAGCGTTATCGCCGCTCACCATCTGTGTCGATTCCTCAAAATTGCGTAAAACCTCGCAGAGGTCTGACATCCATTCCCACTCCTCACTTCTGATTACAGGAAGTTGAACGGAGAGGCGACGACCGTGTAACAGCTGGTACTCCACTACTGCCCTCTGCTGCTCACAAAGCCGGGCCAACATGTGGAAGGTGGAGTTCCAGCGCGTGCTCACGTCACACAGCAGCCGGTGAGCTGGCAATTGTAAGCGCTGCTGCAGCTTCAACAGGCCGGCCGAAGCTGTAGATGACTTACGGAAATGTGCACACACGCGGCGCACCTTGGTCAAGAGATCATGCACATTGGGGTAGGTTTTTAGAAATCGCTGCACCACTAAATTAAATACATGCGCTAGGCATGGTACGTGTGTGAGCTTGCCGAGCTCCAAAGCCGCCACCAAGTTACGCCCATTATCACACACAACCATGCCTGGTTGCAGGTTGAGTGGCGAGAGCCACTGCTCGGTCTGGTGACTAATCCCCTGCAACAGCTCTGAGGCCGTGTGCTGTTTGTCCCCAAGGCAGATCAGCTTCAGCACGGCCTGTTGACACTTCCCCACTGCAGTGCTACACTGCTTCCAGCTACTGGCTGATGGGGGAGTGGCGCTGCGTGTAGAGAATTCGGAGGTGGAAACGGAGGAGGAGGAGCCAATAACGTAGGTGCTGGCGGAAACCCTGATGGAGGTAGGGCCCGCAATCCTCGGCGTGGGTAGCAACCGTGCCATCCCAGGGTCCGAGTCGCTCCCAGCCTCCACGACATTCACCCAGTGTGCCGTCAGGGAAATGTAGCGTCCCTGGCCACAAGCACTTGTCCATGTGTCAGTCGTTAAGTGGACCTTCCCAGTAACTGCGTTGGTCAGGGCACGGGTGATGTTACGGGACACATGGTGGTGTAATGCGGGGATGGCACACCGGGAAAAGTAGTGGCGGCTGGGGACCGCGTACCGAGGGACAGCTGCTGCCATCAGGCTGCGGAAGGACTCAGTGTCCACAAGCCTAAATGGCAGCATTTCGATGGCCAGTAATTTGGAAAGGTGTGAGGTTAGTGCTATGGCCTGTGGGTGGGTGGCTGGGTACTTTCTCTTGCGCTCAAATGCCTGGGGTAACGACATTTGGACGCTGCGCTGGGACAGGGAAGTGGATGTGGTAGCTGATGGTGCTTCAGATGCTACAGGTGCAGGGCGGGAGGTATGCGGGCCTGCGCCTTCGACAGGCGATTGGCCGGCACCGAAAACAGGGGAAGAGGAGGCAGTGGTGTGGCCTGCAGACACAGATGGGCGATCCAGGCGTTCCTCCCACTTACTACGGTGCTTGGATGCCATGTGTCGGATCATGCTGGTGGTGGTGAGGTTTCTAGTGTTCATGCCTCGGCTCATTCTGGTGTGGCACAGGTTGCAAACTACAATTCTTTTGTCGTCCGCACTTTCCTTAAAAAAACGCCATACCGCGGAACACCTACCCTTTGGCAAGGTAGATTTACGCAAGGGGGTGCTCCGTGGAACATTTGCGGGCCGGTTTGGTGCGGTCCGCCTTCTTTCTGTAGCCACACCACTGCCTCTTCCAGCCTGTTGCGGTGCTGCAGATGGCTCACCCTCAGGACTGCTGTCATCGCTCGGCTCTACACCTTCCCAGGTGGGGTCAGTCACCTCATCGTCCACCAAGTCCTCCTCCACTTCCTCACTCTGATCATCCTCCTCAAGTCTTGATCCCACCACATACTCAGTCATTGACAACTGTATAACATTCTCCTCAACAAGGTCTTGAGACGGAAATAGTGGTTGATTTAATGGCAACTGTGTCTCATCATCATCATCATCATCCACTACTTCCTTTGACCTTAAATGCCGTTCACATCTGTCATCTTCTTGTGATTGGGTAGCCTCTAGAGGTTGTGAATCAGGGCACAAGATGTCATGTTCCTCTGCAAGCGTGCTTGGAGAGAGGGTCAAATGAAGGATTGGTGATGAGACGAGCTCCTCACTATATCCCAGTGTGGGATCACTTCTTTGACCAGACCGTGTATGGTGGGAGGAAGGATGATCAGAGTGAGGATTATGTTGACCAGACTCTTGGCTACTGAGAGTGGACTTGGTGGAAGACAGGGTGGTGCTTAACCGACTGGAAGCAGTATCAGCTGTCATCCAACCGACCACCTGTTCGCAGTGGTCGGACCTCGAGAGTGATGTCCTGCGACGCCCTGTAAAATTAGACATGAAGCTAGGTATGGTGGATGTCTTTCTTTCTTGTGCTCTGGCACCAGGCACAGTTTCTACGCGTCCTGACCCGCGCCCTGAACTATCAGGATCACGTCCACTTCCCCGTCCCTTTTTACCCGCCTTCTTCATCTTACACGGAATATGTGACTTTAATATTTGAGTTTGAAAACTTAACAGTATTTCTTCCTATTCTGCAACTGTGCAGAGTACACAGAATAGGCTGCTAAACGGCGGTGACACACACTGAATGGAATATGTGACTTTAATATTTTAGTTTGAAAACTTAACAGTATTTCTTCCTAGTCTGCAACTGTGCAGAGTACACAGAATAGGCTGCTAAACTGCGGTGACGAACACAGAATGGAATATGTGACTTTAATATTTGAGTTTGAAAACTTAACAGTATTTCTTCCTAGTCTGCAACTGTGCAGAGTACACAGAATAGGCTGCTAAACGGCGGTGACACACACTGAATGGAATATGTGACTTTAATATTTTAGTTTGAAAACTTAACAGTATTTCTTCCTAGTCTGCAACTGTGCAGAGTACACAGAATAGGCTGCTAAACGGCGGTGACACACACTGAATGGAATATGTGACTTTAATATTTGAGTTTGGAAACTTAACAGTATTTCTTCCTAGTCTGCAACTGTGCAGAGTACACAGAATAGGCTGCTAAACGGCGGTGACACACACTGAATGGAATATGTGACTTTAATATTTTAGTTTGAAAACTTAACAGTATTTCTTCCTAGTCTGCAACTGTGCAGAGTACACAGAATAGGCTGCTAAACGGCGGTGACACACACTGAATGGAATATGTGACTTTAATATTTTAGTTTGAAGACTTAACAGTATTTCTTCCTATTCTGCAACTCTGCACAGTACACAGAATGTGCTGCTAAACTGCGGCGAAGCACACTGAATGGAATATGTGACTTTGATATTTTAGTTTGAAGACTTAACAGTATTTCTTCCTATTCTGCAACTCTGCACAGTACACAGAATGTGCTGCTAAACTGCGGCGAAGCACACTGAATGGAATATGTGACTTTAATATTTGAGTTTGAAAACTTAACAGTATTTCTTCCTATTCTGCAACTGTGCAGAGTACACAGAATAGGCTGCTAAACGGCGGTGACACACACTGAATGGAATATGTGACTTTAATATTTTAGTTTGAAAACTTAACAGTATTTCTTCCTAGTCTGCAACTGTGCAGAGTACACAGAATAGGCTGCTAAACGGCGGTGACACACACTGAATGGAATATGTGACTTTAATATTTGAGTTTGAAAACTTAACAGTATTTCTTCCTAGTCTGCAACTGTGCAGAGTACACAGAATAGGCTGCTAAACGGCGGTGACACACACTGAATGGAATATGTGACTTTGATATTTTAGTTTGAAGACTTAACAGTATTTCTTCCTATTCTGCAACTCTGCACAGTACACAGAATGTGCTGCTAAACTGCGGCGAAGCACACTGAATGGAATATGTGACTTTGATATTTTAGTTTGAAGACTTAACAGTATTTCTTCCTATTCTGCAACTCTGCACAGTACACAGAATGTGCTGCTAAACTGCAGCGAAGCACACTGAATGGAATATGTGACTTTGATATTTTAGTTTGAAGACTTAACAGTATTTCTTCCTATTCTGCAACTCTGCACAGTACACAGAATGTGCTGCTAAACTGCGGCGACGCACACTGAATGGAATATGTGACTTTGATATTTTAGTTTGAAGACTTAACAGAATGTGCTCTAATCTGCAACTTTGCACACTAAACAGAATGTGCTCTAATCTGCAACTTTGCACACTAAACAGAATGTGCTCTAATCTGCAACTTTGCACACTAAACAGAATGTGCTCTAATCTGCAACTGTGCACACTAAACAGAATGTGCTCTAATCTGCAACTTTGCACACTAAACAGAATATATTTTTTTTTTTTTTTTTTTTTTTTTTTTTCCCCCACACAAAATAACCTGCTGCCCCCACACACAGTAGTCCTAAAAAGGACTTTTGGTTCTTTTTTTTCACAATTTTGCTTGTTTTCCTCCCTACACTGCCTTTCCCTTCCTATCCTCAGCTCTCCCTGGCTAAGACTGAGCCGAACTCGATGGTCAGGTGCTATACAGCACCCGACCACGGGTTCTGGCCAGCCAATCAGTGTAATGCCAGCAGCCAACATGGCTGCTGGCATTACACCGATGTCAGAGCCTCCCTGCACGTTTATTGGCTGCGCAGCAGCCGCAAAACGTGCGGGGAGGAGACCCGAACATGGCGGGCGAGCACATGCGGTACTCGTACGAGTACCGCCATGTGCCGAGCAGAGCGATGCTCGAGCCGATCCGAGCATCGGCCGAGCATGCTCGCTCAACACTATTCAAGAGTAATTCAATGACAAAGTTTCCCCCTCCCACCCCTTTTACTGATGTAACACTGTTCAGCCAGATCAGAAGGGGAGATGCCCAGGTAGACTACAGAGAGGGACAATCTTCAATTAAGAAAAACCTGAAAAACTTGTCAAGGGGGGCAGGGCTTTCATTGTTCTCATAGGAAGAAGATTGTCCCCTTCTGTTATCTGTCTGGTCTATGGACTGGATTCCACATCTGAGAAGAGATGGCTTACACTAGGTAAAAGGGGCAGGAGGGGAAACTTTGCTTGTGAATATCTTTCAAACCATAAAGGTTTGAGAAATAAGACTTATATCGTTCTTCATGTTTTCTAATGCCTACAAAATACAATAAAGATAAAAAGAAGGATTACTATCCTTTTAACCGGGGAAGTTAATGGTGTGAGCAAAGGGCAAATGCTTTCTGCATGCTAACACATTTTTCAAGCCATTTGTTGCTGTAGGACTCACAACTTTGACTTTCAGCCACTTATTTCTAAACTTCAGCCCTCAGAAGAAGTAATATTACAACGGGAAATGTAGTACCTATAGTAAATGTAGGTGAAAAATGTGTTACAATAGGTGAAAAATTTGTTAAAATAGGAAAAATGGAGGACATTTTTGCATTGGCGGAAAAGTGGAGATAACTTCTGCAGTGATTTCACTTCTCCGGTTCCTATATTATTTTATGGAGACTATGTACTAAGATCTCACCCACTTGAGAAGTCTTAGTGCTGAGGCTCCATATAATAATATAGGAACTGCAGAAGTGATATTGCTGAAGAAGTTATCTCCAGTGTATCCCCTTTATCACTCCTTAGTGCATCTCCCCCTAGAATTGTAGAGGTCTCCAACATATTGTATAGCAATGCTTTGGCGATGTCTCTTGCACTGAAGCTCCATTTAAATCTATGGGAATTTTGATTCATCACTTATGGTGCAGGTGATTTGCTCCAGAACTTCTCCTATTTTCTTTTGTGGATAAGGCCTTTAAAGGGACAGTAACGTCCCATAAAAATTTTTTTAGAGTTTTATAGAGCTTAAAAAAATAAGCTAAATGCCACATATCTTATCTCTCAAACCGCTATGGTTTGAGAGACATCATCCGCTAAAGTTCCTCTTCTCCTTCTGTCAGCTATAAAGCTGACAGAAGGAGATCCGTGTCAGCCGACACGAGCAGGCTCTTCAGCAGAGCCGCAATAGGGTGATTTAAAAAGAATTACTTCTTTGGAATGGTCTAAAAAGTGTGCTTGCAAATCAGGCACATTTTGTAGACAGTTCCAAAGAAGTAATTATTTTTAAATCACGCTATTGCGGCTCTGCTGAAGAGCCGCTTGTCATCCCCGGACCAGGAACTCCTGCTGTCAGCTTACAGCCAGAGGGATGAATGTATGGGGAGTAACTTAAAAGCTTTTGATATGTCTGCTTTTGACAACCAGCAATGGTGCCTGTCTTGCTGAATATGAAAAATGACATCATCTGTTCGTGAGTATTCTATAGAAACCTCAGTAGATGGAATTAGCAAGTTTATTCTGGGTTGGGTGAAACCATGAGGGTCTGAAAAATCAATGATCAACCGTTTTTTTAGTTAGATCGGATTTCTTAGCTACTACTCCTAAGGGGCTTACCCTCCAAACAGGAAATGGTGGGGATGAAAATGGACCTATGACAAAACCTTTTTCAGCTTCTCTGGATATTAGTTTATCTACTGTTACTGTTTTGATGATGGCAGATTGAAAATGTGGGCACTCAATTGATGATGAAGGGGATGCTGTGATTCCTGTGTGAAAGCCTGTTATGAAGTTTGAGATGTAGTATTCTACAAATGGGGTGTCTGGATGAAATGAAAGAAGAGACCGGAGGGCTGTGATGTTTATGGAAGATAGTCATTCATTGAAGGAAAATTGACATGATGGCCCTTGAAGGAGCCTTGTGGCACAATGAACAGTCATGCAGCAGTCTACATGCACTGTAGAAACAACCCTTGGGGTTAAAATTGTTACATATAGGGGCATTACCCAGATAATGGATAGGTCTACCCAGATTATCTTTTGGAGGAAAAAGGGGAGTGATGAAGTAGATGGAAATGACTGAGATACTATGTGAGCTGACGCTGCAGTTGTTGGGCATAAATTAGATGCATGTGTGGTAGATTAGCAGTATTGGCACATGGGAAATTTAAGCCTGGAAAAATTCCAATAAAATAATTAGTTGTCAAGCATACTCCAGTCCAACAGTCGAATTGAACTGGGCCCAGGCTGCAGCTGCCTTAGTGGCAAAGGATTTGTGGTAGTCGTAGAATACAGTTCCCCCATACTTGTAGCCCAAAACAACAAGCAAAAATAGATAGTGGCCAAGCTCTTGCCTGCAGGAGGGAATGATTTACAAAGTATGTCCCTATATACACTATATAGACGCGAGAGTCTGGGGTCCTTTGCCTTCAGAGCAACAAAGACATCCCCACAGTTCATAGTTTTATTTTATGTTATATCCTGAGAGGCAAGTAGTAGGGAAAATAGATTAACCTCCTTGCCCTCCAGGATATCTTTGCACAGATGTTGTGCCACCATATGTGCAGGAGTGATGTGTGGTGGTGTAATCTTTGTACCTGAGAAAGCAGGTGTGGTGACCAGCATTGGAGCGGATGGAATGATAGTAACATGGTAAATTAGGCTGAATAAAGTCCATCAAGTTCAACCTTTGCCTCAAACCCCAATAAATTAGTCTTTATCAGACCTTCCTGATTTACCTACTAATATACAGTACAACCCTGTATGTTCCCTTTTGAAGGAAATGTATGTAATCTTCTCTTAAATGTATCCATTGTATCTGCCATAACCACCTCCTTGGGCAAGGAATTCCACAATTTAACAGACCTTACTGTAAAAAAACCCTTCCTCTGCTGAAGTCTAAACCTCCTTTCCTCTAATCTCAAGGGGTGTCCCCTGGTCACCTGATCAGGCCTTGGAATGAATAGCTCACCGCAGAGATCCTTGTATTGACCTCTCATATACTTGTACAATGTTATAAGGTCTCCTCTTAGTCATAAAACAAGTTTGTCTAGTCGTTCCTCGTATGTCAAGTCCTCCATTCCCTTAATTAATTTTGTTGCATATGCTGTACCCTCTCTAGTTCTATATAACGGTTTGTACGACACTCAGACACAGTAGGTTAGAATAAAACACAGTTTTATTAAAAGACACAATGAAAATACCCTTGGCGGGCTTATAGCGTATCACAGCGGAATAGACAGGAAAATATAGGTAATAGACATATGCCCACACAGGCCCAGTATTACAATGAGTAGGATGGTACAGATACTGTCACAGGTCAGGCATAACAAGGCAAACTCAGCACAGCATGTGTTAAAGTGCAATTATATAATCAGTCTCTGATGTGGTGTGTTCAGTAATGCCCAGTATGATGGATAACAGCTATCAGGAGACTGTGCGAGAATGGAGACAAGCACCTAGATCTGCAGAGCAGAGCTGAGACTTATACCCTCTGCCCTCAGTAATGGAGGCCACACAATACTCTGCAAGAGCTAATGGACTTGAGCCATGGGCACCCGACCAGTGCCGTCACGGAGGCAACAGTACTCTGCACGAGCTTAGTTAAGTTGAGCCAATGGCACCCGACTGGTGCCGTCACGGAGGCAACAGTACTCTGCACGAGCTTAGTTAAGTGAGCCAATGGCACCCAACCAGTGCCGTCACGGAGGCAACAATACTCTGCGAGAGCAGATAGAAATGAGCCAATGGCACCCTGCCGGTGCAGTAACGTAGGCAACAGCACTCTGCAAGAGCTGAACGGAACGCAACCAATGGCACACTGCTGGTGCAGTAACGGAGGCAACAGTGGCTCTGCAAGAGTTAACGGAAGGCTCAGCAGTATCCTTTTTCAGAACCTGTACCCAAAACTGTACTGCATACTCAAGGTGAAGTCTTACCAATGATCTGTACAAAGCAGAATAATGTTATCCACTCTTGCTTCAATATCTCCTTTTATTGAAGACAGAATTTTATTTGCTTTTGCTACTGCTGTTTGACACTGGTCACTGTTTCCAAGTTTGTAGTTTACAAGGATACCCAGGTCTTTCTGTAGCAACGAGTCCCCTAAAATGATTCCATTAAGTTCATAAGTAGCCTTGGGATTATTTACTCCCAAATTCATGACTTTACACTTCCCCACATTAAACTTCATATTCCATTTGTGTCACAGTACCTTGTTTCCAGCACCGCCTCTTCAGCGACGTTCGTCGTCTTTCCACGCGTCATCTGCAGGCAAGAGGCTTCAAGCACGCTGCAGGCCTCTGTTTTATGTGTGTTTATTTCCTGTAGTCTCCTCCTACCTACTTCCTCCCTCTAGCTGCTCCTCCTACCTACTTCCTGTGGAGGGGTTTGAAGGGCAGACTGAGTCCTGACTCAGTCACCCTTACACTAGTGTTCTGAGCAGTTCATTAGTATTCCTGATTCCTGTGTATGATCCGGCTTGTCTGTCCATCCATTCTGGTGTTGACCTGTGGCTCTGTCTAACTATTCCCCTTGTACGTTCCGATTTGGCTCAGATATCCTTTCTGGTGCAAACCTGTGGCTCTGGCTGACTACCCGCTCTGTGTATGACCTAGGTTTGTCTGACTACTCACTCTGGTGTTGACTTGGGGCTCTGTCCACTGCGCATCCAGCTTTCCATCTCTTCAGTGGATATCCTGTCTGGTGCAAACGTGTGGCTCTGGCTGACTACCCGCTCCGTGTATGACTTTGGCTCGTTTGACTATCCTATCTGGTGCTTACTAGAAGGCCCTGTCTGTTCGCTCCTAGGGTTGGTTCCGTTATTCAGACATCCTTCCTAGTATTGGCCTGGGGCTAGCAGACTCCCAGCTACTGACTGCAGGCTGAGTCAGGATCACTCTTGGGCGTTACCTTACCGCGAGACTCCAGCAGGCTGAGGCCTAGTCTCGGACAGTGTGGTGTTGATATTGGGAGAATGCTATTCCTGATACAGTACTCGCCTTTTCGATCACCCACTGTGTGTGTATATATTATATTGCATTACTGTTGCTATTCTCATAGTAAAGGTTATATTAACTATACCGTCTGACTCCTGGTTCTGCTTGCCAACCGTAACAGTACGTAAGGGTCATGACAACAGACGGTGATAGTGATCCTCCTTTACAGAGAATATTTGACAGAATGCAGGATCAGGATCAAAGCATTGATCAGTTGGAAAGTGCCTTGCAGACCCTGCTTGGCAGAACCGCTCACTGGGAACGCTATAACCCGCAGCAGGTGGCCACCCCAGTTTCTCCTTTGGCACCTACAGCTGCTACCGTCTCTGATGCAGGACAGGTCAGAGGGTTAATTGGATCCACTCTACTCCCACAACACTGAGTTATGTTGCGGATTCCTTAATCAGTTGGGCATATACCTCAAGATGCTTCCTCATGCCTTCCCTACTGAGCGCAGTAGGGTTGGACTTATGATTTCTCTCCTGGCTGGAAAGGCATTGGCTTGGGCGAATCCATTATGGGAGACGGAGAAACCCATAATATATGATTTTACTCAATTTGTGGACTCATTTAGAAGCGTATTTGACGTGCCAGGTCGCGGGACCTTGGCTTACAAACATCTGATGACCATCCGCCAGAGTAACCCCACAGTGGTGGAATACGCAATCGAGTTTCGAACCCTAGCAGCCGAAGTAGGGTGGAACAATGAGGCCCTGATAGCTGCATTCTCCTAAGGGCTTTGCAATTACATGAAGGACGAGATTGCTGCTCGTGACCTACCTAATAGTCTGGATGAGATGATATCATTTGTCATGCCCTTTGGCCTGTGCAACGCTCCCGCTGTCTTCCAAGAATTCTTAAATGACATCCTGACAGAACTTTTGCAAAGCTGCGTGGTTGTATATCTGGATGACATCCTTATCCATTCTCCAACGGTGTAGGCCCACTATGCAGATGCATCCAAGTTCCTTTCACTCCTGAGAGAAAAAAACTTGTTCTACAAGATGGAAAAGAGTTTCACAAGACCCAAGTTACCTTTCTTGGGTATGTTATCTCCGCATCTGGATTTGCGAAGGACCCCAAAAAACTGTCGGCTGTGGTTCAGTGGCCTCGTCCGGATGGACTGAAGGCAATTCAAAGATTTCTGGGCTTTGCAAACTATTACCATAAATTTATAAAAAATTTCTCGACCGTTGTAAAACCCATCACTGACATGACTCGGAAAGGAGCCAAAGTGTTAGAATGGTCTTCTAATGCACTTTCTTCCTTTGATAATCTCAAAGCAGCATTTTCTGCAGCTCCAATCCTGGTACATCCCAATCCCGCCCTGCCCTTTACCCTGGAGGTTGATGTGTCAGAGATTGGAGTAGGCGCCCTCCTTTCTCAACGGTCAGCTCCTGGAGAGGCTTTGCGCCCTTGTGGCTACTTCTCGAAACAACTATGTAAGGTTTAGAGGGTTTATCAGATTAGTGACAGGGAGTTGCTGGCTATAATTTTGGCATTGAAAGAGTGGTGTCATCTGTTGGAGGGTACCAGTTCCCCCATTTTGATTCTTACAGACCATAAGAATTTGACATACTTGTCTGAAGCCAAGCCTCTGTCCTCCCGGCAGGCCAGATGGGCGCTATTCCTATCCAGTTTAATTTTGTGGATTCATACCTTCCAGGCTCGAAAAATGTTAAGGCTGACGCCCTGTCACGCCAATTTTGTAGTAGGTCCAAGAAGGAAGTTCCTCCCACTCTGATCATTCCTGCTGATCTCATTCTGGCCACAATTCGTACCTGTATTACTTCTTCTCTGGGAGAGAAGATACTGGCCGCCCAAGCATCTGCCCCAGCAGAGACTCCTAGTGGGAGATGTTTTGTACCGGCTCAATTCCACTTTAAAATCCTGGAGACATACCATGCTTCCAAAATCGCCGGCCATATTAAGCACAACCAGTTAATCTGGTCCTTGTCTAGACTATTTTGGTTGCCGAGCCTCTGCTCTGATTGTGCCACCTTTACCGCTGCCTGCACCACGTGTGGGCAAAATAAGTCTCCCCAACATCTGCCTGTGGGCTTGCTCCAGCCTGTGGCCAACGGGGAACACCCATGGTCACACTTGTCCATTGATTTTATGGTCGACCTTCCTAGGTCCATGGGCTTTACTGCAATACTAATGATTGTGGATAAATTCTCAAAAATAGCTCATTTTGTGCCACTTAAGGGCTTACCATCTGCTCAGGAATTGGCGGTGGTATTCGCAAGGGAGGTGTTCCGACTGCATGGTATCCCGAAGGTGATCGTGTCTGATAGAGGAAGCCAGTTTGTGTCCCAATTCTGGAGGTGTTCCTGTGTGCAAATGGGAATTGAACTGGCATTCTCTTCCGCATACCACCCGCAATCCAGTGGTGCGGCAGAAAGGTCAAACCAAGCCTTGGAGCACAGAGTGATTGCAAGAACTGGAATAACATATAAAATAAACACTTACTCTTAAGTGCTGACGATAACTTATTACCAGAAATACGATGCATGTGTCCTCATAGGGGAACTGTAGGCTCAAGAATGACCCACGTCATAGAGGAGGCGTATGGGAGGATGCTTGGGTTAAATACACCTCCAGCTCCTCCCACAAATACAGACCTTGCCTTATTCTATTACTGGATTTGATGTCCATGGAGGAGGACATGATTTCAGCCCTATAGTAGGGGTAGGGAGTCTTTAGTTCTCTAGCTGTTGTTGGACTACAAGCAATCATCTTCAGCCAGTGGTTAGCATTAACGTTATCAGGTGGCAACGCCATCCACTGAAAGGATCATCTTTAATCACAGAGAAAAGAGAGATATTCCCTTGAGATCTGGGTCCTTATGTACAAGAGAAAGAGGAGTATTTCTGGAGAAAGCAAACTTCAGCATAGGGAAGAAATACAAATTCCCTAAATGCGTATTGAATCAAATGTGGCTTCTAACCCCTTGAATGCATACCTGTGAACTCTCTGGATCTATTCTCCGAATGCAAAGAAGGTTGGAGAATCTTTTAAACTAAGAAAGGGGGGTATAGATATCAAAAATTGGGTAGATAGGAACTGGGTCCAAGTAAATGATCATGGGGGTGGAGAAGTGGTGGGCATAAATGTAGTCAATATATTATATATATATCAATATAATATAGATATAGAAAAAAGGCATGTAGGGGGTAAAATATATAAAGAATTCAAAATTAACTGTATACTAGCAAATGCAAGAAGTATGGTAGATAAAACAGGAGAACTAGAATTGCTGGCAGTTAATGAGCATTTGGACATAATTGGTATAACAGAAATATGGTGGAATTATACACATGATTGGGCTGTAAATATAGAGGGCCATTCCCTGTTTAGGAGAGATAGGATTAATAGAAAAGAGGGAGGTGTATGCCTATATTTAAAACCAGAGCTAAATGAAATTTTAAGGTGTGATATTAGTGAGGAAACTTACCATAATGTGGAGTCCTTGTGGGTAGAAATTGAGGAAAAAAAAGTGTTAGTGGGTATATGTTGCAAACCACCAAATATTGATGAGACTATTGAGGCCCAACTGCTATTGCAAATGAGGAAAGCTGCGAAGCTTGGGCATACTATAATTATAGGAGATTTTAACAATTCAGATATCAACTGGAATAATGAGACCAGTCAAGGTGCTAAGGGAAGCAGGTTTGAGAGCATGATTGGGAAAGCTACATGTCACAAATGGTGGAAGTGCCGACAAAAAAGAACAATGTATTGGACCCAGTGATACAAATAACATAGATATGGTGTCCATTAGGGTGACCACGGGTCCCGGAACGTCCGGGACTGTCCCTTATTTCAGGGCTATGTCCCGCGTCCCGGGTCATCTTCAACCGGGACAATGAAGTGTCCCGGAATGAAGCCAAGCCACCCTGGATGTCAGCCTGCAAGCGGTGTGTCACATCATGGACGCCGCGAGGGAGCGCTTGGTAGCGCTCCCTCGCGGCGTCCATGATATGACACACTGCTTGCAGGCTGACATCCAGGGCGGCAATGCAGCTTACCTGATCTCCTGGAGGCAAGCGCTCTAGTAATACAGAGCGCTGGGAGATGACATCATCTCCCAGCGCTCTGCATTACTGAGCACAGAACGCGGGAGCTTCAGCTCTGTGCCGGAGGAGGCACAGAGCACTTTCCACGCCGCTAGACCACCAGGGACTCAAGGTATGAAGGGGCAACTAGGGTGACCACGTCCCGGAATGGCAGAAGGGAAATGTGGTCACCCTAGTGTCCATTAAGTGAAGTGAAAATTTGGGAAACAGTGATCACAGCATGATTACATTTGAGATCAGTTTGGCAAAGCAAAATTATATAGGTTTGAACAATTTTAAAAAAGCTAACTTCAAATTGTTAAAAGCTTCAATGCAACACATAGACTGGAATACATTATTTAAAGGCAAAAATACTGAGGAAAAATGGTCAGAATTCAAATTTAGGTTGCAGAAATGTACCGAACAGTATATACCATTGGGGAACAAATGCAAAAGAAGTAGATCACAGTGATTTTGGTTAACTGCAAATGTAAAGAATGAAATGGCAAGGAAAAAAAAAAGCGTTTGAACTATTTAAGTCTGAAGGAACTGAACATTCTTTCTTAAAATACAGGGAGTGCAACAAAGATTGCAAAAAGGCAATTAGGTTAGCAAAAATAGATAATGAAACTCAAATTGCAAGGAAGAGCAAGACTAATCCAAAAAAGTTTTTCAAATATATAAATAGCAAAAAACTTGAGGGAGCGCATTAGACCTTTCAAAAATGAGATGGGTGAGTTGATTAGTGAGGATAAGGAAAAAGCTGATGTTCTAAACACTTTCTTTGCATCAGTATATACAAGGGAACAAGGAATGGCAGAAGAGCCTCATCAAGTAACAAATAAAACAATACAATTATCAGGTGTTGGCTTAACACAAGAATAGGTCATGGGAAGACTGAACAGAATCAAGACTGACAAAGCACTGGGTCCTGATGGTATACATCCAAAGGTGCAGTGCAGTCCAGTGTTAGCAAGACCCATCTTTTTACTCTTTAAAGATTCTCTCACCACAGGCTCAGTGCCACTAAAGCTTGGTGTAGAGCCAATGTAGTGCCTCTATTTGGGAAGGGAACTAAAACAGAATCTGGGAATTATAGATCTGTGCGTTTGACCTCTGTAGTGGGAAAACTACTAGAAGGGAAAATAAGGGATTGTATTCAGGATTACATCACCAAAAATAAGATTATTAGCAGAAATCAACATGGTTTTATGAGGAATAGGTCATGCCAAACTAATTTTTTCAGCTTCTATGAAGAACTAAGTAGCAACTTAGATAATGGTAAGGCAGTTGATGTAGTATATCTATATTTTGCAAAGGCCACACAGAAGACTGGGGTATGAAATAAGGAAATTGGGGCTAGGGGATAACCTTTGCAATTGGATACAAAACTGGTTGAAGGATAGGGAGCAGTGTGTGGTTGTAAGTGGACAATTCTCCAATTCCATTAAATTCCAGGGTTCAGTATTAGGTCCACTGCTTTTTAACATGTTTATAAATTACTTGGAAATACATATAGAAAGCAAAATATCTATATTCGCAGATGACAATAAATTATGCAGGGTAATTAATTCAGAACAGGATATTTGCTCTTTACAGAGGGATTTACATAAAATGGCAGATTGGGCAAACAAATGGAATATGAAAGATTTAGGAGTACTGATAGACGATAGACTTCACAGCAGTGTGCAGAGTTACTCAGCTGCTGCAAGAGCAAATAGGGTACTAGCCTGCATAAAAAGAGGTGTAGATGCACAGGGTGCTAATATTATCCTACCTCTGTATAACTCCGTAGTTAGGCCTCATGTACAATATGGAGTACAATTTTGGGCACCAGTTCTTAAAAAAGACATTGTTGAACTGGAAAAGGTGCAGAGACGTGTGATAAAATTGATAAAGGGATTGGAGGATCTGAGTTATAAAGAGAGACTAGCCAAACTGGGTTTGTTTACATTAGAGGAGAGATGTCTAAGGGGTGATATCATTACCATTTATAAATACATTCAAGGGCAATACAAAGAACTATCCAATTAATTATTTACACCAAGAGCTGAGCTAAGAACAAGAGGTTATCCATTAAGACTAGAGGAAAGGCTCTTTCGACTAAAACAAAGGCAAGGATTCTTTACAGTAAGGACGGTAAAGTCATGGAATTCTTTGCTTTGGGATGTTGTACTTGCAGATAATGCAACTGCTGTCAAAAAAGCAATGGATGCCTATCTAGCACAGAACAATATTGAATATTATGACAGATGGCCTTCAGTGTAGATGGGATGTTGATCCAGGAAACTGACTGCCACTTGGAGTCATGAAGGAATTTTTTTACCCACTTGTGGTTAAATTGGGAATTGCGCCAGAGGGCTTGTTTTTTCCTTCCTCTAGATCAACAGGGATGTTTAAGGCATGGGCTGGACTAGATGGGTGCATGTCTTTTTGCAGCATCAACTACGTTACTATGTAAGTAACATCTCCTAATAATAACCAACAGACAATCCTAATGGCCATTATGCATTTTGCCCTTGTACCTTTGTCCAAGAGATAACATAGTAAATCAGTCTTGGATGCTATGTCCACGGAGTTGGACATGACACCTGCATACAGTTTATTCTTACTGTAGTCTATTTATCTCTTTAAGGACCAGAGGGGAGAGCAACGCATTGCTTCACACACATCTAGCCCTTAAAGGGTTCATATTACCATGTGCAGAGAGCAGAGTTTGTGTACTGCCAGTAACTGTCATGTCTGCCTTCATGGGCATGATACCAGGGACTGATTCAAAATGTTATGTCTTGAACAAAGGCACGAGGGGAAAACTAAAAAAGGTCACTAGTATTTTCTGTTCATAGCAAGATAAATGTGTGTGTGGGGAGGTTATTATTAGAAGGTGATACTTCCCTTTTAAAATGTCAGAGGGAGTTTAGCACTTCCTTGTTTGGTTTGTGAGACAGAGAAGAATAGTTAGGCCTATGTACTAAGAGGAACTGGTGCAATTCTGGTGCATAGCAGCTGAACCATAGGGGACAAATGAACAGTCCTTAACCCTCTAAGTGCCAGAGAGGTATTCAATGTATTCCTCTCAGGCATTCAAAGGGTTAAACTGTAAATGTTTTAAATGGGGTTTTTAATCTCTTGAATGCTAGAGAGGTCTCCATCACATTGCTTCGCAATGCACTGGACGCCTCTCTTACATTCAAAAGGTTAAAAGCCCCCTGTAAAGGGATAGTAACATTTAATATGTAAAATAATATATCTCGTAGAGTTTATCCTCCTGAGTACAACAAGGGTACACCCACAGCTGAGAGGTGTTTTATTCAATAGTTATTGCAGCTCAATCTTGCATTGTTTTAGGTGCAATATCTCAATGGCTGAAATGTTACAGTGGTGCTGTTGTTATACCATCCTATGGACAGCTCTGGTCAGGTGACCATAAACCTCATGGGATGGTGTAGTAAAAGGGCCACGGTACAGTTGCAGGCCATTGAGATACTGCATATAAAAAAAGTTTGAGCTGCATTAACTTTTGACTAAAACACCTCTCAGCATTGGGAGTATCCTCGCTTTACTCTGTAGGACAAATCCTAAAATATATATATTTTTTTTATTATTTTTTTTTTTTACATATTAATTGTTGAGATCCCTTTAAATCATTTATAATTATTATGTCTCCTGATGCAGTTGGTCTGCCCCAGAACTGCTCTGGTTCATTTTCAGTCTCACTGTCCACGAGTGGCATTGTGTGTAAGATAGAGAAGTTGGCATTGCCCTGCCCACCTGACATTTCCTCGTCGTTAACTCTTTGAGTACCAGAGGGGGGTGGCACTCAGAGGATTACAGGAGAACTATCACTAGTACACTGCTATAAAAGTATAATTGTTGGCTGGTATATCACTATGAAAAAGGGAAAGCTGGCACCCACATGGGTCTCAGATGATATACTCCTCTACTTTTCAGGTGATAAGAAAACCTTGCAGTGAGATGATGATCCCTATCCCACATAATAAAAGGCTAGCAATGTTTGTCAGAAGCCGTCATGCGCAGTAGAGATTGCATCTCGTGGAGCAGTGAGTAGCGTCCGCTTAACCCTTTGAGTGCCAGAGGGGTACGCAACGCATTGCAAAGCACTCAAAAGGGTTAACATTATCCGGACCTTGGCCCGTGTACACGGGCTTTTACACTAGTTTCCTATATTATATGGAGTTATTAATAAGAGAGGTTAATAAAAATAATCATGGGACAAGTTGTTATTTGATTTGATAAACAGCCTCGATAAAATAACCAGAATCACTGGAAATGTTGTTATTTGATAACCAGTCTCTATACACTAAAGTCATAATGGGGGGTTATGCACTAAGGTGTGATAAAGAGGTGATAAAGCGGAGATGACCTCCAATTATATCACTTCTCTAGTTCCTATGTTATTCTATGGAGCCAATGCACTAAGATGTCTCCCACTTGAGAAATCTCAGAGCATTGGCTCCATAGAATAACATAGGAAATGGAGAAGTCATATCACTGGAGAATTAGATGTCATATCTGCTTTATCATCTCTTTATCACCCCTGAGTGCCTCTCCCCCTGGAGTGTCAAAGGATAACTACACCTGCAACAACAAAACCATTGGTAAGATTGCTATTTGAAACCATGTTCCATATAGTACCAACATAATCATTAAAGGAAAAGTAACACCTTCTAAATTGAATAACCCTCACTTACCTTAATGACCCCTATAAAAGTTGTCCTTATGCTATCAAGTTCACAGGACACAAAGCCCACCTACTGTACATGTCTTAACCCTTTATGGAGCAGAGGGAGAGAAGTCTGCCTGCTTCAATTTGAAAAAAAAAAAAAAAAAAAACAACGGCAGCAACTGCCATGTCTGGTGCCAAGGACATAACATCCCGGACAGATTAAAGATGTCATGTCAACTCTTGAACAAAGGAGCAAGAGCACAATTCATAGGGGCCATTGGGAATTCTTGGTTTCAGTGAGTTAAGCTGGAATTATTATTAGAAGGTCTTACTTCTCCTTTAAGTAGTCTTTAGTTGATAATAATGCCCGTGCAATAACCGATTACATAATCAGTAAAGAGCTTGGTATTTGATAACTAGGCTCCATAAAAAGACATGATTAATTAACCCTTCGAGCAGCAGAGAGGTATCCAACGCATACCTCACCGGCACTCATAGGATTAAAGTGAATTAGTTTTGTTGTTATTCATTAAAGTGATTCTTTTCATAATAACTATTTATGCCATAACGTGATTATTGAATAGGTTGTTTACCAGCCTGCCTATAATAACATGAGGTTATTTGGTAACCAGGTTCTGTACACTAACATCATAATTAGAGAGGCTGTTATTTGATAATTAGCCACCATATAATAAAGCCAATATTGCAGAGGTTGTTTTTTGATAACAAGACACCATATAATAACATTTTCTTTAAAGTAGGTATTATTTGATAACAATGCTCAATGCAATAATATCATTATTGGATAGATTGATATTTGATAACCAGGCTCTATATACTAACAAGGTAACTGAAGTGATCATTATTTGATAACCAGTCTCCAAACTAAATAATAGCATAACACCTTAAAGGGATAGTAATTGTAGCAATAAACTAGATCGCCAAGTCTTCTTTATAATAAATGTATCACATTGCACTATTTTAACCAATTTACATTTCTTTAGTTTATAAGATATTAAATGTAGAAGGAACCCCCTTCTGGCATGTCACTCTGAACTGCAGTCTGGTCCGGATGGATGCGGAGAGGGACAATCTTCAGTAAGAAAAGGAAAATCTTGACCTCCTTTGTCAAGGGGGGCAGGGTTTTCCTTATACTTACTGAAGTTTGTCCCTTGCTGAATCCGTCCAGTCCTGGGGCCAGACTGCAGATTCAGTGGGAGGTGGCCAGAAGGGGCGGGAGGGGGATCCTTCTACATTTAATATCTTATGAACTACAGAAAAGTAAGTCGGTTAAAATAGCACATTGTGTTACATTTATTTTAAAGAAGACTCAGCAATCTATTTATTTCAAACAATACTATTCTTTAAGTGGCTATTTGATATCTGGGCTTCATATAGTACTATAACCACGGAAGAGATTATTATTTGATACAGTGTATTCAGTGCATATGTTATTATATGAAGAGTTTGCTATTTGACAATCAGGTTATATACAATATCAATCAATGAAGATTTTGTTAATTGATAACCACTCTCTATATTGTGTGATTTTATATGTGTGTGTGTGTGTGTGTGTGTGTGTGTGTGTGTGTGTGTGTGTGTGTGTGTGTGTGTGTGTGTGTGTGTGTGTGTGTGTGTGTGTGTGTGTGTGTGTGTGTGTGTGTGTGTGTGTGTGTGTGTGTGTGTGTGTGTGTGTGTGCGCGCGCAAAAGTCTTAGGCAGGTGTGAAAAATGCTATAAAGTAAGAATACTTTCAAAAATAGACATGTTAATAGAATTATTAAATTTAGAATGATTAATTAACATAATGATAGTGAGTGAACAGAAGAAAAATGTAAATCAAATCAATATTTGGTGTGACCACCCTTTGCCTTCAAAACAGCATCAATTCTTCGAGGTACACTTGCACAATGTCAGGGATTTTGTAGGCATTTAGTCAGGTGTATGATTAAACAATTATACCAAACAGGTGCTAATGATCATCAATTTAATATGTAGGTTGAAACACAATCATTAACTGAAACAGCTGTGTAGGAGGAATAAAAGTGAGTGAGCAACAGCCTAACTCAGCTAACAAGGTCAGGTTGATGAAGACAATTTTATGTCAAAAGTTATACACCATGGCAAGATTAAGCACAGCAACAAGACACAAGATAGTTATACTGCAACAGCAAGGTATCTCCCAGGCAGAAATTTCAAGGCAGACAGGAGGTTCCAGATGTGCTGTCCAAGCTGTTTTGAAGAAGCACAAAGAAACAGGTAACATTGAGGGCTGTAGACACAGTGGTTGGCCAAGGAAGCTCAGTGAAGCAGATGAAAGACACATCATGCTTACTGGTAGATGTCCAGCAGTACCATCAGCTCAGAATTAGCAGAAAACAGTGGGCTCCTGGTACACCCATCTACTGTCCGTCAAAGTCTGGTCAGAAGTGGTCTTCATGGAAGACTTAAGTCCAAAACGCCATACTTCTAAAGTAGAAACAAGGACAACCAACTCAACTATGCAGAAAAACACAGGAACTGGCGTGCAGTAAAATGGCAGCTGGTGCTCTGGACTGATGAGTCAACATTTAATATATTTGGCTTTAGCAGAAGGCAGTTTGTTTGCCAAAGGGCTGGACAGCAGTAGAGGAATAAGTGTCTGCAGGCAACGGTGAAGCATGCTGGAGGTTCCTTGCAAGTTTGGGCTGCATTTCTGCAAATGGATTTGGGGATTTGGTCAGAATTAATGGTCTCCTCATTGCTGAGAAGTGCAGGCAGATACTTATCCATCATGCAGTACCATCAGGGAGGCATCTGATTGGCCCCAAATGTATTCTGCAGCATGACAGCAGCCCCAAACATACAGTCAAAGTCATTAAGAACTATCTTCAGCGTAAAGAAGAACAAGGAGTCCTGGAAGTGATGGTATGGCCCCTAGAGAGCCCTGATCTCAACATCATCGAGTCTGTCTGGGATTACATGAACAGAGAGAAGCAGCTGAGGGTGCCTAAATTCCATAGATCTGTGGGTAGTTCTCCAAGATGTTTGGAACAACCTACCTGCTGAGATCCTTACCAAACTGTGTGCAAGTGTACCTAGAAGAATTGATGTTGTTTTTAAGGCAAAGGGTTATCACACCAAATATTGATTTGATATATCTTTCCTCTGTTCACTGACAATCATTTTGTTAATTGATAAAAATAAACTATTAGCATGTCTATTTTTGAAAGCATTCTTACTTTACAACTGTATAGCATTGTTTCACACCTTCTTAAGACTTTTGCACAGTACTATATATATATATATATATATATATATATATATATATATATATATATATATATATATATAATGTAGATATCACTGTTTGTCAAATTTTGACCACAGTCGGTGACAATGCCCAAGTGCGACTGTCACTGACACTGAACTTTAGGCCTGAGAATATAAGGTACAAAGAGAAGACTCACCTTCCCAAATCTCTGATGATTTTGCATATACAGTGATCCTTGCTTTACTATACCACCTTCCATGTGTCCTTCCTATAGACTGTCTCTCTGTCTGAACTGTTTTCTTCTCTACCCTTCTTAATACACTGTAAACACTACCCTACTTTTCTCTCTCCTTTCCCAACACATGCACACTATGTCTACTATACTAAGATACTCCAGATTTACTCTCCAAACTCCAAGCACTGACTATTAAGTCAAAGCTAGATACTGTCCCTCTCTCAACACACACTCTATTACCTTAACACACTCTGGACACTCTTTCCCCTCCCATCTGACTCAGACTCTATTATCCTAATGAACTGTATGCACCCACTCTCATCCCAACTCATTCACAGTATTATCCTAACACACAACAGACACTCTCTCCCAATCCTAATACTCCCTTCTCCTACAACCCAACACACACTCTCTGTTATCCTAAGACTCTCAGACTCTCTCCTAACACTCTGTCACCCCTCTCAACACAAACCCTTTTCATTTCCTACCACATATTTTTAACTCTTTCCTTTCTCTCAATACACGTTTTGTGCCTGTTCTCTCTCACATCCTCAGTTTTTCCTTTCAGTCTAAATGCAGTCTGTCCCTCTCCATGGTCTATGACACTCACACAGTTACTCACGTTTGTCTTTTCGGTCACTCACTCTCAGCTTTTGCCAGTTTTAATCTCATTCATACAACCTGTCTTTGGGAATCGTTTTGCTCTGTTTCTCTTGTTTTTATTTTCATGCAGCTCTTTACTTCTGATGCTGTCTCTTCCTCAATTGCTGCCTGTCTCTTTTTATCTCTCTGCCTCTCAGTTCCTCCCTCAGTAGAACTGGCTTCCGCTGTGAAACCAACACAGTCACTGGGGATGTGTGTGTGTACTGGTTGAGTATATATATATATATAAAGCTAAATTGCAGATATTCTAAAGCAAACAGTGGTCCGTATTATTTGGGCATAACGACTGCATCGTTGAGGACAAATAAAAATCCACCCAATTCCCCATTGATTCAGTTAGCAATGCAATGGAGACCTCTCTAAATTTCAAGGGGTTAAAAATCCCTTTTAAATCATGTTGATTTCTCCCCATTATGCTGTTGATTTGCTTTAGACTACTGAATAAGGTTTTAACTGTAGTGTAGGGGAAACTTATAAACGTATGTACTGAAGTATAAACAATCATTCACCAACAAAGTGAGCAATGCGTTCCAATCCCCTCTGGCACTCAAAGGGTTAATGTGAGTTTTATTGCTGTGGAGCAATGTGATACACTTATATACACACCACACAGTCTGATCTCCTAAAAAGAGGGACACCAGGGTGGAAAGAGGGACAGAGGGATTTCAGTCTCAAAGAGGAACTGTCCCTCGGAAAGAGGAACACTTGGGAGGTAAGTGCAAACTCCAGAGGACAGCAAAGTGAACTATAAGACTTCAGCCCCACAGTGCAGTGTCTTCCCATAAGACACCCCCCCCCCCAGTCCTGCTCCCTCTCTGGTCCTCCTGGGCTACTAGAGCAGTCCTAACTTAATTTACAGGTCTGCACCCAGGGGAACAGATTTGCTGATGGGGCAGTAGCAGAATGATAATCCTATATTATAATTCACTAAGGATGTTTGTCAGAAGCCATCATGGGCAGTAGAGACAGCTGCATGCATTGCAGTCATGCGCAGTACAGACTGCCCGGACAGCGGCTGATATGGAGAGGGGCACTACAAATTCAGACCAGAGTCCTCTCCCCTCTGGAAGACTGAGATCTGAATTCGGAGCGTCCCACTCCATATCAGCCACAGAGAGCGCAGCAGTCAGTACTGCTCATGACTGCAGCGCCGCCAGTGTTGGCCTGTGCACACGGGTTTTAAAATTAGTTGTCCTATATTTGGACATTTTAACCCTTTGAAAGCTAGGGAGATTTCCAGTGCATTGCTTCGCAACACCCCCTAACAGCCCCATTTAAATCAATGAGAATGTCTATTTGTCCACAAAGATCCAACAGATAGGCTCCAGAACTGTAATTCTTTAATGTGATATATGAAGCCCTATATGGTCTTTATTCATCAAGGTAACACTTTGAGTGCCAGGATGGTATACAACGCATTAATACCTCCCTGCACTCAAAGGGTTAAAGAGGTGCAATTCTGGAGGAAACAACTGCCCCATAGGCAAGTGTAATGAAAATTCCCACTGATTTCAATTGGGCTTGCACCTATTTCGCTTCATGAATAAAGCCCTAAACAAGCAATTCTGGAGCAAACCACCTGCACCATAGGGGACAAAAAATTATTCCAAAAATTCCAGTGATTAGGAATGCTAGGAGGTCTGGAGACCTTTCTAGAATTCAAGGCGTTCAAAGCCCCTTTTAAATCCGTGGGAATTTTCACTTCTCCCCTGTGGTGCAGTAGTTCAGAACTGCACGTCTTTAGAGTACTGAACTGTAACTTATATGTGTGCTAATGTGTGTGTATTCTGTACATGTGCATGTCTGCTCTGCAGTCATGTACTTTGCTGGGAACTTTGTCCTGTGGATTCCCTCTGGTGCCGCTGGGGGAGATAAATGACGCGATGTGTGGCAAAATGGGATGTGGCTTAATTGTGAATGGGGCAGGGCTTAACATACATGCACAAAGTAAGAGGAATGGGATGGGGAAGGAGGAGAAGTGGGTGGGGAGTGGAAGGAACAGACTGGGAAGGAGTAGAGGTGGGCAGAGTTTGATTAAAAACACTGCACATCTGGAGAATCAGCCTCTGCTCCGGAGAACTGGTTATCAGCAGCAAAAAACAGACTCTCCGGGGCAAATCTGGAGAGTTCCTAGCTATGTTCATGCATACCTCCCAAGTGTCGCTCTAGGAGGAACAGTATGTCTTTGAGACTCAAAACCCTCTTTCTCACCCTGCTGTTCTTCTGTTTAGGAGATCAGACTGTGTGGTGTGTATATAGGTTTATAACCCTGGTGTCCTTGTGTTTAGTAGATCAGACTGTGTGGTGTGTATATAAGTGTACCAGATTGCTCCACAGCAATAAAACTCACATGAATGTTTGTATAAAGTTCAGTATATGTGTTTTTAACCCTTTGAGTGCCAGACGGGTACGCAAAGCATTGCAAAACAATGTGTTGCGTACCCCTCTGGCATTCAAAGGGATAAATTACTCTGTGTAATTAAAATACTCTGATATATATATATATGTATACGTCAGTATATAACATTGGGGAATAAGTACAAGAGGAGGAAATTAAGACCAAAGTTACCGGGAAATGAGAAATAAGAAGCAGGCTTTTAAACTGTTGAAGTCAGAAAGGTCAGATGCAGCTTTAAAAATTATAAAGAATATAAAATATTCATACAAGCAATTAGGCTAGCTAAAACTGAAAATGAGAAAAGCAGTTTCCAAAGAGAGCAGGAAAAATACTAAACAATTCTACAGGTATATAAATAACAAAAAGATTAAAGGGACACTAATGTCCCATAAATAAAATCTTCTAGTTTTGCAGAGATTAAAATAATAAACTACGTGCCACAAATCCTATCTCTCAAACCTTTTGAGATATATTTGCATTGAAAGTTCCCCCTCCCTCCCCTTCTCCTGACGTCAGCATCTAGCTGACAGCAGGAGATCCCGGTCCGGAGACCAGCTGGCAGCTCTGCAGCAGAGCCAAAATCTCGTTATTTCAAAAGAATTACTTCACTGGAAAGGTCTACAAAGTGTGCCTGGTTTGCAAGCACACTTTTTAGACCGTTCCAATGAAGTCATTCTTTTTAAATAATGTGATTTTGGCTGTGCTGAAGAGCCTCCTCGAGTCGTACAACTTGAATCTACTGCTGTCAGCTTTACAGCTGACATTAGGAGAAGGGGAGGGAGGGGGGACTTTGAATGCCTATATCTCTCAAACCATAGCGGTTTGAGAGACAGGATTTGTAGCACGTAGTTTATTATTTTAATCTCTACAAAACTAGAAGAAAACCCTTTAAGGTTGATACCGGTCTTCTTAAGGCTGAGATGGGTAAACTGATTAATGAGAATAAGACTATGGCTGACACCTTCAACACATCCTTTTCTTCTGTATATGCAAAGGAAGCAACAAAAGTGTACATGGCTGTCAAGGTTTTGCTGAGCTGCTCCCATTCTGCCTATTGATTCTGCTGTCTGAGCTAACCTAATGCTCTGCCATCCACTGCTGCTGTCTTCTGAGTTTCTGGCTCAGGCTGAATCAGTGACCTCTCTGATTACTCACCTGACTGTTATCAGCCAACCCTTCCAGGGTATTTATAGTAGCTTGGCTCTCTTCCTCATTGTCCTTGTGTTTGTTTGCTGACCTGTTGCTGCTGGCTGCTGTGGATTTTGCTGTGTTCCAGACCCTTGGCTTGTTCCAGACTTAGCCGACTTCTGTGCTTCTGACCCATGGATTGTTCCTGACATCGCAGACTTCTGGTTTCCTGACTCCGTGTCACGGTTTACAGGAATAAACCAGGAGTCAGTACGGTAAAGTACCGTATTTTATTAGAATAATACCAGTAATGAACATAAACAGATAACACACAGAGGGGGATCAAACAGACAAGCACTGTATCAGAAATAGCAGTCTGCCAATAGATCCACCACACTGTCCAAGACTAGGCCTCAGCCCACTGGAGCCTCAAGGTAATTCAGAATGCCCAAAGAACTAGCACTGACTCAGCCTGCAGTCAGTCTAGGAGTCTGATAGAGCCCCAGGTCCGCACTAGGATGGGTGTCTGTGGAGCAGGGACCAACACATGGAGGAAACAGACAAAGCCCCCTAGTCAGCACCAGAAAGGATAGTCAGACAAATCGGGTCATACACGGAGCAGGTAGTCAACCAGAGCCACAGGTTTGCACCAGATAGGATATCCACTGAAGGGCTGGTATACTGGAAGCACAGTGGACAGAGCCCCAAGTCAACACCAGAGTGGGTAGTCAGACAAGCCAGGTCATACTCGAAGCGGGTAGTCAGCCAGAGCCACAGGTTTGCACCTGAAAGGATGTCTAAGCCAAATCGGAAAGCACAAGGAGAATGGTCAGACAGAGCCACAGGTCAGCACCAGAATGGATGGACAGACAGGCTGGGTCATACACAGTTCAGGTAGTCAGCCAGAACCACAGGTCCACACCAGATTGGGTGTCCACTACACAATGGGAGCAGGCAAAAGTGTAGTCAGACAGAGTCACAGGTCAGCACCAGAATGGATGGTCAGACAAGCCAGGTCATACACAGAGCCCAAGGGAAACAGAACTGTATTGTACAACAACGCAAGGGCAACTGAGTCAGGACTCAGGCAGTCCTTTAAACCCCTCCTCAGGCAGTAGGTAGGAGGAGCAGCTCAGAGGGAGAAAGTAGGTAGGAGGAGACTACAGGAAGGAAACACATAAACAGAGGCCTGCTGCATGCTTGAAGCCTCGCACCTGCAGATGACGCTGAAACCAAGGTAAGCTGTAACACTCCGGCTCGGCTGAATACCTGTCTTGGTTCCTGACCCTGGTGTGTCTTTGGTTTATGCTCTTAGATCATGCTTCTATTTTTGTTGCACTAATAAAGGTGTATTGCATTTTAACTTTTTGTGTCCTGTCTGGTTCCTGGTCCCTAACAATGGCTTACTGAGGACAAAGTCCAAAAGAGACTGGAAAAGTATATAGTGAATAAAGCACTGGACTTAATGATATACACCAAAGGGCAAATAAGGAACTTAGTTCAGTAATAGCAAGACCATTATATTAAATACTTATTGATTCGATTTCATCCGGCATAGTGTCCTGTTATTGGAGGAAAGCTGATGTAGTACCATTATTCAAAAAGAGGGCAAGGTCTAAACCAGGAAATGACAGACCTGCTTAACTTCTGTAGTTAGTAAGCTATTAGAAGGGTTACTGACTGACAGTATTTAGGACTATGTGATGACCTAGAATATTATTAGTAGGAGCCAGTGTTGTTTTATGAAAAAATAGATAATGTCAAACTAATTTACTTAAATTTAACAAATGGGTAAGTAATAATTTGGACAATGAAAGTGCTGCTGATATAGTACACTTGGATTTTGCAAAAGCCTTTGACACTATGCCTCACTTACTGTATAAATGAAAAGGCTTTGGTTTGGAAGGTGATATCTGGTTAAATGATAGATGGCAGAGAGTTGTTGTTGTCACGGTCCCAGCAAGGAAACACAGGACAAGTACTTCAAGGTAACACCAACTTTATTAAGGCAGCAACAATACAGAAATATCACAAGACAGTATATAAATATACAAGAGTAAAGAGAAGCGCACAACGGAGCAAGTGACAACTACCAGGAATAGAAGACTGCTACCGTGTGATTCTCTAGATAACTGTATCCCAGCAATGGAACTAGGAGAGTCTGCAATACCACAGGTCCGCACCTGGGAGAAGCCAGACAGAGATGAGGGTAACCAAAGTCCCAGGCCCACACCTGGGAGAGCCAGCAACTGGGAAGGCACCAGGAAAGAGTCTGCCAGAGCCACAAGCCTGCACCAGGTTGGATATCTAACTGAACGGAAGGCCACACTCAAGGTAGTTATATAGAGCCACAGGTCAGCGCTAGATAAGGTTGTTAGCCAAGCCAGGGGTGCTTCTAATCTCAGCTTGTTACCTGTATAAAAGACACATGTCCACAGAAGCAATCAATCAGATTCCAAACTCTCCACCATAGCTAAGATCAAGGAGCTACCCAAGGATGTCAGGGACAAGATTGTAGACCTACACAAGGCTGGAATGGGCTACAAGACCATCGCCAAGCAGCTTGCTGTGAGAAGGTGACAACAGTTGGTGTGATTATTTGCAAATATAAAAACACAAAATAACTGTCAATCTCCATCGGTCTGGGGCTCCATGCAAGATCTCACCTTGTGGAGTTTCAATGATCATGAGAATGGTGAGGAATCAGCCCAGAACTACACGGGAGGATCTTGTCAATGATCTCAAGGCAGCTGGGACTATAGTCACCAAGAAAACAATTGTTAACACATTATGCCATGAAGAACTGAAATCCTGCAGCTCCCGCAAGGTCCCCCTGCTCAAGAAAGCACATGTACAGGCCCGTCTGAAGTTTGCCATTGAACATTTGAATGATTCAGAGGAGAACTGGGTGAAAGTGTTGTGGTCAGATGAGACCAAAATAGAGCTCTTTGGCATCAGCTCGAATCACCGTGTTTGGAGGAGCAGGAATGCTGTCTATGACCCCAAAAACACCATCCCCACCGTTAAACATGGAGGTGGAAACATTATGCTTTGGGGGTGTTTTACTGCTAAGGGGACAGGACAACTTCACCTCATCAAAGGGAAGATGGACAGGGCCATGTACCGTCAAATCTTGAGTGAGAACCTCCTTCCCTCAGCCAGGGCATTGAAAATGGGTCGTGGATGGGTATTCCAGCATGATAATGACCCAAAACACACGGCCAGGGCAACAAAGGAGTGGCTCAAGAAGAAGCACATTAAGGTCCTGGAGTACTGATAGACAATAAACCACAGAAGTACACAGTGTCACTCAGCTGCTGCAAAAGCAAATAGGGTACTGTCCTGTATAAAAAGGAGTACAGATGGACGGGATGGCAATATAATTCTACCTATATATAAATCCTTGGTAAGGCCTTATGGAGTTCAGTTTTGGGCACCAGTTCTTTAAAAAAACAATATGGAACAGGAAAAAGTGAGGAGATATGCAACAAAACTGATAAAGAGATTAGAGGATCTGAGTTATAAAGAGAGACTAGCTAAACTGGGTTTGAAGAGACGTCTATGGGGTGATTACTTTTTTAAAATATATACTATACTACTGAGCAAAGAACAAGATGTTATCCATTAAAACTAGAGGAAAGGCTCTTTTGACTAAAACAAAGGCAGGGATTTTTTTACAGTAAGGGCAGTAAAGTTATGGAATTCTCTGCCTTGGGATGCTGTGTTTGCAGATACTGGATCTGCTTTCAAAATAGTAATGGATACCTGTTTAGAACAGAACAATTTTGATAATTATGACAGTTGCCTTCAAAAGCATAAAGGATGTTGATCCAGGGAAATATCCGAATGCCATTTCGAGGCAGAAAAGAGGATTTTAGTCTTACCTGTTAAATCCTTTTTCTTAGTCCATATAGGTTACTGGTAACTTTGGGTAGGCGACCACCCCTTTAAGTAGGCAGGAACAATTCTTGATGGGAATGCTGGGTGGAGCCTAACTCCTCTCCTTAGCTGCATCTAGCCATCCCTCTTCAGAAAGATCTGAGACACTAACTAGTGACTAGGTAGTAAGAAGGGAAAAGAAGACTCCTGTGAGCATAAACCTGAAACAACCCCCACGTTCGGTCACAGGAGAGCCAAGCATGGTCCCTTGACAGAGTGGGAGACCAGTAACCTATATGGACAAAGAGAAAAGGATTTAACAGGTAAGACTAAAATCCTCTTTTCTCTGTCGTTCAATACCATTGAGTTTCCCAGAGGTGGGAAGTAAGGCAAGGACCAGGCTCAGAGCCCCCAAAGTCACCAGAGCCTATAAGAACCATCAGATCATAGACAACCTAACAATAACAATGAAGTGTCAACGGACACAAAAACCTGTGCATAACCACATCAGGGACGTAGCGCAGCACTCAAACTCGAGCCAACTGGGTTCAAAAGTGAAGGAACACAGCGGAGGCAAAAGGAGAACCTAGACAGGCAAAACTGCCTCTAGGATCTTCCATCCCAAGCTGACAAAGGCTGATTCCAGCACATCAACGCGGTGTGCACAGACGATCAAGTAGCAGTCTTGCATAACTGATCAGCTGAGGCTTTATTCTTGTAAGCTCATGATGCCCCAATGGATCTAGTGGAATGAGCTAAAACCCTAAATGGAACAGGCTTCCTCCACAATTCGTAAGCCTTACGAATAGTAGACTTAATCACCTTGGAAGCCAGTCTCCCAGACCTGGGGACCTCAGGGATGATGAACAAGGCGTCAGACTGGTGAATAGATTCAGTGCGGTGCACATAGAACTTCAGGCATCGCACCACATCCAACAAGTAAAGATCCCTTTCCTTGTCGGATGTGGGGTCCGGTCAGAAAGAAGGCACCACGATTTCCTGATTAATGTGGAATTCCGAGACCACCTTCAGGAGAAACTCCTGAGAAGTGTGAAGAACCGCCTTGTCTCTGTGACCAGAAAAAGAGGATTATACTCTTACCTGTTAAATCCTTTTCTCTAAGTCCATACAGGTTACTAGTAACTCTGGGTAGGCGACCCACCCCTTGAAGTAGGCATGAAAAATTCAAGAATTGATTGCAGGGGGTGGAGCCTACCTTCCCTCCTTGGCTGCAGCTAGACAACCAGCTCCAGAAAGATTTGAGACACTAACTATTGACTAGATAGTGAAGGGAAAGAAGACTCCTGTGAGCATGACCCCGAAGGACCCCCACGGTCTGCCACAGGACAGCCAAGCACGGTCCCTTGACAGGGTGGCATACCAGTAACCTGTATGGATTAAGAGAAAAGGATTTAACAGGTAAGACTAAAATCATCTTTTCTCTGTCGTCCAATACAGGTTACTAGAAACTCTGGGATGTCCAACCATTGAGTTTCCCAGAGGCGGGAAATAAGGCAAGGACCAGGAGCAAGGCCCCCAAAGTCACCAGTACAGATATGAACCATCAGATCAGAGATAACCCAACAAAACAACTGAAGTGTCAACGGACACTAAACAGGGGTAACAACACCCCAGGAACTGTTACACAGCACATTGAACTAGAGCCAACAGGGCTCAAAAGTGAAGGAAGCACCAAGAACCGAAGGAAATCCTAGACAGGCAAGACTGCCTCCAGGATTTTCCTCCCAAATCTGGAGTCAGCCGATGCCAGCACATCAACACAGCAGTGCTTCGAAAAGGTGTGCACAGACGACCAAGTGGCCGTCTTGCACAACTGATCAGCGGAGGCCTGATTCTTGTAAGCCCAAAAGGCCCCAATAGATCATTAAGAATGAGCCATGACCCTGAAAGGGACAGGCTTCTTCCTCAGCTCATAAGCCTTACGAATAGTGGACTTGATCCAAGAAGCAATAGTCACCTTGGATGCAGGGCTTCCTGCCCTAGGACCCTCAGGAATGACGAACAGCATGTCTGATTGCCTGATAGACTCAGTGCGATGTACATAAAACTTGAGACAACACACCACATCTAACAAGTGGAGATCCCTCTCTTTGTCAGAGGTGGGGTCTGGGCAGAAAGAGGGCACCACAATCGTCTAATTGTTGTGGAACTCAGAGACCACCTTCGGGAGAAACTCCTAAGAAGTGCAAAGCACCGCCTTGTCCTTGTGACCAAATAGGGTGGTTTACAGGACAGAGCATGTAACTCCGCGACACGGCGGACAGACACAATCGCCAGGAAAAAGGCCATTTTCCACATCAAGAGGCGTAGAGGAATAGTAGCCAAAACGCTGAAAAACGCCCAAAACCAAGTTAAGATCCCACTGTGGAACAGGAATCTTAAAGGCAGGACGAGCATGAGCAACGCCCTGGAAGAAAACCTTGACATCAGGAAGGATGGCAATGCGCATCTGAAAGAAAACAGAAAGCGCAGATGTCTGAACCTTAAGGGAACTCAAACTGAGGCCCTTATCCACACCGTCCTGCAAGAAGGCCATGACCATAGGCAGATCAAAATCCTGAGACGGGTCCTTTTCAGCACACCAAGACAGAAAAGTCGACCAGACACAATGGTAGATCTTGGAAGACACAGGTTTGCGGGCACTGAGCATAGTAGTCACCACCCCAGAAGAAAAACCTGTCTTCTTCAATATTGAAGATTCAATTTCCAAGCCATCAAAGCTAGCCGATGAACATCCTCTTTCCACAGGTAACCCTGTAGAAGAAGATCCGGATGGCAAGGGAGCTGAAATGGCTCCGCCACAGACAGATCCAGAAGCTTCAGAAACAAAGACTGACAAGGCCAGTACGGAGCAATCGGAATAACTGGACAACGCTCCAGTCGTAATTTCAGTAACACCCTGTGCAACACTGGGAGGGGAGGAAAGATGTAGGCCAGAGGGAATAACCAAGAAATGGACATTGCATCTACCGCCAGAGCCAGAGGGTCTCTCCAGAGCAGGACCTCGGTACTTTCCTGTTGTGTCTTGTTACCATCAGGTCGATGTAAGGAAGACCCCATTTCTAAACAATGAGGTTGAACACCTCTGGGTGCAGCTCCCACTCTCCGCTGTCCACTGTGTGTCAACTGAGGAAGTCCACCATAACACTGCCTACACCAGGAATGTGCAATGCGGAAATGGCAGGAACGTGTTCTTCTGCCCAGGACAAAATAGCCTTGACCTCTAACCAAGCAGTGAGACTTCTTGTTCCTCTCTGCTTTTTGATGTAAGCCACGGCCGTGGCATTGTCGGACTCTACTCGGATAGTCTTCCAACTGAGATGTCCAATGTCGAAGGGCATGAAATATTGCCCAAACCTCCAATATGTTGATCGGAAGGAGAGATTCCTCCAGAGACCACCGATCCTGAACACTCAGGTGACCCAGGACCTCTCCCCAGCCGGTGAGGCTGGCATCCGCCGTCACCGTGGTCCATAAGGATAGCAGGAAGGACTTGCCCTTCAGCAGGTTGGAAAGGTCAAGCCACCATGACAAACTCAGTTCCACATGAAGAGAAAGAGACACTGACATCTTCAGAATCGCAGAAACCCTGTGGGCGGACTGGTGAGCCACCTCGTCCGTGAGGAACACCTTGCTCTTCTGAGTGTCAAAGAGAAGGCCCAGGAAGACCAGACACTGGAATGGGATAAGATCTGACTTGTCCAAGTTGATGATCCACCTGTGATGGGTGAGAGCATGAATGCATTTCTGAACCTGCTTATGAAGAAGTTCTGCAGAAGGAGCTTTCAGAAGCAGGTTGTCCAGGTATGGAGTAACTCTGATGCCGTTCCAGTGGAGGACGGACACTAAGGCTCCCAGGACACGGTTGAAGACTTGAGGAGCAGTCGTCAGACCAAATGGAAGAGCTGAAAACTGAAAATGTCCCCTGTCGCTTGTACATCAAAGGTACTGTCAGCTCTCTGGATGAATGCCAATGTGTAAGTACGTGTCCTGAAGATCCAGAGATGCAAGGAATTTCCCTGGGGACATGGCAGCAATCACCATGTGTAGAGACTCCTGGTGATAATGTGTCCAGATCACAAAGGAATTGAGATCCTTTCAATCCGAAATGGGACGACAGCCATGGTCCTTCTTGGAGACCACAAAGAGGTTCGAATAAAACCCCATACCTCTGTCCTGAACTGGAACCGGCTCTAGAACGTCCTTGTCCAGAAGAGCCTGAACAGCATCATCGAACAGACGGCGCTTCTCTGCACCCTGAGGAGTGTGAGAAGGAAGAAAGCGAAAGGGAGGAAGAGAGACGAAAGGGATCCTGTACCCTTCCGTCACCAACTGTAAAACCCATGGGTCCGTCACTGAATCCTCCCAAATGCTGTGATAGTGTCGCAGACGACCACCCACAGCAGGGTGTGGACCCGGGTTCAGTGAGTCATGTTGAAGATGGCTTGGAAGCCTTGGGCTTGGAGGAGACCTTGGGTTTCCATTGTTGTTTGGGCTTGGAAGAGGTACGCGGAGCTGAGGGAACCGTCTGGTTCACTGGACGTGTCTCATTCTGAAAGGAACAAAAATACCGATTACGCTTAAGGGGCAATTTCTTCCTGGGAACCAAGGGTAGAAGAGTACTCTTACCCCCTGTGGCCTCACTGATCAGATCCTTAAGATCTGGCCCAAACAAGTAGGTAACCTGAAAGGGAAGGGAGAGCAATGCTTTCTTAGAAGCAGTGTCAGCAGACCAGATCTTGAGTCTAAGAGCTCGTCTGTATCATGGTGCCTGTGATTGCAGCATTTCTATGTCTATTACCGGTAGGGGGCTCCCATTGGCTGTCTGCCTTTAGCCCTCCTCATATTGCCTATTTAAACTGTGTCTGGGCACCCTTTGGTTGCCCTTTCGTGGTGCCTCTGATTGCATCCACTTCCACTATGCTTAGAAGCTTATTGGGCCTTTTGCTGTGTTCCTGAGTTCCTGATTTCATCCTGTTTCTGAGCCTCCTGTCTGCAGTGCTGGTTCCAGTGCCGGTTCCGGTTGAGTCTTCAGAGGTTGCTGTTTCCTGCTGCCTGTCTTCGTTGCCGCCCCTGATCTGGTTGATCGTCCTTGCTGGTTCCTGTTCGTCTCCTGGCCCGGTTCCTGCGTCTGTGGCGACTTTCTGCTTCGGTCGCTTTGGCTACATTCTCTGTTATTTCCAGCGTGCGGACGCTGGTTCGCTCCACAAGCCTTGCGGATATACTATACTGGTTGTTGGTTACAGCGTGCGGACACTGATTCGCTCCATGAGCCTTGCGGCTATACTATACTGTCTGTTAGTCCCAGCGTGCGGACGCTGGGTTGCTCCACAAGCCTTGCGGCTATACTATTCTGTCTGTTAGTCCCAGCGTGCGGACGCTGGTTCGCTCCACAAGCCTTGCGGCTATACAAAACCGGTTGTTGGTTACAGCGTGCGGACGCTGATTCGCTCCATGAGCCTTGCGGCTATACTATACTGTCTGTTAGTCCCAGCGTCCGGACGCTGGGTTGCTCCACAAGCCTTGCGGCTATACTATTCTGTCTGTTAGTCCCAGCGTGCGGATGCTGGTTCGCTCCACAAGCCTTGCGGCTATACAATACTGGTTGTTGGTTACAGCATGCGGACGCTGATTCGCTCCATAAGCCTTGCGGCTATACTGTCTGTCAGTCCCAGCGTGCGGACGCTGGGTTGCTCCACAAGCCTTGCGGCTATACTATACTGTCTGTTGGTCCCAGCGTGCGGACGCTAGTTTGCTCCACAAGCCTTGCGGCTATACTATACAGTCTGTTGGTACCCAGCGTGCGGACGCTGGTTCGCTCCACCACTAAGCTACCACTATATCTTGTAGGATACCAACGAGCGGGTGTTGGTTCGCTTCATGACCTGTGGGTTAATCTATGTCCTGCTAGAAGGTTCCCAACGTGAGGGCGCTGGTTTACTTGTCTAGTTACGCAGGTAGTCTTACAATTCACTGTGGGCTGTCCAGTCCTAGACAGCTAGTAGTCCTACAGTACATGAGTGATACAGTGTACAGGCTACCAGGGTAAACCACTGATCTTGCAGTCTATCGATTACTATTAGATTGTCATTGCCATCTGACAGCTATTAGATCACTATGATTGATTACTGCTTCCTTGGGCTGCCTTGCCCGGTATATTGGTAAGGCCGGTAGAACCTTACGTAATTCCATCCTGAGGTTGCCTTACCCGGTATTGGCAGGGCCAGTAGAGCCTATATTGGTATTCTTTTGGGCTGCCTTGCCCGGTATATTGGTAAGGCCGGTAGAACCTTTTACATTATTCCATCCTGAGGTTGCCTTACCCGGTATTGGCAAGGCCGGTAGAGCCTGTCTTTAAGCTTTGAGTTAGGCTGCCTTGCCCGGTATTGGCAATACCGGTAGAGCCTACTACTTGGGTTTCCGTTAGGCTGCCTTGCCCGGTATTTTGGCAAGGCCGGTAGAGCCTTTTATTCCTTACTGCTCAGGCTGTCTTGCCCGGTATATTGGCAAGACCGGTAGAGTCTGTATTGTTATAGTCCCTCCATTGGTCATTCTATGTATTGTATGTATGTGTTTAAAATCCTATGGGATTATCTTAATCGTTTCAATAAAGTTGTGTTTTTACCTAACCTTGCGTCTGAGAGTCTTAACAAACCATGACAGTACGAAAGGGCCATGACCTCAGACAACAAGAGTGATGGTAATACACAGAATATCCATTGGAGGATGGATATGCATGAGCAACGTTTGGATCAATTGGCGGTTGCAATCCAAACTATCCTTGAACGCACTGTACTTGCTGACAAGTCTGGAGCTAGCCCGGTGGTCTCGCCAAGTCAGACACCGGAGAATGATACAAGGCCCTTAGGGGCTGCAGTCAAGGGGTTAACGGCTTCTGCACCCTTGCCACTCAGATATGATGGTGACCCTAATCTTTGTAGAGGGTTCATCAACCAACTTGAAATATTTATGGAATTGACGGCACATGTGTTTCCCAATGATCGCATTAAGATTGGGTTCATGATATCCCTGCTGACTGGCAGAGCTTTGGCCTGGGCTAACCCATTGTGGGAAAATGCTAAACCTTGCACTAAGAGTTTCAGAGAATTTGTGCAATCCTTTTGGAGAGTGTTTGAGCCTCCTGGCAGAACCACCTCTGCTGCCAAATGCCTTATGGAGATACAACAGGGCAGGCATACGGTGGGCGACTATGCCATTGAATTTCACACATTGGCAGCAGAGGTAGGGTGGAATAACGAGGCATTGTTGGCAGCCTCAGGGCCTGAATGACCAGATTAAAGATGAGATTGCAGCAAAAGAATTGCCTACTGATCTAGATGACTATATTGAATGTGTTATACTAATTGATTCCAGAATACGTGAGAGACTAACTGCTAGAGATCGCAGGACACGGTCCAAAAACAATGGGGGCAATAGCATATTTTGCCCACCCATCCCTCCCGTGGCATCCAAACCTAGTGAACCAGTACGGGAACCAGGGGAACCGATGCAAGTAGGTTTTACTAGGCTAACCAAGGAGGACAGATTATTTTGCAGGAAACAAGGCTTGTGTTTGTACTGCGGTAAGAATGGGCATTTGCTAAGGTCTTGTCCGGTACGTCCGGGAAAGGAACACACCTAGGGTACCTTGGGGGACAGGCCCTAGGTAGTGTACAATCGTCCCCAGTGTTGGGCACACTGAAACCCACCGTACAGGTGGTACTGTCCTAGGCACAATGCTCAGTGGAAGTTTTCGCTCTGGTTGATTCTGGTGCAGCTGGGTATTTTATGGATAATACCTTTGCTGAATTGCATGGGGTTCCACGAATTGAAAGAGAAACCCCTCTTGCTATTGAAGCAATTGATGGCAGACCCTTAGAACCTGCTCAAGTTACATTTGAAACCATGCCATTATCCATGACTATTGGGGCTCTTCATAGAAAAGAGCAGCAGTTCCAACTTATTAATTCTCCTCACCATGCTGTAATATTGGGATTTCTTTGGTTACAGTTGCATAATCCACAATTTGATTGGCAAAACTACAAAATCTCTGCTTGGTCTCCGTTTTGTATGGACAAGTGCGTCACCCATCCAATTAAGGTCTTGTGCACCTCCCCTGCAATACCAGACGAATACCAGCAGTTTGGCGATGTTTTCAGCAAGGGAGAGGCTGGCACCTTACCTCAGCACAGACCATATGACTGTAGCATTGAATTGCCTCCTGGAGTGGTACCCCCTAGGGGACGCACATACCCATTGTCTTGTGAGGAAAACCAAGCTATGGAAGATTATATTTCTGATGCCCTTGCTAGAGGGATAATAAGGAAATCTACCTCTCCGGCTGGGGCCGGGTTCTTTTTTGTAAAAAAGAAAAATGGTGAATTGAGACCATGCATTGATTACCGTGGTTTGAATAAGCTGATGGCTAAGAACGCTTATCCGATACCACTCATCACCGAGCTTTTTGACAGACTTAAGGGTTCCTCGATTTTCACCAAATTGGACCTACGGGCTGTATACAATTTGATTCGAATCCGAGCCAGTGATGAGTGGAAAACTGCCTTTAACACTAGATCTGGGCACTATGAATATCTAGTCATGCCATCTGGTCTGTGTAATGCACCCGCAGTATTTCAGGAACTGATCAATAACATTCTCAGAGATATGTTACAGTCATGTGTCGTGGTGTACCTTGACGATATACTTATTCACTCCAAAAATTTGTCGCAACACATTAAAGATGTGTCTGAAGTATTGCTACGGTTACGTAAAAATAAATTATATTGTAAATTGGAGAAATGTGAGTTTCACAGAACTAGTGTGCCATTTTTAGGGTTCATAATTGGCAAAGAAGGCATTGCTATGGACAAAGAAAAATTGACAGCAGTCCTACAATGGCCACGGCCTAAGAGTCTTAAAGCCATCCAGCGATTTTTGGGCTTCGCTAATTATTATAGGAAGTTTATTAAGAACTTCTCTTCCATTGTTAAACCATTTTCTGACCTTACGCATAAGGGCGCTAATCCATCCCTTTGGCCAGCGGTTGCTGAGGAGGCCTTTGAAAAATTGAAGTTGGCTTTTGCTGATGCTCCTGTGTTATCCCACCCCAACCCATTACTTCCGTTTACGTTAGAGGTTGATGCCTCAGATATTGGGGTCGGGGCAGTACTTTCTCAACGACACATTAAAGGTGGAACACTCAGACCCTGTGGGTTTTTCTCTAAAAAGTTGACCGGAGCTCAAAGCCACTATGAGATAGGGGGCAGAGAATTATTGGCCATTATCCTCGCTCTTAAGGAATGGCGTCATCTACTTGAAGGCACAAAAATTCCTGTTTTAATCCTGACGGATCATAAAAATCTGACTTATCTCTCTGAGGCCAAGAGATTGTCCTTTCGCCAGGCCATATGGGCACTGTTCCTATCCCGATTCAATTTCATTGTATCATATTTACCGGGATCTAAGAATGTTAGGGCTGATGCACTGTCAAGACAATTTGAGGCCGAGATTGACAGAGAGGAGGCACCAGCACCTATCATTCAACCCGATCGAATATTGGCTACTATACGTACTAGTATCACTTCACCATTAGGGGAAGAGATCTTGGCCTCTCAGGCCTCTGCTCCCCATGAAACCCCAGTGGGCAAATGTTATGTCGCTGAACCATTTCCTACTCGATTACTTGAAACGTACCATTCCTCTAAGGCTGCGGGACATATTGGCAGAGACCAATTGTTATGGTCCCTTTCTCAGTTATTTTGGTGGCCTTCTATGAGAACAGATTGTGCAGATTTTACTAATGCCTGTGCCACCTGTGCCCGTGCTAAAACCCCTAGACATCTTCCGGTGGGCTTGCTTCAACCGGTGCCTAATGGTGAACGCCCCTGGTCTCATGTTTCCATTGACTTTATGGGAGAATTGCCCATGTCTAGAGGGTATTCCTTTATACTGATGGTGGTGGACAGGTTTTCTAAAATGGCTCATTTCGTGCCCCTCCGTGGCCTTCCCTCGGCTAAAGAATTGGCAATGGTGTTTGCCAGAGAAATATTCCGGTTGCATGGAGTTCCCAGAGTACTGGTGTCCGATAGGGGGAGCCAGTTCGTGTCCAGGTTTTGGAGGGCATTTTGCGAACAGATGGGCATACAGCTATCCTTTTCCTCTGTTTATCACCCCCAGACCAATGGAGCCGCTGAACGGGCAAATCAGGGTTTGGAACAGTTTCTACGCTGTTTTGTTACTGACCATTATGACAACTGGGCCGACTTGTTGCCTTGGGCAGAGTTGGCTAGGAACTGTGCGGTCAACTCTTCATCCAGGAGCTCTCCGTTTCTGATTAATTATGGGTTTCATCCCTGTTTGCTCCCGGATTCCTTTCAGACACAACATATTCCAGCTCCGTTCCACATGGGCATAAGTTCAGAGGGCACTTGGTCAGTCATTCCAGCGCTATGCCAATCGCAGAAGGCTTCCAGCGGTTTCCTTTCAGGTTGGGGACAGAGTGTGGCTTTTCTCTAGGAATCTTAAGCTTCAAGTCCGATCTAATAAGTTGGCACCTCGGTTCATTGGTCCTTACAGAGTTATTCGTAAAATTAACCCTGTTTTCTATGTTCTGGACATACCTGCATCTATGCGCATTCATAATGTGTTCCATGTGTCTCTTCTTAAACCTCTCGTATGCAACCGTTATACTACTACACCTGTGGTGCCAGGGCCTATCGAGGTCGAGGGCCAGGAGGAGTATGAGGTACAGAGCATCACTGATTCCCGAAGGCTTAGAGGAAGGGTACAGTATTTGGTGCATTGGAAAGGATATGGTCCTGAAGACTGATCTTGGGTGGATAGTAAGGACCTTCATGCACCCAGGTTATTACAGCCCTTTCATGCTAAATACCCTCAGAAACCCAGACCCTATTCTAGGAGAGGCGGTCTTTGAAAGGGGGGTACTATCACGGTGCCCGCGATTGCTGCATTTCTATGTCTATTACCGGTAGGGGGCTCCCATTGGCTGTCTGCCTTTAGCCCTCCTCATATTGCCTATTTAAACTGTGTCTGGGCACCCTTTGGTTGCCCTTTCGTGGTGTCTCTGATTGCATCCACTTCCACCATGCTCAGAAGCTTATTGGGCCTTTTGCTGTGTTCCTGAGTTCCTGATTTCATCCTGTTCCTGAGCCTCCTGTCTGCAGTGCTGGTTCCAGTTCAGTCTTCAGAGGTTGCTGTTTCCTGCTGCCTGTCTTCGTTGCTGCTCCTGATCCGGTTGATCGTCCTTGCTGGTTCCTGTTCGTCTCCTGGCCCGGTTCCTGCGTCTGTGGCGACTTTCTGCTTCAGTCGCTTTGGCGACATTCTCTGTTGTTTCCAGTGTGCGGACGCTGGTTCACTCCACAAGCCTTGCGGCTATACTATACTGGTTGTTGGTTACAGCGTGCGGACGCTGATTCGCTCCATGAGCCTTGCGGCTATACTATACTGTCTGTTAGTCCCAGCGTGCGGACGCTGGGTTGCTCCACAAGCCTTGCGGCTATACAATACCGGTTGTTGGTTACAAAGTGCGGACACTGGTTCGCTCCATGAGCCTTGCGGCTATATTATACTGTCTGTTAGTCCCAGCGTGCGGACGCTGGGTTGCTCCACAAGCCTTGCGGCTATACAATACCGGTTGTTGGTTACAAAGTGCGGACACTGGTTCGCTCCATGAGCCTTGCGGCTATATTATACTGTCTGTTAGTCCCAGCGTGCGGACGCTGGGTTGCTCCACAAGCCTTGCGGCTATACTATTCTGTTAGTACCAGTGTGCGGACGCTGGTTCGCTCCACAAGCCTTGCGGCTATACAATACTGGTTGTTGGTTACAGCGTGTGGACGCTGATTCGCTCCATAAGCCTTGCGGCTATACTATACTGTCTGTCAGTCCCAGCTTGCGGATGCTGGGTTGCTCCACAAGCCTTGCGGCTATACTATATTGTCTGTTGGTCCCAGCGTGCGGACGCTGGTTCGCTCCACAAGCCTTGCGGCTATACTATACAGTCTGTTGGTACCCAGCTAAGCTACCACTATTTCTTGTAGGATACCAACGCGCAGGTGTTGGTTCGCTTCATGACCTGTGGGTTAATCTATGTCCTGCTAGAAGGTTCCCAACGTGAGGGCGCTGGTTTACTTCCTTGTCTCGTTACGCAGGTAGTCTTACGATTCACTGTGCGCTGTCCAGTCCTAGACAGCTAGTAGTCCTACAGTACATGAGTGATACAGTGTACAGGCTACCAGGGTAAACCACTGATCTTGCAGTCTATCAATTACTATTAGATTGTCATTGCCATCTGACAGCTATTAGATCACTGTGATTGATTACTGCTTCCTTGGGCTGCCTTGCCCGGTATATTGGTAAGGCCGGTAGAACCTTACATAATTCCATCCTGAGGTTGCCTTACCCGGTATTGGCAGGGCCGGTAGAGCCTATATTGGTATTCTTTTGGGCTGCCTTGCCCGGTATATTGGTAAGGCCGGTAGAACCTTTTACATTATTCCATCCTGAGGTTGCCTTACCCGGTATTGGCAAGGCCGGTAGAGCCTGTCTTTAAGCTTTGAGTTAGGCTGCCTTGCCCGGTATTCGCAATACCGGTAGAGCCTACTACTTGGGTTTCCGTTAGGCTGCCTTGCCAAGGCCGGTAAAGCCTTTTATTCCTTACTGCTCAGGCTGTCTTGCCCGGTATATTGGCAAGACCGGTAGAGTCTGTATTGTTATAGTCCTTCCATTGGTCATTCTATGTATTGTATGTATGTGTTTAAAATCCTATGGGATTATCTTAATCGTTTCAATAAAGTTGTGTTTTTACCTAACCTTGCGTCTGAGAGTCTTAACAAACCGTGACAGTCTGGCCACCACAGACATGGTGGAAATCCTGACCACCAAACGGATTGCATCAAATAAGGCAGCAGAAACATAGTGCTGCGAGAAGGCACAACTTATCCGAAGTAGGAACATCCTGATGGACAGCCAGGGTGAGCTGTTTAGTCCAGACCACAATGGCCCAGTTCACCCATGCAGCAGCGAATGCTGGATGCATGGCATAACCAGCAGTGGCAAAAATGGGCTTGAGGGAGACCTCCAGTTTCTTGTCAGTCCAGTCCTTCAGAGCAGACACATCTGAAACTTGTAAGGCAGTAGACTTCGATAGCCTGGAAATAAGAGCATCCTCTTTGGGAGGCTGAACCCACTGAGTAAGCGCGGCATCAGAAAAGGGATAAAGCTTGGCAAATTTCTTGGACACAGAGGGTTTCCTGTCCAGGGATTTCCACTCCTCAGACACAAGGCGGTCAAGAGTGGGGTTAAGTGGAAAGTAAGTAAGGGGCTTTTTAGGCTCCTGAAACACATCAGAGGGGTCAGAAGGAACTAAGGGAATGTTAAGAGTAGTCAAGACATCCCTGATCAGGCCCACAGCGGACGGCTCAGGATCAGCCTCAAAAGGATCCCCACAGCAGAACATTCCTCAACATCTGAATCTACCAGCAGTTCCTCTTCAGAAGAATCTGAAGCCTCAGGTTCTCCCTGAGGTTTGGGCAGGGAAAACTTGACTGAGGAGGGGGCCAGCCAAGAATGAAAGACCCCCCTGTAACTGGGATGGAAAGAGTTGCCATGTGGCCCTAGCAGCAGCCTTGAACTCTTGCACCCAAGCTGGCTCTAATGCATGGCTGGAGGTCCCTGGAATACTTTCAGGGACATCAGAATATGCTGAGCATAAGTGACCTGAGAATTCTCTAGGTAGCCCTGAATGACAGGAAGTGCAGTGCACAATGGAGGATACAGAGACCCCTGCCTCCTTAGTCTTAGGTCTGGCCCCAAGCTCCAGCGGTATAGACATTCTCACAGTGTCAAATAACCTTACTGTATTAGAAATCACCCAATTGTAGTGTGTAGGATTATAGTTTCACCCCAGAAATCGCTAAAATAAACCTATCTGGTAGACAAAGAGTTAATCAGCAGAGGAGAGAAGGAGTCCAAGCCCTGCATAGGATATTTGTTCTGAAAATAGCACAAAATGGTTGCCTCGTCAGGAGCCAATCAGAAACTAGCGCACGAAGCAAGCGCTCATGGGAAATGTAGTTTTCCCAGAAAAGTACCCCAAACAGTGGCCGAAGTCCCCTGAGCCCCCCAACACACTAGAAACATGATGATAGAGCAAGGACAGACAAGTAAAATGAGCCATCTCTGAAGTCGCTAGGTTAAATGGTTGCAGAGATATGTCCCACACAGTACAGTCCCATAGAAGTGAATGGAGGAATGGCGTCTATGCGATAAAGCGCACCCAAATTTTACAAAATTGAAAGTGTAAAACTAAAATATCTAAAAACATCACTAGAACCCAAAAAACACTAAACCAGTAGGAAAAGTATTAGAACCCCCCCCCCCCAAAAAAAAAAAGCCAATCCAAGCTAAAGGATTAAGTTACCACATAAACCTGCTCCAAAACACCCAACAGACATACACATAGACCCAATGAGTGCAGGAGTGTGCAATAGGAACTCCAAATGAAAACACCCCTGTGCGGAGGGGTACTGTGGGACAAGTGGACCTGCAGCACTCAAAGGGTTGCTCATCTTTCCTGCAGATCTTCTGTCTTCAGATTACCACGTTTAAAGAAGAAGCCTCGGTGGGCGACTCCTGAGGGAAGAACTTGTAACCAAAATTTTCCCCTCAGGGTTTAAGGTCCACAAAAGGCACCTGGTCACTGAGCTAGCCACATCTAATGGCATTGTTAGTTATGGTAATCCGCCAAATGGTGGTATTTCATATCTAACAAAAAAATGAAAAACTTCTAAAGCTATAGCAGAACTGTTCTCTTGCCTGTGTTATCTTCACCAAGGAACATTCCATGGGATTGACATGGCATCCACTTTCATAGCTAGAGGGTCCCTCCAGCAGAACAGAACAGCAGAACCTTCTGATTGTGCCTCGTTGCCATCAGATCGATGCAAGGAAGTCCCCACTTCTGAACAATGAGGTCGAACACTTCTTGATTTATTTGTCTACTCCATGAATATGAACTGCGGATATGGCAGGAACATGTTCTTCTGCCCAAGTTAAAATAGCTTTGACCTCTAACCAAGCAGCGAGACTTCTTGTACCGCCTTGCTTGTCGATGTAAGCCACGGCCGTGGCGTTGTCGGACTGGTCTCTGACCAGGCATCCTTCCATGGGATTTGTCCAGTGGCGAAGAGCATGAAATATCACCTGAAGCTCCAACACATTGATGGGTAGGAGAGATTCCTCCCGAGACCACCAACCCTGGGCATTTCTGTGACCCAGGACTACTCCCCAGCTGGAGAGGCTGGCATCCTTCATCACGGTAGTCCTGAAGGATATCAGGAAAGGACAACCCTTCAGTAGATTGGAGATTTTGAGCCACCACGACAGGCTCAGCTCCACGTGAAAGGGAAGAGACATCTTCAATAGATCCGGCTGACCCCTGCACACTTGGATCACAAACCTCTGAAGTTCCCTGGTGTGAGCCATGGTAAACGGAACAACTTCTATGGTGGATATGAACTTCCCCACTAGGGAGGTCAGCTTCTTGGCCGGAACTGGATCATGAGCCAAAACAGCAGATACCTTGTGGATGAGCTGGTGAGCCATTTCGTCTGTGAGAAACACCATGCCTAGTTTGGTGTTGAAGAGGAGACCCAGGAAGACTAGCCTCTGAGATGGCACAAGACTTCTCCATGTTGAGGATCCATCCGTGATGTGTCAGAGCATGAATGCAGTCCTTGACCTGCTGACGAAGGAGTTTTGGAGAAGGGGCCTTCAGAAGCAAGTCATTTATGGAGTGACTCTGATGCCGTCCCTGCAGAGGGTGGCTACCAATGCCCCAAGATGCGATTGAAGGCCTAGGGAGCTGTAGTCAGACCAAAAGGAAGAGCAGAAAACTGAAAATGTCCTTGGTTGCAAGCAAACCGGAGGTACTGGTGGCTCTCTGGATGGATGGCAATATGCAGGTATGCATCTTGAAGGTCCAGACAAGCGAGGAACTCCCCAGAAGACATGGCCGCGATCACAGTCCATAGGGACTCCTGGTTTTAATGAGTCTTGACCACAAATGAACTGAGGTCCTTGAGGTTTAGAACTGGACAAGAACCGCAGTCTTTCGTGGAAACCACAAACAGGTTGGAGTAAAAACCCAAACCCATCTCCAGCGTATGAACTGGTTCCAGAACCTCCTTGTCCAAAAAAGGTCTGGATAGCACAGTGGAATAGACGGTGTTTCTCAACTCCCTGAGGATTGTGAGAAGGAAAAAAACCTGAACAGGGAAACAGATGCTAAAGGGATCCTGTACCCTTCATACACAACCTGCAAAACCCTCGGATCCACCACTGTGTCTGTCCAGACACTGAGGAAGTGGCGCACATGACCACCCACAGGCGCATGGGAACCGGGGTTCGGCCGGTTTGGAAGCCTTGGGCTTGATGGAGGACTGTTTGTCCCTCCATTGTTGTTTGGGCATGGAGGAGGAGCGCGGAAACTGGGAAACCGTCTGGTTCGAGGCACGCACCTCAGCCTGAAAGGGACGAAAAAGCTGATTTATCTTCACTGGAGGCTTCTTCTTAGCTACCAATGGCAGTAAAGTACTCTTACCCCCTGTGGCCTCACTAATGAGGTCCTTAAAGGGGAACTACCACCCCTTAAAAACTTAACCTGTGCTGATTCTTCATCTGGCGACTAGCTGCTTAGTAGCGCTAGTCGCCAGAAATATTACCCGGTTCTGAAGATTTCTGCCTTTTTCGGACGGTCACTGGAACAGGAAGCACGGACGTGTCTTCACAGTGACGTCCGTGCGCCTGCGCTGTCAGTCCCTTTTGAACCGCGCGGTGCAAAAGGGACTGACAGAGCAGGCGCACGGACGTCACTGTGAAGACACGTCCGTGCTTCCTGTTCCAGTGACCGTCCGAAAAAGGCAGAAATCTTCAGAACCGGGTAATATTTCTGGCGACTAGCGCTACTAAGCAGCTAGTCGCCAGATGAAGAATCAGCACAGGTTAAGTTTTTAAGGGGTGGTAGTTCCCCTTTAAGCTCTGGCCCAAACAGAAAAGTACCCTGAAAAGGTAATGAAAGCAAGGCCTTCTTTGAGGTAGTGTCTGCAGACCAGATCTTGAGCCAAAGAGCCAGTCTGGCGACCACAGATGTGGTAGAAACCCTAGACACCAAGCGGATGGCATAAAAAATAGCAGCAGAAACATAATGCTGAGCCTCAGAAATGTTGGCAAGGAGTCACAACATTTCAGCAGTAGGAGTATCCTGACGGACAGCAACAGTGAGCTGTTCAGTTCAGACTGCAATAGCCCTATTCGCCCAAGCTGCAGCAAATGCTGGGCACAAGGAAGTTCCAGCTGTAGCAAAGATGGTCTTCAGCAATGTCTCAAGCTTTCTGTCAGTCCAGTCCTTAAGGACAGAAGCGTCCGCCACAAGCAGAGCAGTAGACTTAGAAAGCTTAGAAACTGTTGCATACATCTTAGGTGGATTAGCCTACTGAGCCAAAGCCACTTCAGAAAAAGGGTATAACTTAGCAAACCTTTTAGAAACAGAAGGCTTTTTGTCAGGACTTTTCCACTCATCAGACGGTCAAGAGTGGGGTTAGATGGAAAACAGGTTAACTGCTTCTTAGGCTCCTGGAACATATCAGAGGGGTCTAAGGGAGCCTCTGGGACCAAAGGAATGTTTAGCATGTTTAGCACTGCCCTGAAGGATCAGGATCAGCCTCAAAGGGGTTCCCAAAGAATTGGGAAGAGACCACCGCAGAACATTCCCCTCATCGGAATCCACCAGTAGTTCCTCTTCAGAGGAGTCAGAAACATCAGGTACACCCTGCGGTTTTGGTAGGGAAGACCTGACAGGAGTAGGGGGCTGCCAAGACTGGAAGACCCCCTGCAATTGTGATGGAAGGAATTGTAAGGCAGACCTTAGGTCTCTAGTAGTGGCCTTAAACTCTTGCATCCAAACTGGCTCTTGTGCATGGCTGGAGGTCCCTGGGGGAGACGCCGGGGGCAGCAGCGAATGCTGGGCATAAATGACGTGAATACTTTCTAGGCAACCCTGATTGACATGAGGAGCAGTGAGCAATGGGGGACACAGACACCCCAGTATCCTTATTCTTAGGCCTAGCCCCAACATCCTCACAGTGTCAAAACGTCCCAAGTATAAGGAAACAACCAAATACAGTGTGAATTATTAAAATTTCACCCCAGAAATCGCTAATTTGCACTTATCTGGCAGGCGAAGGGTTAATCTGCTGAGGAGAGAAGGAGAGTCAAAGCCCGCATAGGATACTCGTGAAGAGAAAGCAGAAAATGGCTGCCGTGACGGGAGCCAATCAGAAACAAGCGCACGTAGCAAGTGCTCATGGGAAATGTAGTTTTCCCTAAAAAAGTACCCCAACAGTGCCCGAAGCCCCGTGAGTCCCCCAAAATATAGAGAATGTTGACTGGATGATAGAGTAAGGGCAGACAAACAAAATGAGCCATCTCTGAAGTTGCTACGTTGAGCGGTTGCAGAGATATGTCCCAAACTGTAAAGTTCCACAGAAGTGAATGGAGCATGGCGTCTATGCGGTAAAGCACTCCGGAACTCAAATTTACAAATTTTTACAGTGAGGTAAATATAAGTTGTGAAAACACCACAGAACATATTAAATGTCCATAAAACACCATACCCTGAATGGAAAAGTGTGAAAGACCCCCAAAAAAGATGTCAATTTGGCATACAAATGGTTAATTTACCACAGAAACACTGCTCCAAACCCTCAACAGACATACATACAAACCCAATGAGTGCAGGAATATGTAATAGGAACTCCAAAGGAGTCCTCTGTGCAGAGAGGATGCGTGGGACAAGTGAACCCCAGCACTCAAAGTGTTGCTCACCTTTTCAGCAAGTCTTCTGTCTTCAGATTACCATGTGTAAAGAAAAAGCCTCAGTGGACAACTCCTGAGAAAAGAACTTGTGAAACAAGATTTCCTCCCAGGGCTAAGAGGTCCACCATAGCACCTAGAAACTGAGCTATCTACTAGGAAATGTCAGTAATGGTAATCCGCCTAATGGCAGTATTCCATATCTAACAGAAAACAAAAAAGAAGCTAAAACTATAGCAGAACTGTTCTCTTACCTTGTATCTTCATCAAGGAAGAAATCTTTCTGGAGAGGGATGGCTAGATGCAGCTGAGGAGAGGAGGTAAGCTCCTCCCAGCATTCTCTTCAAGAATTGTTCTGCCTACTTAAAGGGGCGGTCGCCTGCCCAACGTTACCAGTAACCTATATTGGACGACAGAGAAAGGAATTTTTTTACCCTCTTTGGGGAAATGGCTTCAATGTTTTGGGTTTTTTTTGCCTTTCTCTGGATTATTGGGTGATATGGCATGGGCTTAACTTGATGGACATATGTCTTTTGTCAGTCTCATCAACTATGCTGCTATGTTTCTATGTTTAAGTGGTTAATACCATCAGTTAAGTCTGTCATCCTTATATATACAAAAAATATAAAAGTCAGAATAGAAATTAGGAGTGTTATGACAAACAAAGTGATAACAAATTTAAAAAAGTTAACCTTTACAAGTCATGGAAATATAGTCTGCATGTTGGTAATACAAAAGTATCACAATTATCACAACAAAGTTGTGTGAAAAATGCATGAGGAATAACCAACTCAGCAACAAAATATTGAAACAAAGGAATGAGAACAAGCCCATACAAGAAGAATATGAAAATGTGTTTTTTCTGTATCTGTGCTGGTGCTACCCGTGGATCCTTGTTAACTAAATGGAAGTGCCTACCTTGTAAATCTATAGTTTTATTTATACTAAAGTGACCACGTATCCCTTTAAATCATGGATGCTCATAAAAATGTTATTCTGCAGGACTGCACATAAGTCAGTGGGTGTTTTTTTAATGGTTGTCTTTCATTTAAAGGGATATGTGGTCACTTTAATTCATACTCTTTTCTACATTTTATATTTCACTTTTTTTTTAGATTCTTGCATTTTATGTACAAATATTTGTGTGGTCTTTAACTACTTAAAGGTATAATAATGTTTCACAATAAAAGCAGTTCAAATTAATCTTCATAGTATTTGAGCCATACAGAGTGTTATTTCAATACTTTCAGAGTTGTAGTTCAAGAGTAATTGAATGATAAAGTATCCCCCTCCCGCCCCTTTTACCTAGTGTACGCCACCTCCCCTCAGATGTGGAATCTGGTCTTGAGACCAGACAGCTCACAGCTAGGGACAATCTTCTTACTGTAAGCATAAGGAGAACCCTTCCCCCTTGACAGGGTTTTCAGGTTTTTCCCTTATGCTAACTGAAGTGTGTCCCTCTCTGAGATCCATCTGGACACCACCTTTCTGTTCTGAGCAGTGTTACATCAGTACAAGGGGCGGGATGGGAATACTTTATCATTCAATTACTCTTGAACTACAGCTCTGACAGTATTGAAATAACACTCTCCATGGCCCAAATACTATGAAGATTAACCCCTTAAGGACCGGCGGTCCTGGGACATTTCCGTCCCATAATGACCGCATAGGAGCACTTGGACGCGCCGGTACACGTGACCTGTCACGTGTACCGGCGCGTCATTATGAGGCCTGATAGAGATCGCTCCGATCTTCGAGCGGTCAATTTCAGGCCCTATTTTTACTTACAGCACTCCCGGTACAGCGCTGTAAGTAAAAAGTACGTGACGTACTATGACCGTCATCGGTCCTTGAGTATTTCAAGGACCGTGACGGTCCTGGTACGTCAAGGGTCCTTAAGGGATTAATTGGAGCTGCTGTTTTTGTGAAACATTACTATCCCTTTAACGTCAACAAAGAGTTGTAGACCTCATTAGCATTTAACGGGTTAACCATTTGAGTGCCAGAGAGGTATCCAAGGATAACTTCTTTTCACTTGAAGGGTTAAAAGTCCAATTGTAATCAATGAAAATGTTTGGCTCCTATGATGCAGTTGTTTTGAACCAGAATTGTTCCAATTCTTCATCTTCACGGAGCTACATAATTATTTTGACAAGCTGAGGAATGTGTCTCAATTCTGTTTCCTTCACATATAAGATCCAGTACAAGTGATGAGATAGAGCAGCTGACTTCTGCAGTAACACGTGTGTTTTATACACATGAACAGTTTTCTACTCAGTATATAAATAGATGGAGGAAGAGAACATTCAGAAATAGATGGGAAGACAAACAGACATAGATAGACACAAAACTGCATAGAAAGTAGCTGAATGGTGCAAACAGTAAATGCACTGATGAAAATATTGGCCCAAGATTATGACACAGAGAAGCTTGATTCTTGTGTCAGGTCATTGTACGTATAAGGAATCATGGTGGTAGAAATTTTGCTAAAGGTATTATGCAGTCTCCTCTATCATCTATCATTTTAAATGGGAACTTTACTATATCTTACAATGTGATAAAGGTTTGAGCTCCTTATGATGCATTCAAGTATATTGAAGACTCGTGTTTGTTTTGTGACCTAGAGGAAGACTTCACTAGAGATCACCATATACAGAAAACTGCAGATATAATTCAACTGCAGATATAATTCAAAAATATATAGACAGATAAACCCAACTGCTGTATGAGGGGAACATTCCTAGTTCAGTTAACCTGTTAAACAAATTAAGAGCAGGGGACTATTATGGTTGAGAAAGCTTGATCCAAGAGTTCCTCTCTCAATGATATGATAATGGAGCTTTTCTTCACATCCTGGCTTCATATACCACTCAACAAAGCCCTATAATATTTTAACCAAGGGGTTCGCCCAATAGATGGCAACATTTCAATAGAATACTCACCAACTAATGGCAATATCTTATAAGATAAATAAAAAAAATTAAAAGTATACTACATCAGATGTGGAGCTCAAGCAAAGAGCTCCGACATGACGCAGCTCTGAAGCACAGACTGAATAACCAACTGAAACACTGATTATTACCCTTACTGATGAGAGACATATTGCTACTTCAGCTCTCCCTCGGTAAAGCAGATCTTTATTCCTTGCCTACCAAGGAGGATATTATATCATTGTGATGATGTAAAGAACACAGCGAAGCTTGAAATTGGTGCAGTGCAGTCCAATATTATCTCTTTGGGTTCAAGGGTGAAAAGAGATGGAAACAAGGTGGTTCAGTTCTCCTTTATACATGAACAGGCTGTAAGATTTGTAAATCAGCAGGAGAGCATTTTAGACTTATAGTGCTAGGCTGAAAACCTGGAAAATCACCTAAGGCTGGGACCCAAAACCTACTCCTACATGTGCTCTGTAGGGGCTCCCATTTCTACTTTCCGAATAGAAGAAAATAGGTGCTAATCTAAATACATTAACAGTATTATCTCTGCATAAACAATTAACCGAAAAGTGTCTATAGGATAGTCTACAGATGTATTCCAAATTCAAGTTCAGAATTTGATTTCAGGAATTTCACATACAATACCTATATTTTACAGATATGAGCTGGAAGTACATGTTATTTAGAATGACATAACCCAATTTCATTTTTAGTTGTTAGTTTCCTTTTAACACACTCAAGCAAATATGTTTGTTCCAAGAGGCACATAAACATAAGGCTGATTTCCTTTTGTTCAGAAGACCCATTCTAGAGAAGGTAGTGTCCTGACTTATCAACATTAAAATGTCCCAGTCTGTTACTTATGTAAAAGAGTGGTAATATGGACTGATAAACATGTTCCCAGTAGGGTAGTTGAGCAGAGGACTGAATGGTTAGGAAGAAATGTGTTTTTAAAGATTGATCTCTTTGGCTCAGTGATGACTTTGGTCTTCTCTTATTTACCCAATATCCATCAAAATCCTTTTCGACTGACCTTTTGTTGGATCTGAATTCTTTAAAGGGATAATAGTATTTCATTTTAACTTTATTTTATTTTGTAGGCATTAAAAAAACATGAAGAACGATATAAGTCTTATCTCTCAAACCTTTATGGTTTGAGAGATATTCACAAGCAAAGTTTCCCCTCCCGTCCCTTTTACCTAGTGTAAGCCATCTCTTCTCAGATGTGGAATGCAGTCCATAGACCAGACAGATAACAGCAGGGGACAATCTTCTTCCTATGAGAACAATGAAAGCCCTTCCCCCCTTGACAAGTTTTTCAGGTTTTTCCCTTAATTGAAGATTGACCCTCTCTGCAGTCTACCTGGGCACCTCCCTTCTGCTCTGGCTGAGCAGTGTTACATCAGTAAAAGGGGCGGGAGGGGGATACTTTGTCATTGAATTACTCTTGAACTACAACTCTGACAGAACTGAAATAACACTCTCCAAAGTCCAAATACTATGATGATTAATTAGAGCAGCTTTTACTATGAAACATTACTATCCCTTTAAGAGTAGGCTGCCTCATTTTGTTTTAGAACCAGACTTAGGGCTCGATTTAAAGGCAGCCGTTAGTAAAAAAAAATCACTAACGGGTGCGTTAAGTGTCATGTTGCAATTCAAAGATCCGTCTAAAGAACAGCTAACGGCAGTTGCAGAATCCTTACGGCCGATACACTTACGTGCATTCAGACGCATGGAAAAACATACCCCAGAGCTATTCAAAGGCTTGCGGTACTGATAACGGCTGAAAAAAAGACACACCTAACGGCTAAAAGTTAAGACCCACTTTTCTTAGCCGTTAGACACTTTACGGCCAAAACAAAACACCCGTTACATAGGAAAATACACAAAATGCTTACCGCACAACCATGTAAATGGGAAAATTAACCCGTGCAATGCCAAAACAACACAAAAACATGCACACACAACACAAATCACTACACACACAACAACAACCAACACCACAGGGACAACGACACACAAAAAAACACCAGCACAACATGGCACGGAACAATGGGGGTTATCACACAAAGCGGACACCTGCAAATACAAGCTCACCTGGGCAACATCAACACGCGACCTACACCCCACAACTGCACGCCCGCAAATGACACACACAGAACAAGCACAACACACCACATCTTATAACACACACACACCTGCAAACACTTACCTGGACAAAAACAACTCACCATTGGTCAGCACTCACCTCATCACCACACCTACACAACGCCCTAGCAAGTACTTAAAGGGACAACTCAACACACTCACTTGTGGCTTGTTTTCCACTCAGGGAGGGAGAGAGAGAGAGAGATAGATAGAGATAGAGAGACAGATAGATACAGATAGATAGAGACAGAGAGAGCAAACAGTATGTTGGGTTACATATTGTTGCGAAGGCTGCGGAGAAGGCGTGCAAGGGAGAGAGCTGGGGAACATCAGCAACCTCCAAGCACGCCTGATCAACAGCCTCCACCTGTTGCAAGTGAGGAGGCTCCGGCTCAGCAGCCACACAGGAGTCCATCCCCACCTGGAGGGCAGAGGATGCATAGACGACCACCAAGGCCCAGGGTATACCGCCCAAGGGTCACCCTCTTTGGAATGACCGATGATGAGGTAATTGATCGCTACAGGTTGAGGCCTGACAGCATCATTGCCTTGTATGAGGTCATCAAGGAGCAGGTGGATCCCATCTACATCCACAACCATGCCCTAACTGGCCTGCAGAAACTACTCTGTGCCATACACTTCATGGCAAGTGGGGCCTTCCAGTCCACTGAGGGTTACGCATCTGGCATGTCACAGGCCACATTCTCCAGGGTGCTGGCCCAGGTCCTGCCAGCCCTCAAAAGCAAGGCCAGTACCTATATACATTTTCCCACCACCGACATGGACTGGATACACGTCAAGCAGGCCTTTTACGCCAGGGGAGGCATGCCCAGGGTCATGGGTGCTATAGATTGCACCCATGTCCGGATTAAGGCCCAGCACGTGACGCACAGATATTCATCAACAGGAAGAACTTTCACTCCATCAACGTGCAGATGGTGTGTGACAGCCATATGAGGATAATGAATGTCTGTGCAAAGTATCCTGGCAGCTCACATGACTCCTACATTCGCCAAAACTCCTCAGTCCACAGAGATTTCGAGAATGGAACTTTTACAGGGGATGGCTTTTGGGTGAGTTCACAATACAAAATCACATCACATACACAGGCGTACACACAACGCTGCTTAGCATGCTCCTGACCCACAGCTAGTACGTCCACCACACAAAACATCATTCACACAACATGTGCTCCCTGTCTCACCATGTCACTCACATTACACAGGTGATGCTGGCTATGGATGCAATTCCTGGCTACTGACCCCTCTGGCCAATCCTCGAACACATGCCCAGGAAAGGTACAACCAGGATCATGGCAGAACGAGGAATGCCATTGAGCGGACCTTTGGCCTCCTCAAGTCAAGATTCCGATGTCTGGACCACTCGGGGAGAGCACTGCAGTATGCACCTGGAAAGGTGTGCGACATAATTGTGGCGTGCGCAATACTGCACAACATCGCAGTGGACACCAGGCTGCTGGAGCACATCCAGGACCCCCCCCATACAGGAAGTGCCCATGGACATCGGTCATGTTGAGGAGACCCTGAGAGGGACACAGATCAGAGACAGGCTCATCACGGAACACTTTACATGTGAGTATAACACAGGCATGCAAACAATCCATGCAAGTCCCCCATCAGTCCTGTGACACTAACCACACTGCACATTTTGTTCTGTCTCACCCCACAGGAACAGTGACACAGCACTGCACTGGCAGCGGACGTGGCAAACTGTGTGTGTGGACTCAAAAACCATCCTCCATTCCACTCTCCACGTTGACATACAGACCCCAAGGATATCACGCACACCCTCAGGAGAAACAAGGTACAACACATAACCCATGTTCATCGCCTTACAGGGCTTGATTGACAGCAGCTAACTTGATTTGCCATGAGCATAGCCAGAGCAACCATGCTAGCCTTGTAGCGAAAGAGTGTTATCCAATGCTATGCATTGGATAATACTCCATCACATCAGGGGTTAAAGGGCCATTGGACTCAATATGGGACCTGTACTGTGCTACAGCTGAGAAGAGCAGCACAGGGGTGGATGTACAGTGGTATGGTCACACAATGTAGAGGTCATGAGACGTAGATCAGATTACCAGGGACTCCATGCTGACCTGTGAGTGTGCAGACATATATGCCCCCGACATGAATACACACATCAACAAATATGTCCTAACAGGTCCATGGAACAAATGACATTGGGCTGCCACTGTCACTTTCACAGTGGCAGCCCAAATTCATTACTTCCATGGAGCTCTCAGAACACTTGTTGATGTGTGTATTCATGTCAGGGTCACATATCCATAGGGCTGGGGCACATGTCCTTAGTTCTCCACATAATTGGTTACAGATGAGTACACAACACATTGTCAAGCAATGGTTTGTGAACTCACTTGTAATTAAGAAGATTGAGGGGATTATAAAGTCAAAATTGTTGTTGCTTGATGATCAGTTCAGGTGTATAGCTCCAAATCCTGTCCTCTTGTCCCACAGGAATCCATAACATGATCCATCCTTGATCTGAAGATCTTCCATGTGTCTGGATTGATGTCTTGACAACACCTTCATAAAGATCACCCCTTGCTATTTCTGGTGATGTTGTTAGTGATGCAATATTTGACCGGAGGTTCACACAGACCTCTACTTGAACATTCTCATATAGACACTGAAAACACAATTTCTTGAGTGTTATTACCTGTACAGTTAGGATGCTCATCTACAGAGTTGTCAAACCTTGTGGACAACACATGAGCAGGAGAGCAGTGTTACTCAAGTAGTATGATTTAGTTTCAAAGTACATTTAGTGTTCTCATACAAGTGTTCAATGCATATAGGCAATACACACAGAAAACACATGTACGTTCTAATGTACTTTGAGACACAATAAAGATGAACCATCACTAATCAATCATCTGTGTCTGTATGAGGATATATTGGATTACACATATGTTTGTTAATGCGTAACCACACTCAGGATAGAGTATCCCCCATAAATGGAAAGGCATCACCCATATCACAGGACTCCACCACTTGTTTGCAAGTGGGTGGACTCAGTGATGTATTCACACTAACAGATGGTGGCAGTGATACACTAATGTGTTGTGGGAGTGATAAAGAGGTGATAAAGGGGACATACTTCCACAGTGAATTCCTGTCCACAGTTAATGTGTTGCTCAGTATAATCAATGTTCTGTGATATTGCTCCACTGTGACATATCACAGTACATGACCAAGTGGACAAGTGTTTTCACTGGTGAAGTCTTTTACACCCTTAGGAAATACAACAACTCAACTTACTGGAGGCCCCAATGCTCACCCCAGGATATCAATGTGTGTGCTACACATTGAAATCCTAGGTTAAAAACATTGGCTTCCCCAGTAAGTCTGTTGCACAATGAGTGTGTGAATCCAAGACAATATGGATACATGTCCCATTTATCTGTCCTGCTTGTTATCTCACCGCTAAGCCGTTTGTTTGGTTATCCCCTTAACCCACTGAGTGCCAGAGTGGTACCCAACGCATTTCTTTGCAATGCGTTGCCTACCACTCTGGCTATCAAAGGGTTAAACACAACATATGATGTAGACGAATGTTCAATGTTGTACCAAATGTTGGGCTAAGGGGTATGTTTTGTTATACAAAATCAACACACAACATTGCCATATAACACAGTTGTGTAATATGGCTCCAGGGATGTATTTACAGTTGAATTTGTACAATGGTGTGTGTGTGAACCCATGTTGTAACATCCCACAAACATCTTACCTAGGCAGAAGTTGTGTTCACTGAATTGTTTGGCAATGCATTGGAGACAACTCTGCCACCCAATCTATGACCAAATACAAAGCAGATCAGACAGGATTCAAAAGCACAATGTTCCTTTATTCAGGGGAAATGTAACATGTTGGGCATTTAATTTTTTTTTCTTAGGGGGGGGGCCTTAGACTGTGTGGCAGAAGTGGATAACCTGGATGATCTCCTGGTCACCCTTTGCCCCCTAGGTGTGGCTTCGGGGGTCACATTAGAGGGGGTGGTGGGCAGTGGATCCCTCTGTGGAGCGCAGGTTTTCCCTCTCTAACCGTAAGTCCTCCCTGCGGTTCAGCTCTCTCAACTCCACCAGTACCTGTGCAAGCAGGTCCATCACCCCCGTGTGCAGCTGATGGAGTAGAGTGTTGATCCTCATGACCTCCAACTCCAGGGCATGGATCCTTGCCTCTATCCTGTTAGTGTTTCTACGGGATTCCCTACGGCTCCTGGTGATGTTGTCATTGGTGCAGAGGATTGACCGGAGTAGTCTCCTTTGCAGAGCCATACACTCTGCTTCCATCCCCGTGGGCCGTTCACTGCTGGTGATGCTTGTGCCTGGTGAATCTGCTGCTGCTGTGTCCTCCTCAGCTGCTGCTGTGTCCTCCTCAGCTGCTGCTGTGTCCTCCTCAGCTGGTGCTGTATGTGCTGCAGATGGGTATGTGCCCACCACATCAATGGACCCACTGCTGCCCACCGATGTCTGTTCTGGTGGAAGTGGTGGGGTAAACACGTCCCTTCGCATAGGGTGTTGGGGCTCCCCAAGCAGGCCCAGGTGTTGGTAGTCGAGTGGCCAAGGGTCAAACCTTGGCCACTGGTATGTGCTTGGCCCCCACCTGGGATCATACCTGGGGCCATGCTGGGGAGCCATCCAGGAGGGTAGGTCAGTCGGGGATGAGTATGGCCCGTACTGGGTGGTGGCCACATCACCGAGCAGCCATTGCCTCCCTGGTGGTGGTGCTGCTGCTGCTGGAGGGTAATAGCTCCTGGAGGTGGTGGGGTGCATCCAGTCACTGTAATAAGGTGGTGCAGGCAGAGGTGGTGCAGCCAAAGGTGGTGCAGGCAGAGGTGGTGTAGCCAGAGGTGGTGCAGGCAGAGGTGGGGCATCCAGTTGGCCAAGAGGTGTGGATGTAGTTGGGTACGGTGCCCACTGGCTGGTCCCCTCCTCCATATACTCCTCACTGGGTGGTGAGGTGGCCTCCTCCATGGGCTCCTGGAGGCACATAACCTGTGTGGAGGATTGAGATTGTGTGATCAGTAAACTTAGCCATGATGGTGTCAAATTGATATTAATACTTGAAATGTGGAAAGGAACATATATGTTGTATGGTTTATCCCCCTGTGTGAAACAACGGTACTCCTACTGGTGAAGGGTGTTTTATTCTACATGTATTGCAGCTCAGAGTTGAATTCCTTTGGTGCCACATCCCAGTGGCGTGAAATTGTACATTTGCGCTGTTGCCACATCATCCTTTGTGGATTTATGCTCCCTGGACCAAAGCTAGCCAGAGGATGGTCTGGCAACATTGGCATAGTACATTTTCAGGCCACAGTGATATTGTCCATGGAATATTCAACTTTGAGCTGTTATACTCTTGGGATGAAACACCTTTCAGTAGTGGGAATACCCTTGCATTACCCGGTGGATCAATCCTATGACATGTATTTTTCCTTTCACATTTTAGGTATTACTATCTCTTTAACGGGATAGCAATGGTTAATTTCACCTTGATGTAACATTGCAGGCATCATAAAGAGATGTTTAGAAAGATGTTGCTGTATGTGACAGCTGGAGATGTCAGTCATTTGACCACACGGAGGCTCTTCAGCAGACTCCACATTGACCCATTTGGAGATAACTACATCTTTGCCATTGTCTACTAAATGTTCCTGGTTTGTAAGCACGCTCTGTGGACCATGTCAATGATGGATCCATCTCCAATTGGTTCAATTTTGGGTCCGCTGAAGAGCCTCCGTGTGGTCATATGACTGACATCTCCAGCTGTCACATACAGTAACATCTTTCTAAACATCTCTTTATGATGCCTGCAATGTTACATCAAGGTGAAATTAACCATTGCCATGCCAAGGTACACAGTGAGGAATATGGTCTGATATGTGTGTATATGTACCTTTCATATGGGTACAAACATATCCTTGATAGACATGAACCCAGAGATCTGTTCAGTACATGTGATTGTCTTACTGCCTATATATGTACAGCCATCACAAACTAACTTTCATTGATACCACTGATACCCATCCAAGTAAGGTGTAATATACTAGGTATATGTACTCTGATGATGATATCAATATGAGTTATTTTGTTGAGGGTGCACATATATGGGCAGTAGGACAATCACACGTACTGAACCGAACTCTGGGTTTACATCTTGTTGGGACATATTTGTACCCATTTGAAAGGGACATATCCACATACATATCTGGTCGTTTATCTTTCTGTACATATCTTTTTGTAATTGATCTGCAGTGTGATTCAAGTAGTATTCATCCCTATGTTATCAGTTCATCCCGTACAGTGCTGGATTTTGTCAGATTAGACATGTCCCTCTCTGGTTGTCATGATGGTATCCTATGCATTGCATTGTGATGCATGGGATACCACTGTGGCAATCAGGGATTGATGTACATTACAGGATTCTGTCCATGAGGTCTGTTCAAGTTGAATCCTGAGGGGCAACAATCAAGCCAGTATTGAAGGATATCATTGATTGAGGCCTTTTTTTTCCTGGATTAGCCCATCCATCCTTCTGTGTGAGGCAGCCAGACCCGATCATAGATATCCATAATTCATGGCCTGTTATTGATCAAACCTCAATGGTTCATATTTGGTTCCCATATGTATCCTGCAAATAGTGTCTGGTGTACCATCCATCCATGGCATCAGCACTCCTGAGGATCTATATGTGAATCAAATGTGAGATATGTAAATTCAAGTTAGCGTAAATGATTGCATACACAACACCAAGGCCAATTTTTTCACCTTTAGTTATGTGTAATTGTTTTTGGCCTGTGTGTTGCACATACAAGCAGTTATTCTCAGTGGCACTGTGATTTGTGACCTGATCCATCCTGTTGGTGATTCAGTAAGCGGTTAAGTGGACCTGATGAACTGATTATGATGCTGACTTCTCCGCTGACCTCATTTCCCCATCTGCAATGTTTTCTATGGAGTCCATACAATGGGGCCTGTGCAGCTTGAATCCTGTTATTGGATATTCTCCATAGACTAACATTGTAGTTGGTAAAGTGAGGGTATGTAAGTGTCAAATTCTCTACATCAGCTCTTTTTCACCGCTTAGTGAATGTCCCCTATGTCTCATGTAATTGTTAACCTATCGACATGTGTTTGTTGTCTGGTTAACCCTTTGAGTACCGGAGGGGTTGCCAAAGCATTGTTGATCGATGCATTGATGATCCCTCTAGCACTCATGGGGTTATGTGCTGGATTCCCTGTGGGAACATGGGTAACACTGTGTGACAACAATTGTGATGTTTGACATACAACACTTTTCTGAGCATGGTTTGTGTGTATTGTGTGTGATCAGCACAGCAACATGAGGGTTAACCAGGGAGTTGGACAGGTTTTGGGCTTGTTGAACCTTGACATTTGTCCTTGTCTTGCATCCTGTTTAAACCCTCAGGGTGCTGTGTTGGTGCAGTTGTGTGGATGAATGAAGGGCAGATGTTGGGATGTGAGTGCTTGTTTGTGATGGGTGTGTGGTTTGAGGTGGTGTGTGGTTTTGGGGTGATGCACTTACCAGTGGTGTGGAGGCTCCTCTCATCCCCAGTGTCTGATCCTCCAGGGACCCCCTCAATGAGGGTAGTTGACAGTGTCTGCCGCAGCCTCTCCTCCCATGCGCTGAAGGTGATGGGGACAGGTGGCCCACCTCCGGTGGCTCGGGCGTGCAGGGCGGCATCCCCCATCTTCTTCTTCACCTGCCTTTTGCAGTCGCCCAATCTCTTCTTGATTGAGTCCACATCCCGTCTGCAGGTGGCCACCGCATTAACTCGGCTGCAGATTTGGCTCCAGGCAGCTCTCCTCCTCGCAGCCAGGCCAGGGAGTCTCTCCCCCGGGAAGAGGACACTCTCCCTCTCCAGCACAGCCTCCACGAGGGCCGTGTTTTCTTCCTCGGTATATCGGGGATCCCTGACCCTGTCCCCCTCAGCTCCGGCATGCGAGGAGTCAGACCCGGAGTGTCCTGCCTGCTCTGCCCCTGCCTGTGTGTGGTGGTCCCCAGGCACTACCCCTCGTCCCACTGCAGGATCTGTCCCTCTTCTTCTTTTCTGTGCCTGTTCTTGTGGGCCTGGTCCCCCTCCGCCCTGCGGATCTCCCTCTCCCACCCCTGCTCTGCTGAGGGATCCCCTCCTGACCTTCCTCCTCCTCCTCCACTAGTCTCCCCATCCCTCTCTCCTGTCCTCCTCTCCTGGCCATCATTCACCCACTCACACCCAGGCACTCTCACACGCCCTCACAGACACACTTGATCCCACTCACTCTCTGTCACACACTTTCACCCACGGATTCACACTGTAAAAATAAAGTTTAAAATGTGTAAGGTGTGATGAAAAAAAAAAGACTATGTGTATGTGTTTGTATGGATGTATGTGCTATGTGCAAAAGTGTGCTATGTGTCTATTTAAATGTAATTCTCTCCTCTCCAAGATCCCTCTACCTTACTCCTGTGTATGCTTCTCTCTCTCTCTCTCTCTCTAAACACTATCCTCCACTCCTGGGTCCTGTGCTCTAGCTTGCTGAAACTCGAAACACAGACAGGGTGTGACTGTTATTTTGAGGTATATATAGGTGTATTTGAACATTTTTGATACTTTGGGGCCTTGGCTGTAGGTTTGAATTTTGTTTGTGCATCTATCAGGGTTGCTAGACAACGGCAGCCGTAATGTAACATTTTAACTTAAGTTGTGTTTTAACGGGTGTTTGGGACGCACGGTGATGCGAAATCGGGTGCGACGCTGGATTTTGTGTTACGTGTTTTTGTAGTGCCTATGCCCGATAGCTATTCTTGTACTCTTACCTTTGAATCTGCCGTAAACCATGTGTTCTTTGCGGCCGATGTGCCTTTTTTACTTAGCGGATGGTTTAACGGCTGCCTTTAAATCTAGCCCTTAGATTCTTCATCCAACAAATCTACCATTACCAGTAGAGACTGCAGATTTATAGCGAAAAATTATGTCAGTATCTCTTAGTAGACACAATGAGACTATTTCATGGTCAAGACAGACACTAGGCATTCTTTACCTCAAATTTCCCTTGCAGTCTCATACTACATATAATTGTAGACTTAACCCTTCCAGTGGCAGAAGCCTGGGGAATTTTATGTAATCTGGATGCAAGCCACATTTTCAGCATTTTGCTATCCATCTGTTGAGGTATGAATGTCTTATGTAACATTGTAGTTATATTTAGTACACTTGAAGTAAAATTTGCATTATGTGGCAATTGGTGATGTCATAAACAAAAAAGTAAAACATTACTTATTTTGCTAATTTCATATACTATATATCTAAAATATTTATGTTGATTGTGAAAATTCAATTTATTTTTTAAAAACCAATATCAAATATGCATAGTTTTACCCATATGCACGGCCTAAGCAAATCTCTAATTAACAGGAGAACATAAGTGTGATTTCAAGTTAATGAACTAAACGTAAATTACATTGGTTACATGTTACAACTACCCCAAAACAGCTCAATAACTATATAAAAGCAAAACTTTTCTGAAAGTAGACAAACTTTATGATTCAGAAAACAGCTGAAGTTTCTTTCGACACAAAATGACAAAGCCAATGAGGCGCAATCAAAATCACATGAACCTGGTCCATCTTGACTTATCTCAACACCCTGAGTATCGGGGAGAGGAGAAAACATATGCCAAAGGACAATGCCACATATTGGTCATCAAGTCTATCACGAGGGCAAGCAGGTCCTGAGACCTGAAGTAAAACTAAGGAATCTTGCCATCAAGTATACAAACAGCAGTCCCCACGTCTGAACTATGGAGTCAAAAACTGTTTAGGTTTGTTCCCATTCCCTGGGGTCCAGGTGCTGATGAAAGAGGTAGTCCCCCCCATCACACTGTCTACTTCCGGAATGTGAACAGTGGAGTGATCTGGAATGTGAGTTTCCATCCAAGTGAGAATCAGATGTATCTTGGACAGCATGGCTGCCCTACTGGTCTCTCCTTGGTGGCTGACATAAGACAATGCCATTGCATTGTCAGAATGTATCTGAACCAGAAGGCCATAAAGCAGCTGGGACCAGTATTGAAGGGCCAGATGAATCACCGGAAGCTCCAGCACACTGATCAAATGAAGACTCTCGTGGCTGGGAGATCCTGTGCCACATGGGAACCAAAAGTGGCTCACCAGCCTATATGACTGACGTTCGTTGTCACTATGGATGAATCCACAATGACAAATGGGTGACACAATGTCAGGTGGTTTTCCTGAAGCCAACAGTGAAGATCCACCCTTGCCCGAGCCAAGACGGACATCATATGGGAGAGATGGCATTGTTGTCAGGACCAGTTCCTGAGGATATCCATCTGAATGGTCCAGATTTGGAACTGGGCACATGGAACTTCCTCCAGAGCCAAGACCAGTGACACAAACACCCTTACGAAATCCCACACCATCTCCACTGGGTGAGTCAAAGCCTGAGACACTCACTGGGAAAATGAACCTTGTCAGCTCGCAGGAAGACCTGTTCATTAAGAGTGTCAATCTCATACCAAGAAAGATCAGGCTTCTTACCCACCCAAGCCATTTTGGGTTTGGGGTGGAAAAGAGGGGGTTGAAGCTTTGGCCATAGGAAAGTATTGGGGGGAGGGGGAAGTGAAGCTTCCGAGGAAAAGGAGGACACTTGTAACCTAGGGTAACAGAAAAGTATTGCTCCCGGTAGCATATTTAATTGCCTTATCCAGTTTTGGGACAAAGAGTTGTTTGCCCACCAAGGATAAAGAGATAAGGGACCTTTTAAAATAATTATCAGACAAACAGATCTTTTGCCAAAGGGTATGTCGGGCCATTACTAAGAATGTGGACATCTAACCATGGACCATAACGGCATCAAAGGCTGTCTTACAAATATAAGCACTAGCCTCAATAATTTTGGAAACAGTATGAAGATATCAACTTTGGGAGAGTCCGACTGAGCCCCTTTAATTAATTCAAAACAGCTGTGGTAAATGCTGGATGCAGGCAGGCCCCAGAGGCTGGAAATCTAGAGATTTATCCTCCTGGTCCTTGAACAAGCATCTACAACTGGTAAAAGCTGTGTGTTTGGAGCAACAAGAAATAGGGGATCAACTGCTCGAGAAATGGACCACTGTTACAACACAGCAGAGGAAAAAGGATAAAATGAAGAACAGCCCCTGCATAAAAAGACCTTCTTATGCGATGACTTCCATTCCCAAAGAACCACCCGATTAAGAGAATTATAAGAAGGCCATAAAAGATCTGTAGCATCTGTAATACACCTGAATCAGTTCTTCTACCATATCCTCAGGGTCTTCCTCAAGTTAATCATCAGGGGTAGAAGAATCAGCTGTGTATTCCTTCCCTATTTCACCTTCCTCTAGCAAGGGATTATCCCCAGTGGGAATATGGACACTCTCTAAAGGGGATGAGACCTTCTTTTTGGAGTGAACTGAGGGGTTCTGCTCTGGATAGAGGAAGGGATACAAGGCATGGTAGAAATAAAGGTGTTAACAGGTTCCTGATTAGAATAATTTAGCCAGTGCACAGAATGTGTAAGGGCCACAGCACAAGAAGGGCATAACTGACCAGGGTCACCTTTAGGAGACAGGAATGGCAAGATATACAAATGACTACCATATAAACAGTTGTGGTGTTGGGCTTCCCCATATCCCCTTGGATTCTGACATGGCACATAAACCCACAAAGAAGAGAACTAGAGGGTAGAAACAAGGAATATAAATGTATCAGCAGTACAGTAAGGGAAAGAATAGTCCTGTAGGACAGTCTGCCCACTTAAGGAAAAAGGGTGCTGCAAGCAGTATTTCCTGGGTGAATCCCAATGGAGAATCGAGAAGGGAAGCAAACAAAGGACTTCTCCCCTTCTTGTTCCAAAGCCTGGGAAAAATGCAGTGTAAAAAATAGGCTAAAGGTAAAAATGGTACTGTGACTATCCAGCGGGGAGGACCCCATCATAGGTGTTTCATTCCTGTGGCCCAGAGCCCTACAGGTGCCACTAGATAACTGAAAGAAGAAGCTGAAGCTCCATATCCAAAATGGCATCTGCTGGTGATGAGCCTTAAAGGTGTCACAACTCCATTAATGTTATACTGTCTCATTCCCAGAAATTACTTGTCGCTTACAAGAGGGACAAGTAAAAGTAGATGAGTATCCAGAATGCAGGAATGGGCCATGCAGCACAACAGAGCTCAGATTGTGGATGGCATAAACATGAACTGACTGGGATAAGATATACTCATAGAACCCAGCTCATCTGCAACTCTGGCTCTTCAGTGTTTTCTGTCTTCAATCTCCTTTGAGGACTCAAGAAGGAAAGTAGCTGTTACAATGCCCTAGCAAACCCCAAACAGACCACCAGGTCCAGGTAAAAAGCCTACTTTACATTCCACTCTGCATGCAAGAGGAATGGGTGGAAAGGATTGAGCTTAATTGGAGACAAGAAAATGCCCCATGCCAGCAGTAAAATAATAAAATAAACTGAAGATTCAGTCCTGTTGCTCTCTTGAGCAGTACAATTTGAAGGCTGCTGCTGGGCAGGGGTATAGTAGAGCTCGTAGGGAGGCCCTGCAAGTGCCCTACTTACTTGCGCACCTTTATCCTTGGTTCCTGTATTCCACAAAGTTTGAAAGAGAAACTGTATGTGTGGTTCTGTGGCTACCATTGCAAAGCGAATTATTAAGTGGGTGGGATAATTACTTCACTTAGCCTGAAAAGTCAGAGCTGCGTATCCAAGTTTAGGCACATTAACTATTAAGAAGGCCATCTGGTCCACCAGGTGTGAGGAAAGCTGTGAGAGCTGAGGATGTTGCCTGTCACTGAAAAATTCTCTTCCTTTGGACACTGGTGGGGGGACATGGAAAGCAGCACCTGGTCACCAAGTACGGGGCTGGCCAAATAACAGCTTTTTGGTCCTAGTAGGTTAGGAGGTCAGTAGTAGAAGGCAATGAAAATTCCTTGAGATGGACTTCAACCATTTCGAAGGAATTACCATCCTTTTGGGATACTTCAGAGATACCCACCAAAGAATCAAAGGCCGTGGCCCAAAAAAGCTGCTGCTCGAGTCGATCTAGTATTAGTGCCGCTACAATGCACATATGCAAGGGCTGGGGAGCAAGACAGCTGTGTGGTGATACTGCCGCTGCTGCAGGAAGTTTCCAAATCCTGCACTTCTCCTACTCTGAGCATGCCCGTCTTGCACTGCATCTCACACACACACCCAATGAACAAGCTTGACCCGCCAAGTTTACAGGTTTATATTTTTATAAGCTACCTCTCCCTTTACACTTGGGTCAGAGTGTGGCCAGAATGTACTGAGCTCGTCTATCAGCTACAAGATCAGTGTAGTAGCCACTGGATACAGCCTATTGTGGGAAAAGCAACAGTTTTCCAGGAAGCCTAAAATTTTCTGCATCAGTGTCACAGTTTCTCGGCCAGCTCTGTATTCCTGCTCATCAGCCTCTCTCTTCCCAGGTGCGGCTGTTGTATGGGTTTCTGGCTCGCCTCGTAGGTCGAGCATGCACAGGAAGCCACTGTCTCTTTCATTGGCGTCTGCACATGTGCCCGGTCCAGCGCTTGATTGGGCTGTAGCCTCCTATCCCTCATGGCTCCCAGTCGAGCCCCTTCTTGTCCTCATTGGCTCTTCTCCATTATTTCAACGGGCTGCCCCAGGCTGCAAGTGCCCGTTCCATGAGCTCCCATCATTTGTGTAATTCAGTAATCTGATCTCCAATCCTGGCTTTGACCCTTGGCTACCTGACTATGGCTGATCTCCATTCCTGGCTTTGACCCCTGGCTACCTGACTATGGCTGATCACCACTCCTGACTCTTAGCCCTGGCTACCTGACTACGGCTGATCTCCACTCCTGGCTCTGACCCCTGGCTTTATCGGACTATGGCTAGTCTCCAGTTCTTGGCTCTTCACCACCAGTTAGGCCTATCGCTCTAGCCTACCCTTCTCCACTCAGTATCCAGCTCGTCTCGTCAGCCTGGTTATAAACTGTTCCCAGGTACTCCCATCCTGGTTGCACTCCGGCTCAACCGGGGTGGAACAATCTGGTTTCACGATCAGCACCTCTAACCAGCTTCGGCTGCAGCAAGGGAGTACCTGGCACGCCGTCACCTCTCTCAAGCCTTGCACCCAAGCTATGCACTCTAGAATCTGAATCAGAGTCGGCACCACATGGGTCCTTACCCTCCATGTGAGTGACAGTTGGAACAGGCCACACAACTACTATGGACCCAGCTGAGTTAACCCGACTAACGCTGAGACTAGACCCCCAAGAACAAGTTCTGACTTCACATGCCGCACACCTGCAGAGCCATGCCATTGTAACGGTTTGTACAAATTAATACAGGACAGGAAACAAACACTTTATTAAGCACGAATAATAAATCAGTAAAGCACATATCAGCAATAAACAGAAAACAATGGCATTCGTATACAACGGCGCTTACACCACTTATCAAAAGTTGGAGGCTGTCTTCGTGAGAGGCACTATCAGTCTGGCCCAGAATCAGGTCCACACCTAGAGGATACCAGACTATATGGAAAGGCAATCAGGAATGATAACTGTCTGAACTCCAGGCCCACACCTGTAGGGAAACCAGGCGTAATCGATAGGCAGCAGTAGTAAGGAATGTCTGAACTTAGGTGCCCACCTAGAGGATCACCAGACAAACCTAAAGTGAACAAGGAACAGATAGTCAACCAGAGCTGCAGGTCTGCACCAGATTGGATGTTGGACAAGCCTAGGGTCATACATGGAGCGGGTAGTCGGGCAGAGCCACAGGTCAGCACCAGAGCGGGTAGTTGGACAAGCCAGGGGTCATACACGGAACAGGTAGTCAGCCAGAGCCGCAGGTCTGCACCAGATTGGTTGTCGGACAAGCCTAGGGTCATACACGGAGCGGGTAGTCGGACAGAGTCACAGGTGAGCACCAGATCGGGTAGTCAGACAAACCAAGTAATACACAGAGCTCAGGAAACACAGCTGCACTGGAACACCACGAAAGGTCGACTGATGTGGTGTCCAGGCAGTTTAAGTACCAATTGCTCCACTTCCAGAAGGTGGAGCAATAGGGTACTATGCCTTTAAGAGCAGGGTCGCAACGTCACAGGGGATTCCATTGATGCGCGCCCGCAGACTGCCGGCAGAACACAGCACTTCCTGAAGCAGAAGCAAGGAGCTCGCTGCCCGCCAGGAAACCAGGACGGCCAGATACCAGGGAACAGACGCGGCAAGGAGTCGAGAGGCAGCACAAACAAGACCGACCTCCACAGATGCCCGGCGACCATCTCAGCAGGTAAGCGGAATGCTTACAGCCATGCTGGATCTGCTGCATTCCTCGGCAGCACAGACACGGGCTGCGGCCGCTCCCACTACAGTCACTGCCTCTGGCGTTTCGGCGACACCCCCTCCAGCATATGTGCCTCCCCATATCCCGCTCCCAGACAAGTTTACAGGCCGGTCAGCAGACTTTCGGGGGTTTCTGAACCAGTGCCAGTTGCACTTTCGGACCCTGCCTCAAAAGTTCTGTACACATGCTGCCCGAGTCTCCTTTATTATTTCTCTTCTTAAAGGGGAGGCGTTGGCTTGGGCATCTCCCCTAGTGGAGCAGCAGTCGCTGTTGCTATGAATCTGATGCCTTCATTTCCGCCTTCAAGGCCATCTTCGACGCCCCCAGCAGAAGCGTCTCAGCAGAATCCGCACTCCTGACCCTGCGCCAGGGTGTTTGTTCCAGTGGCCAACCAGTGGGCAGCCAATACCATTACCACTGACACCTTTGTTGACTCCGGAGCCGCCGGACTGTTCATCGATGGCACCTGGGCCCGAGTCCATGGGGTACCTTGTCGACTCAAAGAGATGCCCATGCTGGTGTCCTCAATGGACGGAGGACCCTTGGGCATGGGTAAGATCACACAGGAGACCGAGCAACTTGTCCTCACTACCAGGGTCCTACACAATGAACATGTGGTGTCTGATCTGGTATCCTTCCCTTTTGCTCCAGTCATCCTAGGACTACCCTGGCTTCGGAACCATAATCCTGTCTTTGACTGGAAGACCGGCAATCTTACATGGTGAAGCGAGACTTGCTTCACGACCTGCCTCCCTGCGAACCCGGTCTCCTCACACCTGTCTGTCTCTGCCTTCATGTATCCAAGACGTTTTGCCTGTGGCCTATAGCTCTTCCCGGGGCGTGTCTTCTCCAAGGCCAAAGCCTAACGCCTTCCCCAGCATCGGCATTATGACTGCCTGACTGATCTTTTGCCTGGGACCCAGCTACCCAGAGGAAGGACGTTCCTGCTGTCTCTGCCCGAGATGAAAGCCCTCGCCTCTTACATACAGGAGAAGCTGGCTATGGTCTTCATACGTGCTTCCACCTCGCCCGCTGGGGCGAGGTTCTTCTTGTTAGCAAGAAAGACGGCTCTCTTCGCCCCTGAATCGACTACAGTCGTCTGAACCACATTACTATCAAGAACAAGTATCCTCTGCCTCTCATCCCCGAGCTGTTTAACCTTCTCCGAGGGGCCACCTGGTTCACCAAGTTAGACCTGAGGGGGGCCTATAACTTGGTTCGTATTAGGCCTGGGGATGAATGGAAGACGGCCTTCAACACCAGTTACAGGAACTACGAATACCTGGTTATGCCCTTGGGCTCTGTAATGCCCTGGCCATCTTCCAGGATTTTGTTAATGACGTGTTCCGGGATATGCTGACTTCCCATGTTGCAGTATACCTGCGCAACATACTCAGCTTCTCTCCTACACTCCAACAGCACCGATTGTAAGTGAAGACTGTACTGCTGAACAATCTGGTTTCGCGACCAGCACCTCTAACCAGCTTCGGCTGCAGCAAGGGAGTACCTGGCACGCCATCACCGCTCTCAAGCCTCGAACCCAAGCTATGCACTCTAGCATCTGAACCAGAGTCGGCACCTCATGGATCCTTACCCTCCATGACTGCTATCATCTTCTCTGGCATACTGGCTGTGGATACTCACCTGGATGATTTAGAGGGACATTGGCAATGCATCTGCTCGAAACTGGTGACGGCAGCAGCACTGTACAAAAGAGCGGCTGACAAGTGGAGGGTATCTGGTGTCACGTTTGCAGTAGGGGGATGAGGTATGGCTCTCCACCAAAAATCTGCGCCTCCAGCAACCCTCTGCCAAGTTTGGCCCACTCTATAATCAGGCCTGCTCTGTCGGTCACCAGCAATCCCATCTCAACTGGTGTGCCCACTTGCCATTCAACACACTGTGTCAGAATCTTCCTAAGTTCTACTAAAATGTGAGTTGATATGTGCTGCCCACTCATACCCTCAACATGGAGAAGAGAGCAATAACCCAGCTGTTCTTCAGTACCACTCCTCATGTCACCCGATGTGCCTGTAGCAGCAGCAGTAATACCATCCTGCAAGACTTTGTGTTCCCCACAGGGTACCTTTAGCCAAGGAAACGCATGCAGTGACCTAGGGACACTCTATATGTCGAAGGTGAAGTGAACGTTCTTTCCAGAAGCCTTGGACAATTCGTCCTACAACAACGATACACGAGAGGCAAACTGAGGGCACTATATTCCTGCTGCAGGTAGTGAAAAAAGGGAGGTGGTGGTGGGGTGCAAGAGCCAGCTAACATCCATCTGAAGGGCTCCTCGTCAATCCTGGAGAAGGTAGCACCACCCACAGAGATCAGCTACCCAAGCAGTTTGGTCAATTTATTTGACTGCTGCTTCGACATATCCCTTGAATGGAAAGCCCCAAAGAGTTCAAGGGTGGGATGGTGCAGGGTTCACTATATAACCTACCCCTTAAGTCAAAATTGTATAGGGGTGATAGATCCCTTTTAACAAAAGGCTGTGGGCTATAGAAATAACTGGGATTGGGACATAAATGGAGCAGGGTAAGGAGCTCATGACCTCCATTTCCCCAGGGGCTCTCTGTCTGCACCTGTATGTGGCATTAATAGTTCATACTTTGTGTTTTTTTACCCTAAGCTTGCTTGAGATGTTCAGTAAATTTTGATTTTAGCATGAATTTCAGGGCACTTATCACATAACCACTGGAATGTGCATGTTTACTTCATAAAGTTAAAAATACCCTTTTGCACACTAGTTAATTAGGGGTATGTGCAGGCCATTTATGTATCTAAAATAATACATAATTGCTATTTTTGTACTTAGGGGTTTCGGGGCTTTTGAAAAAAAAAAAAAAAAACTTTCAAAGCCAATATAAATATTTTTGATATATAATATATGTACCATTTTTTTTCTATTTGTGACATGACAGCTTATAGTGGAAAAAGCACTATGCAGGAATGACCATGATGAAGCTGAATTTGTCCTGAAAAAAAATATTTCTTGTTTTCCATATGTAACTACATAACAGATGGATAGCAAAATGCTGAAAATGAGTCCAGCCTCCAGGGTACAAAAAATTCCCCAAGATTCTGGCACAGAAAAGATTAAAGCGGAACTACTACCCAAAAAGTATATTGGCCCACATAAGTGCACATCTGCTGACTAGCGCTACTGAGCACAATTCTTACCAGATTAAAGAGAAATTGCTATTCTTCATGGACTGACAGCAGAACGGAGCGTGGACATCTTGCCATAGTGATATCCGTGCACCTGCGCTGTCAGTCCCTTTTAGAGCCGATCGGCTTGTAGCAACGCCTCCTAGACCCGACTGGGCCTGACAGCACAGGCAAGCGGACGTCACTATGGCATGATGTCCGCGCTCCGTCTTGCTGTCAGTCCATGAAGAATAGCGATTTCTCTTTAATCTGGTAAGAATTCTGGCGACTAGCACTACTGAGCAGCTAGTGACCAGATGTGCAATTATGTGGGCCAATATACTGTTTGGGTGGTAGTTCCACTTTAAATGTAAATATGGTAATAATATCTACTGTAAATAGATATTCAATGACAACATCTCACATACACCTATTTTTTCAAACTTCCTCACTGGTCCCAATATACCAACCTTAGCTCTGTGAGTGTTAGCCACATGAGAGATCTAAGCTTGGCAATTTGGCCACATGCCTGCACAGTCAAGCATGTGTTTCCCAAATGGCTGCTGTCCCCCTCACCCCTTAAAAAAAAAATTAACACCAACTTAGACTCAGGACCCTTCCTAATGCTCCCCCAACCAATCGTGCTGGGAGTTCAATACTGGCGATACAGGAAAGCAATGTGCGCTCCCCATTCACTCCTTGAAAAATGTAGTGCCACTTCTGGAGACATTTGTGAACACCAGGCTAGGGATAAAAAGGCAAATGACCCCTCCTTTGATGTAGTTGGTTATCTTCTTTCCAAAATAGTATTCTTTGTCTACCTTTTCTTCATTTATGTAGTTCTCACAACCATTTTAGCACAGGCAAAGCATGTTGGAACATTTCTTAGTAAAAATGAGATTGTAAGGTGGTGTAGTTCTGTGCTTCTCGAACCCCGGACTGTATGACAACTCAACAACGTGGTGCCATTTTCTCATAATAGCAGTAGCTAATGAATACAGTCGGAAATTCAACAGTTGTCAAAGATTTCAGCACAGATAAAAGGGTGGAAATTTAAAATAAAATGTCAGTTTTTCTTTCCTACAGTTACACCTTCTAGAAACATTTGTGCACATCAGACTAGAGATAGAAAGGCAAGTTATCCTTCATTTGATGCAGTGGAATGTCAACTTTCCAAAAATATATTGTTTTATATAGTCATTCAGCTGTTTAAGGGTAGTTTTACAAACCTTCCAACATTTCAAATGGCAAGAGACTCATACTTTTAGGTGGTGTTGCTTGCGAGATGGCTGATGAGCTGCCCATTACAGACAATTTTATGTTATTTTGTGACCTATTTAAACCTGGTTGTGTAACTGAATTTATAGCATGACCAAAGTATTTTATTTACACAGACACATTTATAAACACATACAGTGACGTTTAAACAAACCTGAATGTGGGTTTAATTTCTGAGGAACAATGTAACACATATACACATAACACAGTCTTCTCTTGTCTCCTAAAAAGAGAGACTCCATGGCAGGAACGAGGCACAGAGGAATTTTGGTCTCAAAAGCAGGGCATTTGGGGGATATAGTTTTACCAATACTATGTAACAACTGGAATGTGCATTATAGTTCCTAAAGTTGAAAATATGATTTTATGCTCCTGGTAATTTGCAATGAGAACTTTATAAATGAACTGACCCAGTGATATGTGAAATATTAACTCTTAAAGAAACCTATAACGTAGATTCTACCTCTGCTTGCTCTAACCCAAAACTGATCCAGTTCGTCCACAAAGACCATTTTAACATACTACAACTTAGATATGTCACTGCTTTAAACACACACGTCAAGCAGGATATTTCCATGTGCTTTTCTAGTAGCAATCACAACAATTTAGAGACTAAAAATAAGATGTGCAGATCATATGGCAAATAACACTGCACTCTCCCGTCCTCGAATTCAGCCTTCACCCTGAGTTCCCAGGTATAAAGTACTAGCGATCTACGCAGGTGATGGATGTTAGTAAACCATACATTTTTGCCTGAAGCCCGCCGTAAGATGGTTTCCTTTCCTCCCCCAAGATGGCGACAGCTGCTCACTACTAATTCATCCCTCCTTTACCAACATGGAGATATATGAGCGTTTTCCTTCACTTTATCAAGATTGCGGCATAGAATCCCAATTTCCCCTTCACAAACATGGCTGCCAAGCAAAACTTAGTTCTTCACAAAGATGGCGGCGCTCAGCACCTCCTCTGTTGTCTATGGTTGCGGGGATCCCTGCTCGCGAGTGCGCAGTGGCAACGGCGACAGTTTTGCGCATGCGTAGTACGTTCCTCGGGGGACAGAGGAGCATGAATGGAGCAAGATGGCGGATCCTGTGCAGGTGAGGGGGATTTTATGGATGAGGGGTGACATATCGAGAAATGACGGGAGAACATACTTTAATCCCACGACCGGAGAACAGGCATTTGCGGATATACACTGTGGGTAGATATTCAGAGTAAACGAGATTGCACAGAATGTGTCAGGACACCGAGGCCTGTTGTATACACACTATGTGTGTAAACAGAGGGACCGTGTGTCTGTCTGTGTGACGTGTATGCATAAATACAGACAGATAATCCTGCAAAGGGCATTGGATGCATCAGGAGTGGGCATGTTATGGTTCCCCAGTTGGTGTTGAGATATATATCACATCACTTTCAACCGGTCAGTGCTGGACTGACGATGATGGAAGCTGTAGTCCAAAAGCGACATGAGAGACCTATGGTACCGCTCCTGGTATGCATTGTTAACCCTTAAGGACTAGATCCGTGAGCACAGCTTGGAAGCAATGCGTTGCACGCACCTCTGGCCCTTAAAGTGGAACTTATACTTTGTCATGAATTAAGTGACTTCTTAACCATTCGTTATATAAAACTATGTTTTACAAGATATTTAGCCTGATCTAGTTGTCGGTTTCTGCAGATAAGGCACATTCCATTTTCCCTCCCAACTGCCACTTCTCACCAGAAAGTACTGGCTAATTTGCATAAACTGAAAAAAGCTAAATCTCTCCTAAACCTTCGTTTTGAATAAAAATTAACTGACAACAACATGTGTCTTTGAAATGGCTTTCAAAGTGTTCCCCTTTAAAAAAGAGATTAGTATATCATATGTGTATGTACAATGTCAATTAGTATTATGATCTGCATATATACACATGCAGCATATATGTACTTGTTTGAGTATGGAAGCCTTGAGTGTGTATGTATGTATGTGTGTATATATATATATATATATATATATATATATATATATATATATATATATATGGTCATTGTCATCTTGCTAACAGAATAGTCATGTATTAGATACTGCTAACTGATATGCACTGGAGACTTCACAATTTGTCTGTTTTAAATGGTGGGATTTCTGGCTTAGTGCTATAGATATTATTTGTCAGACATTATGATACACTTATAGAGCTTCAATCTAAGTTTTCGTTTCTAAGGCATTAGTAGATGTCAGAAAATAGAGGCGATTTTACTCATCTCCAGAAATCAAAATAATCCTAAAGACCCATGGTTGCTCCTTCATTATACCACTGTTTTCACCAATCAAAGAATGTAACTGCAGTAATTACTGGTATGTCGTCCATGCATGAGAACCGTATACATTAGAGATGGATTTGACACCATTCACTTGATATTAAAGGTGCAGATACTACACCATCAGAAAAAAAGAATCCATTGAGTATTGTCAACTCCCTTTTCCATTCCAGTATAACACTTTAAGTGCCCGAACCCCTCTGGCACTCAAAGGAATAATACTCTCCACTGGTGTGTCTATGTGTGTCAGGGTGGGTTTGATTTAAATCAAGTCAATTTAAATCGCTAGTCGGTAAGACTCAATTTAAATCATGATTTTTAAATGCAAAAACTCATTTTTGCTGGTAGTTAAAACATCAATATGTGCAACCAGGTGAAGAAGTCATATTTAGAATATTGTCTGTCATATTAGTAAAACAGCAATATCAGAACTGATTTTAGTTTAATAGATTAATCACTCATATTTGGAACATATAAAATATAATTGCATGACTATACGGCCTCAGGTAAATAACTAAGCTTTATTTCATGCTGAATAAACCTTTAAACTATAAAGTATCTTAAATAGAAAACTATCTTTAGATAGATTTTTTTCCTCCAAAAGCATTTCATTAAAATAATTTTTTTTTTTTTTTTTTTTTAAATCATCATCGATTTTTAACCACCCTGGTGTGTATTTGTGTGTGTGTACATCATAACTCCTTGTAATATTCACTGGATAATGTATCTTCAGCTTTCACTGCCTTAGCCATACTTTGGAAGGGTTAAAAAAAAATCACAATTTAAATGGCCAGTGTTTAATAATATAACATCAGATGATTTATGCTTATTTGCCTTTGCATAGTAACACCCCCTTTAACCCCTTAATATCTTACTGTTAGGTTCTACATTTACTGCATTTCTTTGTGACTTCCAGTACCCTGTATATCCACACTTACAATGTTACACTTCTGTCTGTATACACATTCACGCTCTTGAAAATATGTCTGCTGTTTGTCATTTGGCAAATAATCACACCATGTTTTTATTATAATACAAACATTTACTCATTACACACAGAATATGTATGGACGTGCATATGTTTTAAACTATATTTGTCTTAGCCCTCTCTCCACCTTGGTGCATCTCTGCTAACTTAGAAGTGGGTTGCCCTTTCATTTGCGAATGAAGTAATAGTAAACTGAAATAAGACTGGTATGTGTGTATTGCAATGCAATAAAACTGGTGTTTGTGTCAGAATAACCTCTCTAGGTCTAGATGGGTGTGCAACACTTTGCTTTGTAATGACTTGCACACCCCTGTGGTCCTCAAGAGGTTAATGCTGTAACAGAAAGTTGTGGTGTAATTAGCTCAGAGGTAACATGGAATAATTATTGAGCACAGAAACTATAACACTGGGACAAATATATATTTCCTTTGAATTAAATGGGGCATTTAACCCCTTGAATTCTGAACAAATCCCGGCATATTGCAAAACGTCTGACACTTACTTGGTTAAAAAACATTTAAATCAATAGGGATTTATGTTTTTTCCCTGTTGTGTAGTTGCTTTACACAGAAGTACAGTGGAATTAGTCTGGAGCAACAGGCCCTTACTTCTGCTGTGAGATAGTGAAGGGTTAATCATGGAATCAGCAATTACTATTTAAAGCTGTATTGCATTGACAGTGGGCTTATTTATGAAAATCGCCTTTGACTTTACCCTTTGAGTGCCAGAGAGAGAGATCCAACGCATCTGATACCTCTCTGGCACTCAGAGGGTTAATTGCAATTTTTAACCACTTGAATTTGGAGAATTTTTATACGTATGTCTCCTGTTGGTTTGCCAATATCTACCCCACTTTGATCCCACACAGACAGCAGTTGGTTTTCTGTATAAAAGCATTCTGTACAGTTGTAGTGGCAGAGCTCAAAAAAAGTGTAGCCATTGTAGGTACAAGGTGCTCACATGACAGTCACAATAGTAGTTTGCTGCCATGCCAGGTTTAGAGTATAAAGGAATGAGGGCTGAGTGAATGGTGATCAGCAGGAATATCCAGTACTTTGCTGACTATGTAAGTTTGCTGGCTGGCCCTGATGCTATTGAGAGTTGTTTAGCTTTGAGAAGTTGGGACATTTGTATGACTGAATGACAAAAAGACAGAAGGGGAAGGCAAGATATGGGCCTGTGCAGAATGGAAGAGGACAACGTAGGAAGGTAGACGATAAAGTGCAATGGGTGTTTGTAAAAGTTCCTGCAGTGTAGCAGGTGTGTATGACAGAGCACTTTTTGGGTTAGGGAAGTGTACATGTACATTGTAGGAGTGCTGTGTCACCCTGTTGCAGCTCATTCTCACTTATCTCCGCTGTGCAGATAGTGTTCCCGTGTTACCCCCCTCTCCTCCATCACCTTATCAAAGAGCCACACACACCCTTAGTGTTTCCCATTCCCCTCACACTGCCCCTCAGCTGATGTATTGCAGGGGTATATTAATGTTCTACAGTGGTAAGCATTTATGGTATTTATGGTAGGGGTGGCAGCCATTAATCTAAAAATTCTACTTCTTTCTCCTAATTTTGGGGGATACTTTGTATACACTTTTTGTGCATGAAATTCTAATTTTCCTAATACTTATTGGTGCGTGAAGGTTCCTGGGATTATTTTATTTTTGTCCTTTCCTGAAATAACGGGTTACATTTTTGAGTGCTAAGTGGGTGTGCAGTGCTTAACCTTGCTCACACCTCTGGCACTGAAAGGGTTAACACTCAGATTAAGCTGTCAATGTATTCAACCTTCTGTAAGACTGATCATTTAAAGCTATAATCATGCTGTTGTCATAAGGTCACGTTACATCTGCATAAGGCTGACTCTTTATCCCACGTAACGCACTGCCTTTAGTTCCCTTTGCTCTGACACGTGACTGATCCTTTACTAATCAAACATGCCATCTTCATTAGGCTACTTTCCTCTTATAAAGGTCTGCTCTTAAACACATTAACCCTTTGAGTGCCAGAGGATTACACAACGCATTGCTTTGCAATGCGTTGTGTACCCCTCTGGCACTCAGAGGGTTAAGGGACTTCTGCTGAAAGCTTAATCCTTTGAGTGCCAGTGATATGCAATTTTACCTCTCTGGCACTCAAAGGGTTAAAAGGAGCAGTTATGGTATGTACAAACTGCACCATGAGACAAATTCCCCACTTTTAAGTTCATTTAACCCTTTGAGTGCCAGAGGGGGGTATGCAACACATTGCTTTGCAATGCGTTACGTACCCCTCTGGCAATCAATGGATTAAACAGGGCTTTAAAACCCATTGAAGTTTTCAGAGGTCGTCAACCCATTTCAAAGCAAACTGTTAGAGACCTCTATCGCTGAAGAGAAGTAAAAGCCCTATTTAAATCAATGGGGAGGTTTATTTCTACACTGTGGTGTAGTTCATTTGCTCCAGAATAGCACTTTTGCCCACCCCTGAGGTCCTTATGGAGGAAGCTAAAGAGGCTGTGTTCTGGAGCAAACTTCCAACATCATAGACGGCAAATTTATTCTCTTTCGTTTGTATGAGGCTTTTAAGTCAGTAAGGAGTTTTTTATGTATTTGTTCCTTATGGTGTAGATCGTTTGCTCCAAGTTGCCAGTCTCACTGTTTTATATTATAAGTCCTTGGTGGCAAGGACTTTTTCTACAATAGAGGACATGCAAGTTTGGTCTTATTAGTATGCTTTTGTTCGACCATATTATTCCTCTTAAAGGGATAGTAATGTTTCTGTTCACACGCAGCTCAAATGGTTCATCATATCTAATAGTACTGCTGTCCGATGCTCTTACTCCGCAAAACTTGTTAGGCTGTAATAAGATGATTAAGTTGATCCTTCCTGCCCCTTCTCACAATCTCAAGCCACCTCCCCATAGATCTGAAGTCCGATCAGCTTGACCGGACAGATCACAGTGAAGGACAATCTTCTCTCTATCAGTATAAGGAAAGCCCTGCTCTCCTAATACTGTCTGAAGATTGCCCCTCATTGTGGTCCACTGTCTGATCTGGGACAGAAATGCTTACGTTGTGAAAAGGAGCAGGAGGGATCAAGTACATCATATTATTACAGCCTAACTAGCAGGTTTTGCAGAGTAAGAGCATCGGACAGCAGTTTTATTAAATATGATGAACGTTTGAGCTGAGTATAAACAGAAACATTACTATCCCTTTAATTCATTTAGTACAGCCACACAAATGATATGCCTCTCTTTTTATTATCATTCGATGATAAATAATTTTTTTAAAACATTTTTTTTCCACTTTTTATATTTATTTCTATTTATTTTATGGGTGTTCCTGTGATTATTTGTACTGGGACTGGATAAAAAGTATGAACTCTCCCTCTTACCTACCAAATGTCCCTTTTTAGAGGGGGTACTGTAATCTGAGATGCAAATCCCTCTGCCCCACTTTCCCACTACGGTGTCCAATCTTTTAGGAGATCAGACTGTTTGGTGTGTGTTTATAAGTCTATCATATTGCTCCACAGCAATAAAACATACATTAAAGTGATATTAATACAGTACCTTGAATGTTCATTACTTTTTTGCAACACATAGCACTATATTTCATTACTTACAGATTTGTAGTTCAAGCGCTATTCAAGCTGAAAGGATCCCCCTCCCTCCCCTTCTGGCTGCCTCCCCTTAGATATGGAATCTGGACAGATGCAGCAGGGAACAATTTTCATTCAGTAACTATAAGGAAAACCCTGCCCCCTTGATGAAGTACGTCAGGATGTTGTTTTTGCTCACTGAAGATTGTCCCTCTCCACGCTCCATCCGGACCAGACTGAGAATGACACAGGGAAAGGGGTTGGGAGGGGGATCCTTTCATCTTCAAGAGAGCTTGAACTACAAATCTGTAAGTAATGAAATATAGCGCTGTATGTTACAAAAAAGTAAAGAAGTCTCAGACATCAACTTTAATAGAGGTATTACCAGGGCTCAAAATTTCCACTCGCCACAAGCCAATGGCGAGTAGAAATTCAGCGCTGGTGGGTATGTTATGGCTTGCAGTGGCGAGTAACTTTTCAGGTCTGGCTAGCAGCAAAGGACTTCAAATTTTAAGCCCTGGTATTACTATAACTTTAATATTAAATTTGATCTTCATCTAATTAATTTAGTCAGCTACACAAAGAGATATCAGTAGGTCATGAAGTAACCTAAAAATGTTAAACCTGCCCTCAGCAACACCACCTAAAACAAGTGAACAGTTGGGTTGTGTGTTCTGTGCCTCACAGTCACAGTGGGGAAGAGAGAGGTAGTGAAATGTGGCAAAGGCAGAGTTTACATACATTGCTTTTGTCATGTGGTTTCATTTGCACATGATTGCTGTAGCAGAGATCACATGTGCTGAACCACGGGGGAACGGCTGGAACTGACGGCTCCTGTCCTGGAGCAGTCAGCAACAGTATTCCTGTTACTGTTATAATTAACCCATGATGTGCCACAACCGTCATCGTCCTCAAAGCACAGATTTCTGTGATGGTCCTGGCACATCGTGCGTTGCTAAGGGCCATATATTCAACATTTTGCTGCAAACCATCTGGTCCATGGGAGATGAATGCAAATTTCCCATTGATTTCAGTGGGTGAATAGCCCCTTGAATGCCTAGTGGCCTCATTTATAAAAGCAAAGTAGAGTATTTTGGGGCCAACATAACTGTAATATGGAGAGCAAATCATCATTCCCAGTGGCCCAACTTTCCATGGATTTAAATTATCTCCTGTGATGATTTGCCCAAAATATTCTCCACTTTTCTTTACAACATCAGACCCTAAATTCTATTGATATTGTGTGACTAAGCATGTTACTCTGTCTTCTAGAGTCTAGCCCAGCTAGAGATCCTGTGCAAGCAGCTGTATGAGACCACAGACACCACCACCCGGCTGCAGGCCGAGAAAGCACTTGTGGAGTTTACCAATAGCCCGGAGTGTCTGAGCAAGTGCCAGCTGCTGCTGGAGAGAGGGAGTGTGCGTATTGGGTGGGGGGGGGGAGGGATAGGACCTTCATAAGGGGTAAAGGATCATTGCTATGAGAGGTAATGTACAAGTGAGTCAGGGAGAGGAGCAGTGCACAAGTTATGAGGCTTATGGTGCGGAGCAGTGCACGAGTTAGGGGGGGTCATGGAGATGAACAGTGCATGTGGGAGGGGGTCATGGAGACGAGGAGCAGTGCACGTGTGAGTCGATCAAGGAGGGGAGTGGGGTTATCTAATAAGGAGTGATGAACCACAGATGACTTCTCCAGTGATATCACTTCTCCAGTTCCTATGTTATTCTATAGATCTTCTGCACAAAGATCTTCAAAATTTGAGAAATCTTATTTAATAAGTTTCCTAGAACACAGGAACTGGAAGTCCTCTCCACTTTATCACCTCTTTAACACATCTTAGTGCATCTCCCCCAAGGAGAGGAGAAGTACTTTACAAGAGAGTCATGGAGAGGAGTTCCTGTAGGAGGGGGTCAGGGAGAGGAGGTGTGAATGTAGCAGGGGGTCAGGGAGAGGAAGCGCAAGGCATGTAGCAGGGGGTCAGGGAGAGGAGGCATAAGGCATATAGGAGGGATTCAGGGAGAGGAGGCATAAGGCATATAGGAGGGATTCAGGGAGAGGAGGCGCAAGGCCATGTAGCAGGGGTCAGGGAGAGGAGGCGCAAGGCCATGTAGCAGTGGGTCGGGGAGAGGAGGCGCAAGGCCATGTAGCAGTGGGTCGGGGAGAGGAGGCGCAAGGCCATGTAGCAGGGGGTCGGGGAGAGGAGGAGCAAGGCCATGTAGCAGGGGGTAGATACATCATGAAAAATAACTGAAGCATAAATATGTGAATTTACAGTTTCCCCTATAAAGTCCCAGGAGGACAGATTCCTATGAACCCTGCTGACCGATACTTAGAAGGATAGTGCACATAATGATAGGGGTGCTGGGAGGTGATTTCTGTACTTAAGGGGTATTTATCATTTGTTTTTCTTGCTTTCCTCTGCAGTCCTCTTACTCCCAGTTACTGGCTGCCACCTGCCTCACCAAACTGGTGTCACGCAGCAGTAATCCCCTCCCACTGGAACAAAGGATCGATATCCGTGAGTACACGTGGCTTGTTACATGCCTCCTTTCTCTCTCTCACTCTCTCTGACTGGTCACTAAGTAGGTACTGTTAAATCAATGTTGTGCAATTACAGTAGTGGTCTCTATGTTAAAGCTGCATTACCACCTGGAATTCATCTTTGTTCCCATCAATAACAAGAAAATCTTCTTTGCTGATTGTTTATATTATACTAATTTGGGTAGAATAACAAAAACACTAGCACCTACACATGAACACAGTTAAATCTCTTGTATTTCATGCGTAAATACTAGGTTTAGGCAACAGTCAATGTTTGTAAATCAAGCTGTTGCCACTATAGCTCTCATTGGCTGGTTGGGTATGAATGGAGTTAGCCCCTAACAGCTATTGGTCCAAAGATTGACTACCCCTGGCAGGTCTGAAAATGTCCACTAGTCTGTGACTAGTAAAAAAATCTGGCTGATGAATACGAAATTATGCTCTTACCTGTGTTTAACATTGGATGGACTAGTAACTTTTTCTCTGACTGAACATTGATATTTTTCTAGCCCTGTCCCCTGGGGTAATTTGTAGCTCATATATTTTAATGTCCCTGAATTTCCTTTGCATGTACCTAAGCTTCCTAGAATCAAGCTCTTCCTCTGTTCTGTGAAGCTCTCTTCATCCAGCCATGTCTGTTATTTTCCACAAACTTAGAACTCGGCGCTCTGTAGCCTGTATAACCTTTATCAGGGGTGGTAATAGCTTCATAGTGCCTGTAAGAATAGTTTTAAATTGTATCAATGTCCCTGATAGAGAGCTGTGTGGAAAAAAGAGGAACAGGGAATTCATTGTCAGTGATATAAAAGCTGTAAAAATAAATAATAATTAAAAAAATAAATAAAAATAGTTCACTCTTGCTTTAAACCACTCTGATAGCAACAGGGCCAAATAGCGACCAAAAAGCAAATGCTTACATTATAATGCAAAATATAGGATGTCTTGAATCCTAGACTATGACTCTCCTTAGTAGGTTAGGGGGACAGCACCACCAGGTCACCCCAAACTTACTGAGTGACCTTGTAGAATAAATCGGCCATTTTAATGTTTTCTGGCTGTAATGTGAGCTGGGGGCAAACTGCCTCACTCTACTTCCAACGGAAGATTAGATTGGCTGATTTCTGCTGCAGTGTCGCTCGGTATAAGTGAGGTATATGATGTCATGTGGGAAGTGGGAGCCACTTCTTAACCAGTAGCTTCACTGGTGTCAAAGCTTATGGCAGAGGTGGATGAATGAAGATTCCCATCTCCTAGAAACGGGCCAATTTAAACTACATTAAAGACGGCAGTGCTGTTAGGTAGGAAATCATAGTATTAAAACACAAGGGTGAGGGGGAATGTATACAAATCATTCTTAGTGGTATGTCGAGTTTATAAATGTCTCTAAGAGAAATTGCTCATGAGAATTTTTTTTTTTCACGTACCTGTCTTATACACTCTTATACACCCCTTTAAATATGCATACCTGGGAACTTTTGAAATGAACTCACCCTGAGATCTTTGAAATATTAACACTTAACTTCCCCAAGAAATTAGATTCTAGATGCTATGTCAATGTTTGCGCTAATCTAGAGGTGATGCAGTCATTCTTCAAAGAAAGTATAACATGCTAAATTTGTGAGATATCACGTGTTAATGCTCACAAGACAAGCTTCTCTCTAATTTAGACATTACATGAGCAGTTAATTGGTGCAGATCAGGCAGTAGAAAACACTGGACTGAGTTATGGATCAAAACCCTGAGTTTCAGGGTCAAACTCTTAGCGTTCCCAGGTATGTAAATCTCCAGAAGATGATTAAAAGCCAACCTCAGTGAAGACTTGAAAGAAAAGGCATTCATGGAGAGGTCTAGGCTGGATATGATGAGTTTAAATCACCAAAGTAGGAGAAACCTAAAGTAAATTCCTTCCCTGTTACCATAGCAATTCAAAACCTTGTTAAACTGTTTTCTTAATGTTTGTATGAGTTTTAGTAAAGATTATGTAAGTGGACACTTTGAGTTTTCATCAAAGACACTTTTCTATACTTTGTAATGTTACACTCCCACTATTACATGTATACTCTCACAAAGTGGTTGTTCACGTTTTTTTCTATTTATGCAGCAGTACTGCATTAAAGTGTACTAATGACAGTTACTTTTTTTAAGTGTGTCTCTCTCTTTCTCTCTTCCCCTCTCTCTCTCTCTCTCTCTCTCTCTCTCTCTCTCTCTCTCTCTCTCTTCCCCTCTCTCTCTCTCTCTTCCCCTCTCTCTCTCTCTCTCTCTCTCTTCCCCTCTCTCTCTTGCATTCTCGCTCTCGCTCTTTCTTTCCTCTCTCCTCCCTGTACATCCCTATCTGGGATGCAGTGGAGAGCCCAATAAAAGTTAATTTGTTTGTGACATCTCACATAGGACTAAATGGCACTAATGAAAGTAATACATTTATTGGTCCATTTCAGCTATGATTAACGTGTAGAAATGAAAGTGACATGTTTATAGGCACATTTCACCCAGGACTGAAGTGTACGTGTGTTAGTGACATATTTATTGGTCCTCCTCTCCTAGGACTGAAGTGTACTAATGACTGTTACACTTTCTCCAAGGTTTAATGCAGGGTGGTCAAACCTTTAGCTGTAGTCTCCAGCAGCTGAACAGCTATCCTCTTCAGCCAGCCAATGGCCAGTTTGGGAAGATGGGAGTTGTGATCCCAAACAGCTGAAGAGCCAAAGGCTGCCTGCCCTTGGACTGAAATAAGACTTTCTTCTCAGCGATACATTTGGGTTCAGTCTCTCCTAAGAACACAGAGCCATATGTATAAAGATAAAGTATACAAATCTGGGGCAAACCAACTGCACTGTAGGGGACAAATAAAAATTCCCAAATATTAATGATTTAAATGGAGTTATAACACCTTGAATGCTAGAAGGGTCTCCGGTTTGTTGCAAAACAACACAAATGGACATCTCTAGCATTCACAGGGGTAAAAGCCCCATTAGCATTAAAGAGAATGTTTTATCACTTATGTGCACAGGTTTGCAAAAGATTCTACCTCTTTGCCTTTATGTGGAAGGCCCACAGTGTACAGTAAGAGTTTGTATATGTTGATCCCCCTTTCTCTTTAATGGGCTTGTTATAAACGTGTCAGAAACAGAAGAAAAGAAGAGGTGCTTCCTAGTGTAGTATTGCCTATATGTGGTCACACACCTCACCACCACCAAAAGCCAGGTACTCACAAGTGTGAAGGCTGGTTATACACTTATGTGCTAGTCAGCAACCGAGCTCAGGGATTGATATAGCTGTCACTTATTCAGCTGACATCATTTCAGGTGTATGGCTGCTCACCCTATACCTCCACTCATGAAGGGCAGACGAAGATCCCAAAAAAGAAAAGAACAAATGGGGGCGCCAATGGTGCCTTATCAAAAGGCTAACAGCTAATAATTCCACTTACATTTAAAATTGGCTGTATAAATACTTATGCATAAATACAGCAAATAAAAGCATACAGGGGTTTCTTACAGCCCCTGTTCGGTATAAATTCAGTCAGGTACTTCTGATTCCTTTCAACGATGCGTCCGTTGTGACTTGTAGTCGGGAGTTCCAACGAAGGCGAAATCACTATAGCCTCCAAACAACAGTGTCTGATTTCAACAGTAATTTATTATAAAATAACAAATAAAATGTGGGACAATAAAGGTTCTCTACAAATAAAATAAAATCCTACTAAAAAAACGCGTTTCACAACACTGCATGCTGATTTTTCATAAGTATTTATACAACCAATTTTAAATGTAAGTGGAATTATTAGTTGTTAGCCTTTTGATAAGGCACCATTGGCGCCCCCATTTGTTCTTTTCTTTTTTGGGATCTTAAAAATATGTCCGTTTTTCAGTGCGTTAAACTATTAGCAAAAGATCATTTATCTTGATTGGTTTCTGAAATCAGATTTATAAACAGATCAAAGTGAATCTAGAACCCTCTTAACTTGTGGCTTTTGTTTGTTTGTTTGTTTGTTTGTGTTTTTTTTTTTGTTTTGTTTTTTGTTTTTTTTTAAACTAAATAGCTGGCTGAGGAGTAGCTAAGAGAACCCTTATTCAATTTATAGTCAATTGTTGGACATACAGCTCTTGGGGACTAAACTTCCATCATACTCCATCAGCAGTTGACATTTCGGGTATGATTCCAGTTGTATTTTGCAACAGTTGGAGGTCCAACAATTGACTATCCCTTTTCCTCTGGTTTAACGCTTCCCAATGTCAAGTAAACATGTCAAGTTTAATAGATTTGCCACAGTTCTACTGTGAGATGAAATATGGCTGCTGCACTCTGATGTGATCTCTATTCTCAGGGAATTATGTGCTGACGTACCTGGCCACCCGGCCGAAGCTTGCCTCATTTGTGACACAGGCCTTAATCCAGCTATATGCCCGGATCACTAAGTTGGGCTGGTTTGACTGTCAGAAGGAGGACTATGTGTTCAGAAGCGTCATCGTAGATGTGACAAGATTCCTGCAGGTCAGAAGTCCCTGGGGACAGTGTCTCCAAATTACCTTTCCAGTTGTAGCACGTTCCTAATTGGGTCCCTATGAGTTTCGTCCTTGTGTCTTTATTGAAGCGATAACTTCTTCAATCTGTAATGGGTGTGACAGCCTTTGAGGCAGACCAGAGAGCTGCTGCTAGAAGAAACATAGGACCCAACCTCTAATCACTGCACATGATAACCTTAAAGGGACAGTAATGTCCCATAAAAATGTTTAGAGTTTTGTAGAGATTAAAAAAATAAGCTAAATGCCACAAATCCTGTTTCTCAAACCCTTATGGTTTGAGAGATCTCTTCTGCTAAAGCTCCTCTTCTCCTGATGTCAGCTGTACAGCTGACAGAAGGAGATCCGTGTCGGCCAACACGAGCAGGCTCTTCAGTAGAGCCGCAATAGCGAGATTTAAAAAGACTTACTACGTTGGAACGGTCTAAAGCAAGTGTGCTTGCAAACCAGGCACACTTTGTAGACTGTTTCAAAGAAGTATTTCTTTTTAAATCGCAATATAGCGGCGCTGCTGAAGAGCCGTTTGTCAGTCCCTGCACCGAGAACTCCTTCTGTCAGCTTACAGCTGACGTCAGGAGAAGAGGAGGGAGAGGGGAAATTTAACGGAGGATATCTCTCAAACCATAGCAGTTTGAGAGATGGTATTTGTGGCATTTAGCTTATTTTTTTAATCTCTACAAAACTCTAAATATTTTTATGGGACATTACTGTCCCTTTAACTAAGGACTAGAAGGTTGTGCATTGCTTTGCAATGTGCTTTGCACCCCTCTGGTCTGAAGCACCCCTGCTTCGGCTTGTGGAAAAAAAACTGAAAGCAACCGTCGTATCCTTCTCCAGGGATATAAGATACAGGGATGATTGAACATTTTATCTCTTGAAGAAATGTACAAAGGCAAAATGTAGATAAGCCATTAGGATTTTATGCCCTTGGGGGAAGGGGGTTAAATCTCCCTTTCTGTGAAGTGCAGCACCATCCATTCTCATCATGCCAGAGACATAGAACTGGAGCAATTCTGGGGCAGAGTAAATGGACCATTGATAACAAATCAACATCTCTTTAGATCTTAACCCTTTGAGTTCCAGAGTCTTATTCAACACAATGTAAAGTAATGAGTTGGACCCCCCTGGCACTCAAGGGATTAATAGGACTTTTAATTCCATGAGCAGTAGGCTAATTAGTCCTGTTCATGGCCAAACTTGTCACTGTGCTATTGAAAATGCCCCTGTGTGGGGTCTGCATAGATTCATTCATAGCGCAATGTGTGGGCCAGTGTAGATTAATTCATAGCGCAGTGTGTGGGGCCAGCGCAGATTCGTTCATAGCGCAGTGTGTGGGGCCAGCGTAGATTCGTTCATAGCGCAGTGTGTGGGGCCAGCGCAGATTCATTCATAGCGCAGTGTGTGGGGCCTGCGTAGATTCATTCATAGCGCAGTGTGTGCGGCCTGCGTAAATTCGTTCATATCGCAGTGTGTGGGGGCTGCGTAGATTAGTTCGTAGCGCAGTGTGTGGGGCCTGCGTAGATTAGTTCATAGCGCAGTGTGTGGGGCCTGCGTAGATTAGTTCATAGCGCAGTGTGTGGGGGTCTGTGTAGATTAGTTCATAGCACAGTGTGTGGGGGTCTGCGTAGATTAGTTCATAGCACAGTGTGTGGGGGTCTGCGTTGATTAGTTCATAGCACAGTGTGTGGGGGTCTGCATAGATTAGTTCATAGTGCAGTGTGTTGGGGGTCTGTGTAGATTCATTCATAGCGCAGTGTGTGGGGGTCTGCGTAGATTAGTTCATAGCACAGTGTGTGAGGGTCTGCATAGATTAGTTCATAGTGCATTGTGTTTGGGGGTCTGTGTAGATTCGTTCATAACACAGTGTGTGGGGGTCTGCATAGATTCGTTCATAACACACTGTGTGGGGGTCTGCGTAGATTCGTTCATAGCGCAGTGTGTGGGGGTCTGCGTAGATTCGTTCATAACACAGTGTGTGGGGGTCTGCATAGATTCGTTCATAACACAGTGTGTGGGGGTCTGTGTAGATTCATTCATAGTGCAGTGTGTGGGGGTCTGCGTAGATTAGTTCATAGCACAGTGTGTGTGGGTCTGCGTAGATTAGTTCATAGCACAGTGTGTGGGGGTCTGCGTTGATTAGTTCATAGCACAGTGTGTGGGGGTCTGCATAGATTAGTTCATAGTGCAGTGTGTTGGGGGTCTGTGTAGATTCATTCATAGTGAAGTGTGTGGGGGTCTGCGTAGATTAGTTCATAGCACAGTGTGTGGGGGTCTGCATAGATTAGTTCATAGTGCAGTGTGTTGGGGGTCTGTGTAGATTCGTTCATAACACAGTGTGTGGGGGTCTGCATAGATTCGTTCATAACACAGTGTGTGGGGGTCTGCGTAGATTCGTTCATAGCGCAGTGTGTGGGGGTCTGCGTAGATTCGTTCATAACACAGTGTGTGGGGGTCTGCATAGAGTAGTTCATAACACAGTGTGTGGGGGTCTGCGTAGATTCGTTCATAGCACAGTGTGTGGGGTCTGCGTAGATTCGTTCATAGCACAGTGTGTGGGGTCTGCGTAGATTCGTTCATAGTGAAGTGTGTGGGGGTCTGTGTAGATTAGTTCATAGCACAGTGTGTGGGGGTCTGCGTAGATTAGTTCATAGCGCAGTGTGTGGGGGTCTGCGTAGATTCGTTCATAGCGCAGTGTGTGGGGGTCTGCGTAAATTAGTTCATAGCGCAGTGTGTGGGGGTCTGCGTAGATTAGTTCATAGCACAGTGTGTGGGGGTCTGCATAGATTCATTCATAGTGCAGTGTGTGGGGGTCTGCGTAGATTCGTTCATAGCACAGTGTGTGGGGTCTGCGTAGATTCGTTCATAGTGATGTGTGTGGGGGTCTGTGTAGATTAGTTCATAGCACAGTGTGTGGGGGTCTGCGTAGATTAGTTCATAGCGCAGTGTGTGGGGGTCTGCGTATATTCGTTCATAGCGCAGTGTGTGGGGGTCTGCGTAAATTAGTTCATAGCGCAGTGTGTGGGGGTCTGCGTAGATTAGTTCATAGCACAGTGTGTGGGGGTCTGTGTAGATTCGTTCATAGCGCAGTGTGTGGGGGTCTGTGTAGATTCGTTCATAGCGCAGTGTGTGGGGGTCTGCGTAGATTCGTTCATAGCGCAGTGTGTGGGGTCTGTGTAGATTAGTTCATAGCGCAGTGTGTGGGGGTCTGTGTAGATTAGTTCATAGTGCAGTGTGTGGGGTCTGTGTAGATTCGTTCATAGTGCAGTGTGTGGGGTCTGTGTAGATTAGTTCATAGCTCAGTGTGGGGGGGTCTGTGTAGATTAGTTCATAGCGCAGTGTGTGGGGTCTGTGTAGATTCGTTCATAGCGCAGTGTGTGGGGTCTGTGTAGATTCGTTCATAGTGCAGTGTGTGGGGTCTGTGTAGATTAGTTCATAGCTCAGTGTGTGGGGGTCTGCGTAGATTAGTTCATAGCGCAGTGTGTGGGGTCTGCGTAGATTAGTTCATAGCTCAGTGTGTGGGGGTCTGTGTAGATTAGTTCATAGCGCAGTGTGTGGGGGTCTGTGTAGATTAGTTCATAGTGAAGTGTGTGGGGGTCTGTGTAGATTAGTTCATAGCACAGTGTGTGGGGGTCTGTGTAGATTAGTTCATAGCTCAGTGTGTGGGGGTCTGTGTAGATTAGTTCATAGCGCAGTGTGTGGGGTCTGTGTAGATTCGTTCATAGTGCAGTGTGTGGGGTCTGCGTAGATTAGTTCATAGCTCAGTGTGTGGGGGTCTGTGTAGATTAGTTCATAGTGCAGTGTGTGGGGGTCTGTGTAGATTAGTTCATAGCTCAGTGTGTGGGGGGTCTGCGTAGATTAGTTCATAGCGCAGTGTGTGGGGGTCTGTGTAGATTAGTTCATAGCGCAGTGTGTGGGGGTCTGTGTAGATTAGTTCATAGTGAAGTGTGTGGGGGTCTGTGTAGATTAGTTCATAGCGCAGTGTGTGGGGTCTGTGTAGATTCGTTCATAGTGCAGTGTGTGGGGTCTGCGTAGATTAGTTCATAGCTCAGTGTGTGGGGGTCTGTGTAGATTAGTTCATAGCGCAGTGTGTGGGGGTCACAGTGCAGTGTTGGACCGCGCTCTCTAGCAATTAAAGGAGAAGTAATGCTTAATAATAAACCCCATTAACATTTCTATGGTAAGTATAGACCTAAAATACTAATGGCCCCTATAAATTTTGTCCGTGTGCTTTTGTTCAAGAGTAAATCTTCAGTCATACTGGATGTCATGTATATGGAGGCGGATATGACAGCTGATGGCAGAGAACATGTGCCTAAGCACACCCTTCTGATTCTTAACCGCCCGCGTGCGTCACTTAACTATCATGTTGGCTAAAGTCGCCCTGCAATACATAGGCAGGTGGCAACTAAGTTAATAATAGTTATTTTACATCTCAAACCCAGCCGCTTGTAAAGTAATACTTAATCTTCCAAAACCGGAAGCCAGGCATCAGAGCAGACATCTTGTCTGTGTGTCTGCGCTGTCAGTCCCGGTCTCCATTCAGCAGCATTGCACTGGCCTGGTCGGCACCGGAAGGGGCAGGTGCGCAGACTGCACTAACCTGGCCGTCAGTCTCAGAAGATCAATGATTACTTTACAAGGGGGCACTCTTGAGAGGTAAAATAACTATTAATAATCTAGTCACCACCTGTCTAAGTATTGCAGGGCTACTTTAGCTAACATGGTAGTTCCATTTTAAAGGCATAGTAATGTTTCATAATAAAAACAGCTCTAATTAATTATTATAGTATTTGGACTTTGGAGAGTGTTATTTCAATTCTGTCAGAGTTGTAGTTCAAGAGTAATTGAATAATAAAGTATACCCCTCCCGCACCTTTTACTGATGTAACACTGTTCAGTCAGAGCAGAAGGGAGGTGCCCAGGTAGATTGCAGAGAGGGACAATCTTCAATTAAGATAAGGGAAGAACCAGAAAAACTTGTCAAGGGGGCAGGGCTTTCATTGTTTTCATAGGAAGAAGATTGTCCCCTGCTGTTATCTGTCTGGTCTATGGACTGGATTCCACATCTGAGAAGAGATGGCTTACACTAGGTAAAAGGGGCGGGAGGGGGAAACTTTGCTTGTGAATATCTCATAAACCATAAAGGTTTGAGAGATAAGACTTATATCATTCTTCATATTTTTTTAATGCCTACAAAATAAAATTAAGTTAAAACGAAGTATTACTATCCCTTTAAGAACCCTATTTAAATAACCCTTCCTACCACAGGTGGTCATATTAATTCCTCTCCTCCCAAAAAGCTGGTTTCATGAATAGTAACTCTCCTCTGAAATAGACCTACAAATAACTCTTACACCCCTTCAGTAGTGAAAGCAGATCATCTCTATTAACCTGTCTCCCGTCCATATCTCCAATAAACCCCTTCCAAGACAGACGTGTGAAATGCTCTTAACCTTCCTTTTCTCTCCCCCCAGGACAGTGTGGATTACTGTGTGATCGGAGTCAGTATTTTATCACAGCTGACCAATGAAATTAATCAGGTGAGTGGCAGCCTCTGGTATCCCTATACATCTGTGTGTGTGCGCCTTTTCACAGGGACAACTAAACAGTCGCACTTACATTGTCTATCTGTCTTCACTCCCTTATATTGCTCACTGCTTGGAAGGCAGAGGAGGCATATATGATGATCAGTTCACATGAGCACCAACCAATGTTACTGACTAGAGCTCACCTGTGTCAGCCATTCAATGGAGGTTGTGATGAGGATTACAACCTCCAATGCTGCTAGTGGGAAAGGCCTTCCAGAGATCCAGTAGTCGGAACTGCAGTCCTTCTTTACTGCAATTTCATTGATTTCCTGTATGATAATTCATGCTGGTCTTTGGTATGTTCAGATGATAGCCGACCATGTGAAAGACAACATAGACCAGTATATTACATTTTACCACAGGCAATAGATCAAAATCAGCATAGCTGCATTGATGTCGTCCATGTGAAAGGGGCCTAGATGCAATCACCTTTTTTATGAAACCATATATTATATGTCTTCTATTGGGATCTACCTGCTGGCTGTTTCTTTTAAGAAAGCTTTTTGGATACCAGTTGGTGCTGTGACTAACAGCTTGTGTAAGCCCTCTGATATATCTTTGCTTTAAAATCTGTAATACCAGAATATCTGTAAGGACCAGAATGATGTGCAGTTCTTTGCAATGCATTGCACATCCTTATAGTCTTTTAAAGGGTTAATATTTAATGCAGGGTTGAGCAGTTGTAGTTTGAATAAGAGCCATCATCCTCCTTTCTCCAGTAATGGTACCGTGCCATCCTACCAGAGCTGGAGAACCACTAATTGCCCACTATTGACGTAAGACGCATGTCTTAACCCTTTGAGTGCCAGAGAGGTATCCAGCACATTGTGTTGCAATGCTTTGGATACCTCTCTAGCACTCAAAGGGTTAAATCGGCATCGGTAAACATTTTCTTTTGTGAATTATTCCTAAAATCTTATCTTAATGTGTATTTGCAGCTGTGTTCCCTGGTCACGTAAGCATTGTGAGCATGTCATGAATTCGTAAACCTGAAGCCCTGCAGTAGTTATGGACTCTAGTTCCCATCATCCCCTGCCAGATATTGTCTGGCTATGTATGGTGGGAATTTTAGTCTACAACAGCTGGAGAGCCTTGGTTTGCCCACCTCTAATGTACACTGTGACAGGAATTTTACTTTTTTTTTTTTATTTAAAGGGGAACTACCACCCCACAAAAACTTTATCTTAATCCAGTCCCCATCTGGCGACTAGCTGCTTAGTAGCGCTAGTCGCCAGAATTATTACCTGGTTTAACTGATTTTACACTTGTTCCGAGGCTGACAGTAGCAGGAAGCATGGACATCTTGCCATAATGACATCCGTGCACCTGCGCTGTCAGTCCCAGCCGGCTCTAGGAGGCGTCGCTAGGAGCCGGCCGGCTCCAAAAGGGACTAACAGCATAGGTGCACGGACGTCACTATGGCAATATTTCCGTGCTTCCTGCTACTGTCAGCCTCGGAACAAGTGTAAAATCAGTTAAACCAGGTAATAATTCTGACGACTAGTGCTACTAAGCAGCTAGTCGCCAGATGGGGACTGGATTAAGATAAAGTTTTTGTGGGGTGGTAGTTCCCCTTTAATCTCTGTTAATCTAAATGTAAGGTTCTGCATTTGGGTTGCAGAAACAAACATACTACATATACACTAATTTGGAAACTGCTGGGGAATCCTCTTTTAGCGAAAGATTTAGGAGAACTGATAGACATTAGACTTCACAGCAGTGTGCGGTGTCATCAGCTGTTGCAAGAGCAAATGGGGTGCTATCCTGCATAAAAAGAGGCAAAGATGCATGGGATGCTAATATATTTCTGCCTCCATATAAATCCTCCTCTAGAATATGGAGTACAATTTTGGGCACCAGTTCTTTAAAAAAAAAATAAATAAATAAATAAATAAAAAAAATACATATATAATTTTGGAAAAAGTGCAGCGACTTGGAAGAAAACTGATAAAGGGATTGGAGGACCTGAGTTGTAGAGACTAGGCAAACTAGGTTTGTTTACAATAGTGAAGAGATGTCTAGGGGATGATATGATTAACATTTACAAATATACAAAGAACTCTCCAATTACCTATTCACTCAAACAGCTGAGCAAAAACAAGGTCATACATTATGACTAGAGGAAAGGTACAGTTGACTAAAACAAAGAAAGGGATTTTTTTTATTGGAAGGGCAGTTATGTTACAGAATTATTTGCTTTAGGATGCTGTACTTGCAGATACTGCACATTCTCTCAAAAAAATAATGGATACCTTTTTAGCTCAGAACAGTATTGGGAGTTATGACAGTTTGCTTCAAACAAAATAGGATGTTGATCCAGGAAAATATCCAAGTGCTGTTTTTTTTTTTTTTCCCACTTTGGGTTTAATTAGATATGGCTTCAATGGGTTTTGTTTTCATCTGGATCAACAGGGGTGTTGTGGCGTATGTTGAAATTGATGGAGGCATGTCTTTTTTTTTTTTTTTTCTTTTTTTCTTTTTTTTTTTTTTCTTCCCCCATCTTCATGAATAGTTAATATATCTGGTTATGGTTTTGTAATTGACTCTTTGGGTGCTGTAGAGGTCTCCATTTGAGGAAAAAAAAAATTATATATATATTGCCCTTAATGGCTGCCTACACATTGAGTATAGCAAGTTTAAAGGGATAGTAAAACTCTTAATATGTTACTTTCTCTGACAATTCCCGTCACCCAAGTGTGGATAGCTCAGTTTACAAGGTGCTTTTGTGGACCTAAGACCTGGGGGGAAAATCTTGGCTGCAACTTCTTTCCCCAGGAGTTGCCCACTGAGGCTTCTCCTTGATATATGGTAATCTGAAGACAGAAGACCTGCTGAAAAAGGTGATCAACCATTTGAGTGCTGAGGTCCAAATATCCCATGCTTCTCCTCCGCACAAGGGTCTCATTTGGAGTTCCTATTACATACTCATGCACTCATTGGATTGATCTGTATGTCTGTGAGGTGTTTGTAGCAAGTTTCTTTGGTAACTTAACCCTTTTGCTGCTGGTTAGCACCTTTTGGGGGGGTTTTGGGTACTTTCCCTACTGGGGCCAGTGTTTATTGGGTCTACTGTTTTATTGTAGTGGGCTTTTGAGAGGTTTTACGTTTAGTATTCACCTCGTTAACTTTAAGGTGCTCCATTCACTTCTGTGGGACTTTACAGTTTGGGACATATCTCTGCAACCGCTCCACGTAGCGTGCTTAAAGATGGCTCATGTTGTGGGTTTTCCCTTGCTGTGTTATCCAGTCAACGTTCTGGGGATGTTGGAGGCTTTAGGGGGCTTCGGGCACTGTTGGGGTACTCTTGTCAGAGAAACTAAGTTTCCCATGAGCGCCCGCTTCACGTGCTCATTTCCTATTGGCTCCCGTCGCGGCAGTCATTTTGTGTATTCGCAGATCGAGTATCCTACGCAGGGCTTGGACTCTCCTTCTCTCCTCCACAATTTAACCCTTCGCCTACCAGATAAGTCTCGTTTTAGTGTTTCTGAGGTGCATTAATTATCATACACACTTTATTGTGGGTGTTTTGATACTTTGACCATTTTGACTCTGTGAGATTGTCTATGCCATTAGACCTTGGGGCTAAACCTAAGACTAAGGATACTGGGGTGTCTGTGTCCCCCATTGCTCATTGCTCCTGATGTCAATCAGGGTTACCTAGAGAATACTCGGGTCATGTTTGCCCAGCATGCACTGCTGCCCCTGCTGGGGCCTCCAGCCATGCACTAGAGCCAATATGGATGCAAGAGTTTAAGGCTACTACCAGGGACCTTTGGTCCACCTTACAACTCCTTCCATCCACCTTACAGGGGGTCTTCCACTCATTGCAGACCCCCCTCCCCTATCAGATCTTCCCTGCTTAAACCACTGGGTGTACCTGATGTGTCTGATTCCTCTGAGGAGGAATTGTTGTTGATGATGACTGTTCAGCTGTTCCTTCATCTCAGTTTTTTGGGGGCCCCTTCGAGGCGGACCCCATTCCTTCGGCTGAGGGCTTGATCAGTGCTGTGTTGTCCACCCTGAACATTCCCTTGGTGCAGGAGGCGTCTTCTGACTCCTCTGATGTTTTTCAGGAGCCTGTTAGGCACCATGCTTGCTTTCCACCTAACCCCACCCTTGACCGCTTGGTGTCAGAGGAGTGGAAATTTCCAGACAAGAAACCATCTGGGTCTTAAGTTTGCTAAACTTTATCTGTTTTCTGAAACAGCCCTCACTCAGTGGGTTCATCCCCCCCAAAGTGGATGCCCCAGCTTCCAGGCTTTCTGAGTCAACTGCCTTGCCAGTGGCTTATGCCTCTGCTCTTAAAGACTGGACTAACAAGAAGCTTGAGACCTCTCTCAAGGCTATTTTTGTGACAGTGGGCTCTGCCCTTCGCCCTACCTTTGCTGCTGCATGGGTAAATAGGGCTGTGGCTGTTTGGATTGAACAAGTCAATTCTGCTGTCCGTCAGGGACCCCTTACATCTGACATGTTGTGTCTTCTCGCTAACATTGCTGAGGCTCAGCATTATGTCTCTGCCGCTCTGTTTGACGCTGTGCATATGGTAGCCAGGGCATCTACCATGTTTGTGGTAGCCAGAAGGGCTCTTTGGCTTAAGATCTGGTCGGCTGACAGCCTCTAAGAAGGCTTTGCTGACTCTGCCTTTTCAGGGATCCTCCCTGTTCGGGCCTGAGCTCAAGAATGTCCTCAGTGAGGACACTGGAGGGAAAAGTTCTCACCTGCCAGTGGTCTTGAGTAAGAAGGCGCCTGTCAAAAGGAATCGTCCTTTTTCATTCCTTTCAGGCAGACTAGCGCCAAGCGACCCAGACAGTCTCTCAGGCTCCGTGATCCTCATCCAAGCCTAAGCGGCAATGGAGATCCAAGTCCTCCATGAAGCCCAAGGCTTCCAAACCTTCTTCTGCATGACTCACCGAACCCGGGTCCCCACCCGCAGGTAGGTGGCCACCTACTCCACTACCTTTCAGCTTGGCAGGCCTTTGTGGAGGACCCATGGGTTTTACAAGTGGTAGCCTCCGGATACAGGTTTCCCTTCACTTCTCTTCTTCCTCCAAGGACCTTTGTTTCTCACTCTCCTTTGGGAGCAGAAAAGAGATGCCTTTTTGAGGAAGCTATACAGGCCCTTCTGGACAAGGCGGTCCTGGAGCCAGTTTGCCTTCAGGAGAGGGGCTTGGGATTCTAGTCCAACCTCTTTGTGGTTTCCAAGAAGGATGGGGGCTGTCATCCCATTTTAGATCTGAAGGATCTCAACTCCTTTGTGGTCAGGTCCCAGTACCGCCAGGAGTCTCTGCGCACAGTGATAGCAACCATGTCTCCTGGGGAATTTCTGGCTTCTCTGGATCTTCAAGATGCCTATTTGCACATCACCATTCATCCAGAGAGTTGGCAGTATCTCTGCTTTGCCTGCGACCGAGGGCACTTCCAGTTCTCTGCCCTCCCCTTTGGCCTTTGTCCTGACCACGGCTCTTCAAGTCTTCAACAGAGTACAGGGAGCATTGATCTCTATCCTACATCAGAACAGCATCAGGGTGACTCCATACATGGACGACCTCCTTCTCAAGGCCTCACCTCTGGAACTCCTTCACCAGCAGGTGCAGGACTGCATTCATGCTCTCTCCCATCACGGGTGGCTCATCAACTTGGACAAGTCAGACCTTGTTCCTTCTCAGATGATGGTCTTTCTGGGGCTTCTCTTCGATACTCAGAGGGGGATGGTGTTTCTGACTGACGAAGTGGCTCATCAGGTAGCACTAAAGGTCCAAGCTATCCTGTCTCAGGATCCGGCTCCAGCCCAGAAGTTGTCATCCTTGGTGGGGAAGTTCATTTCCACCATAGAAGCAGTTCCGTTTGCCATGGCTCACACCAGGGAACTTCAGAGGTTTCTGATCCTGGCCTGCAGGGGCCATCCAGATCTCCTGGAAAGATCCCTGTCTCTCCCTCTTCAAGTGGAGCAGAGCCTCTCATGGTGGCTCGACCTGAACAATCTCCTGAAAGGCAGACCCTTCCTGGTGCCCTTCTGGACCAAAGTGATGACACTTCACTTCAGCACTTTGTCTTCTTTCAGAGGCATCTTGCTATCATTCCTGATGTCAAGGTTTTCTTCCAGGGTTTTGCTCATACCCGTCCGGTTTTTCAGTCCCCTTCTCCTCAGTGGGACCTTAACCAGGTCTTGGGAGTACTTCAGTGTCCTCCTTTTGAGTCCTTGGCTACCATTCCTCTACGTATGCTGATGTGGAAGATGGCATTTCTCTTGGCGATTGTTTCTGTTCGCCGAGTTGCGGAGCTGCATGCCCTGTCTTGTAGACAGCCCTTTTTGGCCTTTCACAAGGACATGGCGGTGCTTCGCACCTCACAAGATTTTTTCCTGAAGGTGGTGTCTGAGTTCTGTCCTAACCCTACTTCTGACAAAGAGAGGGATCTTCATCTGTTGAATGTTGTGCGTTGCCTCAAGTTGTATGTGCATCTGAGGCAGTCTGACACTGTCATTCCTGAGGGTCCTAGGGCAGGGAAGCCTGCTTCCAGGGTTACCATTGCTTCATGGATCAAGTCCATGATTCGTAAGGCTTATGAACTTCGGAAGAAGCCTGTTCTCTTCAGTTTTATGGCTCATTCTGCAAGGTCTATTGGGGTTTCTTGGGCCTACAAGAACCAGACCTCAGCTGATCAGTTGTGCAAGGCGGCCACTTGGTCATCTGTGCACACTTTTTCTAAACACTATAGTGTGGATGTGCTTGCATCGGCTGATGCCAGTTTTGGGAGGAAGATCCTGGAGGCAGCCTTGCCTGTCTAGGATCTCTTTAGTCTCTCAGTACTTTTTCACTTTTGAATCCAGTTGGCTCTAGTTCAGCGTGATGTGCAACAGTGCATGGGGTTTATTTTACCCCTGTTCAGTGTCCGTTGACACTTTGCAGTTAGTGTTGAGCTATTCATGATCTGTAGGTTCATTGGTGCTCTGGTGACTTTGAGGGCCTGCACATGGTCCTTGCCTTTCTTCCCTGCCTGGGGAACTTAATGGTTGGTCATCCAGGTTACCAGTAACCTGTATTGGGCGACGGAGAAAAAAGGATTTTAGTCTTACCTGTTAAATCCTTTTCTCTTAGTCCATACAGGTTACTGGTCTCCCACACTGTCAAGGGACCATGCTTGGCTCTCTTGTGGCAGAACGTGGGGGTCCTTTCGGGTTCATGCTCACAGGAGTCTTCCTTTACCTTCTTACTGCCTGGTCAATAGTTATTCTGCAAATCTTACTGGTTGGGGATTAGCTAGCTGCAAGCTAAGGAGGTAGGCTACACCCAGCAGTCACTTTTCAGAATTGTTCCTGCCTATTAAAGGGGTGGATCGCCTACCCAAAGTTACCAGTAACCTGTATGGACTAAGAGAAAAGGATTTAACAGGTAAGACTAAAATTCTATTTTCCTCTAGACTGTAAACTCTCACAAACAGGACCCTCTGAATATCTTCTAAAGGCTCAGAGACAGGGAGAATACTGATTTTTAAATCTAAAGTCTCTTGTACCCTAAAGAATAAATGAAGAAGGGGTTTACTGTGCAGTGCAAAATAATGATTGGCTTATAATCACAAAATAACTACAAAGTACATTTATTGGAAATATTCAAAAACCTAAAATGACAATAAAAAAGAAGTAATAATAACACAGAACCGGATCTTTATTTATTCTTTTTTTTTTTTTGCCTTTCTAATTATTTTATTTACTACTATTTTTTTTTTTTTTTTTTTTAAGATGGCAGTACATATGGGGTTAGATGTGTCTCTGACAAGGTGTTACAGGGAGTTATTATTTCTTTAGCATCATTAATGGATGAAGGAACCATGGGGTTAAGCAGCATGCCTTTAGGAAGCAGGACATGTTATTGAGAAACTCCTCCCACTTCTTAGCTGCTAACACCTCCCCCTGCCTAACTACTTTCGATTTTAAAAGGGTCCCTCAAGGAGGTCCATGGTTTCATTTCCTTAGAAATTAAATTCTTCAAGATTTTTAAATTTATTTTTATTTTCCTTAAGCTTCAGAGGACCTCAGTTTGTGGGGAGAGTCCCCATAGATTAACCCCACTATTAAAAATCCTAGTTCTGTTGGTACAGCAAACTGAACACTATTTAGTGTGGAGGTCCAAGCTCAGCTGTTGGCTCAGAGGAAAAGAAGCTTTCTTTTGTCTATATAGTTAGAAGGATTTCATGGGACAATGACTAGCATAGGTTTTATACTGGGTAGCGCTTTCCTCCAAACCACAGTGATGGAGTGCGTTATATGGTAGTTTTTATTTATATACTTGCAATGTATAAGGTTTCCTTCTCCTCCGCCCTGTTTTTAATGTGCATTTGAGTTTGCTGCCCTTACGTGTTGTGTGTGCGCACGCCCTTTTTCTCAGCCAAGTGGCCATGTATTAGCTCCGTTGGAACAGAGCTTTGCTATTGCAATACCTAAACTAGCTCTGTTGGAGCAAGTCGATTGGCTGACCCAGTTTATCATATTTAAAGATGCTTTATTACTTCATCACTATCTCTATTGGAGCAGTACCTCATGATTTAGTCTGTGGTAATGGCAAGTGTATTTCTTTAGACTAGCTCCATTATAGCAGTTAAAAGTCAGTCACTTTCATTATGATAATAGAGATAAGGGAAGATAAGAAAACTTAGGGCTATAAGGTTTTTTTTCTCCTTTGTTATAATGATTTAACTATAGTCCTCCTATCAGTCCCTTTGGCACAATACATATTGAATCCTTCTGTTCTCATATACAGTCGTGTGAAAAAGAAAGTACTCCCTCTTTGAATTCTGTGGTTTTACATATCAGGACATAATAACAATCATCTGTTCCTTAGCAGGTTTAAAAATTAGGTAAATACAACCTCAGATGAACAACACCACATGACATATTACACCGTGTCATGATTTATTTAACAAAAATAAGCCAAAGTGGAGAAGCCATGTGTGAAAACTAAGTACACCCTTACTTTCCATAGTGACGTCTGACTGCCTGCGCTGTCAATCCCTTTTGGAGCCAAATGGCTCCTAACGACGCTTCCTAGAGCCGGCTGTGACCGACAGCGCAGGCATGCAGACGTCACTATGGAAAGATGTCTGTGATCTGTCCTGCCTGTCAGCCCTGGAACAATGGCAAATTCTCTTTAATGTGGTAATAATTCTGGCAACTAGCGCTACTGAGCAGCTAGTCGCCAGATGGGGAATTATGTGGGGCCATGTTGCTATGGGGTGGTAGTTCCGCTTTAAAGCTACTTAAAATTAACCATTACTATCCCTTTAATCTCAGTACTGGACAATTTTGTCAGTCACACCACTGGAGGGCATTTTTCCTCAAAATATAGCAAAAATATTGAGGATTAAACTCCAAGAGACAATTGCAGATAACACGTCAGGACATCACCTTCTTTGTGGCAAAACAAAACCAAACTTTGGTAGAAAAGAAAATTCTAGGACAGATATTCAGTACCAAAAAGCAAAACACGAAATTACTTCAAGTGAAATTTTGTTTCTTCAGGAAGAAGTCCAGACATTTCTCTCCGAACTTGAAATCTCAGTCAGGCACTGCATGAACATTATAGTTAAAATGGTAGCCATAATAGAAGCGGTTCCCTTTGCTCCGTTTCACACGAGGCCACTACAATTAGGATTACTCCGCAACTGGTCCTAGACCACACAGACTTCTCCATAACTGAATGGAAAATCGGCACAATAGACAACAGTCAGTTTGAATGGGGAGCAGTGTACGAACATCTCTCCGTTCAAGGTCTGTGGACCCTATCAGAATCACGTTTACCTATAAACATTCTGGCGTTGCATTTAATTTCACCAATCTCTCAGCTTGGAAGATGATTCTCAAGATCCTCCCCATTTGGATTCAATCCGACAAGCCACAGTTGTGGCTTACATTTATTACCAAGCAGGTAAAAAGTAAAGTAAAGCTGCTTGGATGGAAGTGGAAAAGACCCTTCTTTGGGCAGAAAACAATGTTTCAGCATTGTCAGCCAAATACATTCCAGGGGTGGAAAATTTGGTGAAAGATTTCATCAGCCACCAAACCATACACCAAGAGGTATGTGAATTAAAACAGGAAATTTTCCTTCAGGTAACGGATCTATGGGGAGTACCAAAAATAGACAAAATATCCACAACCAATAGAAGTGAATACCCTAATGATCTAATGGAATTACAGACTAGGGTATGTCTGCCCTCCATTAGCTATGATTTCCAGGATAGTCTGCTAAATAATGGAAGAGAAAGTATTCTCATAGTTCCATTGTGGTTAAGGAGACCTTGTTTTCATCACCTGAGAGATATATTATTGACACAGAGCTAGGGAGTCTTCCTAAAACTCCAGCCCTCAAATATCAAGGACCTGTCCACTGCCACACTTTCTCAGTCTCACTTTGAAGGTGGGGTACTTGCAACCAAGATATTGAAGAACCAGGGATTCGGTTCTCAGGTCATTCAAACTGGGCTTGTAAACTGATGTCTGCAAAAGTATATTCGTAGTTGTAGAATATATTTGTCCTTCTATTCTATAAAAGAGAGAGAGGATGCTTCTATCTCCCTTCCCTTTTAGAGTTCTAGCAAGCAGGCCTAGGAAGGGGTCTAAGGGTTAGCTACCTGAAAGTTACGGTTTCAGTGCTGTCAGTTTTCCTCCACAGAAATATGGCTTCTATCTCTGAAATTCAAACATTTCTTCAGGGAGTCAACAGTTTAGTTCCTCCATTCCTATTTCACCCTGGAACTTAAATTTGGTATTGTAGGCTTTTTAATCCTCTTCATTGAGCCATTATCTTCAGCCTCTATCAAAGATCTGACCTTCAAAACAATGTTCCTCACACCATATGTATCCAGAACTCAGCTGACTATCTTTTGCTTCACCACATCTTCTCTTTCATCAAGATAAAGTGGTTTTATAAACAGTTGCAGTATTTCAACCAAAAGTGATTTTCCCTTTTACTAATCAAGAAGTGATTCTGCCATTTTAGTTTTCTAATCCAGCTAACAGAAAAGAGAAGGCCCTCCATACCTTAGATGTAATGTGAGGTTTAAGACTATGTGTCCAAGTTGCACACCCCTTTAGGACATCCAGAACGGCAGCCTGGCATCGAGGCAATTATAGCCGTGTGGCTTTAACACACTATTAGACAAGAATTCAGTCTAAAAGTTATTCTAGGTTCCCATCAGGATTACAGTTTATTCATCTAGATCCATCAGTTCTTCATGGATCATGAAGAACCAGCTACTGTTCACCAGTTGTGCAAAGCAGCAACATGGTAATCTGTTCACAAAGTTCTACACAGTTACTATTTTGGCATCCTAGGATACCAGTTTTAGCCTCAAAGTTCTAAAGGCCACTAGATTTTTTTTTTTTTTTGGGGGGGGGGGGCTGCTTTGGGATCTCCCCATTGTCCCTGCATCCCTCAGTGACAGTAGAGAAAATATATATAATATTACTTGCAGATAGAGCCTTTCATCTTAGTCCATTGAGGGATGCAGAAAACTATTTGGGTGTGTATTCCCTGCCGTTCTTGGAGGCTCTGTTTGTAATGCTATTCTTTTCCTGACGCTGCTAAATGAAAACTGAAAGTTGTTAGTCGGGGAGGGGTTAGCTGCTTGAAAGTGGGAGGAGTTTTTATATTAAAGTGCCCTGCCTCCTATAGTCACGTTGCTTAACCCCATGGTCCTTGCATCCCTCCATGGACCAACAGAAAAGGATTTATAGGTAAGTAAAAAATTCTATTTTTACATTGCAAATTTTACATGAATTATTATTAAAGGAAAACTTTTACCTATAAAAGACTTGCAGCCATGTTATTAAGTTATTAAAATACTGTTAGGATTGGTGTTGTTTTTTTAGTTTTTTTTTTTAATATAATTTATGTGGATGGTATAAAAGGCTTAGAGGGAAAACACTGTTGTACAAAGACATAGTCAAAAAGGTCAGATTTCCTCTGATCCTTAAGTGCGATCCACCTCAGATTTCCAGTCCTTAAAGGGTTAAAGTATATTGATATAACTGCTGTTTGTAAGACACCCACCTAGGTAAGTAATCCTGTTAAAGGGATAGTAATGTTTAATAATAAAAGCAGCTCTAATTAATCATCATAGTATTTGGACTTTGGAGAGTGTTATTTAAATTCTGTCAGAGTTGTAGTTCAGGAGTAATTCAATGACAAAGTGTCCCCCTCCCGCCCCTTTTACTGATGTAACACTGCTCAGCCAGATCAGAAGGGAGGTGCCCAGGTAGACTGCAGAGAGGGACAATCTTCAATTAAGATAAGGGAAAAACCTGAAAAGCTTGTCAAGGGGGGCAGGGCTTTCATTGTTCTCATAGGAAGAAGATTGTCCCCTTCTGTTATCGGTTTGGTCTATGGACTGGATTCCACATCTGAAAAGAGAGGGCTTACAATAGGTAAAAGGGACGGGAGGGGAAACTTTGCTTGTAAATATCTCATAAACCATAAAGGTTTGAGAAATAAGACATATCATTCTTCATGTTTTTTAATCCCTACAAAAATAAATAAATTTACAACGAAGTATTACTATCCCTTTAACTGCTTGAAGAGCAGAGGAGAAGGTGCAGCACATTGCTTTGCAGATGTTTTGCATTAACCTCTGGTCTTCAAGATGGTTAAACAAATGAAAAGCTGCTTATTCCTCTGGTACAGTGAGCTTTTCATTCTAGATAAGCAAGGTTGTTAGGTTCAAGACTGTTAGCTGAATTTGCTGAGTACTGACTGTATTCTGCTGGACTTTGGACAGTTTACATAAAATGAACTTCAAATCACTAGAAAAAAATACTTCAAAGGTTCAGTGCCTCAAAGAACTAAATTGAAATAGTTGTGTTTTAGACGTAAGCAAAACGTGTTCCAGACCAGTCTTGTCCTTAACCCTTTGAATGCCAGAACAATGCGTTGCACATCCTCCTAGCATTCAAAGGTTTAAAGAGGAAAGGATATAAAAGAAAACAAGTATGTGTTTTTATTTTTTCCCCATCTCTAATTCACATAACAATACAATTCACCTTACTATTTGTATTGCTGTTGCAACATTAGTAATGCTTTCCCTAAAGTCCCCCCTCTCCTGGTGGTAAGAGCTGCTGAAATCCAACCCAGCTCATGATGATGCTCACATTTTCTTCTGTGGACTTGTGTTTGATCATCTGTGGGATGCTTTTAGGAAAAGAGCAGGAGACCGAGACCTGAATTTTCTCCAGGTCAGGTAAATTCCTTCCGCCCTCCCCTCCCTGTTTTATAACTTTTGAGGAAATGGGTGGTGCGAGTACAACTGTTCATACAGAGCATAAAAGCCCAATGGGCTTATTTCAAGCTTAAAGGGATAGTAATGTTTCAAAATAACGGCAGCTCCAATTAATCTTCGTAGTATTTGGGCGATGGAGAGTGTTATTTCAGTACTGTCAGAGTTGTAGTTCAAGAGTAATTGAATGACAAAGTATTCCCCTCCTGCCCCTTATACCTAGTGTAAGCCACCTCCCCTCAGATGTGGAATCTGGTCCTGGGACCAGACGGCTCACAGCAACGGACAATCTTCTTATTGTGACCGTAAGGAAAACCCCGTCCCCCTTGACAGGTTTTTCCCTTATGATAATTGAAGATTGTCCCTCTCTGCAAACCATCTGGACAACACCTTTCTGTTCTGAGGTGAGCATTGTTACATCAGTAAAAGGGGGTGAGAGGGGGATGCTTTATCATTCAATTACTCTTGAACTACAACTCGGACAGTATTGAAATAACACTCTCCAAGGCCCAAACACTATGAAGATTAATTGGGGCTTTTTTTTTGTGAAACATTACTATCCCTTTAAGAGGTGCAATTCTATAGCAAACCAAATGCATCATAGAGGTGAAATGAAAATGACTAATGATTTAAATGAGGCATTTAAACCCTTCAGTGCTAGAGATCTTAACTGCAAAGCAATTTGATGGCAACGTAGCATTCAAGGGTTTAAATGCCCCATTTAAAGGGCAAATACCAAATTTTACAAAGTGTGCTCCTATGGGATCAGACTTCATAAAAAGCCTGGGGCTACACTGTGTAGTTGCAAAATGACTTGTATCGTAAAACTAACCCGTTGGCTAGAATGCAAATCAGAAGTATGTGGCTCTTGGACAGAAAAAAATCTCAGGCCCCACAGATGAGCAGTAATTGTCACATTGTAGGTGCCTTTTAATTGAATGGTGAGTTAGAGAATTTTCACTTGGCCATTATGATGCAGTACGTTTGCTCCAGAATAGCACCCCTTTTTCGCTTATTGAATGCAAAAAACAACTTAATTCCTTTCAGCTGACAGGTGGTCTGGGTGCGACCACAAAGACTTTGCTTCAAAGCCATAAAATTCCCATGTTTAGTAGAAAACCTCTTTACTGTGGCCGTCTGATCCCTTTTGGTGTCAAAGGATCCTATGACCCTGGAGTCATAGAAATAATTGTAATGGAGCTAGAAACGTAGTTGTTTGAGACTTAGAGTATGATATTTGGTGAATTACATTTTTTTATGTTTTTTGTTTTTGCATATTTATGATATAACTTGCAAAATATACTTCATGTGAGGTGTCATTTAAAAGCTGGGAAAAAAGTTTTCTGTATGTAACTATAAAGGTATCCACACAAATCACATCTGAACAGGTGGATAACCAAGTGCTGAAAAAGGGCCTGGCCTGCATGGAGGCAAATCCCGCAAACCCTGGTACTCGGAGCTCAGGTGTTTCTCAGTGTTAGTCCTTTGGGGCACACCAACAGGTCTGCTTTCTAGATCTCCATGTTTAACCACAAATGAGTAATTGGTGGCTCAGTCATTGGGATTGAGCTGCCTGTGCTTAATTTTGGATGTCCTGAACACTTGACCTGATAGTGTATCCTGAGGACTGAATCTGAGCAAATCAGGGCAAACCAACAGTGACACCTTTTAGCCCCTTGGTGCTAGCACACAAGATGTTAACCCTTTGCGTGCCAGAGGGGTATGCATCATTTTGCTTTTGCAGTGCATTAAACACCCCTTTTGCACTCAAACAGATTAAAGACCTCTGATCATATTAGAAGAAGCAGCACCTGTAATACATGAGATTAAAAGGACAGTGCCTCCTAACTGGGGGAAAATAATAAACACAGCGCTGGAGAACTTAATCACGGACAGTCATCAGTGGCCTCACAAATTTAACCCCTTGAGGAACAGAGGGGTGTGCAACATGTGGAGGCAATGCGTTGTATATCCTGTGGTCCTTAAAGGGTTAAAACATTTGCAGTTCATTTTTAATACCTACATTATCTGAATTTTTCTGGTGCTTCTAAAATCTGCTGGTCTCCTCAAAAATGAAAGTCACTCTGACTTATTTGTTCCCCCTTAATTTGCAAATGTACATATTTCGAGTTTATTTTGTGTTTGTTGTTAGGAACTACTGTACCTTTAACAGGTGACTATATAATAAGCTTTGGATATCTATAATTAGTGTTTCTGCTTTTTATTGGAGATTAAAGCGGAACTACCACCACATAACAAGTTTATCTTAAATAACTCCCCATCTGGCGACTTAGCTGCTCTGTACCGCTAGTCACCAGAATTATTACCTTATTAAACAGATTTCTCCCACGGCTGACATGTAGGACGGATTGCAGACATCTTTCAATAGTGATGTCTGCGCGCCTGCACTGTCAGTCCCTTCCGGACAACGCCTCCTAGACCCAGCTGGGACTGACAGGGCCGGCGAGCAGACGTCACTATGGCAAGATGTCCGCGATCCATCCTGCTTGTCAGCCAGGGAAGAAAGGAGAAATCTGTTTAATAAGGTAGTAATTCTGGCGACTAGCTCTGCTAAGCAGATAAGTCGCCAGATGGGGAGTTATTTAAGATAAACTTGTTATGCGGTGGTAGTTCTGCTTTAACAAACCCACTATGCCTAGCCTTCTTCCAATAATCAGTGACCATATGGGGGCATAAGAGTGTGTCATATGATAGATGTGGGGTTTTGTGCCTCCGCAGGCAGATGCCACACATCCACTGACCAAGCACCGCAAAATCGCCTCTTCCTTCAGAGATTCCTCGCTGTTTGATATCTTCACATTATCCTGCAATCTACTCAAACAGGTATGTACATACTATGGTGTGAGTTCGTAGTGGACTGTGGATAAGATCCGCAAGAAAGAACAGTCTATTCTGTCTATATGGTGATGTTCCTCTGCCAGATATATACATGTGTCTGCACTGTTCTCTCTGCCTGACATGGTCATACTCTGCCCTGTTTCCTCTTCCAGATTTTTCCTGTTCTACACTATTTCCTCTGCATGACATTGTCGCGCTCTGTACTGTTTCCTCTGCCTGACATTTTCCAGCTGGACACTCTTCCCTCTTGACTGACATTGTCCTGCTCTGCATTGTTCTTTCTTGACTGACACTGTCCTGCTCTGCACTCTTGCCTGACATTGTCGCGCTCTGCTCTAGTCATTTTTGCTGATATTGAGTACTGATTTTAAAGGGATGAGTTGCCAAATAGCACCTAAAGAATACACTCATCCTAACATCTTCCCCAGGTCTTATCTCTCACAAAATGTAATCCTCATCCAGATGTATTTACATACTATTCACAATTTTCCCTTCTATGCTTTTCTTCATATGAACATGTCTGCTAGTATGTACATGTATGTATATTTCGCTTGTGTTTGATTGGGGTGTGACAGGGGCCATTGGGTAAATCTTGTCCCACTAGGAGGCAGGGTACTCGAGGGGGCAAAAAAAAAAAAAAAAAACTTCCTCCCACCTTCTCCTAATGGAGCTTTCTTTCTTGCAGGCCTCAGGGAAGTCTCTGCTCCTTTCTGATGGGTCTCAGCATGACCTCCTCATGCAGCTCCTAAAACTCACTCACAATTGTCTGAATTTTGATTTCATCGGTACTTCTACAGATGAGTCCTCAGATGACCTCTGTACGGTGCAGATTCCCACCAGTTGGCGATCAGGTATGGGAAGCATATCAAAGGGTGGGAATAGATATTGTTGCCTCCATGTGTACAGTGCCGATCCCCTCAGTTGGTGACCGTGCGGCAGGTGTGATGGGCAGGCACATGGAGAGACAAGAACTTTCCTCCATGTCTGAAGTATCATCCAGGTGGGGGGTGTAGATCTATTGTCCTTTAGTACAAACCAAAAGGCAGGAGAAGGGAACACTGGTGGGGGGAAAAGGGAAGTGTGTGGTAGTGATGTTGATCTAACCAGTTTCCTTCTTTACAGCCTTCTTGGACTCCTCAACACTACAGCTCTTCTTTGACCTCTACCATTCCATTCCCCCCAACTTCTCCCCACTGGTGAGTGCTCAGTCATGTAGGGTAAAGGAGTTCTGGTATGTGACTTGCTTCCTTTTCCATGACAGGTCTAATATAACTTCTCCATACTTAAAGGAGACATAATCCCTAAAAACTAACCAGAAAGATGAAAGATCCACTTCCTGGACTGATTATGTACTTGCTCTGTGGTTGCTGAGATTTACTTCACATACTCCTATAGAGCCACTGAATTTCTGCTCTGCACAGTCACCAATCAGACCAGGAAGTGGAGCCACCTCCTTCCTTGTCGTGTCAACACAAACTGGGATAAGCCATGCAGCTAGGCAAGTATTAACCCCATAGCTACTTGAACATGATAGTAGTAATCAAGGGCAAATGGTCAATATTGTAGTTGAGGATTTGGGGGGGTTTAATGTCTTTCAACTATTGATATATCCTTTTTGGGGGGGGGGGGGGTGTATGTATGTGTGTATATATATATATATATATATATATATATATATATATATATATATATATATGTGTGTGTGTATATATAATATATCCTATATAATAATTCGCTAAAACGTTTGTAACAACGCAGTCATGCGCAGTAGAGACTGCCTGTGACGAGGCTGATACAGAGTGGGGCTTTGGAGCGTCCAGCTCTGTATCAACCACGGCACGGGCAGTGTCTACTGGGCATGACTGCCCCTCAGCCGGACGGCACTGTGGCCCGTGTACACGGGCTCTTCAACTAGTGTGTGTGTGTGTGTGTGTGTGTGTGTAATATATTTAAAAAAAAAAAAAAAAAAGTGGAGGAATTCTAATCCAATATCACCATAAGGAACAAATATCAATTCCCATTGATTTAAATGGAACATTTAACACCTTGAAGTCACATTTATATCAGTGGCATTTCTTGTTCCCTACAGTGCATTTGGTATGCTCTACAATTGCTCCATTTGGTGTTTATACATACAGCCCTGTGACTCTTATTGTTGTTCCAGGTCCTGTCCTGCCTAGTACAAATTGCATCTGTACGACGTTCCCTATTTAATAATGCAGAAAGAGCAAAGTTCCTCTCTCACCTGGTGGATGGCGTGAAGAGGATACTAGAAAATCCACAGGTAAGTGTCCTGGGGATTCTGTGTTCTCATTACAACTCCAGGGGAGAGATGCAGTAAGGTGTGATAAAGAGAAAATGAATTCTTCAATTCCTGTAATTCTGTGGAATCTGTTCTAGCATCTGTCCAAACGGAGACATCTTAGTACATTTCTAACATAGGGATTGGAGAGTTCGTCACACTGCAGACATAATCTCCTCTTTATCACCCATTAGTGCATCACTCCCCTGATCTGAAATAAGTGGAGGGTAGTTTATACTTTCCATAAATAATATTACAATTAAAGAATAGAGATAACCCTACCTCCTAAACTTACTTTTAACATTTCTCCGTACCACAAGAAACAAATCTTCGTTTTGATTTGAATGGGGCTTTTAACCTCTTGAATGCTAGATAGGCTTCCGATGCGTTGCTTCCCAAATGTATAACATTTGAGTGGTTAAAATCCCCATATAAATCTATTAGAGTGTTGGAAATGTAAATCCGTCTTCTATGGTACTTTGTTTTGGCATGAAATTGTTCCCTTTTGTAATATATTTACATACACATGAGAGGGGTCCTGATACTGGCTGCTGTGCACTTTATGAGGGAATATGTTGTGAAAAGAATGCTCCATTTCACTTTTTCAGGTGTCCTTGTGTATTCTGGCATGTTCCCTCTGTCACTGCAAGTCCAATAATACTACGTGTGCACTCCGTGCTTGTACCAATATCAAACAATGTCTGGTTGTCTGTACATTCATAATGTCGTAGGACTTACTTTTGGCAAGTGGGGAGTGCCTGACTATTCGGAGGAGCATTAAAAACCTTAATTGACAGAACAGTAATCAGTGGGATTGACCAATATAGCATGTTAAGATAAGTTTTGGGATAAATGGTGTCATATCCTTTTAATTCAACACCTCTTTCTGTATCCACCTCCTGTGTGGTGCATGTGTTCTTGTACCATTGCCCAAGCCAGACTTCTTTAGTAGGCTTTGATCAAAGGTATAACAGCCCAACAAGGCCTTTTTACTCCCAGCAGGTAGCAGCTGTGGCCCATTAGATTTTTAGTAACTGGGAGTAGCCCAGGTAGAGTGCTGTGCTGTTGAACTACATCTGTAGAACTCGTTAGGCTTTATATGATTAATATGTATCCGTATTTCTCTACAGAGCCTGTCTGACCCCAATAATTACCATGAATTCTGCCGGCTGCTAGCCCGTCTAAAGAGTAATTACCAGCTCGGGGAGCTGGTGAAGGTGGAGAATTATCCTGAGGTCATCAGACTCATCGCTAACTTCACTGTTACTAGCCTGCAGGTACAGGAAACGGGGATAAGAATGATACCTGCCTGAAGGTACAGGGCACAGGTGGATCAGAGTGATACCAGCCTGCAGGTACAGGGCACAGTGAAACATGAGTGTATCATAGTTATACCACCCTGAAGGTAAAGAAAACATTAGCGCAAATGCACAAATTCACCAGCGCAGTTCCACTGGCGTTAGCCTCTAATTCCATTGACTGCAGTTGGTATGCAGTAGAGCTTTTGACTGGTGTAGTGCATATTGGTGGTCATTCCTGCCATCATTAGAACTTTAATGCCAGCAAGCCCAATGCACTAGCCCTATGTCTTGCGCAGGTAAATGGCATACACCTATGCTATTTCTTCTATGTCTTGTTTAGTACATTGCCCTTAAAGTGTCAGTAATGTCTTCTTAAAAGTTTTTGTCCGAGTCTTCTTTATATTAAAACTAAGAGAATGCACTGTATGTAAGGTCTTAATTTTCTGTACGTCAAAAGTTATGCAGAGATAAAGATCCACTGCCTGCCCCTTTCTGGCACGTCACTAGAAGCTACAGACTGGTCCGGACGGCTGCAGAGAGAGGCAAACTTCAGTAAGCCAAAGGCAATCCTGCCCTCCTTCATCAAGGGGGGTAGGATTTCCCTTGTGCATACTTGCTGAAGTTTGTCCCTCACTGCAGCCGTTGAGTCACACAACCCGATCTGAAATTCAGAGGGAGGCGGCCAGAGGGGGTGGGTGTGGGATCTTTATCTCTGCATAACTATTGAAGTACAGAAAATTAAGGACTTAGGTACAGAGCATTCTCTTAGTGTCGGATTTACTGTAATGATAATAATCTATAGGTCCAGAAAACAGTGATCAGATCGACACAAGTGTACAGCCAAATGCAACAAGACCACTACCATTTCCAACTTTTTCATTTGCCCTCTCCTGCTGTCTATTGCCTCTGATAAGTTACTGGGCCATGTGAACAAAGAAATTGTGAGGCAAATCTGTACAATAAGGAAAAAATGCCTGCTTAAATGCTAGCGAAGTGTCTAATTCATTACAAGACAGTGCTTTGGATACCTCTTTAGCATTTAAATAGATGCAAATTTTTATATGTTCCATATTTTGCATTTTGTTTGCCCCAGAATTGCTCCGCTTTTTCTGTGTGCATATTGTCCACTGTCACAGTTTCCTGTAAACATCATAGTATTTGGTAGAATCTCTTCCTTTTCTCACTTGGGATCACAGAAGTGGAGGTGAACTAGAAAGTAATCATATGGTTGGTGTATGTCTGGGGCTCTCCTAATACCGCTCTACATTCTTGTCTTCAGCACTGGGAATTTGCCCCCAACTCTGTACATTACCTCTTAAGCCTGTGGCAGCGTCTTGCAGCATCTGTTCCCTATGTAAAGGCAACAGAACCTCATCTACTGGAGACCTACACACCAGAGGTGACGAAAGCCTATGTTACGTCTCGCCTGGAGTCGGTGCATATCATCCTCAGGTAACATGTTTGTGAGAAGTAGAGTCCTTCTCTTCTGGAATGAGATCCTCACATCTCTTCCATCTGAAAGGAGAGTGGTCAGAGCACTTAACATACTCAGTGGACTAAGTAGAATGTGCTTCTGTGTAGACCGCCAGTAAAGAGTCTTATCTTGTACCAAGCTCAATGCAGAAAGGAAAATACATTTAGTTTTGCTCTAATTAAAGCCCACCATGCAACATTTCTAATTTGTTTGTGATTTGCACACAATTGTCTGGATCGTTTGTAAACCACATACAGCCCTCTGGATGTTCCATAGTCCTTACATGGGCCTCTGACTGTTATGCCAGCTGCACACCAGCTTTGTAGGGTTCCAAAGGATGTAGCCCCCTGATTTTGGTTGTTTTTCCAGCAGGGATGGGCTGGAAGATCCTCTTGAGGATACAGGACTTGTGCAGCAGCAGTTGGATCAATTGTCAACCATTGGGCGCTGTGAGTATGATAAGACCTGTGCTCTACTGGTGCAGCTGTTCGACCAATCGGCACAGACTTACCAAGAGCTTTTGCAGAGTAGCACTGCCCCAAGCGTGGAGCTGACTGTCCAGGAAGGTGAGAGCAGTGCATTTATGTCTGAATTTACTTGCACCATATGATTGTGTTTGTATGAGGTATATTGAGTCTTCTTTCAGCCTCTGCTGGCTGTTTCTCTGAATATTTGTGCTGAGATCCTTGGCTTTGCTCTTTCTGTCCTCGCTGCCTAATATCTTTTATTCTGTACTTTGTGTCTTATTGCTTGCAGTCATATTCACTGTCTGTCTGCTTCTTTGTAACATGTTCCATTCTCTTGTTTTCTTTCTGTCTGCATTCTCTCATTGCCAGCGGCCTTACCATTTCTCTCCTTTTCTCGCTCTCTCTGCAGGACGCCTCACTTGGTTGGTGTACATAATTGGAGCAGTTATTGGAGGGAGAGTATCCTTTGCCAGCACAGATGAGCAGGATGCCATGGATGGGGAGCTAGTGTGTCGGTATGAACGATGGTGCGAGGATGGCTTGGAACCTTGCCAGGGAGTAGAGAGCCAGCTGATAATTTGGGAGGTGGGCAGGGCCAGGCATAATTAGGAAGAGGGACCAGTTTGGAAATGTTCTCTCTCTCTCTCTCTCTCTCTCTCTCTCTCTCTCTCTCTCTCTCTCTCTCTCTCTCTCTCTCTCTCTCTCTCTCTCTCTCTCTCTCTCTCTCTCTCTCGCATCATGTTCATAAGAAAAGTGCAGGAATTATAGGGAAAACCAACTGCACTATAGGGAAGAACTTTTAGAAATCACCATATAATTGTGAACAATGCTAAGACCTCTCTAATGTTCAAAGCACCATTTAGATAGGTGGGATTTTTTTAGATTTGTATTAATCTTCCATGGTGCACTTGGTTTGCTCTACAATTCCCCCACTTTTCTTTAGCACATATAGACCTAAGAGAATAGAGTGTGCCAAGCAGAAGGACATAGTTTGTAATTGAAGCACTGCAGGGAAATTTGACCTTATCCCCTCACCCTTTGCCATCTGACAGAGTGCTACAACTGATGAACCTCACAGACTCACGCCTGGCACAGGCTGGCAACGAAAAACTGGAGCTATCCATGTTAAGTTTTTTTGAACAGTTCCGGAAAATCTACATTGGGGACCAAGTGCAGAAGTCCTCCAAGGTAAGACTGGGACATTTATGGACATTAAGATGGGATACAGTAGGGCTGTCCAATTTCAGTCCTTAAGGGCCACCAACAGACTAGGTTTTAAGGATTTCCCTGATTAACCACAGGTGAGTCAGTCAAAATGAATGACCCACTGATTAGTTCACCTGTGCTTAATCACCGAAACCCTTACATCCTGGCCTGTTGGTGGCCCTTGAGGACTGAACTTGGACAGCCCTGCACTATGGTAAGGGTATGGAACTTAGCTTCTTCCATTGGGTAAGGTGGTTAGCCTCTCTGGATATGTATTATGAAGTAGTGCACCGGCACCACTCTAGCACTCAGGGCAATGATTCTCTGCTCCAGTCCTCAGGGCACACCAAAAGTACAGGTTTTGACAATGTATATCTGATTAAGCACTGGTGGAAAAAGAAAAATGACTGATCCACTGATCACCCACTTGTTAACAAGCAGCAATATCTTGAAATCCTGCACTGTTGGTACTCCCACAAGGACTAACTGAGAAACACTGATTCAGGAGTTTCAGGTGCAAGAAGGCAATGTAACCAATATAACAGTACAAGTGGAAGGTCAATTATCTGTCTTTCTCAGCTTACCGTTCTTCTCAATTGCAGCTGTATCGACGTCTCTCGGATGTTTTGGGGCTGAATGATGAAACCATGGTGCTGAGCATCTTCATTGGAAAAATGTAAGGATCATGTGACATTCTGCAAAAAGAGAAGTGAAACAATCCTGTTTCAAACCAAAAGCACCACAGGGAACAGATTGAAATTCCCATTGGTTTCAATGGGGCTTTTTAACCACTTAAATGCTTCACAGTGAGTTGGAACATCTAGCATTCTAGGGGTTAAAAGGCTAATTTTAAATTAATGGGAATTTGTTTGTTCTATGTGAGGCAGGTGGTTTGCCCCAGAATACTGAATATTAAATAAATGAGACAAAATGCATGATTTTACTAAAAATGTGTGAAGCTGGTATATCTCTGGAAGGGTAGTCCCCCTCCCTTGCAGTCCTGTTTAACACCTACCTAGCTCAGCCTCATTTCAGTTTTCTTCTTCGTCCAATGGCAAGCGCAGGGATCATGGGGTAAGGTTCCCCCTGCTAGGAGTCAGGGCACTAAGAGATAACTAAACTAAATAACTCAACTCATCCCACTCCTGCGTCCTACTTTTCTCCTGAATTATCACCTGCTGATCAGAGTCTATAGTATTATTAAGTTTACACCCTCATTAGGGTGAATTGCATCAGTGGGAAGAACATATCTAATTAGCATCCTAAAGCACAGTGGAAGTTCTAGAAGACTATTTAGTTTATAACAATATCTGCTAATGTCACCTAAAGGATGTTTGTATTTCTGGGGGCAGGTTATACCATGTCATAGTCCAGGGAGAGAGACGCTGAGTAAGAAAGGGAGTAAGTAAAGCTCATTTTCATGCAGTCTTTATTTTATTAAATGGATAGTAATGCTTCGGTTACTGCTAAGCTACAATCTATCCTTATAGTGTATACTATTGCTCCCCATTGCTGGTAATGCTTAAATCCCTCTATTTTATTTGAAATGATATTCTAAAGTGTCCCTCTCCCACCCTATTCACTATTGTAAGACTCCTCCCCCCAGATCCGAAATCCGGTCATCAGAACAAACAGATCGCAACTAGGGACAATCTTCCTTAATTCAGTATAAGGAAAACTCTGCCCCCCTTGACGGCAGAGGTTTTTCCTTATACAGAAAGAAGATTGTCCCTCGTCTGTATCCAATCACAGGTCAGAGGCAAGAAGAATGATGAAAGTATAAGGGGCATGAGGGGGAAACTTTATAAATTAAAAGAAAATAGAGCGATTTAAGCATTATCAATAGTATACACTACAAGGACAGCCATGATGCAATGTCTGATACGGAGTGTATCTAGGAGGACTCCTCACAGAAACTGCTCTTGGCTACCCGGGTTCAAGAGGAGAACATTTTATTAATTCAGCCTATTTGGCCCAGTTCTGACTGTCTCATCTAGGCACACTCAATAGGTTTAAATTTGTTCTGTCATTCCACTAAGAGGTCTCTTATTGCATTCATTTCATTGGGAATGTTCTGGTCCAGAACTGGACTCCATTATCAGTTATACAACAGGTGGAAAGTGTGTTTTACTACCTCAGTCCGAGATGTCTATTTTTGGCAGATGTGTTGTCCCTTCTTAGTTTTCTCACATGTTGATTTTCAACAATCTAGACCTTCTGCCTCTTCCAAACCCTGTGCCCAGACCATTCCTAAGTTAACATAGCCAGTCAAGAATCCTGAAAGCTGCTATGGGTGAAGCTATTTCAGTGTGATTTGGTTCCTGTGCTGAAGAGTAGCCCATTGGAGTAAGGCAGTGTGGACCAAATAAATCTTAGATACTTTGGTACTTAAATTCTTCCTGTATCTTCATGGATCTTTTGCCTTTGTGTCCCTTTTGTCATTTCCACGGTTTCAAGAGACTTCACTAAGCTCAGAGCTTTCATGGAGGTGATTGATGCCTTGATGGACCTGGGCATCTGCTCTCCAGGATGTTCAGTAGTCTTTTGCTGCAACTGTTTTTCCCAGTACCGATGTAGAATGTTGATTTTCTCCTGGTGTCAGACCTGAAAGCTTTCAACAAACTTGTTTATCAAGGTTCAAGTTTGATTCCCTTCTCTTCATCATTTTTAATCCCACAGGTTTGTTTACCACTGAAGCATTTTTTTTTCCTATTTACAGTACTGTACTTTTTGTCTGACAAGGGCACCATTGTAGCTAATCATGGATTGGAGACTCTGGTTATATACAAACTAAAGGCATTCTGCAAACACCCTATTTTAACCACACAAATATTAAAGGTGCCTGCCCTGGTGGTTCAGCACTCTCAGCTGCACACCTGCATGGGCAGTGCAGGTGTACAGCAGTGCCCTGTTTCTCCAGAAATTAAATCTGGTAACGTCTCAGAAATAGTTTTATAATTTTTATAGTGGAGTTAGTTCCACTGCCATGGCAGTGGGGTACATATACCATCAGGGAGGCAGCAGTATCAGAAAAGCTTGGGAGCAAGGGAGGTGTATGGATGCTTTCTTCTGTGAGTGGAGTCATACACTCTGGCACTCTCCACAATTTACTCTGCAGAAAAATTAAAGATGACGATTTTCTTCAAGGGCTAGATAAAGGATAGAGATCTCTAGCAGTCTATCTTTAATTCCGTAGCAGCCAATTTGGAATTCCAGTGGTGGACTTGCTTGCATTATGGTGAATCACAAGGTTCAGAGCTACTCTGTGAATACTTATTGGTAATGGCTGTGGACACTGTGATTATACTGCAGTAATCCTGGCTAGAATCAGAGTTTCCTACTTTGCCTCTTAACCCAGGATGTTCCCCAAGTAACAAGATTAAGCATTCTGTGCTGTTCTCTTAACTCCAGTGTGGCCTTTTTTGGTCTTGTTCAGCCTAGCAGTTGACAAGCTATGTAGTCTGTCTATTTCCAAAACTTCATTGTTCTAGATCTTCCAGATCTAGATGAAGTGACATTGACTACATGGTCTTGGAGCAAGCATCCTTAGATGAGATGGCTACTCCAGTTTCAGTCATCACGAGTTTTCTTTAAAGGGATAGTAATGGTTAATTTTAAGTTGATTTAATATTGTAGACATTAAAAAAAGATTAACATTGATGTAAGTCTTATCTCTCAAACCTTTATGGTTTGAGAGCTATAACTTGCTAAAGTTATCTTTTCCTGGCTTTTTTACTCAAGTCTGCCATCTAGCTGACAGCTGCAGATTCCAGTCATTTGGTCAGACAGAGGCTCTTCAGCAGAGTTGAAATCACGCTATTTAGAAATAAATACTTCATTGGAACGGTCTACAAAGTGTGCCTGCAAGCCAGGCACAGTTTGTAGACCGTTCCAAATTAAGTATTTATCTTTAGATATCGTTATATCACCGCTGCTGAAGAGCCACATCTAGTCAAACGACCAGAATCTGCTTCTGACAGCTTTACAGCTCGTCAAGCAGAAAGGGGAGGGACCAGAGAATGTTATTTTCCTATCTCTCTCAAACCATAACGGTTTGAGAGATACGAAGTGCAAGATAAGTGCAAGTACAAGTACTGTCTTTTATTTGTATATACCATATAGTTCAGGGCTCAAAATTTCCACTAGCCATTGGTGAGTGAAAATTTAGCCCAGGCGAGTAGAAATTCAGCCCTTGTGGGTATGTTATGGTTTACGGTGGCGAGTAACTTATAGTTAATAGTGTTTTTTTTTCTGACATTACTATCCCTTTAAGCACCTGAGCTAGCACTGTCTTCTATACAGCAAGTGGAGATGTGGCATATCTTGTTGTGAAAGTCGCACTTTTCTTGAGGGATTGTTCCAACAAGGTGATTCTTTTGACATAAGTTTTCTTGTAAATGTTGTTTGGATTGAAATGTTCATCCTTTTTCTTAATCTTGACCTGTAAATTGGAAGGAGCTGGAATTGTCTTGAAGGGAGCAAGACCTACTCATGGTTGGTGCTGTCCAGTGTCTCAGACACTGTTTGCACTGGACTCTGTCCTTCCGTAAAACATTGACTTTTTTGTGTGTCCAGGCAGCCTCTGCCACTATTTTGGCTTCTTTGATAAAGCCCTCAATTAGATTAGCCTATGTTGTGCATGCCATGTCTGCTTCCTTTCGTGTCATGGCTAACTCCACAGACCCATTATAGTTAGTCATGGGTGTTCAGGAACCAAGCTTTAATGGAGCAAACGTGCAACGCTGCCATGGAGACATCACTTCACCTTCTGTAAACATTTCAGAATATCGTTTTGCCTTATTGGAGTTGTAAAATGCTACTAACTGTGGTGGTTGTGTAGCTGTCCTTACTGATTTGATAGTCTGATTTTAATTTGATTATTTTCATAAGTTGGTTTGGTTGTGTATTTGAATATAGTGTCCGTTGACGCAAGAAGTTAATGGTTTTGGGAAGCTTTGCATTGATGGTGGTTATGAGCCTTTTCCTCTCCCTCATTCGTTATTTGTGTGGTGGATTGGGTGTGTCCCTAGTGGACGATGGATTTCTGTACCACTCCCTGATCAATACCTTTCTGTTAGTACCTAAGGCATTGCTCCCAGTGAAAACATCTGCCCATTTTTGGCTTTCCTGGATTATTGACTACCTCTTAGTCCCCCTTTTTTTTTTTTTTTTGTTTCCCTTCCCTTGTTCTTTTTCGGCTTGGCCTTTGAACTTCATTTGGCTTTGCGATACATAAACTGGAGGTAAGCTGAGTTAGATGAGGGGTTAAGCAAGACTGATCCTCCAGAGATACATAGCATCCTAACACCTTTCCATGTTCCCTCAGTGAATCATGGGTGAGAAGAAAGGGATTTATTGATAATAACCCCAAAAATACTGTCTGTTTGCCTTTTTAGTCACTGGCCATCCTGCTTCCGCTGCTCTTCACCTGCTGTCTTGTCCATTTCTTTCTGTGCCTTCCATTTGACACTGACCATCCTGCACTTCTGTTGTCTGTGTACCTCTATCTAAATGCACCTGTCTGTGTAATATAACTTGTTGCCACTGTTTAGCTTTGCAGTTGCAAGAAACACAATAGGCCTTATGGAGCACCATATGGAGCAAATACACATTCCCATTCATAAACTGAGCTTTAACCCCTTGAATGCAACATGGGTCTCCAGTGCATCGTGAAACAATGCATTGGAGATCTCTCTAGCATCCAAGGTGTTCAAAGGTCCCATTTAAATTAATGGGAAACTGGGGAATTTGTTTTGCCCTCTGGTTCAGTACGTTTACCCCAGATGGGCTCCACTTTTGATGTCATTTATTTTGATCCATTGTAAGTCAGAAGGACATTACCAGCACAAAAACTAAACTGACAAATGTATAGCGCAGTGATAGGCAACCTGCAGCCCTTTACTCAAAGTGGCCCACTGAGAATGATGAGAGCTGTAGTGAAAACAGCTGGAGGGTCATGGGTTGCCTGCCCCAGGTAAATAATAATAATAAGTGTGGTGCAGATATACACCTGTATTATTCATATATGGTGGCTAAGCTCTTGCATGTCCTCTTTCTTACAGAATCACTAATCTGAAGTTCTGGGGTCGCTGTGAACCTATCACATCCAAGACCTTGCAGCTGCTGAATGACTTGTCCATAGGATATCCTGAACCCAGTGGTCCTCACCTCAGTGGGGGGTGGGAGGGTACATTTTTGTTCTAGAATACAGTGTTTAGGAGATTGCTTTTTGAAGGACAAGTAACATAAAGAAGATGGAAAGAAATATGTTGTAGTTAATTTTCAAGAGCTTATTTCTGAGGAGAATTATAAACTTCCTAGTGTCTCCACCCAGTTGTGTAACTACAGGGGGTGCAGTTGTGCCTGGGTCCAGCATCCAGGTGACGCCATCTTCCCCTGGCTCCAGTCAATGTAGTTATGCCTCTGTGGAAATACATTGCTGTTAGGGCACCCACAAACGTTCCCAACATGGCCCTCCAAGGACTAGTTACACAGTTGCCTCCACCCTTCACACACAATGAATTTAGGGCTAAAGAGGAGCAGTTCTGGGGCAAACCAGCATCGCCACAGGGGACAAAAGAAAATTCCAAATGATTTGTGTTGGAGACTTCTCCAGCATTCAGGGGTTAAAAGACCCACTTAAATCCATGGGGGTATGTGGGGAATTTTATGTATCTTCTATGCTGCACTAAGTTTGCTCCAGAATTGCACCATGTATCTTCTTCACTAGAGCCTTTAGACTGTAATGCTACGGAGTGCTATCTGGAGGTGAAGACAGAAAGGTCTGCTGGACCTGCAAGTGGGTGACTGTAAGTGAAGAGTGCCTTTAGGCAAAATGTGGCCCACATGCTTGATCTGAACAGTGGGCCTATGTTATCTGGCCCTTTGGTCTGGATGGCCAGAGGTGCTGCAGTACAGAGGAAATATCCATTCTGGCTTTCCTTACAAAAGAGAGAATGGGGAGTTTTACCACAATGCTTGTTATATGCAAATGTACCACTGTACTAGTGCAGAGGAGGGGATTAATAATGGAGCAGTGGGGATTTCACAAAGGATTGATATCATGCATGCACACACACACACACATATTTAGACCTCACCTAGAATATTGTGTACAGTACTGGAGACCCCATCTCCAGAAGGATATTGATACTCTAGAGAAAATTCAAAGAAGGGCTACTAAAATGGTGACTGGTCTACAGGAAAAGAAATATCGGGATAGACTAAAGGATTTGAATATGTATAGCTTGGAGGAGAGAAGAGAGAGAGGGGATATGATAGAAACATTCAAATACATGAAGGGATTCAACAAAGTACAGGATGGAAGTATATTTCAAAAGAGTAAAAACGTTAGGACAAGAGGCCATAGTCTAAAACTAGAGGGACACAGGTTTAGATGTAATGTAAGAAAGTTTTACTTCACTGAGAGGGTAGTAGACAAGTGGAATAGCCTACCAGCAGAAGTGGTAGATGTCAATACAGTGACAGAATTTAAGCATGCATGGGATAGGCATAAGGCGGTCCTTAACATAAGAAAAGACCAAGGACCAAAAAAGGTTTGAGGTTTTTTTTTTTTTTTTTCGCCACTGCAAGCCATAACATACCAACCAGGGCTGAATTTTCACTTGCCATTGTCTAGTGGCGAGTGGAAATTTTGAGATTATTTATATATATATATATATATATATATATATATATATATATATATATATATATATATATATATATATATAATAATGTCGCGGTGCTGTCATGCTCAGTAGAGACTGCCCGTGCCGCGACTGATACAGAGCAGGACGCTCCTTCGGCGAGGGCAGTCTCTACTGGTGCGCTTATTCGTATCTCTCAAACTGTTATGGTTTGAGAGATATAGGAAGATAAAGTTCTCTGGTCTCTCCCCTTTCTGCTTGACGAGCTGTAAAGCTGTCAGAAGCAGATTCTGGTCGCTTGACCAGATGTGGCTCTACAGCAGCGCCGATATAATGATATCTAAAGATAAATACTTAATTTGGAACGGTCTATAAAGTGTGCCTGGCTTGCAAGCACACTTTGTAGACCGTTCCAGTGAAGTATTTATTTCTAAATAGTGTGATTTCAGCTCTGCTGAAGAGCCTGTCTGATCAAATGACTGGAATCTGCAGCTGTCAGCTAGATGGCAGACTTGAGTAAAACAGCCAGGAAAAGATAACTTTAGCAAGTTATATTTCTCAAACCATAAAGGTTTGAGAGATGAGACTTACATTGATATTACTCTTTTTTTATTGTCTACAATATTAAATCAACTTAATATTAACCATTAATATCCCTTTAATGTCTCTTAATGCTTTCTGTGTATACAGCAGGGCCAATCATAGTGTACATGCAGCAGGTCCAAGTTATGATACAGGAGATGCTGGTGCTTCTATATATTGTTTATTCTCTTCTCCTTAACTGTATGCACATATAGCAGCGTCAGGAAATTGGTGAAACTCAGTGCTGTGCAGTTCATGTTAAACAACCACACGGTGAGTCACACAGCCCTGGTCATACTGTGCCTTCTCTTGTTTGAGTTCTGTTACATTGTATTACACACAGCCCTTTTCATCTGTATTTTTTTTAAGAGCAGTGTGGTGTTGTGTTTATTAAATAATCAATAATATATCATCCCTTGTCGGTAAGTGGCAAATAGAGATGTGTTTAAATTGGTTAAATTATGTTGTAGCCACCAGATGGAGCCTGTCCTGTCACTAAGTACAGAGAGCTGTAGTTTGAGCTGTAATAACTTTAGAATGAAACATCTCACAGCTGTCAGACTGTTCTTGTTTTGCTCAGGAGAAACCCAGCAACATGTTTTGGTTTTTTTTTTGTTTTTTTTCTTTTTTCCTATGGGGGGGTGGGGAAGAGAAACTTTAACCCTCTGAGTGCCAGAAAAAAAAATCCTGTTGTTTGCAATGGGGCTTTTAACCCCTTGAATACTTGAGAGGAGACCCAGTTCATTGCTTATCAATGCATTGGATGCCTTTCTAGATTTCAGTGGGTTAACGGTGCATTTTAATAAATGGGAACATTTGTTTCTCCCCCATAGTGTACACTTTGTTTACCTCAGTTTCCTTTTATAAACAAGGTCCATGTACATGACACCCTAATATTAACCTTTTAAGGACCATCATGGAATTTCAGGGGTCCCCATGTGGCTGCATGTAGCTCATTGACCCCTGAATCAGATTCCGGAAGAAAAAAAAAATACTCCATGGTCTGGCCAGTCCTTAAGGGGTTAACAGAGGAATAGAAAGTTATCAACCCTTTGAGTGCCAGTGAGGTAAGCAATGCATTTCCGTAGTGTGTTTGCCATGACCATTTCATTAGTTGAATTAATTTGTACCTTAGTTTAACCCTTCAAGGACCACAGGGCTGTACAATGCATATCTTGAAACCATTTGGAAGTTTTAATTGTTACCTGTGGTGCAATTAGTTTGCTCCAGAATTTCTCCTCTCCATCCTATATAATAATTCGCAAGGATGTTTGTCATGATGCAGTCATACGCAGTAGAGACTTCCCACGTTCATGCAGTCTATACTGTGCATGATTGCATCACCTGAGTGAGGCGACACAAGACTGCATTGCTTAGAGCATTGCAGTAGCGGCCTCTTAACCCTTTGATTGCAAAGAAATGTATTGCATACCCCTCTGGCACTCAAAGGGTTAACATTACCCAGATCTTGGCCCGTGTACACAGGCTTTTACACTAGTTTGTGCATAAACCGTTAATTGTACTATAGTTTCCCTGTAAGGATTGAATTGTATTGTGTGCTTCTGTGCTCTTCTGTTGCAGAGTGAGCACTTCTCCTTCCTGGGCATTAACAGCCAATCCAACTTGTCAGACATGCGCTGCAGGACCACTTTCTACACTGCACTGGGGCGCCTCCTCATGGTGGATCTAGGTATAGCTGGTTACACAGAGGGGGTGTAGACACAGGTGTGGTGTGCAGATAACATCACTTGTTTCTCTCATTAGGTGAGGATGAGGAGCAGTTCTCTCAGTTCATGCTGCCTCTGACTGCTGCCTTTGAATCAATGGCTCAAATATTCAACAGCAACAACTTCAATGAGCAGGAGGCCAAGGTAAGAAAGAGGGCGAGTGATTGTGTTACTGGGTGACTTGTATGAATAGGGAAATATACCGGAGGCCGAGTCCTATAAATGGATACAGATCAGAGAAAAGACCTGTTGTATAAGTAGAACACAAACTGGAGCCTCCAACCTATAAACTGAGTCACAGACCTGAGAAAATTCCTATTATGTAGTTGAGGCTACATCCTATAAACCGAGATATAGACCAGAGTGAAGTCCTATTATATAAATGTGATATACACTGGAGGAACAGTCTCACAAACTGAGATACAGAGCAGAAAAAAGTCCTAATGTATAAATGGGATATACATTAGAGACTGCATCCTATATACTGAGATACAGACCAGAGGTAGCTCCTATTATATAAATGGAATATTCACTGGGGGCTGCTTCCTATATACTGAGATACAGATCAGAGAAAAGTACTATTGTTTAAATGGGATATACACAGGAGACTACATCCTATGTATTGAGATATACAGACCAGAGAGAAGTCCTATTGTATAAATGGGGTATACAATGATACAGACCAGAGAGAAGTCCTATTGTATAAATGGGGCATACAATGATACAGATCAGAGAAAAGTCCTATTGTATAAATGGGATATATACTGGAGACTGCATCCTATATACTGAGATACAGACAAGAGAGAAGTCCTTTTGTATAAATGGGATGTACACTGGAAACTGCATCCTATATATTGAGACAGACCAGTGAAATCGCCTATTATATAACTTGGACGAATGATGGAGGTTCCATCCCATAAACTGACGAGACACAGACAAGGCTCTATAGCCAAGGTTCTGAGAACGTTTCTCATCAGTACAATATCCCATGTTCTAAGGGAGTTTGGCTTGCATTGTTGTGACCCAAATATTCTCTATCATTTTCGGGGTAGGTTGGGGGAATGTTTGGGGGTCTGCCATTTGAAACCCTGTTTCTCCCTTCCCAGAGAAGCCTGGTTGGGTTGGTGAGAGACCTGAGAGGCATCGCCTTTGCATTCAATGCTAAGAGTAGCTTCATGATGCTGTTTGACTGGATGTATCCTAAACGTATTGAGGGTAACATGTAAAAGATGTGAGGAGAGATGGGGAAACTTCAGTTTTTTAATGTATCCTGTAAGGAATGAGTAGGGAATTATTGGACCTACAGTTGTTAGGGACTACATCCTCTCATCATCCACAACTAGCCATTAGCTGAGAGTTGTAGTCAGCAAAAGTTTAGTACCCTTGCTGTAAGGTGTGTTTGTGTAGGACAGATCATGGGGGGAGAATTACAGAATGCAGAGGTTTGTGGTTAGCAAGTAGGTTTATCTTCATTTACGTGGTGGAGAATAGTGGACAAGTGAAATAGACGACTTTAAGATGAAATGGCGATGGTGGTAATGAAGGAGGGGTGTTAACCCCCTGGCCTAGTGGAAACTGAATACATTTGAGGTTAAATCAGAGTGCTTTCTTTGTGCCAAACCTTAACCCACTTCAGATACCCAGCTTATATGCCAATTCTGCAAAGGGCACTAGAACTCTGGTTCCATGACCCTGCCTGTACCACCCCCATCCTCAAACTGATGGCTGAACTTGTTCACAACAGGTGAGACTTCCCTGTTATACATTTGTATCTCTCTGTCTTGTTTGTTTTTGGTGCCCTACATTCTTGTATTTACCTCTAACCTCATTTCTCTCTCATTCTTCCACCATTTTATCATCTCTTCAATCTCTATTCTCCCTCATTCTGTTCTGTATTTCCCATGATCTTTTTCTCTCTTCTACAGGTCCCAAAGGTTACAATTTGACGTCTCGTCTCCTAACGGGATTCTTCTATTCCGAGAGACCAGTAAAATGATCACAACTTATGGTGCATAAATACACTGCTGACCCAACTATCCTCTACACCTACCTATTGCACCTATCTCCTTACTGCCTCCAATATGTCAGTCTACCTGTGATATAATTTCTTACCTGTGTTTATGTGTTAGTGTCCGGCCTTTCCCATCTTATGCTGCATCCTGACCTGAGAGCTCAGTGTGTGTGTATTTGTACCTATATATGTGCCTGTCTTTGGTTTTATTCCCAGGTAACAGGATCCTGACATTAGGGGAGCTACCAAAGGAGCAGCTGTATGTGCTGAAGCTGAAGGGAATCTCCATCTGTTTCTCTGTACTTAAAGCCGCTTTGAGTGGTAGCTACGTTAATTTCGGAGTCTTCCGACTGTATGGGGACGAGGCTCTGGATAATGCCCTGCAGACATTTGTCAAACTGCTGCTATCGGTGCCTCATAGCGATCTGCTGGTATATACACCTTCTTTTATTCTTATTGAGCTTCCATCTACTGGCCAGTATTTGTCTCACACTTCTCAGAACAAAAGAGCCCCTGAAAGTTATCTGCTTCGGTATATACCCTAGGACTGCTTTAGTTTTCATTTTCTGCACTAGATTGGTACAGCCACTATATCCCTAACATACAGACCATGAGTAGCCAACCATGGTCCTCAAGAGCTACCAACAGTTCATATTTTCAAAATAACCCTGGCTTCAATACAGGTGGGTCAGTTAAAACAATTGATCCACTGATCACACTGTTGGTAGCGCTTGAGGACCATGGTTGGCTATTCCAGGTATGGACAGAGGTGTCATTGTGTAACAGAACTTAAGGCCTTATGAAAAAAACATTCTGGAGCAAACCCAAAATCCACATTGAATGATTTGCACCAGTATGGGTCTTCTTTTTCTTTCTGTATACTGCCATGTGTGTGTGTGTTTACCTGGGCTCAGTCAGTTATGTATGTGTCTATCACCCTGGGATTGCTGGCTTATGCCAACATAATCCTGATACTAAGTGTGCCCAGCTCCCATGTAGTTGACCAGGCCCAGTTAGTTTTATTAGTGTTGGGGGGGGGGGGTTACTGAGTGTACACTTGTGGTCCCTGTTTTATCCCATGCTCAGTCAGCCTTGTGTGTGTGTGATGCAAAGTCTGCCCTTGTGATTCCTATATTACCTAAGTCTCAGTCAGACCTAAAACTGTGTGTGTTATACTGTGTGCCTCTTGTGGTTCCTGTATTACCTTGGGTTCAATCAGTTCTATTACAGTGTGTGTCATACTGAGAGTGGTCCTTGTGATGGATTACCCCAGGCTCAGTCAGTCCTGTTCACGTGTGTGTGTGAGATACTGAGTGTGCCACCTGTGGTTGCAGGATTATCCAAAGCTCAGTCAGTCCTATTACTCGCTCCTGGAAGTGCTGACTCAGGATCACATGTCTTTCATCGCCAGCCTCGAGCCACATGTTATCATGTACATTCTGTCCTCCATCTCTGAGGGGCTTACAGCTCTGGGTGAGTAAAAAAAAAAAAAAACACAGACTTTGTTCTTGTGATTCTTGTTTGAGTAAATCTGTGTCCACTCTACCTGCTGAGCTGTCTTGACACTGCTTCTCTTTGATATGAAATGGTTTCCACTTCTTCTCTAATAATTCCCTATGTCCCCTTCCCAAAGACACCATGGTTTGCACAGGCTGCTGCTCCTGTCTGGACCACATTGTTACATACCTCTTTAAGCAGCTCTCTCGTAGTGGCAAGAAAAGGGGTGCGCCACCACCCCAAGAAAGTGAGCGTTTCCTGCACATCATGCAGCAGCATCCTGAAATGATCCAGCAGGTAAATCCAAAAATATTGCAGATACCAAGGACATTCTTTTATATATTAACAACGAAAGTACAGTATTACAAAAGCCATTTAGGAATCATGATATGCAATTGAAGGAGTAGAGTCTTCCAGCTGAGAGTTTATCTAGTCAAGAGAACAACCTTTTGTCAACTTTTTCTTTGTCATGTGAGGCCCAAAGGGAGCATCTGAACCCTTGTGTTGTTTTGGGTAAATAAATCATAAGTGCACATACACCTTTGCACGTCCCCAAACACACGCACCCACACCTAAAACAATTAATGGACCTCTCCAGCATTCAGGTGGTTAAATCACCATTTAAATCACTGGTAATTTGTGGAATGTTTGACACTATGGTTAATTTATTTTCGTAGAGGTGAGGAGTGTGATGTACTAAGAGGAACTGAAGCCATTCTGGAACCAGTCACCTCACTTTCCTATTGATTCAGATCACTAGGAGTTTGTATTTATTGTGGTGCATTTGGCTTGCTCCAGTTCTCCTTTGTAAATCATAATCAGTTTTCCTGCAGCTCCAAAGTCCAGATGACTTTTCTTTATCTTGTCCTTCCTCCTGTAGATGCTCTCTACGGTTCTGAATATTATTATATTTGAAGATTGTCGGAATCAGTGGTCAATGAGCCGACCTTTGCTGGGCCTGATCCTCCTCAATGAGAAGGTATTGATCCTTAAGCTCCTCTCTGCATATTCTGGAACCCCTATGCAGTTTCTTTATAGCACCCCCATCTTTAATCTTACTGTGTGTCTTTCAGTATTTCTCAGACCTTCGGAGCAGTATTGTGAGCAGTCAGCCCCCTGAAAAGCAGCAAGCCATGCACCTATGCTTCGAGAACCTAATGGAAGGAATCGAAAGGAATCTACTCACTAAGAATAGAGACAGGTCAGTGTTGCCCACTTACTACTGCAGAATGACTGGCTCCTGTGTCAGTCCCCTAACCCATACTAAGTGTTGGGCTTCTTTGTCTCCCACCTACTAGTATATCTATGCCAGGCACCTGTGTCACCCTCCTACCACTGCAGGATATTGGGCTCATGTCACCTACCGCTTCAGTTTGAATTGTTTTTAGTGATGAATGGAGCTTCTGCTGTAAAGCATGGCAGAAAATTGAGGAGTGATGGGCTACTCAGGGGGACATATCAGAGACTGAGAAAGTATCATTAACCATTTGAGTGCTGGGGGGTGTCCAGAGCATTGTGAAGCAGTGCTTTCAGACCTTTCATCTGGCAGTGAAATAGGTTCATGGTTTATGGACTGCAAGAGAGGGAAGTGATGGACAGCAAGATAATTTTTTTTTTGTAGAGCAATGAACACCTATCTGGCACTTAGTGATCTGATTCTGTGGCTACCAGTGGATGGTGGTACAAGACTACGGCAATAGGATTTGTGTGGTCCTGGGATATTGGTCTGGTTTGGTGGCTTCCATTGGTACAAGCCTAGAGCAACAGACAGTGTATGTGTTTTTCTGTGACAACCAGTTGGAATTCTGTGGCTACCAATTTACAGCAGAACAAGCCTGGGTGTCAAACCTACCAGTGGGACAGTGGTCTGATTTTGTTTGTGCCAGTGGAGAGTGAAACAATACTGGAGGGTCATGCAGTGTGTATATGGTTCCGAGTGTACCAGTGGGACAGCAGAATAAGGCTGGGGTATCTGACAGAGTATGTGTGGGTCTATGACTACCAGTGGACAGTGGAATAAGACTGTAGCAATCCAGCTGCAGCATAGGGGACAAATACAAATTCCCCAAATTATATTTGTTAAATGGTGTATTTAACCCATTGAATAGTTTGGAAACATGTCTTGCATTAAATGGGTTCAAATCCCCATTTAAATAAATGGAAATTTGGGGAATATGTATCTATCCTGTGTGGTGCAGATGGGTTTCCCTAGAATTGCTGCAGTTCTTCATGATACTTTGAAAAGGGAAGAAAATAGAAGGTGCCATTGGTGTTGAATCACCAGACAATAAAGTGTATAATATCAGAAAAACAAGTGCACTCACATTCTAAGATGGCGTGTAGATCTGACCCTTTCTGTGGACCACTTTCCTTTTCCTCTGCTCTGCTCCGTCTCTGGACAGAGTGAAGCATCCATGTTACTAGGCTCTGGAATTCTCTTGCAAGGGGATCTCAGTGGTGGCATCCATCTTGGGATAGAGTTTGTACCCTTGCGGTTTCCTTCGTGCCATTGGTGCATTCTCCTCCTTGGGTTCTAACAGTGAGGAAGGGACTACTGCCTCACACCATGTTGCCTCTTTCTTTTCGGAGCAGCATGGGAGTAGACCAATTAATTCCTCCTTGTTTTATATGTTTTAATCCCTTATTCTATTGGTTAGGCAGTTTTCTGGGGCGTTATCTCTCTTGTGGGTTCCTGTCTATCCTCAGGGGGTGGGGGCACATTTTTCCTTTTCACCTCCTTTGCCTCCATCTTGGAAGCTAATTTACCAACATCTTCTTACTCTGTCAGCTATGAAGAATCACAGTTGGATAATCAGTCTGAACAAATCTCAACTAGTACCATCTCGGTAGATTCTGTTTCTAGGCCTGAGACTTAATCCCAGTCTTCAAAAGGTGTTTTTAATTCAAGAGAAGATTTCAGATCTTCAAGACTGAGTCCAGTCCTTTGTCTCCCTACCAGAAGTTTGTCAGACACTGCATGAAGATTGTGGAACAAATGGTAGCCACAACAGAAGCAGTTCCCTTCACTCAGTTTCACTTAAGGCCTCTTCAACCGGATCTAATTTGCAGATGGTCAAAAATCCAAATCATCTTCATCACATGATGAAGATATCTCAGTCCACAAGACAGTCTGTCCAGTGGTGGCTCATAAGTTCAAATCTAACAGGGAAACATTTCTCCATACTGAGTTGGAGATAGAATAGACATAGGTCTGTTCAGATGGGGAGCGGTGTACAAACATCTCTCCATTTAAGATCAGTCCCATATTCCCACAAACATCTTGCTTGCAATTTTCAATGCACTATTGGCACTGTCATCAATTCTGAATCTTTCTATTTGGATTCAGTCAGACAATGCTACTACAGTGGCATACCTAAATCATCAAGGAAGGACAAAAAAGCAATGCTGCCTGGATGGAAAGTAAAGGAAATTCTTCTGTGGGCAGAGAACCATGTTCCATCATTGTCAGCCATTTACATTCCAGGAGTGGAGAATTGGGAGGCAGATTACCTCAACCATCAGACCATAGATTCAGGGGACTGGCAATTAAATCGGTAAATATTCCTTCAGTTTATTCACTGATGGGGAGTTCCAGACATAGAAATGATGGTGTAAAGAAGAAACAAAATATTGCACAAGAGCAAGGGATCCACAAGCAATAGCAGTGGATACACTAACAATGCCTTGGAATTTCAGTCTAGCGTATGTCTTATCTGTGATAGTTATGCTTCCCAGAATTCTCCTCAAATAAAGGAGTCGATGGTACACACCATCTTCATAGCTCCATTTTGGCCCAGGAGGTCTTGGTTTCACCACCTCAAAGACATGTCATGGACAGAGTCATGGCATCTACCTTAGATTCCAGTCCTCATCTCTCAATGCCTAATTCTCCACCACGACTTACACAACTCTCTTTGATGGCACTGAACTTGAGACCCAAATCTTGAAGAACAAAGGCTTCAGTTCTCTTGTGATTCAATCCATGCTCAGGGCTTGCAAACCAGCGTCATGTAAAGTATATCATCGTGTTTGGAGAATCATTTTTTCTTATTTTGTGCCAAGAAAGATCAAGATCCCTCTTCTTTCCATCTTCCATTCCTTCTGGAATAACTGCTATGAAGTCTAGATAATGGTCTAAGGGGTTAACTCCCTGAAAGTTCAGGTTTTGGCTCACTCTCTTCTTTTTCCAGAGAAAGATGGTTTCTCTCCCAAAGACTCAAACTTTTTTCAAGGGGTCACCAGAATAGTTACCCCATATAGACATCCTATTCCACCATGGAATTTGAATTTAGTGTTTAGAGGTTCTTCAGTCCTCTCCATTTGAGTCATCAGCCTCTTTAAAGGGGAACTCTAACCTCCATTCAAGTTATTCTTATCTTAATGTTCCATTCCAAACGATCGTCAATCAGTTTTTATTTTATTTATTTATTTTCATTCAGTATAGACTGAGAAATACGTTTTTGAAATTAAGGGTGTGACGTCACTTCTGGACAGGCTGCGGCACCGATCTGTACTGCAGCCTGTCAATCTTCTCTTCCCCAGTTTACCCCGTTACTTCCTCCTCCTCTGACGGAGGAATCCAGAATGTGAGCTGGAGCACTCTCATTTGCAAGAGAGGACCAGGTCACATGCTGGAATCCTCTGTCATCGGAGGAGGTGGTAACTTGGTTCTCTTTCTTGTATTTCTCCTCACCTTATCTTTAGTCAAGAAAAAGTTGTCTTAAGAAACCGTTCCAGAGTTGCTACCTAAATTGGTTTTGGCTTTGTTCCTTGTTCCTAATTCTTCTAAATGAAGAGTTATTTATAGTTTACATTAAGTCCAAGTAACTCGGCATGCCTTAGATAGACAATTAGACAAGCTTTACAGACTCGTTCAGTATCACAACTCATTCTACTAAGCCCATCAGTACTTCTTGGGCCTTGAAAAATCAAGCTACAGTTGACCAATTTTGCAAGACAGCTACAAGGTCATCCATACACTCTTTCACTATGTTTTACATGTTTGCATCTCAAGTTGCTAGTTTTGGCTGAAGAATTTTACAGGTCCTTGTTCATTGCTTTTCTTCCCTCCCAGTTGTTTAGGGCGTCTTTGGTACGTTCCCATGGTCCCTGTATCCCTCAATGACGCTTGAGAAAATGTGAATTTCTACTTACTGATAAATCCTTTTATCTTAGTCCACTGAGGGATTCGGGGCTTCCCGCCCACAGAAGACTTGTTGGATGAGGATGTTTTGCCTTTTCTGGCAGATGTTTTACGGTATTCCCTTACTTACTCTACTAAATGAAAACTGAAGGCACTTATTCGGGGGGAGGGGTCAGCAGCTAGGAAGTGGGAGGAGTTTTTTGCTTAGAGTGCCCTGCCTCCTATAGGCGCGCTGCTTAAAGGGGACCTCTTACCCCTATAAAAGTTAGGCTTATTAGGTAGAGTATATAGTGCTAATGTTGAAAACTTTTTTTTTTTTTTTTTTTCTTAACCCTTAAGGACCAGCGGTCCTGGGGTGTGTGGTCCTTTAAGGACCAGATAGGGAAGTTCGACGTGCCACCCCATGTGACTGATCACGTGCTCCGGCACGCCGAACGAAGAACTGAAAGAGATCGCTCCGGTCTTGGAGCGATCAACTTCAGTCCCTGGTATTACTCACCACACTCCAGCAGGATTGCAGTGAGTAAAAGTACTTGACGTACCAGGACAGTCACTAGTCCTTAAGTGACGGACCAGTGTGACGGTCCTGGTACGTCAATGGCCCTTAAGGGGTTAAAAGTGTTTTAGGCCAAAATTATTGCTTATAGAGTGCCCTGCACCCTACGTCCTCATACACTGCTCTTGCCGCACTGCTGCTTCTCCCTTCCCAATACCTTGCCTCCTCCGATGACAGAGGCTTCTGTCTATAAGCTGGAGCGTTCTCTTTGGCAGAGATCGATATCTAGCCAATGAGATCGCTCCAGCTTACACGCAGAAAGCCTCCAACATTGGAGGAGGGTGGGTAATGGGAAGGGAGCAGAGGCAGAGCGGCAAGAGCAATGTATGCGGAAGTAGGGTGCAGGGCACTCTATAAGCAATAATTTTAGCCCAGATAGCGTTTAAAAAAAATAAAATTTAAAAAAATAACGTTTTTAACATTAGCACTATATACTGTACCTAATAAGCCTAACTTTTATAGGGGTGAGAGATCCCCTTTAACCCCCATGATCCCTGCATCCCTCAATGGACTAAGAGGAAAGGATTTATCGGTAAGAAAAATCCCATTTTCACCCAGTCTGCTGTTTGTACCCAGTATGCTGTGTGTGTAAAATTAATATCCCACAGCCAGTGAGTCAACATGGGAAGTGCTTCAGCAAAAAAACAAAACAGAGCAAAAGCTTTGAAAAATGGCCACTTGGGTCAGTGCCCTCTACCAGAACATTCCTCTCCACAATATTCCTCCAAAGGAGGACGACAGTGGCTAAATCTGTTGATGCCCTGCTCTGCCCTGTATGGCAGGACAGGAGCAGAGGGGGTGCCTAAGCATAATACTTTGTGCAGTAAGAAAATAGCTCCATACCCCTGGCAGTCGTAGGGGCCACCAGGGAGAGAAATGTAGCCCAGCTCACAAAGCTGGTTGTTGCAGAAATGGTTTCCTGTTATTCAGGTGACAGGGAGCCATGAGCACAACACATGCAAGCTGTGTCTTTAGGTCAGATTAGACAGTAATGCAGACACATTTCAACATGCTTGTTAATCCTGTAATGTTTGAGTCAAATGCATGGACTAATAATAATTGCACAGTGAAACGTAACAATAATCATTCCTAGGTTATAGGTATTATTTAGTGTTACCTGGGCATCATCTGCTGGCCGGAGTAATCCAGCCGAAAGGGGTCTTCCAAGGATTCAAGGCACTTAAGAGCTAGTTCCAATGGAACTAGTCAAGAAAGTTCCCAGGCTTTGCCAAGTGCAATATAGATGAAATCCCGAGGAAAGGGGAGTCCATCCAAATTATGAAAGTAGTACAGTAACACAGCAATATAAAGAAAATAAAAGAAAAATAATTTCAAGATATGAAAATGGCCACTGTCACCTTCTGAGATCACTCTAACAAAATAGTTTGGTAGAGCAGGGGGAGGGAGGAGTTTCATTTTAACTCTAGATCGCCCTGACTCCTGGTGAAGAACTCCATACCCATGGTCCCTGCATCCCTCAATCAACTAAGAAATATAGGACTTATTGGCAAGTATAAAAATCCTCATACCCATTATTGTTCGTCTCCCTTTACACTTGTTCCACCTTAAAGTGGCATTATCACTTTGCGACATATATTTGATCCTTGCGACTATTTGTTAACCATGTTAACTATTTTGTATTTAAAACAATATTAGTTTAAAGTGGGAATTACCACCCCTTGTAAACTTTGCCCCAAATAATTACTTATCTGGCAACTAGCTGCTCACTGTAGAAAGATGGCTGTGCTGTTTCCTGGCTGTCCGTCCCAGGAGCAGTAGGAATTCTTAATAACGTAGTAAGAATTCTGGCGACTAGCACTATTGAGCAGCTAGTTGCCAGAGGGGTAATTATTTGGGGCAGTTTACAAAGGAGTTGTTGTTCCGCTTTAATTTATTTAGCTTTAGTTATTTGTCATTTCATGCAGATCTGGCATGCATGCCACCAAGATACCAACGTTTCATACTGCTGTCCATTCCAAATGCCATTTCCTGTTGGTCTGTACTAGCTCATTTACATAGACTGACAAAGTTAAATATCTTAAATTATTGTTTGAAATATAAAATGACTAATCCTTTTGCAGTGGGGAAAACGCTTTTCAAATCACCTGTTTCTTTTAACCCTTTTGTGCTATAGAGATTTTCAGTGCATTTTAAATCTGTGTTGGAAACCTTTCGATTATCCAAAGGGTTAATCTACTTTTTCAACTCCTTTTTAGACTTTATTATAAATTGTGGCCCTTTGGTGGACTTGAGGGCCATATATCTTGGTTGCCTGTCATTGCCTCATGACCTCTTTAATCTCCCACTCTTCAGGTTCACACAGAATCTATCTGCCTTCCGACGAGAGGTGAACGACTCTATGAAAAACTCATCCTGCGGCCCTAACAGTAATGAAATGATGAGCTGACCCTTCCCTTCACCATCGACCATCTCCTCTCCTCACCATCTTCCCCTCCTTGTACAAAATCCTGCACATTTTTTGGTAACATTTTGAATTCTTTCTACGGACGGGTAAAAAATATGATGCGTGGATCTCCCTCTCCTCTTAATGGAGGTGGACGGGGAGCTTACGAGCGAATGAGAGCGAGAAAGAGAGGAAAAACACCTGTTCACCTGGACTAAGATCCCTATTGAAAAAAAAAATACAAATATATATATATATATGTATGTATGTGTCATTTTGAGTGACCAGTAAATCACCCCTACAGCCCCATCCCTCCCCAATCAGCGTGGATGTACGAAGGACTAGCGGAGCATTGTGTTGTTATGAATTGATGCTCTGCAGACACTGCACTGAAAGGGTGAAACAGGTTCTGCAAGGACGTTTTGTAATAAATAATCCTCTACTGAGGGACGAAGCCCTTTTCCTGCTCTTATTTTGGTACAACAATGTTAAAGGGACCCTTTAACACTTGGATCCCCGATATTGAGCTTACTGGATCTGTCTCCTGAGAGCTTTCTGTTAGGGGCTGAGAAATCGGGTATTGTGATGCAGTGTAAAATAGATAGCATGCAGAGTGCTCAATGCGACAGGGACAGTGTTACATTATACTGAATGACTGGAAAACTCTCTGTAAAGGGATAGTAATGTTTCAAAATAAAAGCAGCTCCAATTAATCTTTATAGTATTTGGGTCATGGAGAGTGTTATTTCAATACTGTCCGAGTTGTAGTTCAAGACTAATTAAATGATAAAGTATCCCCCTCCCGCCCCTTTTACCTAGTGTAAGCCACATCCCCTCAGATGTGGAATCTGGTGTTAAGACCAGAGAGCTCATAGCAAGGGACAATGTATTTACTGTGAGAACAATTAAGTCCCTGCCCCTTGACAGGTTTTTCCCTTATGCTGATTGAAGATTGTTCCTCTCTGCAAGCCAGCCATCTGGGAGCCACCTTTCGGTTCTGAGGTGAACAGTGTTACATCATTAAAAGGGGCGGGAGGGGGATACTTTATCATACTCTTGAACTACAACTCTGACAGTATGGAAATAGCACTCTCCAAAGTCCAAATACTTTGAAGATTATTTGGAGCTGCTTTTATTTTGAAGCATTACTATCCTTTTAAACAAGATCAGACAGCTCAATGTCAGGAAACTTAAAGGTGTGAGATTAAGTGAAGATAAAGTATAGGTCAGTGGTTCCCAACTCATGCCCTCAGGACCCACTAACAGGCCAGGATTTGAGACTTTCCTGTTGATGATCACATGCAAGTTAATCAAACTTACTTAGCCTCTAATTAACTCACCTGTGTTCTAGCAAGGAAATCTTTAAATCCTGGTCTGTTAGTGGGCCCTGATGGGTTGGGAACCACTGGTCTAGGTGATTTTGACTTTACATAGTATGCCTTGCTATATATGTAAAGTTAAATTGCCTATACTTTTTATTTATTTTTGTATGCGTAGCAAGCTCACTGTCAGAGACATAGGGAAAGTCAAAATAAACTGCTACTAAGCCTTTAAATCTCTTGGATGAGAGAGGAGGTCTCCAACAGAACTCTCTAGCATACAAGGGGTGAATGATATTTATTTGTATTCACAACCTTGATGATGGTCCTCACTTTGTTCATTGTCCTCCAGCATGCTTGATCATTTCATGGTTCCTTGAAGCTGTTGCTGTGTATAAACTTAAGAGCAGTAAACTTTTTTTTAATGAAAAAATATACATTGTAGGGCTTTTCCTGTTGAGTAAGTTAAGGGTACTCCCACTGCTGAGAGATTGATAAGCTAGTGCCCTCTAGTGGTCAAATTCCAGTTAGTAATTCTGTTGCATTTTAATGGAGAGGAATGTCAAGTCAGTGACATACAGTTCTCCATACAATGTGATAAGTGCTGAGTTATGCTGTCAATTAAAACTTCCAGGAAGTAAATGCACAGTAAATTCACTTCCTGATTATTTGTTATACATCCTATATAATAATTTGCTAAGTATGTTTGTCTGAAGCTGTCATGCACAGTAGAGACTGCTGCATGCGCAGTAGAGACTACCCGCGCCACTGCTGATAATGGAGCGGGGCACTCTGAATTCAGACTGTAGTTTCCTCTGTTCACCTTCCTGGGACCAGGTGCGCAGAGAGGACTACGGTCTGAATTCGGAGCGCCCCACTCCTTTATCAACCGTGGCTTGTTCGGGCAGTCAGTACTGCGCACAACTGCAGCAGCAGCCAACAGGATCCGGCCACCAGCCGAGGTTCCTGAGTGGCACTGTGGCCTATGTACACAGGCTTTTCAACTAGCTTTGAATAAAAGAGCTGAGAGCAGTAGGAGTGACCTTGTTTTACTCATCAGGAAAAGCTCTATAACATATAAAGCAATGTTTCCCAAGTCCAATCCTTGGAAAACAACTGTGCAGGTTTTCAGGATCTCCTCTCATGAGCTTAGGTGACTGTCATTAGCACAGGTAGGTCTGTCACAAGACTCTTTCATTGAGTGATCCACCTGTCCTCATATGAAACTGCACTCTTTTTGTGACCCCAGAACTGGAGTTGGGAACCGCTGAACTAAGGAATGGGTCTCGAACTGCATCAGTGATGCAACAGTGAGCTTTATTAGGAAATACCTGCTTTTGCACGGTCCATTCAAAATCCCTGAGCCAATTATTGATATTGGTGCAATAATAGCCAAAACGTCTGCACTCCGTCATCTATGAATGAACCTATGTGTTTCCTGTATAAAAGTATAAGTGGCTTGCACTCCAGGAATACTTTCATATCGGTCACTGCTTGTTGCCATTTACATACATAGCAGTGACCATGTTCAGACATATGCTTAGGGAGTGCACACAATTTCGAATGTTGGTTGCTAGCGCATGGTTTCCATCAAAAGTGTGTGGTTCTCAAGAGGCCTGTGTGGAACTAAGGTATAATAAACTACCTGAAAATAAAAAAGAGGAAAATACACTATTTACATAACACTCTGATCCTACGGGTGCAAAAAAAAAAAAGGAAGGGGGAGATCCAGTCATCAAATGAGACAGATCACTAGTCTACCATTTCATAGGTAAGTTAAATTATAACCCTTGCTGAATTACAATAAACAGACAAAAATAATGGTATCTAAATGCAATGATGCACACTAAATGTGCCCCCGGTTAATTTCTACTTCCCCCCTAATGCAGTTTTGGGCAATGTGTGGCCCTCCAGCTGCTGACAGACTATACAACTCCCTTCATTGTGAGCTGTAGTCTGGCAGCAAATGGAGAATTTCACATTGCCCATCTCTGCCCTGATGTCAAGGGGTACAGATTCACAGAAAATCCCAATTATCTCTGTATACTGACATTTATTCCCATGACATAGAACCAAGATGTGGGTACATGAGCTGTGATTCTCACAAGTCGGTCCCTGTGAATCAGAACAGTGTGACCACTCCCATGTATCCACACGGCAACAGAGAAAATAACCTTATGTTGAGATAAATCTTTTCGTTTTTCTTCTGTTTTCCTCTCTGTTTTTTTTTGTTTTTGTTTTTTTTGTTTTTTGTTTTATTTTCCTATAGCCGGTGTCTCTCATTGAAGTTAATGATGCCCTTTACACACAGAATATAGATATTTACATTAGTAGGATTTAAAGGGCTGCTGTCACCAGAATCATACATTCTCAGTCTTTACTTTTTAGCCCCTTACCGACTGCGACCACAGAGCTTTTTCTTTTCGGAATGTCTAGCGGGGGGACCACAGGGACCCCTCAATTCCATGACGTGCCAGGACCGTCATTGGTCCTTAACACAAGTTTACTCATTATGGTCCTAACATGTCATGGGTCCTTAAGGGGTTGAAGTGACATTACCATCTAAAAAGAGGATTTTAGTGTTGCCTTTTAAATCATTTTCTCTTAGTCCATATAGGTTATTGGTAACTTTGGGTAGGTGACCGCCCCTTTAAGTAGGTAGGAACAATTCTTGAAGAGAATGCAGGGTGGAGCCTACCTCCTCTCCTTAGCTCCATCTAGCCACTTCCTCTCCAGAAACATCTGAGACACTAACTAGCGACTAGGTAGTAAGAAGGGAAAAGAAGACTCCTGTGAGCATGAACCCGAAAGGACTCCCACATTCAGTCACAGGAGAGCCAAGCATGGTCCCTTGACAGGGTGGGAGACCAGTATCCTATATGGACTAACAGAAAATGATTTAACAGGTAAGACTAAAATCCTCTCTTCTCTGTCAACCAATATAGGTTACTGGTAACTTTGGGATGTCCAACCATTGAGTTTCCCAGAGGTGGGAAGTAAGGCAAGGACCAGGTGCAGAGCCCCCAAAGTCATCAGAGCCTATATGAACCATCAGATCATAGACAGCCCAAAAATAACAATGAAGTGTCAACGGACACAAAACAGGTGAACAACCACACCAGGAATATAGCACAGCACACACAACTCAAGCCTAATGGGCTCAAAAGTGAAGGAGCACTGAAGAGACGAAAAGAGAACCTAGACAGGCAAAACCGCCTCTAGGATCTTCCGTCCCAAGCTGGCATCAGCCGACACCAGCACAGCAACGTGGTAGTGCTTAGAAAAAGTGTGCACAGATGACCACGTGGCAGCCTTGCACAACTGATCAGCTGAGGCTTGATTCTTGTAAGCCCAAGATACCCCAATGGATCTAGTGGAATGAGACAAAACCCTAAATGGAACAGGTTTCTTCCGCAGTTCATAAGCCTTACGAATAGTAGACTTAATCCAAGACGCTATGGTCACCTTAGATGCAGGTCTCCCTGCCCTGGGACCCTCAGGAATGACGAGCAAGTCTTCAGACTGGCAATTAGACTCAGTGCAGTGCACACAGAACTTTAGATATTGCACCACATCCAACAAGTGAAGATCGCTTTCCTTGTCAGATGTAGGATAAGGACAGAAAGAGGGCACCACAGTTTCCTGATTAATGTGGAATTCCGAGACCACCTTCGGGAGAAACGCCTGTGACTAACCGCCTTGTCCTTGTGAAACACCAAAAATGGTGGTTTACAAGACAGGGCATGCAACACAGAAACAATAGCCAGGAGAAAAGCCATTGTCCAAGTCAGTATTCTCAGAGGAATAGTAGCCAAGAACTCAAAGGGAGGGCGTTGAAGGATGCCCAAAACCAAGTTAAGATCCCACTGAGGAGTAGGACGAGTATGAGCAACGCCCTGAAAGAAAACCTTGGAAGGATAGCGATGCATCTCTGAAAGAAGACAGAGAGTACAGAAGTCTGAACCTTAAGGGAACTCAAACTGAGGCCCTTATCCAATCCGTCCTGCAGCAAGGACAGGACCGTAGGAAGATCAAAGTCCTGGGAAAGATCTCTATCAGCACACCAAGAGAGAAAGGTGAACCAGATTCCATGGTAGGCCTTAGAGGAAAATGGCTTGCGGGCACTAAGCACAGAAGAGAAACACTTCTTCTTCTTCAGTATTGAGGATTCAATTTCCATGCCGTCAAACACAGGCGGTCCACATCCTCCTTCCACAGGTACCCCTTCAGAAGGAGATCCGGATGGAGAGGAAGCCGAAAGGGCTCCGTCACGGAGAGATCCAGGAGCTTCCAAGCCTGACAAGGCCAGTATGGAGCAATCAGAACGACTGGAGAGCCCTCCAGACACAGTTTCCACAACACCCTGTGTAGCATGGAATGGAAGGAAAGATGTACATCAGAGGGAAGTGCCATGGATTGACATGGCATCCACTGCCAGAGCTAGCTGTTCCGTTCTGCTCTTGCTGGAGGGAAGCTTCCGATTTTGCCTCGTCGCCATCAGACCGATGTAAAGAAGTCCCCACTTCTGAACAATGAGGTTGAACACTTTTAGATTCAGTTCCGGCTGTCCACTGTGTGTCAACTTAGGAAGTCTGCCAGCACGTTGTCTATGCCGGGAATATGAACTGTGGATATAGCAGGAACATGTTCCTCTTCCCAGATTAAAGTAGCTTTGACCTCTAACCAAGCAGCGAAACTACTTGTACCGTCTTGCGTGATAATGTAAGCCACGGCAGTGACATTGTCGGATTGGACTCTGACTGGGCATCCCTCCAGATGACCCGTCCAGTGGGGAAGAGCATGAAATATCTCCCAAAGCTCCAACACATTGATGGGAAGGAGAGATTCCTAGGGAGACCACCGATCATGAGCATTGCTGTGACCCAGGACCGCTCCCCAGCTTGAGAGGCTGGCATCCATCGTCACGGTAGTCCAGAAGGATATCATGAAGGGACAGCCCTTCAGCAGATTGGAGAGGTTGAGCCACTACGACAGGCTCGGCTCCACATGAAGAGAAACTGACATATTCAACAGATCCTGCTGACTCCTGCACACATGGATCACAAACCTCTGTAGTTCCCTTGTGTGAGCCATGGCAAACGGAACCTCTTCTATGGTGGAAATGAACTTCCCCACTAGGGAGGTCAGCTTCTTGGCCGGGACTGGATCAGGAGCCAGAACAGCAGACACTTTGTGGATGATCTGGTGAGCCACCTCATCCGTGAGAAACACCATACCCTGTTTGGTGTCGAAGAGAAGACCCAGGAAGACTAGCCTCTGAGATGGTACAAGGTCCGACTTGTCCATGTTGAGGATCCATCCGTGATGGGTCAGTGCATGAATGCAGTCCTTGACCTGCTGATGAAGGATTTCCAGAGAGGGGGCTTTCAGAAGCAAGTGATCTATGTATGGAGTGACTCTGATGCTGTCCCAGTGGAGGACAGCCACTAATGCACCTAGGACACAATTGAAGACCTGGGGAGCTGTAGAGAAAACTGAAAATGCCCTTGGTCGCAAGCAAACCGTAGGTACTGCCGGCACTCTGGATGGATGGCAATATTCAGGTATCCATCCTGAAGGTCAAGAGAAGCGAGGAATTCTACAGGAGACATGGCCGCGATCACAGTCCGCAGGGACTCCTGCTGGTAATGAGTCTTAACCGCAAAGGAACTGAGGTCCAAAATTGGACGACAGCCACCGTCTTTCTTGGAAACCGCAAATAGATTGGAGTAAAAACCCAAACCCATTTCCAGCACAGGGACTGGTTCCAAAACCACCTTGTCCAAAAGGGTCTGGATAGCATTGTGGAACAGATGGCACTTCTCCGCTCCCTGAGGAGTGTGAGAAGGAAAGAACCTGAATGAGGGAAGGGAGGTGAAAGGTATCCTGTACCCCTCTGACACAACCTGCAAAACCCACGGATCCACCACTGTGTCTGTCCAGACACTGAGGAAGCGGCACAAATGACCACCTACTGACGCGTTGGGACTGGGGTTCGGCGAGTCATGCCGAAGAAGGTTTGGAAGCCTTGGGCTTGGTGGAGGACTGCTTGGCCCTCCATTGCTGTGTGGGCTTGGAGGAGGAGCCGCGGAGCCTGGGGAACCTCCATGGTTCGTGGTGCATGCATCAGCCGGAAAGAGGCAAAAAAGCTGATACCACTTCGCTGGAGGCTTCTTCCTGGGCACTAAAGGCAGCAAGGTACTATTAGCCACTGTGGCATTACTAATGATGTCTTTAAGCACCAACCCAAACAGAGAGGTACCCTGAAAAGGCAAGGAAAGCAAGGCTTTCTTAGAGGTAGTGTCTGCAGACCAAAGAGCCAAAGAGAAACTCTAACCACCAAGCGGATGGTGTCAAAAATAGCAGCAGAAACATAGTGCTGAGCCTCAGAGATGTTAGCAAGGAGCCACAACATACCAGCAGTAGGAGCTCCCTGACGGACAGCCGCAGTGAGCTGTTCAGTCCAAACTGCAATGGCCCTGTTTACCCAAGCAGCGGCGAATGCTCGGCGCAAGGAAGTACCAGCCGTAACAAAGATTGTTGTGACGGTACCGGGATTTACCGGACCCTTTTGGGGTCGTCGGTTCCTGAACCGCCGCTGCTGCTGCCCCTCTTCCCTGGCCGGCTGGAGCCCTGCTGCTTCCTGGAGGTCCTGGATACTCAGGCAGGAACAACTGGATGCTGCCCCCTGGCAGTGCTAGTGAATTTAGCTGCAGAATCCTATGTGGGGTTTCCAGAGGCCCTACGCCAGTAGACCGGCAAGGCAAGTGAATTCGCTCCTGCAGTGGCTAAGGTGAGAATCCCCAGCCCAACCCCCTCCAGAAATACAGCCAAGACTTGTATTAAGGAGGGTAGAACAGAACAGCTTTATGGACCGACCGGCTCAAAAGGGACTGACAGCGCAGACGCACGGACGTCACTGTGAAGAGACGTCCGTGCTTCCTGCTCCTGTCACCATCGGTAAAACACAGATATCTGCAGAACCGGGTAATATTTCTGGCGACTAGCACTACTAAGCAGCTAGTCGCCAGATGAGCAATCAGTCAAGCTTAAGTTATTGCGGGGTGGTAGTTCCCCTTTAAAGACACTCTTACCAAGATTAGAATGCAAAGCAAGGTTTGGAAAAAGGGCATTTTGACTGGACCATAATAACTTCCCCTGATTGGTCAAGGAAGCACAGCAGGAGTCAATCAACATTCCAGTCATTGTTTAGCCAAGGTACACAGATCTGAAGTCTATTGTAAGCAAGCAAGAGGGCTGGACATAGCCTTTATTTTCTCTGCACTCTGGCTCCCAACTATCATATCCCTTTACAGGAATTACAGTAATACACCACCCAAACTATTACATTATGTCACACAATGTACAACATTAGGGATCAATACTTCAAGTGGTATAGTCGTAAATTATTCCATCTGGTCACAATGGTCTTCAGGGATGTCTCAAGCTTCCTGTCAGTCCAGTCCTTAAGGACAGAGGCTTCTGCCACAGGCAAAGCAGTGGACTTAGAAAGTCTAGACACTGAAGTGTCAACCTTGGGTGGATGAGCCCATTGAGCTAATGCCGCTTCTGAAAAGGGGTTCAACTTAGTAAACTTCTTAGAAACAGAAGGCTTCTTGTCAGGAGCTTTCCACTTGTCAGACAAGACGGTCAAGAGTGGTGTTAGGTGGAAAACAGGTAGACTGCTTCTTAGGCTCCTAGAACACATCAGAGGGGTCCACAGGAGACTCTGGAACCAAGGGAATATTTAGCGTGTTTAACACTGCCCTGATCAGGCCCTAAGCAGAGGGAGCAGGATCAGCCTCAAAGGGGTCCCCAAAGAACTGGGAAGAGACCAGCGCAGTGTAGCGCAGACCTTATAGGAGGAGGAGGTTGCCAAGACTGGAAGACCCCCTGCAACTGGGATGGAAGGAGTTGTAAGGTAGACCTTAGTTCTCTAGTATTGGCCTTAAACTCTTGCACCCAAACTGGCTCTTGTGCATGGCTAGAGGTCCCTGGGAGAGACACAGGGGCAACAGCACATGCTGGTCAGTGTCAAAACGTCCCAAGTATAAGGAAACAACCCACCCTATACAGTCTGTAAGATTAAAAATTTTTACCTCAGAGATCGCTACTTTGCTCTTGTCTTGCAGGCGAAGGGTTAATCTGCTGAGGAGAGTCCAAGCAGAAAATGGCTGCCGTGACGGGAGCCAATCAGAAATGAGCACGAAAAGAAAGTGCTCATGGGAAATGTAGTTTTCCCAAAAAAAGTATCCCAACAGTGCCCAAAGCCCTCTGAGCCCCCCAAATTACACAGAACATTGACAGGATGATAGAGCAGACAAACTAAATGAGCCATCTCTGAAGTCGCTACGTTGAGCGGTTGCAGAGATATGTCCCAAAAAGTCCCATAGAGGTGAATGGAGCATGTCGTCTATGCGGTAAAGCGTGCCTTAAAGTTGTAAAAACGCCACAAAACAAGTTAAAAGTCAATTTAACACCATACCCTGAATGAAAAAGTGAGAAAACCCCCCAAAAGATGCTATTTGGCAAACAAAGGGTTAAATTTACCACAGAAACACTGCTCCAAACTCCCAACAGACATACAGACAAACCCAATGAGTGCAAGAGTATGTATTGGGAACTCCAAAGGAGACCTCTGTGCGGAGAGGAAGCATGGGACAAGTGGACCTCAGCACTCAAAGGGTCGTTCACCTTTTCAGCAGGTCTTCAGATTACCACGTGTAAAGAAGATGCCTCAGTGGGCAACTCCTAGGGAAAGAACTTGCCAAGCAAGGTCCACCATAGCACCTAGAAACTGAGCTATCCACTAGGGAATGTCCGTAATGGTAATCCGCCTAATGGTGGTATTCCATATCTAGATATCTAAACTATAGCAGAACTGTTCTGTTGCCTTGTATCTTCATCAAGGAACAAATCTTTCTGGAGAGAGGAGGCTATAGATGCAGCTAAGAAGGGAAGGTAGGCTTTACCCAGCATTCTCTTCAAGAATTGTTCATGCCTGTTTAAAGGGGCACTTGCCTACCCAAAATTACCAGTAACCTATATTAGACGATCGAGAAAACAAAATGGGTTCATACCCTTTTAAATTTTGTATACCTAGCCAACATTTGTAGTTCTTTCTTATGTGAATAAATCCCAAAGTTTATATTTGGACTTTTATGCATTACCAATTGACCCCTGTTTGTATACCCCTCTGGCACTCAAAGGGGTATACAAGCTCCTAAAATTTAAGTGCAGTGTATGTCATAACTGAGGTAAACAGAAACGTACAAAATGGAACACTGGGTGGCTGACTTCCTCCTTCTTGAGGGCAGGACACATCTCAAAAGACACAGGGCCTGATCCAATTGTTGGAGACGGCTGTTGTTTCTGCCAACAGCATTTTTTTCAAGCACAGTAAGCTATGCAAATGCCTGTGCTGTGAAAAAATACCGGCAAAAAAAAAAAAGAGCCATCATGTGATCTAATTAAGAGGTATTTTCATCCATTGAAAATGATGAAAACACTGTGAATATCAATTCAAATGTCTGTTAGCCATGGAAAGCCGATAAGGGACTCCAGTTATCGCAGGAAAGTTAAGATCTTTTTTTTTTTTTTTTTTTTTTTAACACTTGAGTCCCTTATTGGCTCTGTAAACAGATGATGCAGAAGCTTGAATGGGGGGAAAAAAAAGTCCTCAGTGGATGTATTGATATGTTATCTATGCATCCAAAGATTGAAAAATGTGTTAGACTTTAGAATTAACCCTATGAGTGCCAGTGGGGTATAATTATCTCGCCGGCATTCATATGGTTAACCTAACGAAACAAAAAAATCACATTACAAGTAACTTACCGTTAACTCTTTGAGTGCTAGAGGGGTACATAACGCATTGCAAAGCAATGCGTTGCGTACCCCTCTGGCACACAGAGGGTTAATCCTGATGTCCAGTGGAATCCTCAGCATGCCGGTCCTCTTCTGTCTTCTTTCTGTAAAAAAAAAAAAAAGACAAGTATAACTCCAATGCATAAATATCCGGCACACTAATGCATAGTTTAACCCCTTGAGTGCCAGAGTGGTACGCAACGCATTGCTTTGCAATCACTCAAAGGGTTAAGAGGCCGTTACCTCAGTTCTCCACGCTATAGTCTTGCGTCGCCTCACTCATGAGATGCAACCTCTCTGGGGCTCAAAGGGGTTAAAGTAAGCAGTAGTGTGATGGGTTTGAAATGTAAAAATGCCCCCAGGCATAGTACATTTATCCAAGTTAAACCAAGTAAATCATATTGCCATAATAAAACGTCCCAAAAATATACACAGCTTTTCGAATTCTAATCGCTGTCTTCGCTGCTGTGTGTGGCTGCTGAGGCGGAGGAAGAGACAGAATCATGCTCCACAGTGCCCCCCCTTCATCTGCATGGGCCGATGCCCGGTCCACTCTGAGGGAATTGGAATTGACTGCTCCTTATATATGGGCAGTCTTACTTCCAATTCTCTCACAGCCATTGGATGGGATATGCTTATGCACCTCCCACCCAATCAGCTGTGATTGGCTGTGCTTTAAACTCATTGGCTGGGAGTACATAAACATATCCTAGCCAGTGGCTGTGAGTGACCATATATATGGGGCAGTGTGAATTCCAATTGCCTCAGAGCAGAAAGGGCATCTGCCTGTGCAGATGAGGAGGGGGGCACTGTGGCACATGATTCTGTCTCCACCACTGCTTCAGCAGCCGCACACAGTGGTGGAGACCGATTAGAATTCTGAAAGCTATGTATATTTTTGGGACATTTTATCATGGCAATACTATTTACTTGGCTTAACTTGGACAAATTTGCTATGCATGGGGGCATTTTTATATTACAAACCCTTCACACTACTGCATACTTTAACCATTTTGAGACCCAGAGAGGTGCACAACGCATTGCTTTGCAATACTTTGCGTACCCCTCTGGCACTCAAGGGGTTAAACTATGTATTAGTGTGCCGGATATTTATGCATTGGAGGTCTACTTGTCTGTTTTTTTCTTTACAGACAGAAGATAGAAGAGAAGAAAGAATGAAGATAGCAGGAGACAGACAGTGGATGACAGGTAAGTGTAATACAGATTAGGTAACGATTGGGGCTTGACAGTATACCGTAAAATCTCAGTTATAATACGCACCTGTGTATAATACGCAGGTGTATATTATACCTAAGATTTTAGGGGAAAACAAGAGTGCCTTCCCTCCCTCCCGCGGCCCAATGCGCTTACTTGTCTCCACTGCAGTCCTCTCTGACAATGAGGCTTAGCGTAGGTACTTCCTTCCACTGAAGTACCCATCTTCCCAGCGGGCGGCAAGCTTGCATTTGCCGCCCGCTTCCCTCATGGGCTTTCAGGACCTTCCGCCTCCAGCCAATGGTAATAGAAGTGGAAGGTCCTGAAAGCCCATGAGGGAAGCGGGCGGCAAATGCAAGCTTGCCGCCCGCTGGGAAGATGGGTACTTCAGTGGAAGGAAGTACCTACGCTAAGCCTCATTGTCAGAGAGGACTGCAGTGGAGACAAGTAAGGTAGGGAATCTGTCAGCTCAATTTTTTTTTTATTTTTAAAATAACTCTCGTGTATAATACGCACCCCCCACTTCACATAAGGTGAAATGGGGTAAAATTGTGCGTATTATACCCGAGATTTTACGGTATCAAGCACCGATTGTTAGCTTTTTTTTGTTTTTGTTTTTTTTTTTTTTCCTTTGAAGTTAGCAAAACTGCCAGTATTTAGCGGCGTTTTGGGAACTTACGGCATAAAACGGATGTTTGGCCACACAACCATTTTTGTGACCTAACTTCCGTTGTGCTTAATGCGGGTAGGACATTTGAATATCGACCATTTGTAATGCCAAAATTTGGATCGAGTCTGTGTGTCTTATAGGTGGAGATTCCCAGCCACTCTTCCAGTTCAGCCATTCCCACGCCTTGCAGTCCCCAGTATGAATGTGTCCTGTGTGGTGAAAGGATGTTGCAGGAGACACTTGGTTTTAGCATTTATTATTTTTCTGATATATGTGTGGCTGTAAAAATCCCACTATTAGGTGGGGCTACCATTATTGGGCTTCACTTGGAGTGTACTGGCCACTTCACTGCAATCTTTGCTCAACTGACTTCTATGGGCAAAATTCATTGGGATAAATCTCTGCACCTGTTTGGCATACAGAAGTCCGAGTGGGCTCTTTCTTCTTGTCTCCTCATGCCCTTTAATCATGTCATGAGTGTCATTGGGGTCTGTGGACAGGGTTGGAGGCATTGCTAGGTAACGGAGAAGTCTACATTACCCCGAATATCCATTTCACATGCCTTCTTCCGATTGGCTGCCTGTTTTGCTGTCGCCATTTCTCTCTTGCTTATCCTACACAGGCAGACTCTCTTTGCTCTCCTTCTCCATATTAACCCTTCCTCTGTCAGATAAGTACTTACTGAGCTTTTCCTGAGTGACGACTTAGTCTAGGGAACTGTTACTAATGATTTTTGCTAGTTTTAGACAATACTGTCGGATCCTAAGGGACATGGGGCTAGGCCTAAGGCTAAGGTCTCAGGGGTGTCTCTGACCCCCCTTGCTTACTTTTCCTCATGACAAACAGGGCTCCATAGAGAGTATTCTGGATCTCTATGCCCTTACTGTGCTGTGGCCCACACTACTCTGTCATGCCCCTCCAGAACCGAACAAGAGCTAGCTTGGGTCAAATCATTGTTGTCCACAGTGGCCCAATTTACTCTTTCCCTGCAAGGGGTCCTTCAATCCTGGAAAACCCTCTCTGCTTTCAAGTTTATGGCCCCTAGAGTTCAGAGTATGCCTGCTCTCATAGGGGCCTACTCTGAGATGGAATTTTCAGAGGGGGGAATGCAAGGAAGGTAAATATGAAGATCTGGATTCTTCCTATGGAGGCTTTTCTGAGGCAGACCCCATTCCCTCCGCTAAGGGGCTTATTAGGGCTATTTTTGAGACCCTTCAGGTCCCTGAAATTCCTGATGAGGGTCTTTCCTCTTTGGATGTCTTCCAGAGATGTAGAAAATCATCTCCAGACTAGCCAAGTCAACTGTTCTGCCATTGGCAGGCTCAGCTGGGCTTAAGAATGTGGTGATAAGAAACTTGATTATATCCTCAGAACTAATTCCATGGCCACTGGGGCTGCATTGAGGCCTATTTTTGCCTCTGCCTGGGTCAACAGGGCTGTTGCTGTTTAGCAGGCCAATACTTCTGTTTCAGAAGCCTTGTTTGAGGAAGTCAGGCTGTCTGCTAAAGCCCCCGCCTTCTATGTTACTGTGCAATGCACCTTGTGGCTCAGGATCTGGTCTGTGGACCAATCTTCCAAGAAGTCACTGGTTTTCTTACCTTTTCTGGGAAAGTCCCTGTTTGGACCTGAGCTAAAGCAAATTATTATATGCACACCAAACGTCCTAAAATGGCGAGGGAACTGTCTTTCATCCCTCCCCAATGGAAGCACAAAGGCCTCAAACTTCACTGCCCTTTTCCCCTCCAAGTCCAGACAGCAGTGGCAGCCCAAAAGATCAGCTTCAAGGGCTAAGTCTGTTAAGCCAGCTTCTGCATGACTCGCGGAATCCTGGTCCACAGGTTCCCATTAGTGGGCATCTTCGCCTTTTTCGGGATGCCTGAGAAGCCCCTATCACAGACCAGAGACCCAGTATCGCGGGTCAGAGATCTCTTGCTCAAAATGGGCTTCCTCACTGCAATTGTATCTGCACTATCTTGTATTTCATCGCTTCCTATCTTTCATCAAGATATGTTATTTTAATAACTATTCCAGAGTTCCTACCTAAAGTAGTTTCTGCTTTTCCACATAAGCCAAGAAGTGATTCTACCTTCATTCTCTTAATCCATCCAAATCTATAGAGAAAGCACTTCATACTTTAGTTGTTCTGAGATGTTTAACACAATATGTCCCATGTCATGCAGTCCTTTGGGACATCAGACATTTTGTTTGTGATTCCAGAAGGCCCTAAGGGCAGTCGAGAATACAAGACTACTATTGATTCACGGCTCAAACAGGTTATAAAACAAGCTTACAGACTAAAGTCTGTTCCAGCATCTTTCAGAATCACAGCTCATTCTACTAGGTCCATTGGTACTTAATGGGCCTTGAAGAATCAAGCTACTGTTGATCGGTTGTGCAAAGCTGCTACTTGGTCATCTGTTCACAAAGTTTTGCATCTCAAGATGCTAGCTTGGGCTGAAAAGTTTTGGTAGCAATTGCTCATTAGTTTTCTTCTGTCCCGCTACTTTGGGACAGCTTTGATATGCCCCCATGGTCCCTAAATCCTTTTCTCTTAGTCCTTTGAGGGATGCAGGGCTTCCTGTCCACAGAAAACTTGTTGGATGAAGATGCAATGCCTTTTCGGGTGGATCTGTTTTACTGCTATTCCCTTACTGATTCTGCTATAAGAAAACTAAAGGTGGCTAGGAAGTATGTTTATTGCACTTTCTCCTATAGAAACGCAGCTTAATTCCATGGTCCCTGCATCCCTCAATGGACTAAGAGAAAAGGATTTATTTGTAAGGACCCTTGTGTGGGCCAGGCTTCGTCTAAGATGACAATGGCTTCTTGGATTAAGGTGACCATTTGCTAGGCTTATGTTCTCAGGAAGATGCCTGTTCCTTTTCTACTTATGGCGCATTCCATCAGATCAGTGGGGAGTCTCTTGGGCCTACAAGAACCTGGCCCCTGCTGAACACTTGTGTAATGAGGTGACCTGGTCATCACATTTGACAGACACTACCTTGGCAATATGCTGGTTTGGGCTGAAATCTGTTTCGGCAGGAAGATACTACAGGCAGTTTTGCCTATATAAACACCCTTTTTTTTGTTTTTATTTATTTTTTTGCTTAACCGTAACCTGTTGGTTTCATTGTCTCTGGCTTGCTGTGTCGGTGTAAGTTGACACCTGAGTTTCATATTTTTACAGTTTGTCTCTGTTAGAAATGGTCGGTGTCTTGATGGGTTTTTCCTCCTCTAGATGGCAGGGAACTAGAAACAAATTAAAAAAAAAAAAAAAAAAAGGCAGGGCCTTTGAGGTGTAGGCTTCCTTATTCCCTTCCAGCTTAACCTCCACCCATCAGGAAAAGGGCAAGCTGACACTGTTTTTAGACTTTTTTATTTTTATGCTTAGATATGGGGCTGTATAATTCCCCCATTATGCTGTCTCCCATTAACTGGCTTAGATTGACCAGTTCACAGGTGTAATTCTAGACCATTTTACTGCTGGGAGATCAGTAACTGGGGTACATGAGGAGGGATGCTGATGCCCTCTACAAGACCTTTGCAGGGCAAGACCTTTGGGGTGGAGACTCCCTCTTCTTCATCCAGCTCAACCACCACCTTCCAGACGAAGCTGAAAGAGTGCATTGGCCATTAGATTTTAGGTTTTTTTATGGTTTTATCTTTTATATATGGGGCTATATAGCCCCCTATTAGGCGGGCTTCCATCCCTGGCTTCCCTTGGAGTTGGATTGTCCAGTTCACAGGTAGTTGTAGACCTCTTGCCCTGTGGAAGTTGACTTTATGACAAGCTTGTTCCTCATGGCTGAGTTACAAAGTAAATTACAAAATACAAGTCCATCAAGTTCAACCCTTGCCTCATAAACCAGAGAAATGAGAATAATATATCTTTCCGTCTGCCAAATAATTTAGTCTTTAATAGAACTTCCTGATTCTCTTTAGTCTAATATGGTGGAATATAAGGCAAAATGGGCATTCTGGGTAATGTAGTCTTCTCTGCTGCCGTTGCCTATCAATGCCTACAACTCTGTCCATGGACCCCCATATACATCCTGCAGAAGGGCTGAGAGACACTGGAATTACCCTTACCCCCTGGTCCAGCCCTGCTACATGTTCCCCCATCACTTCATTGAACAACAAGTGGAGGTCCGGGTAGCTGGAGGAAAGATGTACTTCCCCTGGTACGGGTGAGCCTAGATTTGGGCACAGGCTGAGGGAGCTGGACCATTGGAGTTATGCCTGGCCTGTCTACAGATGTCTTGTTGGGAAATTATCTGGGCCATCTTGAAGAGTGCTTACACAGTCTGTTCCGTGCCAACTGCAGCTGTCGGTTCCTTAACAGCGCCAAAGCCTGACAGGCCCACACTCCATTGGTGCTGGTAAGCTTTCCCCTGCCCTTGGCGGGCCTGACAAATCTGACCTGGGGTCCCCCGGCAGACTTCCATTACAAACTCTACCCTGGCAGTCTACAGACGGAGAGCTGAGACTGGGGAAACAGGACTGAGTAGGTAGACTTTTGCTTGGGAGAACAGCCTCCTATACCGCAAGACCAGTAGGCCACAGTGAGGGACTGAATGACGCCTGAGGCAGTTGCCCTGGTCAAGATACTCACTCGGGATGGCTTCCCAAGGTAAGTGCTTTCTGACTAGGACACTCGGTTCACATCAGATCTGCTAGAGCAGATCTAGAAGCTATGTGGGGTAAAACCTATCCAGGCCACTGCATACCACCCCCAGACTAATGGACTATGTGAATGGTTCAATGAGACCTTGAAGCAGATGGTCCCAGCCTTCACTGTGTTCCACAGACTGGGAATGCTACCTCCCCCACCTTCTCTCTGCCTCAGGAGTCAACGACCTTCTCCCCCTTCGAGCTCTTGTTGGGGCGGAGAGTCCAGGGACTCCTGAATATCCTCTGAGTAGTTGGAAGGGAAGTGCGACTCTGAGGAGACCCCAGCCATCAACTTTGTAGTGGAGCTGAGGGAAGAATTAGAAGCACTAATAGGGCTAGCCCACACCAATCTACACAACGTGCAGGAGAGACAGAAAAGTTTCTATGACCAGCATACCAAAGATAGGAAATTCCATGTCGACCAGCGAGTCCTAGCCCTGAGACCCACCCAGGCAGTTGGTCCATTCTAAGTCATGGACCGGGAAGGAGACACCACCTATTATAGCAGCTAGGCCCCTCAGCTGCAGGACCTACGGGCCTGCCACATCAAAGCCCATAAGGCTTACCTGGACCAGCCAGAAGCAGCCCTAGCTATCTGCACCCCGACCAGCACAAGGCCTGAGGATCGAGAGATCCCTGACCTCTTGGAGGCAGCACAAGCCCCCCCCCCCCTAGGGGGTTCAAGTCAATGCCCCTGGGACCCCAGCCAACAGGAGCAGGACTAACTGTGACTACTGCATGCCCTGACTGGACGAGCGCATGGACTGTCTCGCTGGAGCTGTCTTTCGACCCTCGATCTCAGTCGTGAGTATTGACAGATCCCTCTAGAGGCAGAGTCTATCCCAAGTCAGCCTTCATCACCCAGTTTGGTCTCTACCAGTTTAAGGTGATGCCCTTCGGGATGAATAATGCTCCAGCCACGTTTCAGAGGTTGGTCGACCAGCAGTTTGCTGAGGCACTGGAATTTGCCTGTGCCTACATGGACGACACAGCCATCTTCAACGAGTCCTGGAAAGACCACTTGCTTCATTTAAAGGCCATCATGGGGAGAATGCAGGGAGCAGGGCTGACCATCCGACCAGACAAGTGTCAGGAGGGGATGGCGGCGGTCCAGTACCTGGGTCCCAGGGTAGGTAGTTGGAAGCAGTGCACCGAGCCCTCCAAGGTAGCTGCTATAGTAGACTGGCCTGTTCTCCAAATCAAGAAGCAGGTGTTGGCCTTTTTGGGAACTGCGAGGTACTACAGGAAGTTCGTTCCTAACTATAGCGACATTGCCAAGCCCCTGACTGACTTGACTAAGAAGGACCTTCCCTGTGTAGTTGCATGGCCCCCAGAGTGTGAAGCGGCCTTTATGGCACTGAAGACAGCCCTAGGCAATGCCCCTGTGTTGGTAGTCCAAGACTTTAATGCCAAATTTCTGGTCTGCACAGATGCCTCCATATATGGCCTCCGAGTGGTGCTCAGCCAAGTGAATGCCCAGGGAGAGGAGCACCCCATTGCCTACCAAATCCATAAGCTGCTGGAGAGGGAAGCAGAAAATGTGTCCATTGAAAAGTAGTGTTTGGCACTCATCTGGGCCATTAAGCGCTTCCAGCCTTATCTGTATGGCTGGGAGTTCACAGTATTGACTGACCACAACCCCCTGGTATGGCTGAACAGGGTGGACCAGGGCACCCCCTCTCCAAGCCACCTCCAAGGACTTTCCACTGGCTTGGGACTCAGAAGGGGGGGTGACTTAACGGACCCCTCTGGGCTGTTATGGACTTATAGGGTACCCACAAGTGTTATGCTATTGTATTCCCCCATTTGTGTGTGTGAAGCTGGGCATTAGGCTCATTGTACTGCCCCACGTGTATGTGTTCACTGTGTTTTACATGTTCCCCTTTCAAAAAGTAGACGGGTTTGTTCGACAAATAGGTGGCCTGCTGATTGGTTGCCACTTCTCGGTCATTTCCTTTTCACTGCTTAGATTTGTCCAACAAGTAGGTAGCCTGCTGACTGGGCACCACTTGTCAGTGTTTTCCCTTTCACTGTCTGGGTTTGTCTGACAAGTAAGTAGCCTTCTGACTGCTCCCTGCCTGTGCAAATGTTGTTGCTCCGATCCCCAGTGGCTGGAGATTGGAGCGGCAAGATTAAACACTCCTTTGTTTCCCTCTCACCCTCCTGCTCCTACCTATTGGCCGCTGCATGTGCTTCCCTTGACGCGCCTTTCCCCATTGGTTGCAGATCGGTCCCATTCACTGGATTTAGCAGCACAACTAGCCCAGCTATGCTCCTTGTAGCCACATCTTGGAGAGAGAAGCCCAGTAATGACTGCCAGGGACTGAATGCATCGCCTGGTTCCAGTTGCAATGTCTATTTTTTAAAGCATTCTTACTGCATTATTTTTTCACACCTGCCTAAGACTTTTGCACCGTACCATAGCTTGTGGTGGTGAATTGGTCCTTGCGATATTAGATCTGTGGAAGGTGCCATGGATCTATAACTGACCTATCTTTCGGATGGTGAAGCCAAGATTTCCTTGGCCAGTGAATGGTGTTCTCTCTCTCTCTCTCATATAGCTAGTGGAGGGAAGCCATATACACTAGGGTGTACTTCCATGGAATCATTGGGGCATCCACTGCTTTTGCTTGTGGGTCTCTTGAACAGAATACCAGAAGTTTTCTTTTTCTTCTGGATGCTGTCATGTCTATTTTGGCACTCCCCATTGATCTTGTTATCTTAAGGAATATTTCCTATTGTAATCCCCATTCCCCTGGGTCTAGGGTCTGGTGGCTGAGGTAATCTGCCTCCCCATTCTCCACTCCCAGGATGTATAGGGGCTGACAATACTGGAACATTTTTCTCACAATCTTTGTGCAATGCCTGAATATGATTTCTGGTTGTGAGAAACATAAGGGGGGTTATGCACTAAGGGGTGATAAAGTGGAGGTGACTTCCCCAGTGTTATGACTTTTTTTTTTTTCTCCTGTGTTATTCTATGCACTAAAATTTCTCAAGTGGGAGAGATCTTAGTGCGTAGGCTCCATAGAATAACAAAGAAACTGGATAAATTATACTACTGGAGAACTTATATTCACTTTATAACCTGTAGATCGAAATATTTAAGGTCATTTCACTCTATGGTTCTAGGAATCTAATATTAGTGACAGAAATAGTATCTTTTTTTTTTTTTGACGGAAGTGAGATTTGTTTAGGTTGATAATCCACCCATGATTCTTCATTATTTGCAATGTTCCTGGGACGGAGCTTTCAGTAACAGATCATCCAGGTATGAAATCAGGTTTACTCCCTTTGATTGTAGGTGCGCCATAAGAGGAGCCATCACTTTAATGAACACTCTCGGTGCTGTGGCTAATCTGAAAGGAAGTACACAAATAGATAATGTTGGGTTTGGAAAGCAAGAGGGAGATATTGATGGTGTTCAGGCCATATCAGTATGTATCTTTAATGTCTAATGATGTAATGATTTCCTATGTTTCCATGACTGCTATCACTGATCTGATAAATTACATCTTGAATTTGGGTACATTGAGGAATTAGTTTAATGCTTTTAAGTCCAAGATTGGACAGAATTCTCCATCCTTTCTGGGTACCATAGAACTTTTGGTACTGGAATTATCACCCCATGCTCTAGGATTGCCTGAATCGCTTAATGGAATGCCTCTTGGAGTGTTTCTTCCTTGGGTACCTTGCACATGAAGAACAAACATGGTGGTAGTGTCATGAACGACATTCTGTATCCCTCTTGTATTAACTGAAGTACCCATTCATCTGTGATTGACATCCTCCATTGTTGAATGTAGAATCAGGGTCTCCCCCCCCCCCCAGTGGAGGATCTCTGGGGGGCTCTGAACCCCCATATTCATGCTGTGATGGGTTCAGTTACAGATGACTTGGGCACATTTTTCTTATGAGCCCAGGCTGGTTTTGTTTTACCGTAATGAAAGAAAGGTAATGCTTGTCAGGAAGAGCCTTTATTGCAATGTTTGTTTTTCTTTTTGAAGTCAAATCTTCGAGATTTATTTTGGAGGAAAAAAAGTATTTTCACCTCCAGTGGCTTGACTGACAATTTTGTCCAGTTCTGTACCTAACAACAGTGAGCTTGTAAATAGTAAGGCTACTAAATCTTTTTTTGGAAGCAGTATCTGCATTCCATATCTTGAGCCACAGGGTACATCACGCTGTAACTCTGGCAGCTGAACATTCTGGCTGCTATTTTAGCTATTTTTCAGGCCGCTTTGCATATATAGCTGGTGGCTTCTTGTCGGTAACCCACCAGTGTAAGTATATTCTCATAGGGTGTATTAACTTGTATCATCTGAAATTCCCAAGCCCCTTGCATTAGCATGGGCATGCAGAGCGGCAATATACTTTAATAATTCTTCCCTGTCATGAGAGCATTAAATTATTTAATGTATCAATATCTTTGTGAGCTGAATCATTGAGCGCTGCTGCATATGTGGTACTTTGAATTGTTATTAATGTTTAGACAATCTGGATATTGTGGAGTCAACTGCTGGAAAATAGGTAAATACGTTCAAATTTTTTGAGTATAACCAAGGATTTATGTGGATTATGGCAGTCATCTGTGACTATCTAGTTAAGTTCCTCATAAGCAGGAAAGCTAATATAGGATTTCTTTTTACTCTTAAAGAGGGTTTGGGGTGAAGTATGCTTGACTTGTTTGTCCAAAACTTATAGAACTTCCAGAATTGCTTTAAAGGGGATCTTTCACCATGAAGATACTTCGTTTTTGCAGATACATCCAATAAGACAGTCTATAGAATGCACTTAAAAAAAAAAAAAAAAAATCTCCATACCTTATTTGATAAAAGCTTTTAAAGTTTCACATTGACGTCTTTTTTCCTGCAGCACAAGCTTTGCCGCAGAGCTCTGCATGACATACCTACCCGGTTCCTAAAATCTCCTCCCACCTCCCTCCCAGCTTTCCTGGGAGCAAATTCCAGCTTCCCTCCTTGGAGTGCACATAATGTATGCAATGTGATCAGTATCCAATGCACTTGAACTGGTTGAAGCAATGTGACACTGGAGACATAATAAAAATGGCCAATTAAACAAAGTCAGTGCAGCTCTGTTCAAGAGTTGTCATTAAGCAGTTCAATGTGATGATATGACACTACTAGCATCACTCCATCACATTGCAAACACTTAATGATTGAGAATACATACATATTGGTGAAGTGGATACTGTCATAAGTGTCAATGTCGTCATCATCAATATGTATTTCTCTTTCATCCAATATAGCTTACAGGTGCCATGGGGAGATGACAGCTCCTCCCAGTAGGCAGGAACAATTCTTCAAGAAATGCAGGGTGGAGCCTCCCCCTCCTCCATAGCAGGCTACCTAGCCATTCCCCTCTCCCTATAGATTTGTTCGATCACCTAGAAGGAAGGCTGAGAACAGTTAGTTATTTTATTATTTTCTCTTTGATAAATATGGGGTGTCAAAGTTCCCCCATTAGGCGGATTATCATTACTGGCTTCCCCTGGAAGATTGCCCAATTAACAGGTTCTGTTGTGGAACCTTTGCAGCCCTGGGAGAGAATATTGCAACCCATGGTTACTTTCTCCAGTAGGAGTCTCTCTGAGGCTTCTTCCCCTTCAATGGCAATTTGAAGAGAGAAGACCTGCAAAAAAAAAAGGTGAACAATACTTTGAGTGTCATGGTCCCCTTGTCTCACAGTTCCTCTCCTTCTGGAGTTCTTCATAACTCATGCACTCATGTTGGGTAGTCTTTTTTTCTGTCTCTAGGGTCTTTGAAGCATTTTGGGCTGAAATGTGGCGATTAACCCCTTCCCAGACAACTTTGGATACAAGAGTTTTTATTACTTATTATGTGTTGTGTGGTGGTTTTGGGGGCTTTTATTCAATTTTTAATTTTCTTGAATTTCGCACCTTTTAAGAGTGTGCTTTTCCGTAACGCATCAATGCTCCATTGATCTCGATAGGACAGGCTGCTTTGTGACATATCTCTGCAACTGCTCCACGTACCGAATTGAGAGAGGGCTCATTTTTCTTGTCTACCCTTGCCCTACATTCCGGTTATCATTATCAGTGTCTTGGGGGTCCCTGGGGGGTTTGGGTTCTGTACTGATACTCCTTAAAGTGGAAACTACATTTCCCATAGATGCCCGTTTAGCAGGCTATTATCTGATTGGCTCTGGATTCATTCGCCATTTTCTTTCTCACTTTACACGAGTATCCTACGCAAGTTAACTTTTACTTGCTAGATAAGTAATTTTTAGGCTTCCTAGGGGTGAACTTTTTAGTCTGGGTGACAGTATTTGGGTTCTCCACTACTGTAGACACTTTTCTCCTGTTAGGATGTCAGATCCTAAGGGACATGGGGCTAGACCTAAGAATTCAGGGGAGTCATTATCACCCCTTGCTCATTGTTCTTCATGCCAAGTGGGGCTTTCCAGAGAGTATTCGGGTAACTTATGCCCCTCATGCTGTGGACCCTGCTTCTCCGCCAGAGCCCTCCAGCCATGAACAAGACCTACATTGGGTAAGGACTAAAAGTCCTCTGTGGCACAGTTTCCTCTTTCTCTTCAGGGGGTCCTCCAGTCCTGGAAACCTCCTACTTCCTTCAGGTTTGTGGCCCCCTAAGGCCCCTGGCATTCCTGATTTGTCTGATTCCTCTGTGGAGGAGTCATTTGAGGAGTTTGAGGATGGTGTGTGTTCAGAAGGGGCTTCTTCCCAGTTTCACAGCGGCCCCTTTGAGGCTGACCCTGAACCCTCTGTTGATGGTCTCATTAAGGCAGTTTTGTCTACCCTTAACACCCCTGTTAACCCTGTAGTGGCTCAGTCTACTTCTGACATCTTTTCCAGGCGCAAAAAGTCCTGTATTGTTTTTCCGCCTAATCCCACTCTGGATCAAATTATCCTGGGTGAGTGGAAGAGTCCTGACAAGGCTCTCATTCTTTCTGAAAGATTTTCTAAGCTGTACCCCTTCTTTGATGCTGCATTGGCTCAGTGGGCTACACCTCCTCAAGCTGATCCTCCTATTTCTAGGCAGTCTAAATCCACTGCCTTGCCTGTTGCAGATGCTTCAGCTCTTAAGGATTTAACTGATAGGAAGATGGAGGCTATCCTGAAGTTGGCCTTTGCTGCCATAGGTGTGTCCAGGAGGCCTACCTTGACTTCTGCATTGGTTAATAGAGCCTTTGCTGTCTGGACTGCACAGTTGACTGATGCTGTTTGTAAGGGTGCACCTCAGGAGGACCTTTTATGTATTTTAGCCAACATCACTGAGGCTCAGAGCTACATTACTGATGCCCTGTTTGATGCTGTGAGGCTTGAAGCTAAGGCCTCTGCCTTCTCTGTCGCTGCCAGACGCAAACTGTGGCTCAAGATTTGGTCCGCTGACCTAATAGCTAAGAAATCATTGGTTTTCTTCCTTTTCAGGGCACACCTCTTTTTGGTCCAGAATTGAAGAACATCATCTGTGAAGTCACTGGGGGCAAGAGCACCTTGTTGCCTCAGGTTTCTAAGTGCAATCCCCAGGTGAGAAGGCAGTGCCTTTTTCATCCCCACCATAGCAAAAATCAAAGGCTGAACCAGGTTGCGCCTCAGGCCAGCAACCCATACTCCACACCCAAGCCCAGGCAGCAGTGGAGATCCAAGCACTCCTCCACCAAATCCAGTCCACCCTGGTTCGCATACACCTGCAGGTGATCACCTGCAACACTTTTCAAGTACCTGGACAGGCTCTGTTGCGAATCAGTGGGTATTACAGGTGTCTCAGGATTCCCTTCACATTCCTGCCTCCTTTTAGATTCTTCCCTTCTCGTTCTCCTCAGGGACGGATAAAACTCAGTCTTTTCAATGGGGAGGTCCAGGCTGTCTTTGACAAGGGAGTCCTGGCTCCGGTTCCTCAGCCAGAGATAGGTTTAGGTTTTTATTCCAACCTCTTCGTAGTTCCCAAGAAGAATGGTGGTTGCCGTCCTATCCTGGATCTCAATTAGTTTGTGGTCCATATTCACTACAAGATGGAGTCTTTGTGCTCTGTCATTGCAGCAATATGTCTAAGGGAATTTCTGGCTTCTTTGGATCTGCAGGATGCGTGCTTACACATTCAAATTCATCCGGACAGTCAGAAGTACCTCAGGTTCACTTGCGACTTGGGGCATTTGCAGTTCACCGCCCTACCCTTTGAGCTCACCACGGCTCCTCAGGTGTCCGCACTGGTCTTAGGAGCCTTGATTGCCTTCCTGCACACCAAGGGGATTCAGGTGACGCCATACATGGACGACCTTCTCTTGAATGCTCCCTCCAGGGATCTCCTGGACAGTCATGTCCAAGACTGTGCTCAGATCCTCCTTCAACACGGTTGGATCCTGAATATGGACAAATCCGCTCAGGTCTCTTCTCAGGACTTGGTTTTCCTCGGTCTCCAGTTAGACAATCGTCAGGGCATGGTCGATCTGACAGAGGACTCTGTTCAGCAGATTATGTCCAAGTTGTCCCAGGCTCTGGAGTGGACATCAGCTCCAGCACGGAAGTTCTCTTCTTTGGTGGGCAAGATGATATCTACCATGGAGGCGGTGCCATTTTCCATGACTCACACCAGAGAGCTTCAGAGATTCACGATCCAGGTTTGCCAGGGGAACTCGGATCTGCTGACTCGCCCTCTCTCTCTCTTTCCCCAGAGGTGATAATGGACCTCTGCTGGTGGTTGGACAACTCCAACCTGTCAGTCTCTGAGAAGGGTCAAGCGAGGTGATAGTTCGAGAACGAGTCAGGATTATCCAGTCCACAGTACTGCAGAGTTCGAGACTGGATCAGAGGGAATTTGGAGATTCGAGGAGGTTCGAGACAGTATCGTATGGTCGTCAGACTACAAGACAGAGTTCCCCTTAATCGAAGGTTTTGGGGTATCGAAAAGGTTCGAGACAGGTTCAAGGTTGACGGACTACGAGTCCTCTATTCTCCGCTGGTTCGAGGTCAAGATGTATGGAAAGGTTCGAGATAGAACCGGAGGTCGGCAGGCTACGAGTCCACAGATCCCCTTACTCAAAGATGGAAGCTGAGCCAACCAGATGTCAGGGTTGGACCTGAGGCCCAGTAGAACTGGAAGCAGGTAAGGAGTATTCGAGTTCCTACACCCTCGACTGGCCGGGGCAGTCACCGGAGCAACCGGTGATGGCAACCCAAACCAATCGGAGCCCCAGAGGTGTAGGATCGAGTTGACTGGAACCAAACCTTGAGAGCAGCTGGAGGGACTCTCATTGCGAGGCAGAAAGTTCCGAAGGGGAAGCGTTGTCCGGGATAGCAAAGGTCAACCGGAATCAAATCAGGAGCCAGAGGGACAGACAGAGACGAGGTCAGGCAAGGCTGGGTCAAGATCCAGGGGCAGAAGACAAGAGACTCGGTCAGTTTTCAAGCAGGGTTCGGTACACGGAATCAGCAAACACAGGAACTCGGCGACAAAGGTTTTCTCAGACTATTGGAGCTAAAATCGAGCGAGTCTTGATGGTAGACCCAGGTACATAAAGCCTCCAGCCGCCAATAGAATTGAAGGTAGGAGGAGCGGTCAGGAGCAGCGTGACACAACCTGAGGAAAGGAAAACAGTTTGTGCTTTCTTACTGGACCATAGTAACAACGGATGCCAACCTGTTAGGCTGGGGAGCCATCCTGGGTCACCTGCATATTCAGGGTCATTGGTCGATGGAGGAAACCCTCCTTCCTATCAATATCTTAGAGCTCAGGGTGATTCTAAATGCTGTGGGGTATTGGTCCTCTCATGTGAGGAGATGTCCAGTCTGCGTCCAGTCAGACAACGTGATGGCCGTCGCTACATCAAGAAGCAAGGAGGCACCAGAAGTGCAGCTGCTTGGTTGGAGGTAAAGTCTGGGCAGAGGTGCACATTCCAAGCGTAGAAAACATCTTGGCAGATTTTCTCAGTTGCCAAACAGTGGACCGCGGGGAGTGGGAACTCCATCCGGAGGTTTTCTACCTGTTGGTGCAGAAGTGGGGTCTTCCTTGGATAGACCTGATGGCCACCAGGGACAACTGGAAGGTACAGATCTTTTGCTCTCACTGGCGATTTCATCTGGTCTACATTTTTCTTCCTCTTCTTCCCAGGGTGCTAAGGAAGATTTGGATGGACGGTGTGTAGTCATTCTGTTCGCACCTTACTGGACCAAACAGTCTTGGCTTCCAGAATTGCTGGCACTGGCTGTTCAGGATCCTTTTCCTCTGCCACATGGACCGGATCTCCTCCTACAGGGTTACCTTTCGAGAGAGGAAGTGGGCAGTCTGACTTGGACGGCATGGCTGTTGAAGCCTCCATCATAAGGAGGAAGGGCTTTGATCTGCAGGGTTTGTCCTGCAAACCACCTTTCTTGGTGTTTCACAAGGATAAGGCGGTTCTCCGTACCTGCCAGGAATTTCTTCTTAAGGTGGTTTCTGAGTTCCACATCAATCAGGAGATTGTTGTGCCTTCCTTTTGTCCTGACCCTAAATCTGACAAGGAGAGGGATTTCCACTTGCTAGATGTGGTATGCTGCCTTAATTTTTATGTGCGCTGTACTGTTTGTCATCCCTGAGGGTCCCAGGGCTGGGATGGCTTCATCCAAGGTGGCTATCGCATCATGGATTAAGTCTACCATCTGCAAGGCTTATGAGCTCAGAGGGAAATCTGTTCCCTTCCGCATTACAGCACACTCTACCAGGTCTGTTGGGACCTCCTGGGCCTACAAGAATCAGGCCTCTGCTGAACAGCTGTGCAAAGCGGCCACTTGGTTTTCTGTGCACACCTTTGCCAAGCACTACTGTGTTGATGCTTTGGCTGAAGCCAACTTTGGCAGGAAAGTCCTATAGGCAGTTTTGCCTGTCTAGGACTCTCATATTCCTGTGCTTTATAACTCTTTAACTGTTTGAGCCCTGTTGGCTCTTGTTCTTGTGTGCTGTTATTCATTGTCCGTTGACACTTGTCCGTTGTTAGTTTGGGTTGTTCCACGTCCTGGATAGTCCATGGGAACTCTGGTATCATGGGGAACCGGCGCTTGGTTCTTTCCTTCTTCTTCCCACCCACGGGAGCTCAATGTTGGTACATCCCCATGGTACCTTTAAGCTATATTGGACGACAGAGAAAAGAGGATTTTAGTCTTACCTGTTAAATACATTTCTCTTATTCCATACAGATTACAGATCTCCCACCTAGCACAAGGGACCATGCTATGTTTCCTGTGGTTGTACGTGGGAGTCCAATTTGGTCCATGCTCACAGTTTTCCTCTCTTCCTTCTCGTTATCAAGCTCAGTAGGTTTTTTTTTTTGTTTGTTTTTTTTGTCTTAAATCTGTCTGGAGAGGGAAGTGGCTAGGTAGCCTGCTATGGAGGAGGGGGAAGCTCCACCCTGCACTTCTTGAATTCTTCCAGCCTACTGGGAGGAGCGGTCACATCCCCATGGTACCTATAAGCTATATGGACTAAGAGGAAAGTATTTAACTGGTAAGACTAAAATCATCTTTTAGCCTCAATCATTAAGTGCTGCAATGTGATGGAGTGACACTAGTAGCGTCGCACCATCACGTTGCAATGCTTAATGACAACACTTGCACAGAGCTGCTCTCTAAATGTTTAATCGGCAGTTGTTTTACTTGTCTCCAGAGCTACATTGCCTTATCCACTTCAAATACACTGGGCATTGATAATCCGTAACTCTTAGGGGAGTACTGCTGCACGTGCTTCTCTGCCACATACATACAGAGGTACATTAACTAGTACGCATCCCACACAGAATAAGAAATTTGGGTTTACAGTGGAGGGAGATCACTAGCAATCATTTTGAATGTCCTCAAGATGGCAGCAATCTCCCTCTTGCTACTGAAGAAGAAAGGTAGCATTTTCATCCAAGGTGGAACAATTATTTTGTTTTCAGGGTTGGGGTTTTAACCCCTTAACATTCACTGCCGTGCCAGGACAGACACAGCTGTCCGGCACTTAAGGACCTGGACCGTCATGGAATTCAGGGCTCCCCGTGCGGAGCCCTGAATTGGATCGTTAAAAAAAAAAAGCCCTGTGGTCCTTAAGTGCTGGACGTGTGTGCACTCACGGATCCTTAAGGGGTTAAGCTAGTTGGGGGCAAACTTTTTTTTTTTTGGGGGGGGAGGAGTTGGAACTTGACAGCTCCTCTTTAATCTGTGAATCTGCTGATTCTGTGTCACTGTCATCGTATGTGGACCACTCTCCCATGGACATAGATGGTTCACTGTGTAGCTCTCCCTCATCTTCTGATGAGTATTGTAAAGAAAATGCTGTATCTTTAGAGGAACTCGTTGGAAAAGGTCTTTGAGTAGCTACAGATAGTGCTTCTGCTAGCCATCTATTAGATATTGAACAAGGTAATGCCTTAGCCCAATCTTGTTCAAGTTGTAGGGGAAAAATCTTTTGATGTGGTATCCATCTCCAAACACTTTACACAGTGTTGAATTGTTTAAGCCTTTATTACCACAAGAACAAGAGGTAGTAGTGTGTTTATTGTGTTTACTTTTCTTTTCTTTTCCTCCCTTGGCTCTGTCATAGTGTATAAATCATAAAGGAAATATTACCATTCAGTAATATTGACCCAATTGGACTAATAATCAAAATAATTGTAGCTAATAGTGAATCTGAGCTTATTGTGTTTCTGAGGCAGGGTTTGCTCCTTGAGGTCTTGTTTACGCTGATGAGAATTCACATACGTAATGTGAGAGTATGTGCCAAAGGCCTGCAATATATTCCATTGGAGGGAAAAAGGAAAAGGCTTGTCAAAGTGATTACCATGTACCACTCTCTTCCATCACTGCAGGGAATTAGGTTCTACTACAGAGATATGTAACATGATCTATGCTCTTCACTTGCAATGAAGAACACCTTCCCTCCAAGCCAATGGCTGAGCCTAGGTTTTCACTGCTTAAAGGGATAGTAACACCCGCCCCCCCCCCAGCAACTTGACGGCAAAATACAGCAATGATAGAAACATACCGAACGCACTTAGTCCCATCTCTCAAACATTTATGGTTTGAGAGATGTAAGGCAAGACAGACCTCCGCTTCCTCCCCCTTCTCAAACATCCGCTGTATAGCGGACGTCATGAGATCTGGCTTCCAGCACCAGACGGCGGCTCTGCAGCAGCGCTGTCATCTAGATATCTCTGTATTATTACTTCATGGGTATGGTCTAAAACATGTGCCTGGATTGCAAGCACATGTTGTAGACCATTCCTATGAAGTAATTATACGGAGATATCTAGATGTCAGAACTGCCGAAAGTCGGCCGACCGGATTCTGCCTCTGACAGCTTTACAGCTTGTCAGGCAGAAGGGGGAGGGACCGGAGGGCTGTCTTGTCTTACATCTCTCAAACCATAAAGGTTTGAGAGATGGGACTAAAACATACCGAACGCACTATCATTGCTGTATTTTGCCGTCAAGTTGTTGGGGGGGGGGGGTTACTATCCCTTTAAAATTGCCATTCACTGTCCCATTTGGACTATCCAGAGAGTATGGTGAAAATATTTGTATAAGGACACTACATGTGGGCCTCCAGATAACAATAAGAGAATAAAAACAATGTATTCATTTCTTCACTACAGAAGGGAATCCATTAACTTACTGTGGCACAATTCTTTAACCAAAAAAAAAAAACACAGTACAGCTGTAGCAGAAGGGGATGACCAGCAGGACGTAGGAGGAGTTTTGATCAGAGTGCCCTGCCTCAAGACACTCCAAAACCACATGGCCCTTGCATTCCTCAATGACTCTAGACAAAGACCAATTGAAATAATTGGGAATGTTGTAGTGTGTCTCCCCCCCCATATACTGCAGTTAGTTTGCCTTAAAAAAAAAAAAAAAAAAAAAAAACTGCATTGTGTGTGAGAATACATACCTTACTCTCTCTGTCCGCATAGATCAATGCTGAACTCAAATGGAACATCTGGGTCTACTTTAAGTATTGTTATTTACATATACCACTAGGCCTGTATCACAGTAGAGATCATTTTGGAATAATACAAGAAGGGCGATCAAGTGAACAGGATGGCAAAATGTAACTTTATGTGCAATAACCCACTTATTGAGGATGAACTTTATAAACAGAAGAAGTCCATTATTGGATATGCAATTATTGAGGACTAAATATCTTGTAATGGGAGTTCTAGTCCTTAACAGTTGGCGGTCTATCAACTCTATATATACATCATGTCAGAGACAATTTAAAACTTTTTCTTTCTACATGAAGTGAGCACAGTGTGAAGGATTAACAGCAGAACACCAAAGCAAATGATTGAGACTTCTTAAAAACCACAGGCTTTTATTACAAAGCCTTAAAACAATGAACATGTAACACAGGTGGGATAAAAACAACAAGGCTGCCACTAATCCTTCACACTGTACATATATTCACAATTGGAGAACCAGAGTGGCTTGGCAACCCTCAGTTCAACACTTCTTCTCTGGCGAGTTTCCTGAAGACTGATAAATGACATGTGTTAATATTGTTATAGAATACTATCATATAATGATAGCTGTGTAGCAGGAGCAGCCTTTCATCATAATGTGAGCACAGCAGAAGATTACCATGTGCATTGGGTGGAGTTTGGGGGAGGGGGGGGTGTCTAGAAATCTGACAAGCAGCAGTCATGCCCACTTCCATAAACATGACCCCTTGGAGAGATTGAAGATTATTATTATTTGGAAAGGGTAGTGTCCCTTCAAATATTTCCCTACTTAATAGTCCTCTGGTCGTTAAAGTGTTAATGCAGCAGTAATGTATTTTTTTTTTTTATGAATGAAGACCGAGATGTATTTGCTTTTGCTGCCGAGTAAAATAAGGATATTTTCTCTGCTATGAGATAGCATAATAGTGTTAAACTGCTTAACCCTTTAAGTGCCAATGCATTGCATACCCCTCTGACACGCAAAGGGTTGATGACCAGAGGGTTGTGCATAATGATGCTTTGTTAGGGCTTTTTCTGCACTCTGTTGGAAATCTTGAGTCAATTATTATAGCTTTCCATACTGAGCAATAGAAACGGCACATGCAGGTGACCCCCCCCCCCCCCCCAAAAAAAAAAATTATTGCAGCTTTAACCCTCTGAATGCCAGATAGGTGTCCAGGGCTACGCTCTGCTATTCAAAGGCTTAACCCTTTGAGTGCCAGAGGGGTACGCAACACATTACACACTGGCACTGAAAGGGTTAATAAGTAAATCTGAGTTGTAACCACTTTTAGAGTGAGAAATCTCCTAGTAGTGGGAATGCTCCTTTAAGCACAGGGTTGCACTGTCATTTTGATGTGCTCACCTGTGCCAGAGGAAGGAAATGCTCAAGTTCAGTTAGGACTAGGGTTGAGAAGCACTGATCTAGGATCAACTGCACCAGATGCAGGAACAGTCCAACACAAGGCATTATTGTCTGTACCTATTCTTTCACGGGTCAGTTTAGGTGTACCTGGCCATCTTCTTTCCCCATAGTAGCAGGCGAAGATGTGAGTGTCCTAATCATACAATCTTTGCCATAATTTGGGCAGAAGTAAATCTATGTGGATTTGATTGGTCTTAAATGGTTTGTGTTATGAAGGAGCTCGCCCACAGGAGAATCAATATATGTCACCAGAGACCCGGGCATAAAGCAGAGTCTCCAGGGCATATTGTGACAGTTCCCTGATTTTAATTTAGGGCTAAGTAACTCATTGTCTGCTTGTCTTAAAGCAATAGTAATATCTAACAGTACACACAAAAATGCTTTGGTAATGCTTATTGTTCAATACTGCGCCTTTACTTTACTCTTAAGTCATGTTTTAAAAGATTTTTTTTTCCCTCATCTTATTTTGCCAGACATCTTTCTTTTTCCTTTATTATTGCGTGCCCTCACTCGGTGAGAAATATGTGCACTGCTGTGCTCCAGCGCCCAGTCCTGAGAGTGCAAGCTTAGCTCTCCACCATTGTCTGTCTGGGGGATTCATATGGTCAAGTGATAAGATTTGAAAGAGGATGTCTCGCAAAGGACATTGGGGGAGGGGACTTACAGAGCAATTTAAATGAAACTTACACAGTAACACACTAAAATGTACAGAAATAAATGGGGGAAAAAAAAAATTAATTATCAACCACCTTAAAATCAAGTATTACTATTTGTTTAAGGAACACCAATTGTACCCTTTAATTAACAATAAAACCCAGCCACAGCGTGTTTATCATTTTCATATGTCTTTCTTTAACCCCTTAATGCCCACCTGACCAGGCATGGGGGCAGCCATTAAGGACTACAGGTGCATTTTTGTTGCTTTATTTGGAGCATTCAATAATGAGATGGCCATGCAGCCCGGCAGCAACTCCAGAATTACAGCCTTTCGTTAGTCTTTAAGGTGTTAAAATGTTCACTGACTGACTACTTACTTCCTGGAACACCCTGTGTTTGTTGAACACCTTTGACATATTTCAAAATTAAGGTAAATTTAAATATGCAATGCTTCCGAGTCCAACAGGTCACATGCTTAGGTGCAGAAAGCAGAATTCATCCCAAGTTTAATTCTACTATGTTGTAATGCACTCTGTTTGTAAATCAAGGGGGATGTTTACCTATCCCCACACTCATGCACAGTCTTTGTTAGCTGTGGTTTACTAAATTAGAATTCGCTGTGGTTCTCATGCCTACATTTCAATAACTCGAAATCTGAGTTTCCTGATGTTTCTGAGGCAGTGGGTACTCGGTCTGATCAAGCAGCAGACATAGAAATGGGTAAAGGGCATCAAGGCAGGAAGGCTCACTGTTCCCAGATTGGGAAACTGATCTATGAAATGGGAACTGCAGCCCTAAAAATAAGTGACTTAATTTATAATTACAGATGGATCAGTTAATGGCTCACTGATCAGTTTCACCACAGGACAAATTCTCATGGATTTAACCTGGATTTTAACCCCTTTAATAGGAGAGAGGTTTTCACGATGCAATGGAGACCTCTCTAGCATTCAAGGGTTAAAAACCCCATTATGATTTGTATGTCCTCTGCTTGTGGATAGTTTGCTTCAGAATTGCACCTCTAGGGCCTTAGGTTAAAAAAATAAATACATTTTAAAAATAGCATAACATTACAGCAAAGCAACTGCATACCGTTCCCACTGATTTAACCCTTTGAGTGTCAGAGTGGTACAAAATGCATTGCTTTGTGTACACCTCTGGCACTCAAAGGGTTAGCAACGAGTGCCAGAGGGATATGCAAAACAATACAGTGCATATTCATTTAATGATAAAAGGGTCAAACGGGCCTTACCAACTCCCATGCAAGGTCTCCAAAGAATCTCTTTGAAATGAGATAAAATGCCAGTTTAAAATGAATAAAACAATGTTATTGGTCTCCTATAGTACAGATGCTTTGACCTAGAATTTTCTTTACAGCTTCAGGCCCTTGCTAACAGGCCACATCTCCTATTGCTTTACTATGCAATGGAGACTGGATGAGCATCCACTCTGCATTATTCCAGATGCTTCCTGAACAGTGATCGTGGATCACTGTCTCACCAGTCAGTGTACAAGAGCCATGGTCCTTAGAGCGTAGCATTCAGTTCTATGGGAAAGGTTTCCTGAAAATTTGAGTACTGTCACATACCTGTCATTCTAAGACACAGAGTGTAGCGATTACCCCTCCCTGTGATGCACCTATATCTGCAGGGAACAAAATGAGGAGTGGAGTCCTGTTATTTCGTAGTCACAGAAGGAAATGAAATCCCTCTGTTTCTTAAGTAGCTAAATCTGTTGAAGAGAAGACCATCCCCACTTCTTTAAATTGAAAAATAAGTGTTTATATTGTAATACAATGCACTGTCTAGAACAGACTGATTCATAAACACACACCGCCGCAGCAAATGCAAAGCAAAAATAACACAAACTATGAGTAAATTAAAGGAATAGTAATGTTTAGGTTTCTACAGTAAGATCGATTCTTCTATATGCATATTTATAACCATTCACAAGTTTGCCATTTTTGTTTTATTCTATTATAAAGTGTCCCCCTCCCACCCAATTTGCATACATCACCAATCCTCCACAAGTCAGTTCAGACAGCTTGTGACAAGGGTCAATCTTTCAGCATAAGGAAAAAACAGCCCCCCCTCCATCAAGGGGGCAGGGTTTTCATTATACTGATAGAAGGAAGACTGTCCTTTGCTGTGATCTGTCTGGTCGGATGACCGGATTCCATATTTGTGGGGAGGCTGCCTGACGTAAGTAAAAGAGGCAAGAGGGGGAGACTAAATAACAAAGCACTAGTCTGCGACGCTGCCTGTGTGCGAAACTGCACATGCGCAGTAGAGACTGCAGGAAAGATGCAGTCATGCATAGAAGGGACTGGCCGAATGCGCTGATCCGAAGGGGGAAGCTTCGGACGGCTCACCGGCTGTCTGTGCTCCTGGCTCCGGGGCACTTTAGCCTGTGTATACGGGCTTTCCTACTAGTTATAGAATAAAATGAAAACCGTAAACTTATAGATGGTCATAAAGTTACAGTTCCTTATAGAAATGTATGTAGAAGAATCAATCTTACTGTAAAACCTAAACATTACTATCCCTTTAAAATCAGGGCATGCAACAATGATGCTTTTTCAAAATCACATATATGCTACAGATTCAGTTTGATTTGCAACATCCCTTTCTGACCATCGAGCAGGTTACCACAAAGAAACAGGCCCTAGCCTCCAATTCTACAACACTGCAGTGTCGTTAACTCTTTTGATACCTGTCATTCAAAAGGTTAAGGTAAACATGGGCCTTGCCATGTATTAATCTTGTAAACAAGTGTTTTGTTACATGCCATTGGTATGGAAATATGAGAGACTTGCATATAGGTATCAGTTTGCAATTCTCTGCTAATAGCAGAGGATTCTGGGTGTGCCTAGCTAACATCAAGTGCAGGGACAGGCAACGTTTGGCTAGCCTACTATTCTAGTCCTCAACACCCATCATCCTCCACCAGGCATTGGCTGATGAGAGCTGTAGTTTCCAAGAGTTGGAGAGCAAACTTTAACTACACCATCTCTAGTGGATACTGCAACAGACTGTATGACTGTGGAGAGCAGACAGAGGTAGCTGTTCCATAACCTGCTTTTTTTTTTTTTTTTAAACCATGGCTGTGTGCGCTGGAGCCAGGTACCTGTAGCACACCAAAGATAAAGGATTCCCAGTGGATGGTTTTATTAAAACCAGTTTCTATGTGTCACTCAGCTGTTCCTGATGTTTTGCGTTGGAAAACAACATCATTGCATCCTTCCCTGTTCCGAGCAATTTCAATTGCATAAAACTGAATTCTTGTAGCTAAAGAAAAGGAGAAAACAATACACAGTTATAAAGGATGCCCAGGCACATGACATGATCATCCTCTGGTGCATGACTTCTAGGGGGGCATCCTCACCTTGAACTCATGCAGAGAAATAAGCAGCTTACTGGAGGCATGCAAACTGATTTTTAATAGATGTTCACATACTAAAAGGGACATTATCATGAAATTAGTTCAAATCCATTAAGATATCATGCACTCCTAGGCAGCATTTGCAAAAAAGACACTTCTTAGGTGCATAAAGTGCAAAATATAAAGATGATTTTGCTATTCATCTGACGGCAGCAGTAATGATCACATGACCCCTCTTTGTTTATACAAGCAATAAGTACAAATGTATGGCATGATTCAGGTAACCAAATAAGAAGAGCAGAGTTTCAGCGAACGGAACTGTTTTTTTTTTTTTTTTTGTTTGTGTTTGTGTGTGTGTGTGTGTGTGTTTCACTTGCCATTTTTAGAATATTCTCACCATCACTGGCCACCAGGTGGCGCCAATAATATGCAACAAGAACTCTCTGGACTCTTGTTTGCAGCAAAGTGATTTCATTTAACAGTCCTACATGTCAAATACAGAACCAGTGGGTGTCTAAGCAAATCATAGGAGCCCTAACACCTAATCTCACACACTTTTATTGTACTATAACCAGAAAATCTTTACTAGCCTCTTTTTAACAAGGGCAAAATTCAGAGAACATCTTCAAACATTTCAGGATGCCGTGTCCATAGAGGTGGACATGACAGATGCGAACCTAAAATCTGTTTGCTTAACCTTTTGAGTGCCAGAGGGGTTCGCAACACGTGCAAAAGTTTGAGCACGTCTGGCCAAATTATGTTTTGTTGATTTTCTAAGTGAAAAGACGTTAACACAACCTTTGCAGCGAACAAACTTACACTTTAGTAAATGTTGTTTAAAATTAGTCGAAATATGTATTTATTACTTTTTTTAATTGTTGAATTTAACAGACTGAAAAAAAGAAAAAAAAAAAGTCAGACAAAACTTGACGTGACAGTTTGGGCACCCTTCCAGTAGTGTTATTTTGTAATGTCTCAGACTTTAATTAACTTTTTAGGCCTTAACCTAAGGTAGGTTATGGTAATTAACCCCTTAAGGACTGCACAGTCCAGAGGTGGGGCACTCTGGGAGGACCAGGGCACATTTTTTTTTCCCCACGGATGTGATCTGTGATCAAGCACTGTGATCACAAACTTCCAGGACTGTCACCAGTACTTAACCCTTTGAGTGCCAGAGGGGTACAGAAGGCATTGCTTTGCATTCCATAGCCCCCTGGCACACAAAGAGGTTAACCCCCAGACAGCCGTGATGGTCCTGGGATGTCATCGGGTGTTAAGGGGTTAATAAATTCTCTGACTCTTTGATCCTCTCAGGGTTTTGAGCTCTCAGCAACCATGGGCTGCTCTAAGCAGGTGATCAGGGATCGGAAAATAAGATAATTGACAAATCAGGGGAAGACTATAAAAAGATATCTAAATACTTTCTGCTAGCAGTTTCCACTGTCTGAAATGTCATTAAGAAATGGAAGTTAAGACAAGATCTGAAGACCAAGAAAAAAATATCGGATAGAACTGCTCGTAGACTGGACAGGAATGCATAGCACAACCACCACATCACTGTAAAGATCCTGCAGGAAAGCTTAGCTGACATGAGAGTAGTGGTGCACAGTCCACTGTGGCGTGCACAAGAATAACCCTTCATGGAAGTAATCAGAAGGAAACCTTACCTGCGATCTCATCACAAAAGTCAACATCTGATGTATGCAACGCAACACAGATAAGGCAGAGGGAGTTTGGAATAAAGTGCTGCAGTCTGATGAAGTTAAAAAAGCATCTGAAGAAAAGATCAACTTGGCCACTGTTAACAATGAGTGGATCTATTGCATTTTTGGGGTTGTGCTGTAACCAGTGGCAAAGCATATATTGTGCGGGTAGATGAAGATGCTGAAGCTAAAAACAGGTTGGATATTAAAATTAAGACAACAGTTCAAAACATACCTCAAAATCAACCACAAACTACTTCAAGAAACAAAAGCTTAAAGGGATAGTAATGTTTCATAATAAAAGCAGCTCTAATTAGTCATCATAGTATTTGGACTTTGGAGAGTGTTATTTCAGTTCTGTCACAGTTGTAGTTCAAGAGTAATTCAATGACAAAGTGTCCCCCTCCCACTGATGTAACACTGCTCAGCCAGATCAGAAGGGAGGTGCCCAGGTAGACTGCAGAGAGGGACAATCTTCAATTAAGATAAGGAAAAAAGCTGACAAACCTGTCAAGGGGGGCAGGGATTTCATTGTTCTCACAGTAAGAAAACTGACCCTTGATTTGAGCTGTCTGGTCTATGGACTGGATTCCACATCTGAGAACTGGGGGCTTACACTAGATAAAAGGGGAGGGAGGGGGAAACTTTATCATTCAATTATTCGAACTACAACGCTCACAGTAATGAAATAACACTCTCGATTGCTCAAATACTATGAAGATTAATTGGAGCTGCTGTTTTTGTGAAACATTACTATCACTTTAAGGTTTTGGAATGCCCATCACAGCCCTCAGACTTGCATATTATTGAAAATTTGTGGGCTGATCTCAAACATGCAGTGCATGCAAGGTGACTAAGAATATTTCTGCACGGAAGAGTGGGGACAAGTTCCTAAAGCAAGAATAGAAAGACTGTTAACTGATTCCAAGAAATGTTTGGAAGGTGTATTTCTGCCAAAGTGAGTGTTACTATAAACTGACTGATAGTGTACCCAAACGTTTGCACATGCCACATTTTCGGTTAAATTCAGCCAATAGTAAATGTGCCTTAAAACTTTCAGGAAGGAATAGGTCATGTTTCATGTCAAAAATGTGTTTGATGTAGATTGTATTAAATTCTTTTCACTTAGAAAATCATCATGTAACTTGGTCAGGGGTGCCCAGATATTTGCATATAGCTGTACATATAATGCTTTATGTATACACTCACCGAAGATCGTGTTCTCCTCTGTGTAGTCCTTACTGCTGTCCAGTCGTAACAAGGTCCCGTAATTGAAATCTTCCACCTGCTTTTCAAACTGCATGCAGAACGGGCGCCATTTCTATGGAGAGGATAATAGACAAATATAATAATCGGTGTCTAAGATTTCTACATCATCTGCTCTAGTCGTGCCCCACTTCTGGCCATGGACCTGGTAGCAGCTAAGCAAGACTCTGGAAAAGATTCACATGTACACGTCTTCAGACCCGAGAAGCAATTTTGGAGCACACCAACTGTACCAGAGGGGACAAATACGAATTCCTCATATTCACTTTGACTTAATTTGGGATTTTAACCCCTTGAATGCTATGTCTCCAATGTATTACTTCACAATGCGTTAAAGACTTAAGAATGTGCGGAATTAAAAGCTCCTCTTAGCTCAAAAGAAATTTTAATTTGTCCCCTACATTGTGGATGGTTTGCTCCAGAATTACTTATGTTTAGCTTCCAAATATGGCCATATGAGGCAGAATCGTGCAGATTCTGGGACAAAAGAATTACACAACAGGGAGCAGGAAAAAAATCCCATTTATTTTAATCAGGCTTTAAACACCTGGAATGCTAGAGGTCTCCAACACATTGGTGTAGTTTGTTTGCCCCATAATTTATACAGTTTACATTTATAAGCAAGGCATTGTATGTCCTGCTCAAGCACCTGAAAATAGCTGGTGAGGGCTGTGCCCGTGTTCAGTACCAGTGTAGATATAGCCTAGAGTGACAGGGAGTGCATGACTTTCCTCTGCAAAAACAAGCTACTTGCTCATCACACATATATACAAAGTCACCTCTTTGGCTGCAGGAGACTTGAGTTCCTCAGGATCCAGCTGATCTATTTTGAGATTGGGGAATTCCTCCCGAAATGTCTTGTAAATGATATCATCTGTTCGTGTCAGCTTCAGGATATGGGGGTCCACCGATGAGATGAGCTGTGGGGGGGAGCCACATGCAGAATGAGGTTAATGGCACTATGTAAGGAAATGAATATGGCACACCCAGCGGGGGTTGTACACACAGGCTGCAGTTGAGCACTGGAAAGGCGGGATGGCTTGCAAGGAAACAAAGATGCAGCAAAGCATTTTTATAGAACCACTTGAATAATCAACTGTACAGGAATCAAAACTCTTAAGACAATCAATCCTACAGCAAGTGGCCTTCATAGGGGCGAGGGGGAGGTTATTTAAGGGTACAGTTGTGTACCAATTACAAACACAGTGCAGAATATACACTATAAAAAGATGGGAAACTTGAGGCCCTTCAGCTAATATCATCACAACCAGTAAAATATTGTTTGGGGAAAATGGAAATTGTAGCCCTGAACAGGTCTCATGCTGTCCACCAGCAGAGTTGCTAGGTATTGTCTGAGGAGGGCTGGCCCTTTTACCAGCATGGAGTAGTAAGACCTTACCTCTGTACTAGTAATGGTGAAATAGGACTTTGCAGTGAACAAATAATGTATTAAATTGGCCCAAGCCTTAGGACTGTATATATTCCACCAATTGTCAACCTTTAGCCTCCTTTTCCAGTTTTAAAGTAGAAAGCAGCACATCACACCCTATATACTCCATTTTCTCTAGGAATATGTAACACTTACATTGAAATACACTTCTGCATGCTGATAAGCCTTCATGGCCCAAATCATCTCCACATTGGGCTGCAGGAAAGAAAAAGTTGAAGAAAGTGTTACCATTTCTCTGATTTCAGAGGTGCATGGGACCACCAGCCCCTGTATGTTTTTCTCTATGACATTCAGTGTGTTTCAGACCCTTTGGTAGCTGTACTTCCATACTTACATCATTACCATATGCTTCTGCAGGAAGGGACAATGCCTGGGCAACTGATATAGCTTCTGCAGCCCCCTGTAAGAGAGACATTGGTGAAATGAAAAGAAGAAGAAAGTTGGGGGGGGGGGGGAAAGGAAAATGTTTCTCTGTTCTTTTAAACACCCCTTTGAACTCAAAAGACTTATAAAAACAATGTATTCATATTAAAAGGGCTAATTTGACCCCTTGGATGCTTCATAATCCACTGAGAAGGTTAACTCCCTTTTAATAACTCCTCTCCTTAGTTTCTGATACTTAATTAGGTGCGAGGAGAGAGAGGAAAAATACACACAAGAAAATGAAAGATGATCACATGGGTCCCCTCACAAAATGGAAGCAGATTATTAATCTAGTTGACACTGTTGCAAACAGTTTAATTAAAAATTACATTATAGAAGACAGATAGAGATTCTATACTTCAGGTGAATAGATGTTCTGCAATTTAATTGACATACTTTGCCCATAACTTTGCATTGCAGCAGGCAAACTGGCTGAAATGTTGGATTTCAGTCCAGATTGGCAGTCCCTTCAAACTGCAAGTTTCATAAAAATAGGCTGTATGGCTTCTGAGTACCAAACTGCTTGATGGGCTAGTAAAGCTTAATTTGGTAAAAAAAAAATAAATAAAAATAATAATAATTTTTTTATATATATTACATACACACAGGATAGGGTGCAAACACCAACTACCATTTTAAATTCTGCCTAGGTGCACAATCCATAATATGGGATTACATAGGCACGAACATGAATGGTAAGGAGAAAATGACTAACCACTGGTTGTCGTAATACAATAGAGCTGAGCAGTTTGCAACAGATCCTGAGCCCGAATAGACAACTGTCCAGCAGTATAGGTATGACAGAAGGACAGACGTACCAGCAGTTGATGCCACACACACACATTATATATAACCCCCCCCCCCCCCATATTAAGCAATACTATCCCATTTGGCACTATGAAAAACTTTATTCAGGCCTACTACAGACAAAAGTTGGAGTGATACCGTAAATAAATAATTGTATCAGGATTTTTGAACTTCCCTCATCTGAGGTCTTACTGAATTTAATTATGACACACTGCTTTACAGTCCCCACTCTTAGTCAGGCACAGTGCAGTTAGGCATCTGAAAAGTAAAGTTCAAAAATACTGATACAGTACAGAAATAATCCTAGCATGCCAACACAGCCACTTGTGATAAATGTTTGCTCAATTCACCGCACTGCCTTAACTCTCACACTCAAAGGCTTAGAATCGGTAGCCTGTGTCTATGAGCAAGGTAACATTTTCTAGTTGCCATGGCAGCCTGGTTCCCAGGATTTGTCAAGCCTTGTGTAACAGTAATGCATTGCACATCCATCTGATTCTTAAAGGATTAATATCAGGAGTGGCTTGTTATTTGTTGATTGACAGAGATTTGCTGTTTGACTACAACCACCCCAGCTGGCCAAAAAGTTAATAGCAGTTACATGCCTGCCATAGTCCCTGCTTCTAGCTCCCTCTACCTGGATCCTATCGGCCCTGGTTTCAGCCCTGTTTTTTCTATACGCTTTTCATTAAAAGTTTATAATAAGTTATAAGCTTCCTTGTATCTTAACCATTTGAATACCAGAGGGGTACGCAACGATTTGGAAAGCAATACGTTGAGTGCCCCTCTGGCACTCAGAGTGTTAGTATTGCTTATTTGTATGACTTCCTTATTAAGGACCAGAGTGTTGTGCAGCACATTGCTTTAAATGCCTTGCACACTCATCTGGTCCTTAATGTAGCATGTCGGTATTTGTAAGGTTTAAACTGATATACAAGTGCAGTGTTTGTGGCCATTAGTGATGCTCTGTCATATGCCAATTCAAGGGAAAGGTGTTTCTAGATTTGTTCTTTTCAAACATTGGAAAGTAAAGGCTTATAGTCCAGCATCAGCAGGAGAGTCACATGTTGCCCACCCCTGGCTTAACCCTTTGAGTGCCAGAGTGGTATACAATGCATTGCTTTGAAATGCGTTGCGTACCCCTCTGGCACTCAAAGGGTTAAAACAAAAACACAGGTTTTCTTCCAAAGTCCAGCACTGAACACATGACTCTCCAGTACCCCAATAAAATAACGCATGAACAGCGGGCCACCATCGCCTATGACAGCCGTGAGTAACCTGAAGCCCTCCAGCTGTTCATGACCTCAATTCCCTTCCTCCCCTGCCAAAGGAATTGACGTTTTGAGCAGATGTAGGACCTCAAATTGCACCATCTTGTCCTACGAGTCCACTCTCTTACTACTCACCAGGGAGTCCAAGCCTCCCATGCCTCCTCCAGGTACCGCCATGCTGCTGACCTTTCACATCTGTTCTCCAGAGAAACCGCCCCGTTCCTTCCGCCACTATGAAGCACCTTCCGCCATATTTACTTATCCTCCGCTTTGCTATCCTTTCCTCACAACTACATGTAAGCAAGAGATCACTGTTTCTATAGAGCTGAGAGCGACAGGTGATCTGTCCAATCAGATCTATTACTCTCGCGTGTAGGGAGGCGGCGCTAGTGACAGCTGTTCTTTGGAAGTCAGTGTGCTGGCTAGAATAGGGAGGAGTTATGTGTGAGGGTAAAATGGAAGAGCTGTAGTTAAGGGACTAGCAACAATTCAGAAGTGTATAGAAAGTAATTATAATATACAATGAATACCTTATTCACCTCTGTTCCCACCTCACCTCCTTTTATACACTTATAGCCCTTTTGGAGAAATCCCACCCACCATACCTAATTTTCCCAACGCTACACTTTTTCATAATCTTACCCTTTTTGCTATTTTCCACGGGTGTTGGTTACATAGAATTTTTAGGTTACTATGTGGCCTGTTTACACCTCTTATGTAATTGAATAAATAATTTTAGAACAGGACCAAAGTATTTTATTTACACAGACTACTTTATAAACACATATACTGTAGAGTAAACAAACATTAATCAGAATTTTATTGCATACCTCCGAACATTCCAAATGGCCAAAGAGGGGCACTTGTGTTTTAGGTGGTGTTTCTGGGGGAGTGGCTGGTGGGCAGGGCATTACCGAGAATTTTTAGTTTATTTCATGACCTGCTGATACATCTTTGTGTGACTGAATAAATTATTTAGAACAAGAACAAAGTATTTTATTTATACTGACTAAATTATACAAACAGATACTGAACATTAACCCCTTAACGACCCTTGACGGTCATAGTATGTCATGGATAGATCTGACCAAAGACCCATGACGTACTATGACCATACCTGGGAACTTTCAGTTGAGGGCTACTCTGTTCAGCAGGGGGTAACAAAATTGACGCTAATCGTGTCAAAAAGGGGCGGGGCTTAACTCGAGTGTTGGGGGGATTTAACCCTTTGAGTGCCAGAGTGGTACGGAATGCATTGCAAAGCAATGCATTCCGTACCACTCTGGCACTCAGAGGGTTAAATGTGTCACACACAAGGCTGGGGACGGAGGCACAACGGGAGAAAAAACAGATGTGGCAGAGTTTCAATAGAAACTCCCCACATCCGGAGGAATCTGCCTCTGCCCCGGAGACCCGGTAAATCTCTGTCAGAACCGGAGTCTCCGGGGCAAATCCGGAGAGTTCCCAGGTATGACTATGACCGTCATGGAATTCCAGGCTCCCCCCGCGGCTGCACGGCGTTCGGGGAGTCCGGAAAAAAAAAATGCTCTGTGGTCCTTAATTGACCGCCGCGTGCATGCGCTGCTAGCCCTTAAGGGGTTAATAACATTAATGTGAGTTTTATTGCTGTGGAGCACAGTAATACACACTACTCATTCCGATCTCTAAAATAGAGGGACAAAAAGGTAGAAAAGAGGGACAGATGGATTTGGGTCTCAAAGAGGGACACTTATGAGGTATTATATTGCTGTAGAGCAATGTGATACACTTACATACACACCACACCATCTGATCTCCTAAACAGATGTATACCAGGGTGGGACATAGGGATTTGGGTCTCAGTGGACTGTCTCTCCTAAAGAGCTGCACTTGGGAGGTTTGATATTCTGGAGTAAACATACCACCATTGATTAAATAGGTTTTCTGATTCCACTTAATGCCAGAGATGCATCCAACGCACTACAAAAAGTGCAATTCTGAAACAAGCCAATTCCCATTGATTTAAATGGATAGTAAGGCATAATATGGGACAATATATATTGCACAGATTATCCCACTGAGCAAAAACTGGGCACTCTCACCACTGGCAGATGTTATTCAAAAGTTAATGCGGTTAAATTTTATTTTTTTGGGTGTTCAGTATGTCCATGGCCTTACATTTTAAGGTAGAACTGTTGCTACAGCAGCATAGATTGCCACAGGATGAGGTAGCAACAGCACCGCTGTAAAATTACAGGCTGTGGACCTGACACTTAGGGCCATATGTTCAAAAGAAAAGTGGAGGAGTTCTGGGGAAAACCATTTGCATTAAAGGGGGAGAACCAAAAATTCCCATTGATTTAAATGCGAATCGCTTCTTGTTGTAACGTTGGGAACCGTTCACAGCACACCGAAGTGAAGTGTGAACGCACTCGCCGGGGCAGCTGGGAGGGAGGTGGGAGGAGAATGAACTAGTGCTGGGAGCTATGCCGAAGATACCTGTGCCGCTGAATGCGGAAGTGTGCAGCTTGGACATAAAATATCTTACTAATAAAAAAAAAAGAAGCACCTTTATCAACACTGCTCAACTGCTTAATGAGTTGGTAAAAAAATGTTCTGACGTGAAAGTTCCCCTTTAACGACCCATGACATACATGTACATCAAGAGGTGGATGTCCCTAAAGGACCAAAGACGTACATGTACGTCATGGAATTCTGGCTCCCCACATAGCTGCATCCCGTTTGGGGAGTCCGGAATTGAATGAGCAAAAAAAAAAAAAAAAAATGCCCCGTGGTCCTTAAGTGACAGCCGCGTGCGTGCGTGCACGGCCGGTCCTTAAGGGTATATACCTTCCTATGCCTGGGAGCTGTTGCCCTTATGTGGTGTTTCTGATAGCTTCTGCTTGCTCCATTGTGATCCGTGCCTGTGTGAGTATTTGCTCTGTGTATTGCCTGGCTTGTCTGACTACCCGATTCATGCTGACCTCTGGTTCTGTCTGTTTCATTCCGTGTATGACCCTGGCTTGTCTGACTACCCACTACCGTGCTGACCACTGGTTCTGTCTGAGGAACCCCTCTGTGTATGACCCCTGCTTGTCTGACCATCCGCTACCATACTGACTACTGGTTCTGTCTGAGGATCTGCTCCGTGTATGACCCCGGCTTGTACCTACCCGCACCTGTCTGATTTCTGGATGTGGCTGTGGGTTCACTCAGTGTGTCCCCGGTGAGCCTCCCTTGGCCTCTGGCCTCAGACACACTTCGTGTAGTCCCCAGTATCTGTATTTCACAGTGTAGTCTCCTGTGTGCTTCCTATTGGCTCCGGCCACTGTCTGGCTCAGCGTGTCCTCAGTGCAACTACCCTTTGGCTCCGGCCTCTACCTGATTGTGGGATCCGGTGTGTCTCTGGAGCTGATCTCTGTCACTCCTGTAGTCTCTGGTTGTCAGGTCAGTGGCTCTGGCTACGACCTGTGTCTGTGTTGTCCCGGTGTGCCTGACCTGTGGCTGTGACTGCCTACTCGCTCCCCATTGCCTCTACCTTGAGTCCTACGCTCTGTCTCACTCTGGTGTTCTCTTCGAACCTCTGTCTGAGGTCCTTCCACAGTACAGTGCACAGCAGAGTGTGCAGCTCCCAGTGGAGCCTGGGGTCAATCTTGGCTGGGTCTGGGATTGTGTGGGTTATTATCTTCCTTGCTACATTCTCAATAAATGTGGTTAATTTTTATACTGTGTCTGTCATTATTTGTCTGACTACCGTGACAGTACGTAAGGGCCATGTCTACTGGAGGTACAGGCAATCCACCTAATCAGAACATCCTGTCCAGGATGGAATCTCAGGATCGGAGAATTGACCAATCGTTATTTGCTATGCAGACATTGTTAAATCTCATGGCTCACCTAGACCACTTTGCTTCACAACAGGTGGCTTCCCCAGCACCTGCACCGGTTGTGGCCACTGCCCCTGAGGCGGGCATAAGTAGAGGATTGTCTGGCTCTGCTTCTCTACCCCAAAGATATGATGGGGAACCTGCTATGTGTTGGAGGTTCCTTAATCAGCTGGGAATTTTTTTTAGCGATGGTACCCCACGCATTCCCTACTGAGCAAAGTAAGGTGGGACTCTTGATCTCCCTTCTATCCGGTAAAGCATTGGCCTGGGCCAACCCACTATGGCAGATGGAAAAGCCCATAATCTACAATTTCACAGAATTTGTAACCTTGTTTCGGAGAGTCTTTGACGTTCCTGGGCATGCTACCTCCGCTGCCAAAAGACTGATGACAAACTGCCTGGTGATCTGGAGGAGCTGATCTCAGTCACCATCCTGTTAGATACCAGAATCCATGAGAAGCCTTCATTCAAAGAGCAAGGGAGTAAAACTTTACCCCGGTTGGCACCTAGTTTCTCACATCCACCCTATCCTCCCTCACCACCCACACCTCCTAATTCTGACCCCGCTGGGGGGGACCTATGCAGCTAGGCTTCACATGCCTTTCTGAGGAGGAGAGGTCTTGGCGCAGAAGGAGGGCTCTTTGCTTATACTGTGGGTAACCTGGCCATTTGATGAGTGCTTGCCCTATTCAGCCGGGAAATGCCTGCACCTAGGGTCAAGTAGGGGACATACCCTGGGTGGAATTTCACAGTCCCCAGACTGAGTAATGGACAAGCCTATTTATGAAGTCTCACTTTCTTGGGCCGAGTCTTCTGTTGTGGCTACGGCACTACTGGACTCAGGGGCCACAGGGTTTTTCATTGATGCAGACTTTGCAGTCAAACACGCTATTCCGTTGTTGCCTCGCTCCTCTCCGTTGGCCATTGAGTCTATTGACTGCAGACCTCTACAGCTGGCACTCATTACTCATAAGACTCACCCCTTATCTCTGAGGGTAGGGGCACTCCATGTGGAGAAACAACAGTTCCAGGTGATAAACTCTCCCCATCATGCTATCATTCTGGGGTTTCCCTGGCTGCAGACTCACAACCCTAGAATTGATTGGCAAACCTGTGACATCCTGTTGTGGTCATCTTTATGTGCGAGGTCGTGCCTCCACCAGCCTACGAGAATATTGTGTACCTCTAACGTGTTACCTGCTGAGTATGAGGCCTACAAAAAGGTATTTAATTAGGTAGAGGCCAGTGCATTGCTGCCACACAGGACCTACGATTGTACTGTTGATCTGGTACCAGAGGCCAGACCTCCTAGGGGCCGAGTTTATCCCTTGTCGGTGGAGGAGAACAAGGCCATGGAGGACTATGTGGAGGACGTCCTAGCTAGGGGCATTATTTGGAAGTCTTTCGTTAAGAAAAAATATGGGGGGTTTAAGACCATGTATTGATTTCAGGAGCCTAAATGGTAAAGAATGTTTATCTATACCATTGATCACGGAGCTATTTGATCGTATCAAAGGCTCAACAGTTTTCACGAAACTTGACTTAAGGGCCGCATACAACTTGGTATGAATAAGAGAGAGAGATGAACGGAAGGCAGCGTTTAACACTCGGAGTGGGCACTATGAGTATTTAGTAATGCCTTTCAAATTGTGCAACTCTCCTGCTGTCTTCCAGGAGTTCATTAATGACGTTTTAAGAGACCTACTTCAGAGCTGTGTTGTAGTATATTTGGATGATATACTCATCCATTCTCCTACCTTGGAGACACATAGAGCAGATGTAGCCCGGGTTCTACAACTGCTAAGAGAGAACAAGTTATTCTGCAAATTAGAGAAGTGTGAATTCCACAAATCTCAGGTGACCTTTTTGGGATACGTGATTTCATCCACTGGTCTGGCCATGGATCCTCAAAAACTGTCTGCTGTCTTGCAGTGGCCGCTTCCCATGTGGCTAATATACATACAGAGGTTTCTGGGCTTCACTAATTATTACAGGAAGTTTATTCAAAGCTTTTCCTCAGTCGTGAAACCACTCACTGACATGACTCAGAACGGAGCTAATCCTTCAGACTGCGCACCTGAAGCACTTCAGGCTTTTGAAGACTTGAAGTCCGCCTTTGCGATATTGTCCCACCACTGGACGTGGATGCCTCTGAGTCTGGTTTAGGCGCTTTGCTGTCCCAGCGTGAGGGCCCTGATAAACCATTTCTGCCATGCGGCTTTTTTTCTAAAAAAACTGTTGAAGGCTGAGAGTTTATATGATGTGGGAAATCGGAAATTACTTGCCATCATTTTGGCCTTGAAAGAATGGCGTTATCTGCTGGAGGGCAAGACAGTTCCGATCCTGATACTGACGGATCACAAAAGCCTCACATATTTATTGGAGGCTAAGAGGTTGTCTTCACGGCAGGCCAGATGGGCCCTCTTCCTTTCGAGGTTTAATTTTGTGGTTTCCTACCTTCCTGGTGCCAAAAATTTTAGTGCGGATGCTCTCTCTCGACAATTTGGGCCCGAATCCCAGGAGGAGTCTCCCCCTGTGCCTGTTATTTCACCTGACTCTTGGCTACGATACGCACCAGTATTACATCTCCTCTGGGCGAGGAGATTTTGGCTGCCCAAGCTTCTGCCCCTGTGGAGAGACCTTATGAGAGATGTTTTGTGCCCGAATCCCTCCGTACCAGACTTCTGGAGACATACCATTCCTCAAAGGCTGCAGAACATGTTGGTAGAGACCAACTGATATGGTCGATGTCCAGACACTTTTGGTGGCCCAGCATGAGGGCAGACTGTTCCGCGTTTGTTTCAGCACGTTCCACTTGTGCGCGGACTAAGACTCCTCGTCACCTGCTGGTCGGCCTCCTACAGCCCATCCCAAATGGGGAGCATCCATGGTCTCACTTGTCAATTGACTTTATGGTTGAGTTGCCGGTCTCTGAGGGTTATGCGGTCATTCTTATGATTGTGGATAGATTTTCAAAGATGGCCCATTTTGTGCCGCTTAAGGGACTCGCCTCCTCCAAGGAGTTGGCTGAAATCTTTGCGAAGGAGGTAGTTCGTCCCCATGTTATACCCAAGGTGGTGATCTTGGATCGCGGGAGCCAGTTTGTGTCACGTTTCTGGAGAGCTTTTTGTGGTCATATGGGGATCCAGCTCTCGTTCTCCTCAGTGCTGCTGAAAGATCTAATCAGGCGCTGGAACAGTTTCTCCGTTGTTTCATTTCTGTCCATTATAATAACTGGGCGAACTTGTTACCGTTGGCCGAGCTGGCCAGAAACAGTGTGGTTAATTCCTCCTCTCAGAACTCTCCCTTTCTGATTAATTATGGGTTCCAACCTTCTCTTCTGCCTGAGACCTTCCTGCTCTGGAGGAGCACTTGAGGGCACTCTGCTCCACATGGGTACGGGTTCAGAGATCCCTGCAGAGTTCCACTATGTGCTATAAAAGACAAGCAGACCATAGGCAATTACCAGCTCCAGTGTTTCAGGTGGGGGAGAGAGTATGGCTGTCCTCTTGCAATCTTCATCTCCAGGTGCCTTGTAAAAAGCTGGCTCCCCGATTTGTGGGTCGCTTTCAGGTTCTTTGCAAGACTAACCCTGTGACGTATGCCCTCAAGCGTCCCGCTAGCATGTGCATTTCCAATGTGTTTCATGTCTCGCTCCTTAAGCCACTGGTTTGTAACCGTTATACTATGACTCCAGTCCGTCCCAGACCTGTTCAAGTTGGAGGCCATGAGGAGTACGATGTACAGAGTATCCTGGACTCTCGTAGGGTCAGAGGCCAGCTACAATATCTGGTGCATTGGAAACGGTATGGGCCTGAGGAGCGTTCCTGGGTTGTCATAAGAGATCTGCATGCACCAGCCTTTCTCCGTGCATTCCACGCCCGCACCGCTGCTACAGCTGGTCCTCTTCTGCGGGGGGAAGGTTGTTGGGGGGGGGGGTACTATCACAGTTTCCTACACTGGAAAACATTTTGGCTAAAGATATTGCCAAAAAAAAACTTAATCTTTGTGCAATACCTGCTAGTGCCTGTAATTGTGCTGCTTTTATTGGCTTCAGTAAGTGTGTGTATAATATAGATACCCAGACAATTTTTGGGAGCTAATGGCATAGCCAGGACTGATTTTTCGGTGGGCAATAAGTTTGTAAGTGTGTTTTTTTACATTTTGAAGATACAATGCTGAATGCCACTGGGTTGCCCTAAGCTTTAGGCCACCCAGACCCACTAGCGTGTCATGTGAACATGTGCATGTATATATGTCAACTACCATTTGAATTGCAAATAAAACAGATCTTAAAATTGACTGAAAGATATTTAAGTGTGTGCGTGATTCCACTGCAAGCTATTGAATGTTTTCATCTGCAAAGTCCTCCCCCAGATTACAACAGGGGTAGCTAACCTGATCCTCAAGTGCTACCAACAGTGCATGTTTCAGGAAATCCCTGAATGGGCACAGAAGGACCAATTAAAGGGACAGAGGCACTAATTAGTCCACTTGTGTTCCAACTGGGTATACTGAAAACATGCACTGTTGGCTGCTCTTGAAGTCCAAGTTTGACTACCCCAATATAGTGTATATGCCTTATTTCATTTTTAACCCCTTAAGGACCAGAGGGGTTAAGGTATCTTTTTGTGTCTTCTTTTTTGATTATTCTGTATGAAATAAACTTTATGGAAGCTAAGATTTTTTAACTGTGTTTCCATTCTTTGGTACCCATCCTCCTTGCTTTCAATGTTCTTTCTCTTTTTATTGATTTTCAGTCATTAAATGATCAACTGCACACAAGCTAGGTACTCCAAGAGACCTGGCCTGAGGTGTCCTGTGAAGAGATTTGGGAACCACTGGACTAGATTATATGCATATAAGTGTTTACATGAGATTTATACAAGAATACGCAGTTCAAAATGAAGTCTTCATTGTGATTTTTTTGTGACATTTGTGCGAACTTTTTAAAGATTTTTTTCTGTTTTATACATATACTAGTTTTAAAGCCCGTATACACGGGCCAACACTGGCAGCGCTGCAGTCATGCGCAGTACTGACTGCCCGAACGTGCCGCGGCTGATGCGGGGCGCTCCGAATTCAGACCGTAGTCCCCTCTGCGCACCTTCAGGTGTGCAGAGAGGACTCTGGTCTGAATTCGGAGCGCTCCGTATCAGCCGTGGCACTGGCAGTCTGTACTGCGCATGACGGCTTCTGATAAACATACTTATCGAATTATAATATAGGATTACACAGAAACTGACAGTATGGAGATTGCACCACCATTGGTGCAAAATGTGATCTTAAAACTGTCACCAAATTCAACAATAGTTCTATAAACAAAATGCTTTAGCCACACAAAGTCGTCATTCAATTTTTTTGAAGCACTTGGAGCAGAAAAGGAATTTTTATGCTCAAACACGTTTATACATTATTTAATTAACCAAGATGGGAGTGCAATGCTTGCTTCTTTGGTCTTTAAAAGGTTAATTCAAGCAGATAGATTCTAAAGATGTGGTCTGCTAGGAATCCCTGAGAATAGGATAGGGAACCACTGATTTAGAGTAGGGGCACTCAAACCTGTCCTCAAGTGTCACCCCCCCGAAGGGCTGAGCAAGAATCAGTGCAACCCTGCAGTGTGTGGTTTAAAAGAATATGTAGTCATAATACTGTTGGAGGGGGTGGAGTTGAGGTAAAGCATCCCTGATTTAGATGTTTACACTCCTAGCATAACGTGAATAGAACTTCCCATTTATGCAGCATTCTTATGAAAAATACACACTGCAGGGTTGTTCTGGTTCCAGTGCTGCCCTGCAGAATTACATTCTGCTGTACAAATGAAGCCTGGTCACGTTAGCCACCAAGATACTTTTTCCCTGATTTTTAAATCAACTGTAATCCGGTGGACAAAAATTTTCAAACAAAACCCACTTGAAAGGAGGAACGTTTCCAAAATAGCTTATTTATATACATTATCTGGGCACACATATGAAATATGCATATTTCAGGGCTGAAGTAAATCCTTAGTTTGTATTTGTCATATGTCCCTAGTTAAAGGGAAGGTCTGGTCGGCCTGTATTGTCCAGTCCTTGCCAGGTCTCATTCATCTTTTTATGTGCCAGTAATCAGAACCAACTCATCCATTATAGCAACCTAGGCTACTACTGCCAAAGGCCCCCTGCAATATGAGGGGCCCTGTCTTCAAGTGTTGGGTCACATACAGAGGCCCTGCTGTTGTTGCTGCTAACATCTTGTGTCAGATTCCCTATTTGTTGAAAAATTGTGATCTGGTCATATTACAAATAGGGCTATATTCAGGAAACTATAGACTACCAATTCTGGGGCTGACCAATTGCATATGGAGTGCAAATAAAACCATTCAATATTCACATTGATTAAAACTGGGCGTTTATTCACAAAAAATGTTAGAGAGGTCTCCAATACATTGCGAAGCATTGTGTTGAGGACGTTTTCAAGGGGTTAACAGCTCCTATTAGATCAATGGGATTTTCTTTTGTTCCCTATGATGCAGTTGGTTCACCCCAGATTTGCACCACGTTAGCTTTCTTAACATGACTTCTAAATCCTTACACACATTTTAGTAAATAACATAACTCTGTTCCACCATTTTGCTACCAAGAACCACAAGATAAGACCCACAGCTCACTCTGTGGCTAGGTAAAATGCCCTCAATGTTCCACATGCGGCCAAATGATATGTGATGGGTTAATATTACCCTCTAGGAGTTAAATCTGCCTGTTTAGAGACTCTTAATTAAGGCTTAATATGATTAATCTGACTCATACTCATTAAAAACCATCCCTGCATGCTCCTATTCTCTCTCTTGGCCTGAGTTTTTGAAGTGTATGTGTCTTTCCTTATAGGCCGTTATTGCTTACTCCACAGCCCTAGTTGTAACTTAGTGAAATTCAGGCTTAAAAGGAATAATTATTTTTCCATTAGTGTTCTTAATACTGTTGCAGTAATCTTATAGGTAAGCAATCATTAAGCTGTTGGGTGGGATGTTTATGAGCAGACAGTAGTGAGGTATCCTGTAATAAATCTGTGACTAAGAAGCATTAGGAGAGGAGCTGTGTTTAAATTACCCCAATGTCTGTATCCCACACAGCTACTCTCCTGAGATGGCCTCTACAGCAAGTAACACCAGCAAGATTGAGAAACCTGTATCTCTTGTATGGGGTGAGTGAAGAAGTGAAATGGAGGGGATGTAAGTTAACTATAAGGAGGGGAGGGGTGCACAACACTGCAAAATGTGTTGTGTCCTCCTCTAATCCTTAAGGGGTGTATATGTACAAAATGATGGTACAGAAATTTGGATGTCAAGTACTGATGGGTGTAGCATCAGATATGTCTGAGTTTGATTATTGAATTTTCTGCTTCAATGTGTCTAGTTACCTAGCTTTGGGATGAGTAGCCAATGGTTTACCAGCTGTTAGCCTACAACTCCCACTCCCCTAGTAAGCAAGATAGGCTATCCCTTTAAATGAAGAATACTTATGACTGCTTCATTCAAGTGTATAGGAATCAATGCAACCCTGTAGTGTCTTTTCCCTGAATTAAAGGAGCAGTAAACTTTTTTTTTTTTTTTTTTTTTTTTATTAATAAACATTAGCAGTGCCCTCTGGTGGTCAAACTCTAATTAGTTTGTTAGATTCTAATGGAGAGGAAAGTCATAGTTCTCCATAGAATGTGATAGAACCTGTCGCTTCCTGTTAGAACTATCAGGAAGTAAACACAGTAAAATCACTTCCTGATTATTTAAACTGCTATAATTTTGAATAAAACATCTGACAGCGATGGGAGTGACCTTGTTTTATGCAGCAGGAAATGCTATATAAAATGTTTTCATAAAGTTTACTGCTCCTTTAAAGGGATGTATAATTAGTCTGCCCACTTAACTGTCAGTACTGTGTCTATAGGCTGACAGATTAAAAACTACACTTGATATTTTTAGCATAAAACCTGGGTGGTAGAAAAGTTGACTGTCTTAACTCTGTGTTGAATCTCTCTGGCACTCAATGTGTTGGATACTCTAGCACTTAAAGGGTTACAGAAGCAGTAGCAACTTTAAGAGGGTGGGTGGAGATGTATAGGTTCTGAGCAGGAATGAATGAGCCCTTTGGACACTAATAAGCACTGTTAAATGTGTTTAACACTGAGCTTTAATATCTAAATGAGAAATCTCTCACCAACAGGGGCACCTTTTTACACTCATAGAAAAGTCCTATAACCAATAAACCCTCTAGTTTATCATTTACTTTATCCCATGAAAGACTGCTTACTGCTGTTAACTTTCAGTGCCTCTGGATTGTGCAACAGTTTGGAGAGCAAACCTCTACGCACACCCCTTTTCGCTTGATATGAAATGTAGCAAACATCAGGTTGTCCGTGAAAGGCCAAAGTGGGATAGGGATGCTTATACAGATACTGCAGGGTTGCACAGATTCCTATGCAGTCCTGCAGACAAACTTTCATAAGCATCCCTGATTTAGAAAGCTATGTGGCCACCTTAACTTGGGTCCATTACACAATGTCCTACTTCTGCAGGGTGCGAGCTGACCGAACAGAACAAAACCTTCGTTTTTAAGGTGGCGGAGGAAGAAGACAAGTCTTGTGAACACCAGCTGGCTCTGCGCACAGTACGTATTGGGGGGGGGGGGGGTGTCCAACTATTTTGAGGTATTGGAGACTGTGACCAAATGCACAAGATGAACAACACAGCCGCACCACTAGGCATGAATGGCTCCCATTGACTTTAAATTTACTTTTAACCTCTTGAATGCTAGAGGCCTCTGATGTATTGCTCTACTTTAAAGGTGTTAAAAGCCCCTGTGAACTCAAAGGATCCTAGAGGACTTTTTTCCCACAGGTCTGTCTAGGAGATAAGGCTAAAGATGAATTTCATATAGTAGAAATAGTTCCTCAAGAGGAAGAGGGGCCAGACTCCAAAGCAGTTCCCATCGCCACCTTAAAACCATCCATCCTGCCCATGGTGAGTATCCAGACTGTTATTTACTGCATGCTTCTGAGCTGTACCTGTCAACTGTACAGGAAATTATGCCAATTGGATGTATATGGATTTAGTTATAGTATAATTGTATCGCAGAGTGGTATATTGATGCTGCATTAACACCTTTGCGTTTGATACCGCTCTGGCACTCAAAGGCTTGGAGACATGACACTCTCCAAATAAACCACCACACACTTCCCTCACTATGTCCAGAAAAGTTCAGTGGTCTGAGTTTTGTTCATGAGACAGTTTGATTTTGAGTGTTTTGTCACATCAGTCTCCACAGACAGTTGCTGGCAGTCTTTTTCAGTCTGACGCAGGCTGTACAGGAGCCTGCTTGACCCTTTAGGGTAAACTCATTGAGGAGAAATGTCCACCAGCCTGGTTCTTCAAAGGTTAAGATGACCTGTACAGTTAGTTGAGTTTGGGATCCTGCTGTCAACTGTTATGTCTGAAACGAGTGTAAAAGCCTGTGTGCACGGTCCAAGGTCTGGGTAATGTTAAGAGGCCGCTTCGCGCGGAGTCTCTACTGCGCATGACTGCAGACACTAATCCTAGTGAATTATTGTGCTAGTTGAACAGCCCATGCACATGGGCCACAGTGCCAGGCAGCTACGGCCGTGGTGCAGCCTATATATTCTATCCATCCTTTATAATTCGCTAATGTATGTTTGTTAGCTGTCATGCTCCTTACAGATGGCTACGCGCACTGCAGCCATGCGCAGTACAGACTGCCCATGCCATGGCTGATAACGGAGCAGAGCGGCATGGACAGTCTGTACTGCGCATGATTGCAGTGCTCGCAGCCATCTGTACTGAGCATGACAGCTTCTGACAAACATACACTAGCGAATTATACAGGATAGGATGGATCTGGGTGAAGATGAATGAGAACTAAAAGAAAATTCATAGGGACTGTCAGGATTTTCTGGCCATGGTAGGGTAAATATCAGGTGGTGGGCTCCTTTTTAACCTTTGTCAGAGGGGTATCAAACGCAATGTGTTGGATAAATCTCTGGCAGAGTTAAAAACAAAAAGCTTGGATGGTATTTCAATGTAATGGCGTCACATAATGTAATGCCACTGAGCTGATCCCGATCTGGCACTCAACAGCAATGCAGGTTGCAGCTAAACTGGCACGATTCAGGTGTAGGCAACCTTTGGGCCAGCTGTTGGCACTATAACTTCAGGTGGCTGCAAAAAAAAGTGGAAGCTAGAATGCTTGTAACTGTTTACCTCTGCCTTAAAGGGATAGTAATGTTTCATACAGGCACGTGCACACAGACACCAAGAGGGGCCTGAGCACCTGCCCTTTTTATCCAAAGTGCCCTTTTAACATAAAAAGAAATAATTGAAGTGCAATTCCCCCCCCCCCCCCATTTGAGCCCTTGCACGTCCATGGTTTCATAATAGTTGTAACTAATCATCATAGTACTTGGGCAATGGAGAGTGTTATTTCAATTGAATGATAAAGTATCCCCCTCCCACCCCTTTTACTGATGTAACACTGCTCAGCTCAGCTCAGAGCAGCGGGGAGGTGCCCAGGTAGATTGTCCCTCTCTGCAATATTCAATTAAGATAAGGGAAAAAGCCAGAAAACCTGTGAAAGGGGGCAGGGTTTTCATTGTTATCACAGAAGATTGTCCCTTGTGGAATTTGGTTGCTTGACTAGACTGCTCACCTCAGATGTTACCTATGTTACACTAGGTAAAAGGGGCAGGAGGGGGATACTTTATCATTCAGTTACTCTTGAACTAAAACTGACAGTAATGAAATGATACAATGAAGATTAATTGGAGCTGCTGTTTTTGTGAAACATTGATATGCATAAAGTTAAAGGGATAGTAAAGTAACAATCATCCCTAATTAACTTGTATAATGCCCCTCTTCATTACAGGCTACAATGGTTGGCATAGAATTGACTCCTCCAATCACATTCCGGTTAAAGGCAGGTTCTGGTCCAGTGTACATCAGTGGTCAGCACATTGCGTGTGAGTAGCTAATGGTCAATGTTAACCCTTTAAGGGCTAGACTGTTGAGCAATGCACTTACACATTGCTTACCTCCTGGTACTTGAAAGGGTCACCCTGGACACGTTTAGCTTGTTATACAAAGCATTAAAATCTGCCTTAGTCTTACTAGCCATTCTAATGAAATTTTGTGGAATTGACTTGATGGCACTTTATGTGAATTTCCTGTACAGTATGCAATTTTATCTTAAGCTCTATCGTGCTTTTCTGTGTGATTCAGGTGACCTGTCTAGTAGTCAGAGGGTTAATACCAATTTAAAGGGATAGTAATACTTAAAATGTAAAAAAAAATATGTTGTAGGGTTTATCCCCCTGAGTAAAACAAGAGTACTCCCACTGCTGAGAGGTCTTTCATTCAAAAGTTATTAATTATCAAAGTTGAATTTTTTAGGTGCAATATCAGTGGCCTGAAATTGTACAGTGGCGCTGTTGCTACACCATCCTATGGAGATTTATGGTCAACTGACCAGAGTTGTCCATAGGATCGTGTAGCAACAGCGCCACTGTACAATTTCAGGCCACTGTGATATTGCACCTAAAAAATTCAACTTTGAAAATTAATAACTTTTGAATGAAACACCTTTCAGCAGTGGGAGTACCCTTGTTTTACTCAGGGGGATAAACCCTACAACATATTTTTTTTTTACATTTTAAGTATTACTATCCCTTTAAATGACTGTGTATTCTCTATAGTGTAGTTGGTCTGCTTCAAAATATTAGTGTCTGAATACAGCCCTTGGTGTATAGACCTGAACCGTTTATCTAAAGCAACCTTCCTGGCCCCATTCACACCCCTCTGCTTTAGGGAGTTAAACACTTTATGTTGTACACCTGATCTTTAAAAGGTTAATTGTATGGGGTTGCAGTCTATGAACTTGATACTGAATGTGCACAAACAGCATTTTTAGCTTTCATAGTGTATCCTGGTTGAACTGCTGCTCTGGTGATATCTGGGACTGAAGATGTTCTATTGAACAGACATGAGCAAAACTCATAGGGTACAATAGAATTTTCTGGCTATAGTAATATAAAGGGGGGGGGGTAGGGTTTGCTTCTCGAATGGGGGTGGGGGCTTCCAGGGATATGGCTTGTAACAAAGTATAAACTGTGTTTGCTTCTAGTGGAAGATGACTATTCATGGGCAGAGGAAGAAGAGGGGGATGCAGAGGGGGAGGAAGAGGAGGAAGTGGAAGAGGAGGAAGACCCAGAATCTCCTCCCAAAGCAGTAAAGAGACCAGCAGCTACCAAAAAGGCAGGCCAGGCAAAGGTACGGTTATAGCTTGGACAGGGCCGGACTTGCATTCTGGGCAATCACTGCTGCCCTCAGTCCCACCTGTGGCCACACCAGTTGTGGATAACTTTGCACGTAGCACCACCCATTGTACCCTTGCACAAAAAATACCCTAATTTGTGTTTCTGTGGGTTTTTTCTTCTCAATCTTGCCAATTCCTTGGTTGGTAAAGGTATCCAATGCATTAACCTCATCATCCAAGGGGTTAAAGGAGAGAGAGAGGGGATATGATAGAAACATTCAAATACATGAAGGGATTCAACAAAGTACAGGATGGAAGTATATTTCAAAAGAGTAAAAACGTTAGGACAAGAGGCCATAGTCTAAAACTAGAGGGACACAGGTTTAGATGTAATGCAAGAAAGTTTTACTTCACTGAGAGGGTAGTAGACAAGTGGAATAGCCTACCAGCAGAAGTGGTAGATGTCAATACAGTGACAGAATTTAAGCATGCATGGGATAGGCATAAGGCGGTCCTTAACATAAGAAAAGACCAAGGACCAAAAAAGGTTTGAGGTTTGTTTTTTAACACAGTAGGAAATTGGGCAGACTAGATGGGCCGATTGGTTCTTATCTGCCGTCAAATTCTATGTTTCTAAGTATAGCCCGGAAGTGGCTCATAATTTGTCTAAATTATAAACACCTATACAAGTTAGTCAGGTGTATATCTATTTATCTGCAGTGTCCTTTAAACGGGTGGTGGTAGGGGACTTGAACTAGCAATATAGGATAATCTGTCACCAGCTTTATTATCAGTTTGTCACTTTAAATACTGACTTACAGAAAAGCCTAGTATGACTTTAGACTTCCCTCTAAAACTAAACTGATCTGGGCCCCATTTAAATCTCAGTCTTTTTGCAAAATGCCAAGGGTGTAGCTGGCTTGCTCTAGATTTGATCTGCTTCTGCCTTTTATATGTGGCCCTAATTATCAGAGCCGGATTTCCCAATAGACCAGACTAGGCACCTGCCTACAGCTCCAAATTTTGAGGTGCTGCAGCTGTGCTGGTCACACCCACATTCTGAATTGTGGGTGGGGCCAGACCAATCTGTATCCATGCAGTAGCTTATACACTCCTTTACAGGCTATTTAATCTTTTGGATGCTAGTGAGATCTCACTCATTGTGGAGCAATGTGTTGGAGATCTCTAGCAATCAAGGGGTTAAATCTTGTGTTCTTGCTACTTTTAGGCCAAAGGTGGCTTCTGTGACGGGAAACGGTGGATGAGGCTGGTGGTGTGGTCATGTGGCATGGGGTGTGGTCATAGGTGGAGCTAAGGGTGCCCAGAGTGCCTTGCCTAGGGGAGCCTGGAATGTAAATCCGGCCCTGATAGTTATCTCTGTAGTGTGAAAGTAGTTGGGTAGTCTCCTGCTTCTCCTTGTGAAGTTAACCTTTGCGAGTAATCTCATGCACTTCACAAAAAATAATGGGACCCCCATTGGTCATGGATGTCATGTCAATAGAGGCACACATGTGTTAATTAGCAGGACCACAGGACACAAATTATGACCACTTACACATAGTGGTCTTAACACTCTAGTGACCAAAGGACTGTACAACACATTCTCACAATGCTTTACAAAATCTTCTCATGATCCAAAGGAATTGTAAACCTAAATTTATGGGGATTTGCCAGCTGAATAAACTAGGGTGGTGCTGTTTGTTTTGGGGTCACTGTCTAGAAGTTACAACCCAATCTCCTTCTTGAAAAGTCCCTGATAGGAAGTGACTTGGCAGTTTATATAACCTTCCATGGAGAACTATTGATACTACTTGAAAACAGAATACATTTGAAGTCTGACCACTAGAGGTCAGTCTTACGAAGAGTACCCTTTTCTTACTCTGCAGGAAAAACCCTACAATAAGACTTATTACTGTTCCTATAAAACATTTGCTCTGCCTTATTTTTATTCTCAGCTTGTTCAAAAATATTTTCTCAAGGCACACCTACCATTCCATCTGGAACTTTCAAGGCACCCCTAACACTTTACACTTCATTTGTAAAGCTGTGTACTGGAGAGGAAAGTGCCTACGCTTATGGGCATCCAGAGGGGGGGGGGCAAGGGGGGTGCTTGCCCCCCCTACAATTACCCTCAATATAAATAATGGGGCTAGATGGGCTGGCCTGAGGGTCATTATGGCTTCCCCCCCCAGGAAAAATGTCTACGGACACCACTGCCTGCACTTATTGTTGTTGGGTGTTACAAAACGACAAAAGCAAATGTAACATGCATACAAAGTTAAACTTCTGAAATCAAACATTTACATTTCTCTGCCTTAATTGAAAATAAGGGGCATTCAAAGATGTGCAGTGGCAGCCTAGATGAGAACCACTGCGTTAAAGAGTTAGGCAGGCTCATTTGCTCTGCCTGATTCAGAAGCAATCTGGCAGCAACCTTCATGTCCACCTCCATAGACATGATGTCCAGGACTGAAGATCTTTTCTCAAAGGAACAAGAGAACTCAGAGGAAGCTAGTCTTTTCTGACCAGAGTAAGGTGTGTGTGTGTGTGTGTGTGTGTGTGTGGGGGGGGGGGGGGTATTGTGGTTAGTTTCCGTTAATAGTGTAACACTGCCTGTTATAGTAACCTTGTTGTTTTTGTCCTAGAAGAAGAAACTGGATAAAGAGGAAGAGTGAGTATGATGAGGGGGTTGATTTGGGGAAGGGGACTACAAAGAGAATAGGAGTTAATAACAAGGGTAGGTAACCTTCAGCTGCCAGAAACAAGCTTTTGTGATGGGAGTTGCAGTCTAACAGCTGGAGACAGGTTTTCTTTCACTGTACTAAGGGATGATGCTATTTTGAAGGGCAGGGATGGGCAATGCTGAGGATCTCCAGCTGATGAAGGCTACAATTCTAATCCTCCCCAGCCAACAGGAGTTAAGGTCCATCAGCTGGATAGCCTCAGGTGTCCCAATCCTAGTGTAAGTAGTGATATAGAATACCCTGCCTGAAGGAATTGAGGATGCTGTGTGCAATCTTTCTCCAGCATACTAACTTCCCATGGTCTTCAGCCAGCAAATGGCTGGCTAAGGATTAAGGGGGTAAAATGATTGGAGAGAATAATCTTGCCCGCTCTGTTCTGGATACAGATGTGAGGTGGGGTCTGTACTTCTCTGGAAGGGGTGGAACGGATGACTAAGAGCAGACACTCTTTTATAACAACTTCTTCTGTCTGCAGGAGCTCTGAGGATGAAAGCCCAGTCAAGAAGGTGAGTATTTTTGTTCTGGACTATTCAAATTACTGAAGTCTCCATAACTCTAAATTTTGAGGCCCAAAAGACACTTCTGCTGGTAATCTCCAGGGCTGGCACTGCTCTAAACACTAGTGTGTTGCTGCTTTGTAGCCTGGCATGGGTAACTGCCCAGCTCTGATGCTCTGGATCCTGCCCCTCTTCAACTGCATTTTTTCCCCCACAAGCTGTAAAAGAATGACACCTACCTTCTCTTTCAGGGTAAAGGAGCAGGAAGAGGAAGGAAACCAGCTGCAAAAAAATGAATATCCGTGAGTACCCATTGCCTAAACAACTTTCTGATCATGTGCTTAACACCCTAGAATACGGTAAAAAAAAAAGTGGTTAGTGTATGAGCCTACTTAATAATTCAAGGAGCAGAGCAGTGCACAATAAGCTGGTGAAATGCATTGCATACCCTCCTGGATCTTGTAATGGTGAGTAGTCATGTCTACCTCAATGTTGTTCTTTTGGAACAAAGGCAATGTATATGGCACCATTATGACTTTCTGGTCATAAGCAGTCTTTGGTGGTCTCACTGAAGATTAATTCTGTATTACTGATGGGGAAATGTAACATTCCAAAATGTGCCATGCAGAGCCCCTTTGATTAATTCCTCACTGCTGTCTTGTGCTGAAGCTTCCCCATCTCCCTTTACAAAGCCACATTAGAATATAATATGGTGCAACCAAATCCTAGAAATCCCATACTGCACCACTAGCTGCAGTTAGTAAACTGTGCAATGGGGGAAAACGAGAATTCTCAAGATGTTTGTGGTGTCCCTCCCATTGACTGCTAGAGGTGTAGCATTCAAGTGACTAAAAGGCACATTTTGATTGGGAACATTCATTTCTACCATTTTGTACAACCTGCCCCCGAATTGCACCTCTTTGGCTTATTCAGTATGGATCCATTGTAATTTAAAGGGAAATGATCATGCTTTAAAGCCCAGTGGGAGCAGTCTTGTATTGTATATTTTTATTTATATAGCACAAACCGGTGTACTTGGCACTTTACAGATTACATTTAATATAGCAGGGGTACAATAAGTGCGGTGATTAAGTGCTTATATAGGCAGTCATAAGGGGAACAGGGGAGTATACATTAGGATAAGAGGTCCCTTCCCCGTAGAGCTTACAATCTAAGTATAGGATAGGTGACATACAGATACAAGCTGGTAGAGGAGGAAGTGTCTTTGGCTTATGATAATGATGTTTCCATATTATGCTGTTGCTAGAGATAAAAGGTGCTCTTTTAGTTTAGATTTAAAATTGTTGAGGCTTGGCGAATACTGGGTGGTAGGGAGTTCCAGAGGTAGGGGGCAGCATGTGAGAACCACTATCGCTGTTTCACGATCGAAAGCTAAGGGGATCAGTGAGTCATCCAGCATGTGTGCTGTGTAGTGGACGTGCAGGAATATGGTGGGATGTCAAAGATGATATAAGGCGGGGACAAGTGATGGAGAGCCTTGAAGGTAATGAGGAGGATTTTGAATGTGATACGCTGCTTTATGGGAAGCCATGACAGTGATTTTAAGAGTACTGTTGTGGAGGAGAGGAAGAGTGTTCTGGTGGCTGAATTAAGAACTGATTGAAGAGGTGTGATATGGTTAGTAGGAAGACAAGTAAAGAGTTGCAGTAGTCCATGTGAGAGGATAAGAGCATGCATGAGGGTTTCTGTTGTAGAGAGGAATGGCTGGATTTTTGCTATATTCAGAAGAAAGCAACAGGTTTTGATAATATTAATGTGGGTGGAGAAAAGAGAAGAGTCCAAAAAGTTACCCCGAGGCAGCGGGCCTTGTCTACAGGGTAAATTGTGGAGCCTTTGGCAGTTATAGAAAATGGAGGTGTTGTGCAGGATTTAGGAGGGAAGATAAGGAGCTCAGTCTTGGATAAGTTGAGTTTTAAGTGACGATGGGCCATCCAGGAAGATACAGCATTAAGGCAATCTGAGACCCGCTGCTGTATTTCAGGTGATATTGAGGGTGCAGAGATATATTTGTGTATCATCTGCATAGAGATGGTAGTTAAAGCCAAAGGATTTTATCAGTTGCCCCAGGGAGAGTGTATTCAGAGAGAGTTCCCAGAACAGAGCCTTGAGGTACGCCTACTGAGGGGGATCGGAGGTGTTAGCGTATGTCAGACTGTTGAGAGAGGATAGAAGCCAGGGATGTGCCAGGCTGCAGACACAAAGTGACTTGAGAATCTGGGATAGAAGGGTATGGTCGACTGTGTCGAATGCTGCCAAAAGGTCTAGGAGGATAAGAGAAATGGCCTTTGGTTTTTTCAGTGTGGAGATCACTTGTTACTTTGATAAGGGTGGTTTCTGTAAAGAAAGTGGGCTGAAAGCCAGACTGCAGGGGGTCCAGAGTATTATGGGAGTTGAGGAACGTAAGTAGACGAGAGTAGGCTAGGCGCTCACGGAGCTTAGAGGCAAAGGGCAAGACTGATATGGGGTGGTCTTGACATTTTCTCCATAGACCCACTGCCTGGCTTTCAAACACAATATGTAGTGTTTGAACTGCATAGTTATTGTGCAGGACAGATCTGTCCTGCTGTAGATACAGTACAGATACACCAGGAGTGTCTCAGATCATCATTCTGCTATGTTGGTGCACCGCTACTTACAATGCAGTTCTGACTTAATCCGTAAATTCCCTTCCATGAAGCAGATCTGCCAATAGGACAACTTTTCAGATAGCAGTTGCCTTTTAATTCTGCTGCAGTGAGACTTCTTGCACAGAAAGCCCCTCAGAAAACTTTTGCCCCTTCCAGATCAGGTGCAAAGCATGGAGTTTTTGCTGCCATTGTATACAGATCTATGACAAACTTGTGTCCTTACTCCAGCACCTGGACTAATTCCATTCTCCTCAGCTAGCCATTAATTACCCAGATGACCATGGGATTGTAGTTCAGGAACACATGTGGCCTAAGCACAAGAAGCTGCAAATGCATTTTGTATCTACAACTAGAATTTAATTCTAGAGCTTTATGCACAAGGTGCAGTTCTGGGGCAAACTGCAGTGTAGGGGAATTAAAATATCCACTGAATTTTAAATGGGGCTTTAACACCTTGAATGCTGGTCTCCAAAGCAATGTGTTGGAACTAGCATGTAAGATTAATTCATCCACTTGGTGTTCCTTAGAATTGTTCCTTTTCCTGTCTGCTTAAAACCATAACTCTTGGAAACTCTAATACACAAATCGGCACAACAGGAAAAATGAGTTATCTTTGGACTGAATAAAAATGCAGGACTTGAATTCCTAGATAAACAGATATGATTTTTATTAAATACGAGACTTTTCATGCATCCATGAGTCCAGTATATGAATATATACAAAATGTACAAATGATATCACATTGATGGGAACTAGCGAACCGATGTCACTGTCCATTATCCAAGGCAGTGTTGCATCTCTTGTCCCAAACAATCTGCTACTCCTTGGATGGCCTATTGCCTCTCCAGTATGTAGCTAGATCAATAAATTACTCCAACAACCTTTATAGTTTGCTACCCAATACTTTTTTTTTTTTTTTATCACCAATGACAACCTAATGCAATATATATTCCTCAAATAAAAGCACTTTGTCATAAATATGCAGATCGTTGCTGTCCACCAAAGCATAAACACATATAAATGCTCCAGAGTAACCACCATTGGCATAAATAATCCCTAATATTCCACCAGTGTGTCGCTAATGAGATTGTCCTGGAACATCTCTTAAACCCCCTCTGTACACTGTGGGCACACTTATTAGGAAAGTGAGTATTTTGTCCATATCACTTTTATGCATTTTTACCAACTCAAAGCTGTATAAACTTTAAAGCTTATTGGATTTAAAGGGCTAGTAATACTTTAATTTTATTAATCCCGATTTTATACAACTTAAAAAGATTGTTAATGCTCTAAATCACATCTCTCAAGCCTTTATGGTTTGAGAGAAAATAGATTTCAGTGCCCCCCCCCCCCCTTCTCTGATAGGGAATAATCCGGGAGCCATCGACTGCTCTGCAGCAGAGCAGAGATCTCTTTAATGAAGAAAACATCTTTCACTTCAGCTGTCTTCTACGTGTGCTTGGAAACCAAGCACACGTGGAAGACTGAAGTGAAATAGTTTCTTCATTAACGAGATCTCTGCTCTGCTGCAGAGCCATGGATGGTCGTACGACAGAACATTGCTGGAGTCTGCTAGAACGCTGATCTCAAGGAAAGGGGTGGGAGGGGGAACTTTTGAAATCTATTTCTCTCAAAATATAAAGCTTAGAGATGTGACTTGGGGCATTAACTATCTTAAGTTGTATAAGATGGGGATTAGTAAAATTACTATCCCTTTAAGCATATCAGATGGGTATTTGTGTAAGGAGTGTAGCCTAAGGAGATGAACACCGTGTGTGCATAATTTGGCAGCTTCATTTCCTCAGGCAAAATGGGCAGAAAGAACTGACTCTGAAAAGTCAAATTGTAAAGTCTTTCAGAGGGATGCAGCATTAAGATATTGGGGCGTGATCACAGAACATCAAATGTTTTGTTACAAATAGTCAACAGGGTCGCAAGAAACCTATAGAGAGAGAGGCAAATTAACTGCCTGAGACTTGAAGCTACCAGGAACAAATTATCCTGCAGTGCTGTCATATTCCAGAACTGCAACCTACCTGGAGTGTCCAGAAGTACTAGGTGTTCAGTGCTCAGACATAGCCATGGTAAGGAAGGCTGAAACCTGACCACAACTGAACAAGACACAAGTTGAAATGTCAAGACTGGCCAAGAAATATCTGAAGACAAAATGTTCAGTGGTTTTATGGACTGATGAGATAAGTGGCTCTTGACGGTCCAGATGGATGGGCCTGTGGCTGGATCTGTAACAGGAGCTCCACTTCAACTCAGACACCAGCAAGGTGGAGGAGGGGTACTGGTATGGGCTAGTATTAAAGATGAGCTAGTTCCTTTTCAGGTTGAAGATGGACTCAAGCTCAACTCCAGAACCTACTGCCAGTTTTTAGAAGACACTTTCTTCAAGCAGTGGTACAGGAAAGGCTGCATTTTTTTTTTTTTTCAAGACCGTGATTTTAATGCAGGACAATGCTCAATCGCATGCATCGAAGTACTCCACCACGTGGCTAGCGAGTAAAGGCCTTAAAGATAAAATGACGTGGCCCCCTTCCTCAACTGACCTAAACCCTATTAAGAACTTGTCGGCCCTTAAACGGATATTTATACTGAAGGAAAACGGTACACCTCTCTGAACAGTGTCTAGGAGGCTGTTTGCTGCTGCACAAAAAGTTGTCAACAGATCAAGAAACTGACACTCCATGAATGGAAGGCTTATGATTTATTGAAAAGGGTGGCTATATTGGTCTGTTTTTTTGTTTTTTGCTAAATTGAGTTTTTAGTATTCTCACTTTAGAAAAATCTTTAGTTGCATAATTCTGCATACGAATAGTTGCCCAATAATTGTGCACACATAGATATTCTAAGAGCCAAAACCTCGCTTTTACTTAAAGGGATAGTAATTCATTTTAACTATTTTATTTTGCAGGCATTAAAAAACATGAATGATATAAGTCTTATCTCTCAAACCTTTATGGCTTAAGAGATATTCACAAGCAAAGTTTCCCCCTCCTGCCCCTTTTTCCTAGTGTAAGCCATCTCTTCTCAGATGTGAATCTGGTTGTAAGACCAGACCGATAACAGAAGGGGACAATCTTCTTTGTATGAAAACAATGAAATCCCTGCCCCCCTTGACAAGTTTTTCAGCTTTTTGCCTTCTCTTAATTGAAAATTGTCCCTCTCTGCAGTCTACCTGGGCACCTCCCCTTCTGATCTGGCTGAACAGGGGTGGGGGGGATACTTTGCTTGTGAATCTTAAACCATAAATGTTTGAGAGATAAGACTTATATCATTCATGTTTTTTTTTAATACTTACAAAATAAAGAGAACAGTATTACTATCCCTTTAAATATTCAGGTTTAAAGGGTTAGTAATACTTAAAATCTACTAATACCATTGTAGGCATACAAAGAAATTAATTGCACCTTTTCCTGAAGTCAGTGTTCTAGCTGACTGCAGGGGAATCCTGTCGTACGACAATCCGGTGGCTCTGCTGCAGAGCCACATCATGTTAATAAAAAATCCTTCACTTAAGTCTTGTACGTGCGCTTGGTTTGCGAGCACATGTAGAAGAACTTTTTTTAAGTGAAGGTTTTTTTTTTTTTTTTTTTTTTTTTATATACTCCTACAATATGGGGATTAGAGCACTGTAGTTCTTCAATAATGAAACAAATCCTCAAATACAACTTTCCTAATTGTGCACAGTGTATATCCAAGGTATGACCTGACCCTAGTGTGAAGTTCTGATATTTAGGCACCCCTCATCCTGCTCTGCAACAGTCCTCTCAATAGTCACTTAAAGGTGACTCCAGCATCTTGCCCTCTTTGCTAGTTACTAGGTCCCAATGTGATGTGAAGGGGGTAATGTAAACTGAATGGGAGAGGGGTGATTGGGACAAGTGTTTAGCTGGCTTCATTATCTCTTGCTTTAGAGTAGTGATTCCAAATATGTAACCTCAGGGTGCCCTTATGGACTAGGGCTTGAGCATTTCCCTGGCTGACAAGTCAATCGACTGAAGCATCTATAAAGTGTTTTAAGTGGAGAAATTAGTCCTCAAGTGTTAGGTCATGAGGTGTGAACTGGGACATTATCAGAGGTCAAACGGTGAGGGCTCGCTCTGTGGTAGTGTGGTTACAACTTGTATATAAAAGTAAATGCATAGAATAGTCACACAGTGGAAGTGGTAATGGGGTAATACAATCTCCCTACTGGGATAGGTGTGCATTGAGTATTTGAGCTCTTAAGGTACTGGTAGGAATGGTCAAATGGCTTGTGTATGGCAATTTTTAATCTCTCCTATCCTGTTTATCTCCACAGATGCTGAATGTTCTGCCCTTCCATGTTCGATTCTGTCTTTAATAAACTTCTAAATGTTGCAGACTTGTCTTGCTCTATCTTCACCTTCCATTGGCTGGGTGCAAATCTCCACAAACAATTGCTACAGTAGACTACTAGACCAGTCAGGGTGTTGGCAAATAGGTGTTGCTTTTAACTGTTGCATATAATTACAGGAATGCAAATGGCTAATTTAAATGTTCTGTGTACCATGCTAGCACCTGAAAACTGAGGCCTAAAATCTAGCATATGCACTGCTGGGCTCCTATCAAAATAGAAATCTGTCTTAGGAGCAGGTGTCATTGAGGAGTCTGAAATAACTCTTCTCTGAAGAGCAGTGGATACAGATCTCAATACCTTAACTGCACAACTAACTAAATTGTCTATAGAATAACCTACATGTGACTTAAAACTAAAACTATGTGAAGCTTGAAACAGGACTACTTTACTTCATTTGAAAGATTTTCAAAATGGCCTATATAATGTAAATGTGCTGTAACTTGAGATTCCTTCCCCTTCAACCTGCCACCCTTTTTGGTCCTAGTCTATTTACTGTAGAGGTTTCAAACGCCTGTTTTCCAGTTAATAAAATAAAAGAACAGAATGAGGGAGTGTTGAAATAATTGAGGAATATTGGCATCTGGCACACTACTGTGCCAGCCCATATGATCTATCATAAACTGACATACCTGCTCTATGTAACATAAATAAATGGCTAACTTAAAAGGGTGATTGTGTGTTTTTATTTTTGGTTTGGCACTCGCACTCAAATTGCTGTAAGATAAGATATTTAATCCCTTGAAGACCAAAGTGCACAACATATTGCAAAGCAATAGGTTGTACATAACTGGTTCCCAAGGGGTTAATCAAAGCAGCAGTGCTATAGTTTAAACACTGAGAATCAGTGGGATGTGTGGTGCTCTGCAATTCTTTACATCTGCTCCTTAGAGTTGAAGGTAATTTCCAAATAGCTTTAATTTGCATGAGATGATGAATCTGACTTGGGCTGTAGGTAGGCTTCATTTCCTGCCCCTATAAAATGCAGTCCTCAGGAAGAGAACCAGGTAAAGCTTTATGCAGTAGCTGATGTTGGGGGGGGTGTTCAAGGCTTGATGTGTATAGAATACAGCCTTCAGGGACCATGTAGTTTTGTTTCAGGCGGTTATATAAACAGTTATGAATGGCAATTTGCAAAAAAAGTATAATTAAAGTTGATTAAACAAAGTTCTAAATAGAGCAATACTTTGAGATGACTAAATGGTCACACACATATAACCACCTAACAAGACAATATCCTAACCAGAGTAAATGCGAGAACACTGTTATGAGTATGAATGCTCTGTTTAATGTGTGAGCAGTGACTGGCACAGCCTGACATAATGTATAAGTATGTCTTTCTGTATTTTGTCTTGCCACTTCTGTGTTTAAAGCTTTGTGTACCAGCCCCTCTAGGATGAATGGATATATTGCAGCCTGACTGTTCATACACTTGCAGAAGTCTGGCTTTAGAGGCAAAAATGTTCTTGCCTAAAGTAATCTCTTCCCCCCACTACCCTTTCCCAGCCACAAATACTAATCTGGCATGGTCAACCTGAACGCCCTATAGCTGTTGGAATAAAATTCTTATCTTCCAGCCAGCATCTGACTGAGGAGGATGAAGGGAGTTGTAGGCCAAAACAGTTTGTGCCTACCCCACTCTAGATAAGTTAATGTTTCCCTTAGCTGGTTTGGATTTCCTTTTAGGCAGAGAAGGTAAATGCCTAGGGTGCCTAAACTGTACTGACAATGGCCATTGTGGGGGTGGTCAGAAGCAGATGCCCACTCCCATAGCATTCAGCACTCTGTTTTATGGTGGACAGTTTATTTACCAGTCTATATATTGCTGCAGTGACCAGTTAATATAGGGATGCAATGTCCAGTTTTATATACCCTCTAGCATAAATGTCCCTGCATTGCCTGGGGTTTGTATTACACAGTCCTAAATTCCTCGCAGTTTGGGACATGACCGGGCATTAAACAGGTAGTGTGGGGCTGCTAGTAATCTAGGGACAGGGTTTGGTTAGGTTATTTATGTGAGGTCTGAGATGTGCAGTTTTCCCCTTAGAACCACAGGGGAATATATTTCACAAGTTGAGCTGTGCACACTGTTGCTTGTCAGAACTATGGCCTCTGTTTTGATCTCAATGCTGTTTTGTCCACTTTAATAGAATTTTGACTTTCATGGCTAATTTTTAACACAGGACTTGCTTTGCCTGGTATCATGGTTAACTGTTTATGTTGGGCATATACTTTAATAGAATGTTATGGTTATTTTAGGTTTTCTTATTAAATTTCTTGTCACTTCCAACCCTTATAGGAATATGCATGGAGAGTGAGTGGTGCAGGAGTCATGCATTTGTGTGTGTGTGTTTTTTTTGTTTTTTTTTTTTTTACAATTTCAGTCTCTCTGGTACACTGTTGCTCATGCCCTGATTTACATCTCATAGACCTTAGCCCCACCCCTTTAACTACATCCTCGGCGAGATTATTGGTTTTTAAAGAAATTTTGATTTCCTTATTTCAAGACTAGTTGAAGAGCCCATGTACACGGGCCACAGTGCCACCCAGCAACAGCAGCAGTGTGGTCATGCACAGTAGACTGCCTGCACTGTGGCTGATAACGGAGTGGGGCGCTCCAAATTCAGACTAGTCCTTCGGTGCACAGGGAGGACTATGGTCTGAATTCGGAGCGTGTCTGTTATCAGCTGTGGCGCAGGCAGCTTGTACTGCGCATGACTGCATCTGACAAACGCACTTGGCAAATTCTTATATAGGATAAGTGGTGCATATCAACTTTATCCCCTAAATTGCTGTATGCATTACCTGCTGCTATTGGCAGCTTCCTCAGGCTCTGCAGTTTGTCCTCTTTTCTCAAGGGCAATGTGGATCACTTTAGTGAACACATCACGGGTCTGTAATTGAGGTGGCAAACTGGATGGGTTGTGTGAGTGACAGCCTCACCCATACCTCCTAACACTTCAAATGGCTAAAGAGTGACACTTTTTCTGGGGTGTGACTTGTGGGTGTAGTGTTACTGAATTTATTTCTTGACTTACTGACAATTATGTAACTGCATAAATAATGTAGAACAAAATCAAAGCATTTTATTTATACTGAATAATTTGCACAAATATCAAGCTTCAGTATGTTTTTATAATGTGAATTATTACTGTGGAGTGAAATATTTGGATGCTAGAGAGAAAATATATTCACTTGAGACTTTAGCATATCAAGAATTTTTACCCATGGCAACACCCCCATTTCCCACAATCCCTTTCCTAGCCCAATTCACTGTTGCTTGACACAGGAAATACATGTTAACTGCAACATACAAACAAAAAAAAAAAAAAAACACTCAGCCCTTTAAATGGAGTAGTGTGCAACACATTGCTTTGCTCACCCTTCTGATCCATTAAGTTTTAAACTGGCCAGTGCAATGGTATCTAAACTGGTCAAATCCCTATATAAAATCAACATTACAGCAATATTTACAGTTGTAAAGGATCCCTCCAAACTGTGTCTGGTGCGGAGTTACTATAGACTGAGGCACACTCAATGTAACAAACGAGGAGACTGCCTATGCTGCCTAATTAAAAATCCAGCCATGGATTTCAGAGACCTGACTAGCCTCTTTCCCCATCTTATCTCACAATATTGGAGACATTGCTAGCATCCAATAGGTTAAAAAAAAAAAAAAAAAAAAGTCCTCCAAAACCATATGTTTACATGCTGTTCACCTTGGTTAACGTGTAAACTACTTTCACTGCCTAACTTTATCATCCTTTTTCTCCACCATCGCTATAGGGGACCAGTATTGGCCCATATTATAGAAGAAAACTGGAGTTATTCTGTAGTAAATCAAGTGCACTGTAAGAGAAACTCCTGTTATAATAAATTAGGTTTTTTAAAGGGATACTAACACTTAAAATGTTAGTTTTTTTTATTGTAGGGTTTATCCCCCTGAGTAAAACAAGAGTACTCCCACTGCTGAAAGGTGTTTCATTCAAAAGTTATTAATTTTCAAAGTTGAATTTTTTTTTTTGGTGCAATATCAGTGGCCTGAAATTGTACAGTGGCGCTGTTGCTGCACAATCCTATGGACAGCTCTGGTCCTGGGACCATAAATCTCCATAGGATGGTGTAGCAACAGTGCCACTGTACAATTTCAGGCCACTGTGATATTGCACCAAAAAAAAAATTCAACTTTGGAAAATTAATAACTTTTGAATGAAACACCTTTCAACAGTGGGAGTACCCTTGTTTTACTCAGGGGGATGAACCCTAATTAATAAATATATATTATATATTTTTTTACATTAAGTATTACTATCCCTTTAACTCCTTCAGTATTTGAGGTCTCCAGTACTTTGGGGACCTCTCAAACATTCAGCATATTAAAACTATAATGAAATGTGTGGGAACTGAGGGATTTATATTTATCCCCTATGATGTAGATTTACTCCAGTTTGTAGTAATTCTGGAGCAAACCAAAGGGAACAAAATTAAAAATATCCATAAAATATCAATAATTTGAATGGGGAATTTAACACCTTGAATTCAAATGGCATTGACTACAAGGCAAGCATCATTATGGCACACTCACAACATTGCAGACCTCAAAATGGTGCCCACAATATGTTGCTGTTCAGGTCACCAGGGTAGTGTCTATTGGGTTAGGTTAGAGGGAGAGTTTGGGGGGTTGGTTTAGGTTAGTTCAGTTAAAGGGATAATAATGTTTCACAATAAAAGCAGCTCTAATTAATCTTCATAGTATGTGGACCATGGAGAGTGTCCTTCCAGTACTGTCCAAGTTGTAGTTCAAGAGTAATTGAATGATAAAGTATCCTCCTCCTGCCCCTTTTACTGATATAACACTGCTCACCTCAGAACAGCAAGACTGTCCAGATGGATTGCAGAGATGAACCATCTTCAGTGAGCATAAGGAAAAACCTGTCAAGCGGGGCAGGGTTTTCATTGTTCTCACAGTAAGAAGATTGTCCCTTGCTGTGAGCCGTCTGGTCCCAGGACCAGATTCCACATCTGAAGGGAGGTGGCTTACACTAGGTAAAGTGTCCCCCTCCTGCCCCTTTTATCATTCAGTTACTCTTGAACTACAACTCTGACAGTATTGAAACAACACTCTCCATGGCTCAAATACTATGAAGATTAATTGGAGCAGCTGCTTTTGTGAAGCATTACTATCCCTTTATGGTCAGGTGAAGTTGCAACATTTTTAAAGGTGATGTATTAAACGTACCATTGTGAAGTCACTGTTTTGATGGTGCTATTGCCAGCACAATATTTAAATAGTAAGTCCAGAAGGCTCATTGATCACGCACAGCACTTCACATACCATTTTCTTATTGACGTCAACTCTTATTGATGATCTATCCCTTTTTGTCTGGGCTCAACCTCTGCCAGTCAGCCTTGTTCCACTAAATAGCGTTGTTATCTAATTACATTCCTATCAATCGTACGGGCTAGTCACTTTGTATTAACCATCAGAATGTAACAGGTGACTTTGAAAGTATTTTTTCAAATTGACCTATGCTTGGCATAGCCATTTTATTAATTAAAACTTTCAATGCCAGAGAAGCAATCCCCCCCCCCCCCCGGGGAATGCAAAGGGTTAACGTCATTTTATTTATTTTCCGGACATTTTAATTTTGTTGTTTTATGCAAATTATACAGTACTGGCCAGCATGCCAGGCAGACTAACATTTCATACTGTTCTCCATCCCACCTGCCATTCCCTGTGGCCAGTACTAGATCATTTGCATAATCTGATAAATGAAGTCACTGTCAATAGCTCAAACTACTGTTTGAAATCTAAAATGGCTGACCTATAGGTGATATTGAAATCTTCATAATCTGCTATTTGTCAAAGTGACTGTTCCACTTTAATGTCTTCTGTGCTAAACAGTCACAGTTCTGATTTCTGTTTTCTTGTCTTTATGGTAAAAAATAAAGTAATGTAGATTAACATGAAGGAGCGTGCTTTTTTTTATTTTATTATCATTATAAGATGCTAGTTAAAATTTGCCCTATATAAAGAAAATCTATTTTGGAACTCTACACTGCACTTTTTATACCTTGAATGGTAGAAACATATTGAATGTGTTGCTTTGTAATGTGCTAGAGGCTTCAGAAGTATGCAAGGGGTTAACCTAGTTAAAGGAGTAACAAATCCTTATTAAAGGGATACTAATGTTTCACTATAAAAGCAGCTCCAATTAATCTTCATAGTATTTGGGCCATGGAGAGTGTTATTTCACTATCAGTTGTAGTTCAAGAGTAATTAAATGATAAAGTATCCCCCTCCCGCCCTTTTTATGGGTTTAACACCTCAGAGCAGCAAGACTGTCCAGATGGATCACAGAAAGGGACAATCTTCAGTGGGCATAAGGAGAAACCTGAAAAACTTGTCAAGGGGGGCAGGGTTTTCCTTATACTCACAGTAAGAAGATTGTCCCTTGTTGTGAGATGTCTGGTCCCAGGACCAGATTCCACATCTGAGGGGAGGTGGCTTACACTAGTTAAAAGGGGCAGGAGGGGGATACTTTATCATTCAATTACACTTAAACTACAACTCTGACAGTATTAAAATAATACTCTCCACTGCCCAAATACAATGTAGATTAATTGGATCTGCTGTTTTTGTGAAACATTACTATCCCTTTAAGACAAAAATATTGTAAGACCTCTCGTTGCGCAAAGTAATTGTACTCACACTGCTGGAAAATGCCTCATTCCAAAGTTATCACAGTTCAAAGTATGTGTGTGGTATGACTAGTGTCTATTGGTTTAAGCACACCTTTCTCCCCCACATTCAATGCTCATTGTTTTTTTAGATGAGTTGGTACTGTTAGCCGTAGAAATACAGGAGGCAAATACAGTTTTTGATACCTTGATTGGCTAACTAAGCAGATTTAGAATGCAAGCTTTCAAGACCTTAGGTTTCTTCCTCAGGCATGTTATACAGATAAATATGAAAACATCTCTCTTAAATACAAGTACACATTGCATTGTTTAGAATGGAAATCGGATAAGAGAACTCAAACCGGATCCAGATACTTTGATCAGTCATTGGTAAAATGCACTCTTCCTCTGAGGCTTTAGAGGTATTTACGATGTTATTGGGTCTGTTGGAAAGGTCAATCCATTAAGTGATAATGTGACAAGAACTCTCTGTCCTTATTCAAACCATTACAAATAGCATTACATTTTAACATTAATTTTACCTCCCATACTTTTCTGTCCCTCTGACTGCGGAACCGTCCCATCAATACAGTTAACTTAATGTCCCTGACACTGTGCCCATTTTGACAAAAATGTTCTCCCACAGGTGTCTGTCTTTTTGTTGTTAACACTGGATCTGTGGGAATTAAACCTCTTATGTAGTGCTTGTCCAGTTTCTCGCACATAAAGAGCTGTTGGGCATTTTTCACACATGATAAGATATATTACATTGGATGATTTACAGGTGAAGGTACCATTGATCTTATGGTGTAACTGGGTGTTTGGAATTATCTTGTCTGTGGTGTAAATGTGTTCACAGGTTTCACATCTCTCTTGTAGGCAGGGAGATGTGCCATTTTTTGTATTTTTATTCAGGGCACTCCTTACCATAAGTTGTTTCAAATTGGGAGGCTGTCTGAAGGAGAGTAAGGGAGGCTGTGGGAATATGTTAAGTCTTTCATCCGTATGTAATTTTGTTTGAAGTTCTCTTGATATTTTGCGTAGAACTTCAACCTGGGGGTGGTAAGTGACCACCAGTGGCACTTGGTTTCCCTTATGATGTTCTTTGTAGCACAACAGTTTTTTTTTTTGTTTTTTTCTTGCTATTTGGGTAGCCGCCTGTATCTGACTGCCATTTATATTTGCGCTGTAACTGTGTTTTATAAAGTCACCTCTGAGTTTCTGGAGGTGCTTGTTACGGTCATTCATGTCAGAACAGATGCGGTGGTATCTGATGGCCTGGCTGTATATGATGGAGTTCTTCGTGTGTTTTGGGTGGCAGCTATTGTTTTTCAGGTAGGTTGGTCTGTCTGTTGGTTTGCGGTACAGGGATGTGTGGATGGAGTTGTTCTTAATACTGATAGTTATGTCAAGGAAATTAATGTTTGTGCGTGAGTGACTGAGTGTTAGGTTGATATAGGGGTGGAATGTATTTTAGTTCTCATGGAATTTGAGAAGATCCTCTTCACTGGCTGTCCACATGATAAGAATATTATCTATGTAGCCTGAAACTTGTGCACACATTTCCACCACTGACAAGATACAAATTCCAAACACCCAACTACACCATAAGATCAATGGTACCTTCACCTGTAAATCATCCAATGTAATATATCTTTTCATGTGTGCACAATGCACAACAGCTCTTTATTTGGGAGAAACTGAACAACCACTAGATAAGAGGTTTAATTCCCACAGATCCAGTGTTAACAACAAAAAGACAGACACACCAGTGGGAGAACATTTTTGTAAAAATGGGCACAGTGTCAGGGACATTATGTTAACTGTAGTGATGGGACTGTTCTGCATTCAGAGGGACAGAAAAGTATGGGAGGTAAAATTAATGTTAAAATTGAATGCTATTTGTAATGGTTTGAATAAGGACAAAGAATTCTTGTCACATTATCACTTAATGGATTGACCTTTCCAACCAGGGCCGGACTGGCCTACCAGGATACCGGGAAAAATCCTGGTAGGCCGCCAGTACTGGGCTTCCCTGGGGGCTGCTTAAACGTGCCAACTTTTATCAAGGCAATCATCCGTGGCCGCAAGGTAACAGGCAGCCGCGAGATTTCAACAACCGCCAGCTGTGTCTAGTGAGTGGAGGCAGGCCGGGCCTAGACCCAGTGACATCAGAAGCAGTGTGAAAAGCACTGCATCTGTGCACCGGGTAGGCCGGCCGCTCCTACCTTAAGTACTTGTGTGGTCTGCGGAGACAGCGTTAGCAGAAGCCAGACACGGTCACAGGCAAGAGGGGGGGGGTCAAGACAGGGAGAAAGGCAAAAGGGGGATCAAGAGGGTTTATATAGAGGTAAGAGGGGGAGAAAGGCCAAAGGGGGTACAATAGCGGGTAAAAGGAGGGGGGACCAAGAGGCAAAAGAAAAGGGGATCAGGAGGGGGAGAGAGGCAAAAGGTTGGGGTCAAGAAGGGGAGAGAGACAAAAGGGGGATCAAGAAAGGCAAAAGGAGGGGGATCAAGAGGGGGAGAGGTTTAAATTGGGGAATCGGGGAGAGAGGCAAGAGGGAGAGAGAGAGGCAAAAGGGGGCTTAAGACAAGAGTTAAGGCTGGATTAAGGCAAGAGGGGGAAAGAGGCAAAGAGGGGGATCAAGAGGAGGAGAATGGCAAAAGGGGGGGATGAAAAGACAATGGGGGGAAAGAGGCAAAATGGGGGATCAAGAGGGGTAGAATGGTAAAAGGAAGATCAAGTGGTGTAAAGAGAGGCAACTTGACAAGAGGGGGAATCAAGAGCGGGTGAAAGAGGCAGATGGGGGTCAAGAGTGGGAAAAAAAGAGGCAAATGGAGGGGGGATCATGAGGCGAAAGGAGGGGCAATCAAAAGGCAAAAGGAGGGAGGGACCAAGAGGCAAAAGGAGGGGGAGAGAGGCAAAAGGGGGGATCAAGAGGTGGTGTGTGTGTGTGTGTGTATATGTGTGTGTATATATATAATATGTAATAACTCTTTATTGCTCTGGTGGTGGCATTCAGATGTGTTTTTAAATGCATGTTTTCCCCTTTTATAAGCAAGAAAAAAATGCTATTATGCTATGGGGCTGGTATAATGACGCAGTGCTACGGGGCTGGTCAGCTATTTTTTTCCAGGGCTGGTTATTATTCCCAGTCCGGCCCTGTTTCCAACATACCCAATAACATCGTAAATACCTCTAAAGCCTCAGAGAGTGCATTTTACCACTGACTGATCAAAGTATCTGGATCTGGGTTGAGTTCTCGTATCTGACTTCCATTCTAAACAATGTAACGTGTATTTGTATTTAAGAGAGATGTTTTCATATTTATCTGTATAACATGCCTGAGGAAGAGACCTAAGGTCTTGAAAGCTTGCATTTAAATCTGCTTAGTTAGCCAATAAAATGTATCAAAAACTGTATTTGCCTCCTGCATTGTTTTTTTTAGGACACTATAAAATGCCTGTCAGAGAGTCTCTGTCCATTAACACCTTAAGGACCCATGACGGTCCTGTTCCGTCATGGGTTGTTATACCCTTAACGACCCATGACGGAACTGGACCGTCATGGAATTCCGGGCTCCCCTCGCGGCTGCACGCCGTTCGGGGAGTCCGGAACGCAGCCGCAAAAAAAAAAAAAAAAAAAAATGCTCCGTAGTCCTTAACCCCTTAACGACATATGACTTACCAGGTACGTCCCGCAGAAACTGTCACTTAGTGACAGAGGACGTACCTGGTAAGTCACGGAAGTCCGCGTCTCCGTGCGGCTGCACACCGCTCGGAGACTCCGGACTTCTTTGAAAAAAAAAAAAAAAAATGTTCGGCAGGCGTTAAGGTGACAGCCGCGTACGAACGCTGATGTCACTAAGAGGTTAACAGACTGCAAGGTGCATGCGCGGCCCGTCGTTAAGGGGTTAAGGAGTAAAGCTGGCCAAGATTAAGTTCATAGAATAAAGAATGTAAAGGTTAGAAATAGAGTAAAGCGGGAGAGATTCAGCTCATGGGACAAAGCAGATTAAGGTTAGAACTTGACTTTAATGGGGTACCTTTGCGTGACTGCAAGCTTGGCATATTATGGCCATATTTTGTGACTAAAATCTCATTCTTAATATAGTAATGATATGCAGGCAATATGCCACAGAATAAAGGGTTATTACCGCATAAATATGGATGTGCATCAATATTTAATGTTTTTGCTTTTAGCTATTGTGGTTAAAATTGGCTGCAGTCCAATTATATATAATAATATTAAAATGTGATAGTGCCACCTGCTGTCCAGTATTCTGTGCATTCTATGAGAGAGGTGAATTACTCTGTGCAGTTTGACATACAATGTGATAGTCTAAATATCAGAATGAGATAGGAAATGAGCAAGAATTTCCTTCTTCATCCCACGTTTCACCTAAACTAACATTTCCCCTTGAAAATCTCAACCTGTGTTGGACTCCTACTGCATCACTGATTTCTTCTAGAAAACAAAGATGAATTCCTCCATAAGGTAACTTTCCAGATCAATCTAAGCAGGAAATCTTAATGGCCACTATGAATCAGTTCTCCGTGGACTGGTTCCTTAACATAAATATTGAATTAGTACTGGATATAAGGATGACAGAGGCGGACACAATACTTTATGTCTGTAGTCCAAAATCCCTAAATCCCCTCACTAAAGTAGCTTTCCTTGCAAAATAACAACAAAATAATCTATATTGGGTGTAGTGTCTGGCAACAAAGAATCAAGACATCTCTGTGGACATAATAGCCAACATTAATTCTGGGGAATCAGTCCATGACGAATTGATAGTGGTCACTAGGATTTTCTTCCAATTTAGGTAAGTGTGGATATGTTACTAGTAGGAGAGGCTAAGTAAGCTTATCTTGTGTTTTTGTGTATATTTTGCCTTTAATCGTTCAATTGCCAGAAAAATCTCCAATGTTTTAACCCTCTGTGTACCAGAAAGGTATCCAATGCATTAGATACCTCTCTGACACTCAAAGGGTTAACGCAAAATTTGATTATAAGACACTGTCATTTAATCAAGGGGCCACTGCAAGTCTAGCAGCCTGAGTTACCCCTGGCATACAAGTAGTTAACCTTTTGGATGCTAAAGAGATCTCATGTATTGTTTGACAATGTGATGGATGCATGCCTAGCATCCAAGGGGTTAAAATCTCATGCCCTTAACCCATTAGAGTCCGGTGACGTACCCGGACCGTCACGCTGGTCCGGCACTTAAGGACCAGTGACGGTCCTGGTACGTCACGTACTATTACTCACCGCGCTCCTGCAGGAGTGCGGTGAGTAATACCGGGGACTGAATTTGATCTCTCCAAGACCGGAGCGATCTCTTTCAGTACCTCAGTTCGGCGTGCCGCACCACGTGATCAGTCACGTGGGGCGGCACGCCGAAATTCTCTATCTGGTCCTTAAAGGACCACTAACCCCGCGACCACTGGTCGTTAAAGGGTTAATTCTATCTCTCTTTGCTTACCATTGGCAGTAAAGAGATACAACAACTTGCCAGTGTTATCAAGTAACTGCTGCACTAGGCTAGGGACTGACATTGTGGCCTTTCCAATGACACCAGAATTAGGAAAGCATTAGGGTTGCCACCCAGCCAGTAAAAAACTGGCTTCTTTCCAATGTTAAGTCTATGGAGGGAATGCCTTGGAGGGTATCTTTTTGAACAAAAGGTGGCAACCCTAGACAGCATACAGTTGGAGAGACTCTTCTCTCATTTAGAGGAGGGGATTTAAGATCAAGTAGCGGCCCTCAACTACTGACTTAACCCCTTAAAGGGATAGTAATGTTGTTTATTAAGTAACTGGTACATTGTAGATATTAAAAAAAGAGCTTAATTGAGGTTAGCCCGATCTCTCAAACAGTTATGGTTTGAGAGATATACAATGTTATACTTCCCACCTTCCCTGACATAAGCTGTCAGCAGGAGATTCTGGTGACGCAACCAGAAGGAGGCTCTTCAGCAGAGCTGAAATAGCGATATCTAAAAGCAAATACTTCATTGGAACAGTCTACAAAGTGTGCCTGGTTTGCAAGCACACTTTGTAGACCGTTCCAATGAAGTATTTGTTTTTAGATATCGCTATTTCGGTTCTGCTGAAGATCCGCTGACCATCCCGGGACTAGGATCTCATTCTGTCAGCTTTACAGCTGATGTCTGATAAAGGGGAGGTACAGAGGAAGTTTAACATCTTAGATCTCTCCAACCAAAACAGTTTGAGAGATCAGACTAACCTCAATTAAGCTCTTTTTTTAAATCTACAATATACTAATTGCTTAATAAACAACATTACTATCCCTTTAAGCATTCCTGGGAGGTCTTAACTACTAGGTCTCTGGGGACAGAGGATGATTCTCGGGGCTCAGTGAGTTCCCTTGTAACTCCGCCCACTTCACTGCTAGTTCTGATCTCTCTCCGCCCTGTTCTTCCTACTCTCCACTAGTGTTGAGCGAGCATGCTCGGCCGATGCTCGGATCGGCTCGAGCATCGCTCTGCTCGGCACATGGCGGTACTCGTACGAGTACCGCATGTGCTCGCCCACCATGTTCGGGTCTCCTCCCCGCACGTTTTGCGGCTGCTGCGCAGCCAATAAACGTGCAGGGAGGCTCTGACATCGGTGTAATGCCAGCAGCCATGTTGGCTGCTGGCATTACACTGATTGGCTGGCCAGAACCCGTGGTCGGGTGCTGTATAGCACCTGACCAGCGAGTTCGGCTCAGTCTTAGCCAGGGAGAGCTGAGGATAGGAAGGGAAAGTCAGTGTAGGGAGGAAAAAAACCAAAATTGTGAAAAAAAAGAACCAAAAGTCCTTTTTAGGACTACTGTGTGTGGGGGCAGCAGGTTATTTTGTGTGGGGGGAAAAAAACAAAAAAAACAAAAAAATATATATTCTGTTTAGTGTGCAAAGTTGCAGATTAGAGCACATTCTGTTTAGTGTGCACAGTTGCAGATTAGAGCACATTCTGTTTAGTGTGCAAAGTTGCAGATTAGAGCACATTCTGTTTAGTGTGCAAAGTTGCAGATTAGAGCACATTCTGTTTAGTGTGCAAAGTTGCAGATTAGAGCACATTCTGTTAAGTCTTCAAACTAAAATATCAAAGTCACATATTCCATTCAGTGTGCGTCGCCGCAGTTTAGCAGCACATTCTGTGTACTGTGCAGAGTTGCAGAATAGGAAGAAATACTGTTAAGTCTTCAAACTAAAATATCAAAGTCACATATTCCATTCAGTGTGCTTCGTCGCAGTTTAGCAGCACATTCTGTGTACTGTGCAGAGTTGCAGAATAGGAAGAAATACTGTTAAGTCTTCAAACTAAAATATCAAAGTCACATATTCCATTCAGTGTGCTTCGTCGCAGTTTAGCAGCCTATTCTGTGTACTCTGCACAGTTGCAGAATAGGAAGAAATACTGTTAAGTTTTCAAACTCAAATATTAAAGTCACATATTCCATTCAGTGTGTGTCACCGCCGTTTAGCAGCCTATTCTGTGTACTCTGCACAGTTGCAGAATAGGAAGAAATACTGTTAAGTTTTCAAACTCAAATATTAAAGTCACATATTCCGTGTAAGATGAAGAAGGCGGGTAAAAAGGGACGGGGAAGTGGACGTGATCCTGATAGTTCAGGGCGCGGGTCAGGACGCGGAGAAACTGTGCCTGGTGCCAGAGCACAAGAAAGAAAGACATCCACCATACCTAGCTTCATGTCTCATTTCACAGGGCATCGCAGGACATCACTCTCGAGGTCCGACCACTGCGAACAGGTGGTCGGTTGGATGTCAGCTGATACTGCTTCCAGTCGGTTAAGCACCACCCTGTCTTCCACCAAGTCCACTCTCAGTAGCCAAGAGTCTGGTCAACATAATCCTCACTCTGATCATCCTTCCTCCCACCATACACGGTCTGGTCAAAGAAGTGATCCCACACTGGGATATAGTGAGGAGCTCGTCTCATCACCAATCCTTCATTTGACCCTCTCTCCAAGCACGCTTGCAGAGGAACATGACATCTTGTGCCCTGATTCACAACCTCTAGAGGGTACCCAATCACAAGAAGATGACAGATGTGAACGGCATTTAAGGTCAAAGGAAGTAGTGGATGATGATGATGATGATGATGAGACACAGTTGCCATTAAATCAACCACTATTTCCGTCTCAAGACCTTGTTGAGGAGAATGTTATACAGTTGTCAATGACTGAGTATGTGGTGGGATCAAGACATGAGGAGGATGATCAGAGTGAGGAAGTGGAGGAGGACTTGGTGGACGATGAGGTGACTGACCCCACCTGGGAAGGTGTAGAGCCGAGTGATGACAGCAGTGCTGAGGGTCAGCCATCTGCAGCACCGCAACAGGCTGGAAGAGGCAGTGGTGTGGCTACAGAAAGAAGGCGGACCGCACCAAACCGGCCCGCAAATGTTCCACGGAGCACCCCCTTGCGTAAATCTACCTTGCCAAAGGGTAGGTGTTCCGCGGTATGGCGTTTTTTTAAGGAAAGTGCGGACGATAAAAGAATTGTAGTTTGCAACCTGTGCCACACCAGAATGAGCCGAGGCATGAACACTAGAAACCTCACCACCACCAGCATGATCCGACACATGGCATCCAAGCACCGTAATAAGTGGGAGGAACGCCTGGATCGCCCATCTGTGTCTGCAGGCCACACCACTGCCACCTCTTCCCCTGTTTTTGGTGCCGGCCAATCGCCTGTCGAAGGCGCAGGCCCGCATACCTCCCGCCCTGCACCTGTAGCATCTGAAGCACCATCAGCGACCACATCCACTTCCCTGTCCCAGCACAGCGTCCAAATGTCGTTACCCCAGGCATTTGAGCGCAAGCGAAAATACCCAGCCACCCACCCACAGGCCATAGCACTAACCTCACACCTTTCCAAATTACTGGCCATCGAAATGCTGCCATTTAGGCTTGTGGACACTGAGTCCTTCCGCAGCCTGATGGCAGCAGCTGTCCCTCGGTACGCGGTCCCCAGCCGCCACTACTTTTCCCGGTGTGCCATCCCCGCATTACACCACCATGTGTCCCGTAACATCACCCGTGCCCTGACCAACGCAGTTACTGGGAAGGTCCACTTAACGACTGACACATGGACAAGTGCTTGTGGCCAGGGACGCTACATTTCCCTGACGGCACACTGGGTGAATGTCGTGGAGGCTGGGAGCGACTCGGACCCTGGGATGGCACGGGTGCTACCCACGCCGAGGATTGCGGGCCCTACCTCCATCAGGGTTTCCGCCAGCACCTACGTTATTGGCTCCTCCTCCTCCGTTTCCACCTCCGAATTCTCTACACGCAGCGCCACTCCCCCATCAGCCAGTAGCTGGAAGCAGTGTAGCACTACAGTGGGGAAGCGTCAACAGGCCGTGCTGAAGCTGATCTGCCTTGGGGACAAACAGCACACGGCCTCAGAGCTGTTGCAGGGGATTAGTCACCAGACCGAGCAGTGGCTCTCGCCACTCAACCTGCAACCAGGCATGGTTGTGTGTGATAATGGGCGTAACTTGGTGGCGGCTTTGGAGCTCGGCAAGCTCACACACGTACCATGCCTAGCGCATGTATTTAATTTAGTGGTTCAGCGATTTCTAAAAACCTACCCCAATGTGCATGATCTCTTGACCAAGGTGCGCCGCGTGTGTGCACATTTCCGTAAGTCATCTACAGCTTCGGCCGGCCTGTTGAAGCTGCAGCAGCACTTACAATTGCCAGCTCACCGGCTGCTGTGTGACGTGAGCACGCGCTGGAACTCCACCTTCCACATGTTGGCCCGGCTTTGTGAGCAGCAGAGGGCAGTAGTGGAGTACCAGCTGTTACACGGTCGTCGCCTCTCCGTTCAACTTCCTGTAATCAGAAGTGAGGAGTGGGAATGGATGTCAGACCTCTGCGAGGTTTTACGCAATTTTGAGGAATCGACACAGATGGTGAGCGGCGATAACGCTATTATCAGTGTAACCATCCCACTTCTGTGTCTACTGAAACGCTCGCTGCTCACAATTAAAACCGACGCTTTGCATGTGGAAGAGGTGGAAATGGGGGAGGAAGAGCTTACACAAGGTGATAGCCAGAGCACCCTCACTTCGTCTTCTCAGCGACAATTGGAGGAGGCGGAGGAGGAGGAGGAGGAGGAAGACACGGTTGCCTCCGCTACAGAGGGTAGCCATGGAACTTTAGTTCCATCTCTTCAGCGTGGGTGGGCAGAAGAGGAGGAAGAGGATGAGGAGATTGAGAGTCATCCTCCTGGTGAGGACAGCGAAATCTTGACTGTTGGTACTCTGGCACACATGGCTGACTTTATGTTAGGCTGCCTTTCCCGTGACCCACGCGTTGTACGCATTTTAGACAACACGGATTACTGGGTGTTCACCCTTCTGGACCCCCGCTACAAAGAGAATTTCTCATCTCTCATTCCTCCGGTGGAGAGGACAAGCAAAATGGTGCAATACCAGAAGGTTCTTGTTGAAAAATTGCTCCAAAATTTTCCATCTGACACCGCTGGCGGCAGAGTACGTGCTACCTTGGCCAACCGAGAAGGGGAGAAAAGGGGAGCACACAGCAGTTCCGACAAAGGCAGGGCAACACTCTCCAAGGCGTGGGACACCTTCATGACACCCCGCCAGCACCCTCACCCCGATGCGCAGCCTAGTGTCACAAGGAGGGAAAAGTTTTGGAAGATGGTGAAGGAGTACGTAGCAGACCGTGTCAGCGTCCTCAATGATCCCTCTGTGCCTTACAACTACTGGGTGTCCAAGCTGGACACGTGGTATGAACTGGCACTCTACGCCTTGGAGGTGCTGGCCTGCCCTGCCGCCAGCGTTCTGTCTGAGCGGGTATTTAGTGCTGCTGGTGGCATCATAACAGATAAGCGTATCCGCCTTTCCACCGACAATGCTGATAGGTTGACACTTATAAAAATGAACAAGGCCTGGATTTCCCCTGACTTCTCCACTCCACTGGAGGAAAGCCCCGGGGGAACATAAACTCACTTTATATATGTTATTTACAATGATGGGAATACTCTGTATTCCCATTCACCCCTTCCACCCAAAAAACGGGTATATGGTTGACTCTTAATCTTCTCATCCTCCTCCTCCTCTTCCATATGCCCTGTGCTATAATTTTTATATAGGGCCAGCTCACCAGCGGGCCCTGTGATATAATTTTTATATAGGGTCAGCTCACCAGCGGGCCCTGTTTGCCAATTTTTATATAGGTCAGCTCACCAGCGGGCCTTCTCATATAATGTTTTATTGGGTCAGCTCTCTAGCGGGCCCTCTCATATAATGTTTTATAGCGTCAGCTCACTAGCGGGCCTTCGCATATAATGTTTAGGATGGTCAGCTCTGCAGCAGACCCTCACCCATAATGTTTTAGATGGTCAGCTCAGCGCACGTTTCCCTCTTAATCATGGCCTCAGTTCAATAAAATCAAGGAAATTTTTGGGAGAATTTGCCTCTGCGCACGTTTCCCTCTTAATCATGGCCTCACTTCAGAAAATCAAGGAAATTTTTGGGATAATTTACCTCTGCGCACGTTTCCCTCTTAATCATGGCCTCACTTCAGAAAATCAAGGAAATTTTGGGGAGAATTTGCAGATGATATACAAGTAAATATACAGCAAATATTGTTTGGTAACAATTTTTCGCCTAAAGTCGTTTTTATTTTCCTTTTTGTGTGTTTTATGGTCAGTCTGTAAAAATGGCGTACTACAGGTGAAAGATCGTTCCCAGCAGCGATGTTGGAGTCCAAGATGCATCCAGACATCCTCCCTATGCTGTCCCTGAACCATTTCTGTGGTGTTTCCATCCTTTTCTGCCCTTTTCCTATGGACCAGGCACCCTCCCCTCATCAGAGCAGGGGGTGCCTGGTGTAATGCTCGAGTCCTCCCATTGACTTCAATGGGGCTCGGGTGCTCGGCCGAGCACTCGAGCCTCAGGGGGTGCTCGGTCAGAGCACCCGAACACCCGAGCATTGGGGTGCTCGCTCATCACTACTCTCCACCCATTTTAAGAGCAAATCCCACCTCCCCTCCTCCTAATCCCACCCATCCCAATCAACAGGGGACGGCTGGCAACATACAGCCCAGGGGGCAAATACAATTAAGTGGCCCATATCTACTATTGTCCAAGCCCATTGTCCCAGCCAACCCTGTTTCCTTTATTTTAAAATTGTCCTTAATGCTGTGAATTAAAGCAAGTGATACCACAGAGCTTACTGTTGAATGGGGCTACATTAGTGATACTACAGTGCTTACAATTTAACCCTGTGAGTGCCAGAGGGGTACACAACACATTGTTTTTCAATGCGTTGTGTACACCTCTGGCACTCAAGTGGTTAAGTAAAGATAGAATAGTGATGCCATAGAGCTTGCAAGGGAAATGGAATATGCTACTAGTGCAGCTCTGTTTGGATTGTAGCTCTGTGGTATCACCTGCATATAGATTCATTTCATAAGTTCTGTGGTATCACTAGTGTAGCTCCATTTACAGCAGCAGGTGGGAGATTGAGTGAGGCACTGGCCCACCAGCCCCGACACATGGCCAGTCCAGGGGCCCCCCTGCCCCCCCGGCCAGCCCTCCCCTGCCAATCAAGCACATGATTTGTTATAGTTGGAGTCCAAAATCCTCAAATCCCCTCACTAAAGTCTCTTTCTTTGCAAAAAAAAACAAAAAACTATATTGGTTGTAATTTGGGGTCCTAGTGTCTAGCAAAAAAAGAATCAAGCCACTTCTGTGGACATGATGGCCAACAATAATTTTGGGGAACCAATCCAAGAAGAGCAAAGCCCACCTCCCCTCCTCCTAATCCCACCCAGCCCAATCAAGCCCTGCCCACTTTATGATGCAAACTGAGTCATTCAGACACTTCCACCCCCAAACCTTATTGGCCCTCCAGAGGCTTGGGACAAGGAAGTTCCCTGGTATGCCTACAAGCCTGACCAGGGCTGTGTGCAGAGCATTGCTTAGCGATGCATCACTCTCCCCTCTGGTCCTCAAAATTTAAAGAGAATGAGGCTGATGATCTAAGAAAAAGTGCTGCATTTCTGAAGCAAACCAACTGCACCACAGAGAAGTAATTAGAAAATACACCATATTGCCATTGATTTAAGGTTTTTTTTTTAACCCTTTGATTGCCAGAGGGGTACGCAATGGTACCCCTCTGGCACTCAAAGGTTTAACCTCTTAAATGCAAGAGAGGTGCAATGCGTTGGACACCTCTCTAGCATTCAAGCAGTTAAGGGTCCTATTTAAACGAATGGCAGTTTTTTTATTTGTTCCCTAAGGTGAATTTGGTTTGTCCCAGACCTGCACCACTTTTTGTTTAATACATCAGCCCCAGTAATAATTGGAGAATTCAGATCATCCCCTTCCCCTTCACACCCTCTATTAAGCACTTTTCCTCCTGCTCTGTTAATGTTTAAGTCACCTTGTTGGGGGTCACAGAGAGGTGGAGCAGAGAGAGAGAGAGCAGCTGTGTTTGTGTGTGATGATTTCAGCATCTCCAGCTGTAACAGGGGACGTGGGCATAGACCCATCCAGGTAAATCCAAATGTCTGTCTGTTCAGTAGACATTTTTTTCCTTAAGTTATGTGTTATTTTTTAGGATGCAGTTTCAAAAGTATATCTCATTTATACAACAGGATTTGTCTCTGTTTTGTGTGTTAGTTCATAGGATGCAACTTCCAGTGTATATCCCATTTATACAATAGGACTTTTCTCTGGTCTGTATCTCAGTATATAGGATGTAGTCTTCTGTGTATATCCCATTTATACTATAGGACTTTTCTCTGGTCTGTATCTCAGTATATAGAATGTAGTCTTCTGTGTATATCCCATTTATAGAATAGGACTTTTCTCTGGTCTGTATCTCAGTACGTAGGACGCAGTCTTTAGTGTATATCCCATTTATACAATATGACTTTTCTCTGGTCTGTATCTCAGTACGTAGGACGCAGTCTTTAGTGTATATCCCATTTATACAACATGACTTCTCTCTGGTCTGTATCTCAGTAAGTAGGACGTAGTCTTTAGTGTATATCCCATTTATACAACAGGACTTTTCTCTGGTCTGTATCTCAGTATATAGGATGTAGTCTTCTGTGTATATCCCATTTATAGAATAGGACTTTTCTCTGGTCTGTATCTCAGTATATAGAATGTAGTCTTCTGTGTATATCCCATTTATAGAATAGGACTTTTCTCTGGTCTGTATCTCAGTACGTAGGACGCAGTCTTTAGTGTATATCCCATTTATACAACATGACTTCTCTCTGGTCTGTATCTCAGTACGTAGGACGTAGTCTTTAGTGTATATCCCATTTATACAATATGACTTTTCTCTGGTCTGTATCTCAGTACGTAGGACACAGTCTTTAGTGTATATCCCATTTATACAACATGACTTCTCTCTGGTCTGTATCTCAGTACGTAGGACATAGTCTTTAGTGTATATCCCATTTATACAATATGACTTTTCTCTGGTCTGTATCTCAGTACATAGGACACAGTCTTTAGTGTATATCCCATTTATACAACATGACTTCTCTCTGGTCTGTATCTCAGTAAGTAGGACGTAGTCTTTAGTGTATATCCCATTTATACAACAGGACTTTTCTCTGGTCTGTATCTCAGTACGTAGGACACAGTCTTTAGTGTATATCCCATTTATACAATAGGACTTCTCTCTGGTCTGTATCTCAGTACGTAGGACGTAGTCTTTAGTGTATATCCCATTTATACAATAGGACTTCTCTCTGGTCTGTATCTCAGTACGTAGGACATAGTCTTTAGTGTGTATCCCATTTATACAATAGGACTTCTCTCTGTATCTCTGTATATAGGACGCCGTCTCCAGTGTATATCCCTTAGGATTTTTCTCTGGTCTGTATCTCAGTATATGGGATGCAGTATCTGGTGTATATCCCATTTATACACTAGGACTTTTCTCTGGTTTATATCTCAGTTTATTGGATGTAGTTTCTAATGTATACCCCATTTATACAACAGGACTTTTCTTGTGTCTAGATTACTCTATGGGAGTGTGTGGTTTCAGCTCAGCCCTTCTCGATTTCTCTTCCTCCCTCCCCTGTGCCCTTGCTCACTCTCTCTCTCACTCTCTCGCTCTCTCTGGAATTTGCTGACTTTGTACATCCTAACCTTCCCTTCTGATTCACATACTGTTTAGTTTTTTCCCTGTTGGTCTATATTCTCTTTCCAAATTAAGGCTCCATCCTATAAATGAGGAAGAAGTGATGCTCTGCAGACTATGTGTACCTGGAGTAGACAGATATACAGGTGCACAGCCAGAGCTCCAGAAATTATCTGCAGGTAGGGAGGGCTAGCTATGCACTGTAATCAGGACCAAGCTGGTGATGCTCTGCAGACTAGCCAAATCTGGTATTGCTCTGCATACCTGGGCTTGTGAGGATGTGCAGGAATTAAATGGGGTACTGGAGCCATGAATGGGCTGGTAATGATTTGCAGTTCAGAGAGGGTGGTGAAGGACTCTGATTGTTTTGAAGGCTTAGCACCAGTTTCACAAAGAAAAAGTGGACCATATCAGGGGCAATCCAGCTGCACAACACGGGGGTATGAAAATCCCCACTGGTTTAAACAGTCATATTAACTACTTGAATGATAAAGAGGTCTCCGCACATTGCTTTGCAATACATTAGATACTTTTCTAGCATTCATGGGGATAAAAGGCCCAGTTAAATCAAAGGGGGTATTGGGAATGTTCGTTGGTGCCCTGTGTTGCAGTTGCTTTGACCCTTAGTGGCTCCTTTTCTTGTATAAATGGCCATTGGAAGTCCGGGCTCTCTGCCTGCAGAACATTACAGTGTTCCGAGCCTCCAAAGAAGAACTGATAAGAGCTTAGCAATGCTCTGTAGGAAGGGAGGTTTGGAGAAGCTCTTCTCCAGAACAGGAGCCACCCTGAGGGTTGTTTTACGAGTACCACACAATAATCCAGATTGGACTAAAATTCACTTCAGGAGCAAGTAGTTATTCAGAGGATCCAATAATGTGATGCTGGAGTCTGACCTAAGTCTATGTCCGTCCTGCAACACAACCCAAAAGTCTGGGTAACTATGACTCGGAACAGCTGCAGTTCTTATACTCAGTCTGTAACTCAGATCCATACAAGAAAGCAAAGCCCTTCCCCTCTGCTAGCCTCTGGAGGTCAAGTGACCAATACGGAGCCTCCAGGTGCCCGGCAGATGCATATCTACCACTTAGGGAGAGAACAACAATTAAGGCAGCCAATGAGAGAGACAGTGTCAATCTCTACATCCCCCAGTGAGTAGAATCATTTCTTCCCCAGCCCCTCACTTCTTAGTTTGACCTGCCAATCAGACACTCCCAGGAAAACTATTGTTCTCCTGATGACCTGGAATATGCCCCAAGATTAGATTATCTTGAGATTTATTCACACTGGCTGGTGCCTGACCCTTGAAGTGATTGTCACCTCTTGGGTAAAGTTGCTGGCACCTCAGATGACATGTAGACCATCTGTGTGTAGATATGTATACACAATGTATACATGGGAGTATCCAGCAATTTAACAAAATAACCTTAAACCTGTCAACAACTAATACTCAGGACTGAGCTGCTTGGCGTTGTGCTGATAGTTGCTGTTGTTTGACCATCATCCCATTGGATCAACCCCGCTGCCTGGTGACTTCCCTGAGGACTGGGCACAGGATGAATCACACACCTTTCAAGCTTAACCCATATTGTGGTGAGCTTTCCGACACTCCATTTGGCCAAGAAACAGGGGATTGTCATGGGGGGCTGCTGTGGGCCTAAGAATGGTCGACCAAGAAGGGATGGTCTGCTTTCCATGAAAGCAGGCAGAGATGGCCTGGTAAGGCTGGGCACACAGGGAGGCCATTGTGATATATCGCAGACAGGGAGGCCAGTGGAGATATTCAGGACAGTATGAAATTGCAAGAGATGCTCTACATGTATAGGGAGATCGCTTATATATCTGCAGTTATGGGTGGAAATGTCCTGTATATAGGGAAAAGTGATGAGATACTGCAGGTGGGATTGGGAGAGTAGCAATACTCTTCAGACATGGAAACAGATACTAATGCTCTTGGGACAAGAATGATGTGCTGGGGAAGTACCACTAATGCTCTGTGCACAGGTACTAATGCTGTGCACAGGTACTTATACTCTGTACACAGGTACTAATGCTGTGCACACAGGTACTTATACTCTGTACACAGGTACTAATGCTGCGCACACAGGTACTTATACTCTGTACACAGGTACTAATGCTGTGCACACAGGTATTTATACTCTGTACACAGCTACTAATGCTGTGCACAGGTACTTATACTCTGTACACAGGTACTAATGCTGTGCACACAGGTACTTATACTCTGTACACAGGTACTAATGCCGTGCACACAGGTACTTATACTCTGTACACAGGTACTAATGCTGTGCACAGGTACTTATACTCTGTACACAGCTACTAATGTTGTGTACACAGGTAAGGGGTGGGTGGGATTTTGCATGGGTGCATCTAGCCTGCAGCACGCTGAGATCTGGCGCCTTCTGAGAGACAGAAATCTCATGTGACCAACAAAATTGAGGGCAGGCAGTAGGGCCGGATTTACCAATATGCAGTGTAGGCAACTGCATAGAGCCCCAAATTTTAAGGGGCACATCAGCTGGGCTGGCCACAACCATATTCTGAACTGTGGGTGTGGCCAGAGAAATCTCAGTGTCCCTGCACCAGCTGCATACTCCTTTACAGGATATTATTTAACACCTTGGATATGAAGATCTCACTAGCAATCAAGGAGTTAAAGGCTTGCTTGTTGTGGGCTAAGGGTATTTCCTATGTTATTCCAGCCTTGGGATGGGGGGGATAGCATAAGGAAGGATTTTTTTACCCAGTTGGGTCTTAAAAATGACTTCATTGGATTTGTTTTCCTTTCCTCTGGATAAACAGGGGTGATACAGTATGGGCTGAACTTGATGGGTGCGTGTCTTTTTTCAACTTCATCAATTACGTTACAGTGTTACTCTTCAGGTAGGAAGGAAGGGGCTAGTAATGCTCTTTAGACTGGCTGGGAGAGGCTAATGGTGCTTTTCTCAGCAGGCAGGAGTTAGCTGGTTGTGAGTCTGGGTAAGCTCTGTAGAAAGGGAAGGAGGGGCCTGATCATGTGAAGGTATGAAAAGCCTGTGGATACTCTGTAGGCCATGTGGGTCTGATTTATATCCTACAAGGAGAATGGTTTGGGTGTTCTGCAGGCATCTGGCTAGTAGTAATCTACTGCAGGCATGGAAAGAAACATGGAGATGCTCTGTAGGGAGATTAGGCAGTTATTAAACCTTTAAAGCCCAAAAGGTGTTTGCAAAGCATTCTTTTGAACAATCTTCTGGTCTTTAAGAAGTTAAAGGCCATGCTCTCCAAACAAGAAGGGATGGCCTAGTGATGTGGTATTACGAAGGGGCTAATGATGATCTGAAAGAATGCAGAGGCAGATAATGTGCTGTAAAGAGGCAAGGGCTTTTTCTAGGAAGGTGTGATGATGTAAGGGAGAAGAAGAGAAGTACACAATGTTTTACATTGATGATGCTCTGCAGAAAGTTTTTCGTTATGCTCTACTGTAGTCTATAAGCTGAATTTTGGAATGGAAGATTATGTTGTTCTTCAAGCATACGGAAGGACACATGATGCTCTGCAAGGATCTGATGACACTACTTTCTACAAGAATATGCTTGATGATAATTCTGTGAAAGAATCTGCTGGGGTGGGGATGTTGGATATTCCAACAAGTGAGGATGATGCTCTGCGAGAAGGGATGGGCTTATTGTGCTCTGCAGACATGTTGTGCTGCATTGCAAAAAGAGAGGGGTTATATGTTACTCTGCAAAGAGGAACTGAAAATGTTCTGCATGAGGGTGGGGATGATGATGTTCTTAGTTAGGAAAGGGCTGTTCATGCTCTGCAGATAAGAAGGGGCTGTAGGTGAACTGCTGGCAGAGTTTCTGTTAATGTTTTGCAGGGAGGGAAGGGCTAATGAGGCTCTACAGAGTGGGAAAGAAGAGCGTTGTTGATGCTCTGCAGGGAGGGGTAGTTGATGCTCTGCAGGGAGGGGGTTGATGATGCTCTGCGGGCAGGGAAGCTAGGTCTGATGATGCTCTGCCGGCAGGGAGGGACAGGCTGTCTCCCGGGTGATGCTGAGGATTAGAGGTTGCTATGGTAACGGGAGGCAGGAGCGCTGATGATGCTGACACTGTCTGTCCTGCACGGGATCCCACGGTAGCAGAACGGAGGCTGTGGGGGAGGGCGAGACGGGTGCGGGCGAAGGGGGATGGGTAAGGTGTGGGGGGAGACAGGAGAGTGCACGGTGTGTATAGGGGGAAAGGTGGTAGCAGGGGGAGGAGGAGGAGGATTTGTGTCTGCATTTAGTGACTGCGTAACAGGGAGCTGGGCCTGATCCTTGTAGGTATATATAGGTGTATGTGTGTATGGACGCTTATGTGCGTGTCTGTAGTAGAGTGTGTTTTGTTTAAATGTCTAGGGAAAGGTTCATGTGTATAGATACATGTTTATATTTCCATATAAAAATAAGGTACTAATGTGTGTTTGTACCATGGATGGGCAACCTGAGACCCTCCAGCTGTTATGGACAACAATTACCATAATTCCAAGGCAGCCAGCTGGACTACAGTTCTCATCATGCCTAGCTAGAGGGCATCAGGTCGCCCACTCCTCGTTTATACAGTCTATGTGTATACGGGTCAGTGTGTATAAATCGTAGGAGATAAGGTTGGAGATAATTTTGTATATGTATTTTATTGGTTAATATACAGTAATTCATTCCCATGTACGCATTTATATAAATCAAGGATGAGAAACCCGAGCTCAACTGGAGGGCCTCGGGTTGCTCACCCCGACACAGACAGAGTTGTCTATATTGGAGTGTAGGTGTGAAGATGCATTTAACTCTTTGGGAGATAGGGTGAAATAATGACCTCTTGGGTATCCAAAGGGTAAATGCTGTTTACCATTTTGTGAGCATTTTTCACTGGTTACTTGCATAAAGCAGTTCTTGTTCATAAGTCAGTAAATGGCTGAATACTCCCACTCGTCCATTAGTCTATGCTGAGAAATCACATGTGTTGTGGGAGCAATTATCCTGTTGTTACACATGTCGATGGCAGGCTGGACTGGCTCTATCCCCTGGTTGATTAACCTGGGTGATGGTGTTCTTGTTGTTTGGATATATATTACATAGATAGGTCGATCGTTTAGGGTGGAAATCATTGTCAGTGTACTGTATTTATGCCTATGGCAGTATACAATGTGCTGCAATGGGCATATGTAAAATGAGCAGTATATTGTGACTTACTATGACTATGCAATACTAAATATGTATATTAGTGAAAATGCACATACTGCTGTATTTATATATATAGTTGACTCTGCTGAATGTGTTTGTGTGTGATTTTTATACAGTGTGACAGTGTACAATCTGCTGAATGTGTTTGTGTGTTTTTATACAGTGTGGCAGTGTACACCCTGCTGAATGTGTTTGTGTGTTTTTATGTAGTGTGGCAGTGTACACCCTGCTGAATGTGTTTGTGTGTGTTTATACAGTTCTGGAAGTGTACACTGATGTTTGTGTGTGTGTATGCAGTGTTGACAGCGTATACGCTGATGTGTGTATTTATATAGTTCTGGCAGTGTACACTCTGTGTGTTTACCTGAGTGTGTGTGTGTAATGCTGGCAAGGTACACTGAATGTGTGGCAGTGTACTCTCTGCTGAATGTGTTTGTGTGTGTTTATACAGTGCTGGCTGTGTACACTCTGGTGCATGTGTGTATGTGTGTGTACAATGCTGACAGTGCACATGATGTGTGGGTGTGCTTATACACTGATGTCAGTGTACACTGATGTTTGTGTGTCTATACAGTGTTGATAATGTAAACTCTAATGTGTGTGTTTATACAGTTCTGGCAGTGTACATTCTGTCTGTGTTTTCTTGAGTGTGAGTGTGTAGTGCTGGCAGAGTACACTAATATATAAACTGACACCACTATAAACGTGCACACCTCACAGAGTAAACAGCACTGCATACACTGTTTACACTGTATACATGCACATATATGAGAGTGTACACTCATAACACTGCACACACACGCAAGTGTAAAAAGCCAGTATTTTAAACACACAAACACATCAGATCACAGTGTAAACTGCCAGTACTGTACACACACACACACACACACACACACACATACACACACACGACACACATATCACCATAATGTATTCTGTGGTATATGTGTGTATACAGTGCTGATAGTGTGTTCTATGTGTACAGTTCTGGCACTGTACATTCTGGTGGTGGTGTGTGTGTGTGTACAGTACTGGCAGTTTACACTCTGATCTGATGTGTTTGTGTGTTTATTTACTGGCTTTTTACACTTGTGTGTATGTGCAGTGCTATGAATGTACACTCTCATATATGTGCATGTATACAGTGTACACAGTATATGCAGTGCTGTATACTCTGTGATGTGTGTGTGCATGTTTATAGAGGTGTCAGTTTATACTGTGATGTGTATTTTATATGTTATATATATGTGTGTGTTTATGCAGTGCTGGCATTGTACACTGTGATGTTTGCATAGACAGAGCCGCATCATCCATCATGTCAACCTAGGCTACTGCCTAGAGGCCATGGCAAGTGATGGGTCACAGACAAAGGCTCTGCTTTTGCTGCCACTAACATCTTGAGTCAGACTGCCTTTTTTGTTGTTGTTTTTTTGTAACCCTTTAAGGACTCATGACGTACCAGGACCGTCATGGCTGTCCAGCACTTAAAGATGAACTTTCGCTTTGTATAAAGTCGTCCTCCATGAATTAAACATATGGCGACTAGCTTCATAATACTTATATTACCTCTCAGAAGTGTCAGATTCTAAAGAAATACTTAATCTTTGGAGACTGGAAGCCAGACATCAGAGCAGACATCTTGTGTGTCCACATGCGCGGTCTCCTCTAGGAGGCATTGCACTGTGCCACAAGGTAACTGGAAAGGACTGACGGTGCAGGCGTGCGGACTGCACTAACCTGGCCGTCAGTCTCCGAAGACTAAGGGTTACTTTAGAATCTGCCACTTCTGAAAGGTAATAGAACTAATATGAAGCTAGTGGCCATATGTTTAATTATTGGAGGGCGATTTTATACTATGTGAAAGTTCCGCTTTAAGAACCAGTCCAGTAACGGTCTTGCCAAGTCACGGATTTCAGGGTTCCCCGCTTGGCTGCATGCTGTACAGGGCGTCCTGAATCGGATCCAGGAAAAAAAATGCTCTGTGGTCCTTAAGTGTCGGCTGCATTCGCTCTGATCCTTAAGGGGTTAAGAGACTGGTATCATCCCGTTGCACCCACTTCCATTAGAACCACAATGCCAGTACTCGCTAGCAGCACTGAATCAAGAGATGTGGGGCCCCAAATTCATACCTTGCATAGAATATGGGGAGTGTACTCTGGTGTATGTTATTGTATGTAAAACTGGCAGAGTATATTTACAAGTGTACACAAATGCATACACATATAGTATAGTGTATAATATTATGTTAGTGTAGACTGTGATGTAAGTAGAGTGTATACACTGATGTATGTGTGTATATGTGTGCTGGCAATGTACACTGATGAATGTGTATACTGTATTCATTGGCAGCGCACGCTGATGTATGATTTTATGTACAGCTATAGCAGTGTATTTTCTGGTGTGTGAGAGTGACAGAGACAGAGTAAGCTGTAATGTGAGAGCATACAGTTCTGTTAGTTTCGACTGTGGTGTATGTGCATATGTGCGTACAGTGCTGGAAGTGTTTACTTAGATGTGTGTGTGTATATCTGTATGCATAGATGTCAGTGTATACTGTGATATGCATATGTATAACAGAGCTAGCACTGTACACTCTGATATATGTGCACATGCACCTGTGTGTGTGAGTGTATAGAATTGGCAATTTACACCTCGATCTGTGTGTGTGTGTGTGTGTGTGCATATTTTCCTGCGTTGACAAGTACACTATTATGTTTGTATGTATTGGCGGTGTTGTGTGTGTGTATGTGTGTATCTGTATGCAGTCCTGGTGGTGTGTGTGTCTGTGTAACACCCTGCAAGCTGAGTGGAAGCCTTGCCCTGTAGAGCTGGCTCTCTTTGTCCTGGGCTGGACAGGAAGATCCTCACCCTGAGCTGGAATTCACTGCACCTCATTCCTGGCTACAACTGAAATACTCAACATGCACAGCACTTATACACACCACCACACACAGCACATACACTCAAAAGATACACACACAATCACAAATGCATATACACAGACACACACACATACAATCACAGACACACAGCACATATGCATTCATATACTCACACACACACACACACACACACACACACACATAAACACAGACACGCATAGCACATATACAATCAGACACACTACACAAATACAGGTACACTTAAACACAGACTCAAAGACCACGTATACTCACAGATATGGACATACACACACACAGCACATATACACACAAAACACAAATATTCAGACAGACACACATAGAACATTCCCTCACCAACACGCACACACACACACAGATACATACATATACTCACATATATACATATATACTTCTGACATATAATTAGAGACACAGAGTGTATATACTCACAGATACACACATAAAGACAAATACATAACATATACTGTATTTTCACACATAATCATAGTACATGCACACAGCACATATAGTGACAGAAACACACAAAAACACATAGGACATACACTGGCAGATACACACAACATTTAAACTCACAGGTACATATACACACACGCACAACATATCCTCAGTTATACACAGTGCAATACTCATAGGCTCATACACAGGGCGTATACCCACAGACATATACTCACAGTTATACACAACACAATACTAATAGGCTCATGCACAAGACATATACTCATGGATACATACAGGACATATACTTAAAGATGCACACAGATGCACACAGCACATATACTCAAGCACACACATAAACACAGACACACACCACAAATATTCACAGACATATAATCATAGACACATATTCTAACTGACACACAAAGACACACACCGAACATATACTTACAGACACACACACCACATATACACACAGACAACTGTACATACACATTATGGCAAATGTACACTAGAGGGCGCAGTGCATGATATGCACACACACTGAGACAGTAAGTAGCATGCGCTGTGTACTGGTATGTGCTTATTAGTCCATATAAGTGCAAAACCCTCTGGTTCTTTATGCTACATGAAGCAGGAATTCTGCATCATCATGCATACCTCCTCCACATGTCAAACAGGCTGATGTACTAAAGAAAAGTCGTTCATTTCTGGGGCAAACTAGCAGCACAATAGGGAACAAACAAAAATCCTTAAATTGATATAAAATTGGGGTTTCACCCTCTTGAAGACTAGATAGGTCTCCAGCACATGGAGACTCCAAGTTTTGGAAATCTCTGTCATTCAAAGGTTTAAATTCCCCATTCAAGTAAACAGGTAGTTTTTATTTATCCTCTAAGGTGTGTTTTGTTTGCTTCAGAATTGCACCACTTTTGTTTAGTACATCAGTCTGTTTAACCCACATGTGAAAGACGTATACATGATGGTGCTGAGTTTTTGTTTCTTGTAGTATAAAGCACAGAGGGTTTAGCATTTGTATTCACAGTGCATGCCATTGTGAGGCTCAATATGTACACAACAGGTGCTACTCCCCCTAGTGTACATCTGCCACAATGTGTATCTGCGAATATCAGTCCATGAGTATATAGGTCGGCAATGTGAAACCCTGCAGCTGATGCCAGACAACAACTCCCATCATTCCCTGCAAGCCAACAGTGATGGCCTGGCAGCCGCTGGAGAGCCTCACATTGGTAACCCCTAATGTAGTACATAATCTAGATGAAGAGGAAAAGAACTCTCCCCTAAACAAAAGTGACTTTGTACATAGAAACAAAGTAGGTGCACGTATCCCTTTGCTCACTCCACATCATACTGAATGCGGCATTTGTCTCTCACATTCTCTTCACTGTCTTAACCCTTAAAGAGCAGAGGAGAATTCTACTCATTGCTTTGCAATACATTGTGCACCCCTTTGAAGTGTTAATGTCTCCTTTCCTCCTCACTGCTGTCTCCTTTCTCTATTCCTCTTCTCTTATAACAGGGAATGGTGTAGCAACAGCGCCTCTGTACAATTTCAGGCCATTGATATACGGCACATAAAATGCATGTTATAGCTGCAATAACTTATGAATAAAACAACTGTCAGCAGTGGGGGTACCCTTTTTTCACGCAGGAGAATAATCCCTGAAATATATCACTGAAATATATCACTTAAGTACCACAAACAATTTTTTTTGTGCATTTGGGGTTCAGGGCTCCCAGAATGGCTTGCAGCCGCATGGGGAGCCCTGAAATCCATGATGGTCCTGGAACATCATGGGTCCTTATGGCTCGCCAACCCTTGAGGTGCTGGGATCGTCATGGGTCCATAAGGGGTTAAGTGTTACTACTACTTGCAGTCTGCTCTTTGTAAGTTTATGTCATTTGTTATTTGCCCTTTAAAAACCCTCTACTAAACTTCTTCTGTTAACCCTTTGAGGGCCAGAGGGTTGTGTAGCACATTGTGGAGCAATGTAATCTACACCTACTGGTGACTAAAGGGTTAAAAGAAGTGTAACGGGAACCCAAGTGTCCTTGGCCGTCGTTCCGGAAACCTTCTCTTGCAGGTCGGCTGGTAAACGTTGAATCTTTCAGTCAGTTGCAGAAGGGAACGTGTCGAAGGCGTAGGTCAAGCGGTCGAACTCCTGGGCTCTGACTATGTGTCGAACGGCAGGCCGTTGGTCTAGCTATATGGTTCTTTGGGTCGATCGGTTGCCAGATACCATGGACGTAGGGAGTGAGGCCCCTACTCCAGGTTGAAGGAAGCGTGCTGGTCGACAGTCGTCAATCTGCTGGGTCGGATGGTCATAGACAAGCGATGCTGGAAGCAGGAGGAGAATAGCTCTAAATGCTCATGATGGATGGGAGTCATAGCAGACTCTTTAGACCATCCGAGTATGAAGTAGACGCAGAGACTGCTTACTCCAAACTGACACACTTTATTGAACAAACTCTTCGTTATTTATACACTGCAAATCCCATCAAATGTATTGAAATAAAAGGGAACAAAGGTCAATAACATATGGGTAATCAGTAGACAAAGGGCCCGACATGATGAGATTAAACCACAATGGACTGGGACGTGACATACAGTGGGTCAGGACTTGGAATACACATTTCGTGGAACAATGAGCCTGGGGTTGTAACTTGCTTACATATTCGGATTTAACCCCTGCCCAATCGGCTACTGCTGGGTCGGCTGTCCGACCAATCCCCGGTTTGTCGACTTTCTCCTGCTGCTCCTACATGAGCCTTCGATGGATTGGTTGCTATCAACTGACCAATCAGAGCTGCCCCTGGGTCTGTGCGAGACGGGGTCGAGCATTCCTTCCCCACGTCTCTCGGCCTTGAGTCGACGGTGTTTTTGTCTACGGAAAATACTCGTACAGCTAGTCCATAATGGTGTACCGTCCATAGTCAACAAGGTTTTGTCAAGGAACTACACATAAAAGTTCCAAAATACCCTAGAGTCCATAGTCGCCCCTGTTTCAGACGACCCAAACCCCTTGTGCAGTCCTCGTATAATGCACAAGGTCTATAGTCATGCTTTGAACTTTTAAGTAACGGCCTGGGGCATGTTACATTACTTCCCCTTTTTTAGACCACATCCAGGGGCAATGAGTTGTTTAGGGTTAATCCATAGTTCAAATGTCTTCCTGCCGGGACAGTCCATTGGCATTGCGATTGTCTTTGCCAGGCCGGTATTGGATGGAAAAGTCAGGACCTGTTTCTTGGTCCTGGGAGTGGGCCACTCTAGGATGGCTGCAATCTTAGCTGGCTCGGGCCGCTGCTGACCGCCCCCTACCCAGTCACCTAGGTATTGGACCTCCCCCATTCTGATTTTGCACTTATCGGGCCGGATTTTGAGCCCTGCGTGGGCAATCCTCCCTAAGATGGCTTCCACATGCAGGAGATGCTCTTCCCAGGAGTCGCTGAAGATAGCGATATCATCCAGGTAGGCACAGGCGAATTCCTGTGCTCCTGCCAGCAGATGATCCATCAGCCTCTGGAAGGTAGCAGGGCCATTCTTCATCCCAAATGGCATTACCTTGAATGGTAGAGGCCAAAGGGGGTGATGTAGGCTGACTTGGCTACCGCCTCAGGGGCCAGGGAAATCTGCCAGTACCCTCGACTCAGGTCAAAGGTAGAGACAACACTAGCTCCAGCAAGTCGGTCCAGCATCTCGTCTACTCGGGCCATGGGGTAAGCATCAGTGACAGTCCGATCGTTGAGCTTCCGGTAGTCAATGCAGAACCGGGTGGTTCCATCTTTCTTGGGCACCAGGACCACCAGAGACTGGCGGACGGTTCAGTGACCCCCATGGCTAACATGTCCTGCAATTCCTGCCACATGCTGCACTTTACTGACTCGAAGACCCTGTAGGCTGGTTGGTGTAGGGGGCCCTGACCCTGTGGTGTGTACCTAATGTTGTGCCAGTGCTGTGGAACCGGGGAGTGGGGAGAATAGGGTTGGCCATTTTTGGACTAACTCGGCAATCTGGCCTCGCTGGGCGTCATCTAGATGGGTCCCTAGCTTCAGGGGGTGGCTGTTCTCCTGGGTTTGAGATTCGGCCAGGAGGACAGGGATGTCCTGTTCCTCCGGGCTATCCCCCACCAAGTTGCATATGGCCATTACTGCTTCCTCCCTAGAGTGGTATGCTTTGAGGGCATTGACATGACAGGTCCTTTGGTCCTGCTGTGTGTTCCCACGAGCGATCACATATGTGGTATCCCCTAGCTGGTCAATGATTCGACTGGGGCCTTCCCAGGTGGTCTGTAGCTTATTCTGTCGCACTGGGTGCAGAGCTAAGACTTGCTGACCCATGTGGAACAGTCTGGGTTGGGCCCTTCTGTCATACTGTTGCTTCTGTTTAGCCTGTGCGCGTGTTAAATTCTGGTGAGCTAATCCCACGAGGACCTTTAACTTTCCCTAAGCTCTACAACATACGTAACGGAGGGTGTCTCCTCTGAGTCACACTTGCCCTTCCAGTATTCACGGAGTAGATTCAGGGGTCCTCAGACCTTCCTCCCGAACAGTAGTTCGAAGGGGGAAAAACCCGTGGACTCGTGAGGCACTATCACGGTGCCCGTGATTCTGCCTGAGCGACATTCCTACTTCCAGGTTTGCTTTGGCTGCTTCTTATTGGCTCTGGGTTTTCAACCCCTCCCAGAGCTTGCCTTTATATACGCCCTCCTGTCACTGTGCCGGTGCCCTTTCGTGGTGTTCCTGACCAGACGTTTTTTGCTGTGTTCCTGTTCCGTGTATGATCCGGTTTTCGTCTGACCTTGCTCCTGTCTCTGTTGCCCGTATTGCTTTGACCTGGCTTGCCTGACTACGACTCCGTGACTGATTTGGCTGATTCCGCTCTCTGTGTACCGATCTCGGCTCTGGCTGACTACTGCTCTCTGTGTACTGATCTAGGCTCTGGCTGACTACCGCTCTCTGTGTACCGTTCCAGGCTCTGGCTGACTACCGCTCTCTGTGTACCGATCAAGGCTTTGGCTGACTTCCTCTCTCTGTGCACTGTTCCAGGCTTTGGCTACGCGCCTATCGTCCGCTTATCGCTAGTGCTTCTGTTGTCCTAGTCTAGTGTCTTTTGCATTTGCCATACGGTTGCCTGCCAGTCTGCACTATTCAGTTGCCTCCGGTTGCGCTACCCTTTCAGCCTGTGCCCTCTCGCAGCCTCCGTTTGTATACTATACAGCCTGTGCCTTACGGTCACTTGCGGTTCTACCACCTGTCAGTCCTTACTTCTCCGCTGCCTCCGGTTGCACTATCTTTCAGCCTGTGCCCCCCTCAGTCTCCGTTTGCATACTGTACAGCCTGTGGTGTACGGTCACTAGCGGTTCTACCACCTGTCAGTCGGCACTTCTCCACTGACTCCGGTTGTGCTACCTTTCAGTCTGTGCCTCACTGTAGCCTCCGTTTGTCACTATACCCCTGTGCCTCACTGAAGCCTCCGTTTGTCACTATACAGCCTGTGCCTCACTGTAGCCTCCGTTTGTCACTATACAGCCTGTGCCTCACTGTAGCCTCCGTTTGTCACTATACAGCCTGTGCCCTAACGGTCATCTGTAGTGGTTCGACCTGTCCGCTTGCACCTATCGGCTGTTTCAGGTTGCATTGTTGTACAGCTGCTCTCCCTATTGCCTCCAGGCTAGTTAGACTCAGTCTGCCTACCATTACCTTCTGTTGCGCTCCATGCAGACTGTGCATGCTCTGCTTGCCTCCGGGCATCTCCTCAGTATACTCATTTGTACCATCACCTGGGCTGCCTTACGCGGTTATATCCACTCCCTAGCCTATTGGGGTGTCTGCCCTGCAGTACCAGTCTCTCTTAGGGCTTCTTCTGACCTGTACTGCAGAGGTCTTTGTTCCAGTTCCTGTTCCAGTCATTTTTACATTTCTGTATTTTGTTTTATCTGTTATGCCCTGACCTGTGTCAGATTAAATAGTGCTATCCTCTGTTTGAGTTTGGACCCGTGAAGGGCATTTCTGTTCTGTATTATTTTGTCTAATAAAGATTCATTATTTTACCTTAACCAAATTGTCTGAGTGTTCAGTAAACCGTGACAGGCACCTCCCGGTAGGCGAATAGTAGGTGGGGCAGATAGCATTCCCAATTTCGCTGTGACCGCGTGAAGGCCTTTAGCATCTGTTTCAAGGTTCCGTTGAACCTCTCGCAGAGCCCTTTCATCTGGGGATGGTATGGGGTGGCGTGGAGGGGTTTGACCCTGCACAATTTCCATAGCTGTTGCATTATATTGGAGGTGAATTGGGTGCCTCGATCTTATACTACTTCCTTAGGGAATCCTACCCGAGTGAACACCGCAACTAGCACATCAGCAACGCTTTCAGCAGAGATGCTGGTCAGCGCAACGGCCTCAGGGTAGTGGGTGGCAAAGTCCACAATGGTAAGGATATATCGCTTACCCGTGTGGCTGGGCTGGTCGAGGGGACCTATGATGTTAATGGCCACCCGATGGAAGTGTTCTCCGATCAAGTGCAGGGGCTGCAGAGGGGTTGGCGGATGATCCCCCCTTTTCCCGGCCCGCTGACAGGTGTCGCAGGTATGGCAAAACTGGCAGACATCCCGGGACAATTTGGGCGAGAAGAACGCTCGGGTTAGACACTTTTACATGCGCCGGATCCATGAGTGCCCTGCTAAGGGGATATCATGAGCCAGGGAGATGAGGGCATCCATATGCTGTAGGTGGATGACTAGCTGGGTGCGGGTGACTGTGTTAGGGCCTTGGCAGGTGGTCTGGGTGCTCCTGTATAGTAAACCTTTATCCAAAACAAACTGATCTCCCCCTTTCCCTATGGCCCTGGTGTGTGCCTGACGTTTGTACCCTGTTAGGTGGGATCATTTGTAGTGCAGACCTGAAAGCTGGGGGCAGCAGCCACGCTATACTGGGTTCAGTATCGGGCTCTACTGGGTTTGTGGGAGGTGACGTTGAGCTTACCCTCTGTTGGCGGGCCGCTGCTCAAGTGATGGCGTTGCAATCCTCCCAGGCTCCAGCTGGGGCATAGCGGCTTTCCAGAAGCCCCAAATTATTCCCAAGAAGGACGTTGTTGGGAAGTCCTGGCATGACCCCCTCAATTCTCTCTTGGGGTCCGGCCCCCCAATCCAGTTGGACTTTAGCCATGGGAAGTTTGTATACTCTGCCCCCAGCCACCCGGATCTCCACCATCTGCGGTACTCGAAGTTTGGGGGATACACAGCGAGGGCGCACCAAGGTGAGGATGGCCCCAGAGTCCCGCATCCCTTGGGTGGTGTGGCCGCTGAGACGCTCGGTCTGGATGTGCTGCTGATGGTTGTCGGCTGAACTTCCCTGGGCCAGTGTAACCTCTTGGAAATAACCCCATTCATATTGATCTCCCGCAGCCTCCACCATGTCCATGGGGTTTGGCCAGTCTAGGTCATGGTTGGTAGGGTCGGTGGACCAGGTTTCCTCATTTCCTTTGCAGTGGGCCTGATGTGGGGGGCCTCTGGCCGTCAGGGGGTTCTGGTTAAACCGAGGGGCAGGCTGGTACTTGGAGGTGGGGCCCCTGTTCCTGGGGCAATTGTATTGGTGGTGGCCAGGTTGGTGACAAGTGAAACACACCGAGGAGGGGTTGGAGTTGCAGGGGTTTTGGTAGGAGCCCTGGTGCGGCCGTGAACCCGAGTTGTAAGAACTGGGAGAAGGGTTAGCGGCCCAAGATCGCACTCCCCCTGGGATGGGTTGTGACTTGTTGCCCATGCTCCGGTTGTCCTGATATTGGTCAGCCAGCAAGGCAGCTTGGCTGAGGGTGCTTGGGTTTCGATTCTGTACCCAGTCCCACATCGGGTCAGGAATGTTCAGGAAAAAGTGCTCCAGCAGGAGCTGTTGGCAGCAGTCCTCAAAAGTGGTAGCTCCACATCCTTGCAACCAATTCCTAGAGGAGCGGTCCAGCATATGTCTCCACTCTGAAAAAGTGTCCGTACCCCTTTTCTTGTTATCCCAGAACTTCTTGCGATAAGTATCCGGGGTAATAGCATATCTAGCCAACAGTCTTTTCTTGACCTCCGGGTAATTGTCAATATCCTGGTCAGGTACAGTGCGGTAAGCCTCGCTGGCTCTCCCGGTTAGTTTTCCGGCGAGGATGGCCATCCAGTGCTGTTGGTCGACTTTTAGCAGTCCACGTAGTCTCTCAAAGTCATTCAAGAACCCATCGATGTCCCCTTTGGTGTCGTGGAACGTGGGAAAGGACTGATGGGTCAGGGGTAATCGGTGCTAGTTTTCTCAACAACCGCTGGAAGGGGAAGCCGCACACCCTGGTGTCGTATAGCTAGCGCATGTAAGTAGTCTTCCCGTGCCCGTTCCATTAGCTGGTCAATCAGTTTGATCGATGGGTTGGGGCCGTAAAGAGGTAGTCGACGAGCTACCATGGTTGCCACCAGGTTATCGTCCACGACATCCTGTCGAGTCGACCCCCATGATTCCATCGGCTGTCGGGTGTTGACCGGTCGAAGTAGAGCGGGACTAAAATCCTCTGGTAGTGGCGTGCGTCGAGCCAATTCTGCCTCGTCTTCGTCTGTCTCCTGGAGCAGTTGTATTAAATCCCTTCGCCTCAGACCTTCCACGTCTCGGCCTCTTTGTGCTCCCATCTCTTGTAGCGCCGCTAGCATCGCGTTGTTGTAATTCTGCGTCATGGTTCCCCCAGCCGGGTCCCCAGGTGGTGGTTTGGACCTCTGGTAAGAGAAGGTCCCAGCACTGTCAACCAGTGTAACGGAAGCAAAGATGCCGGGGTGTCCTGGGCCGTTGTTTCAGAAACTTTCTCTTGCAGGTCAGCTGGTAAACGTCAAATCTTGCGGTCAGTTGCAGAAGGGAGCGGGTCAAAGGTGTAGGTCGAGCGGTCGAACTTCCGGGCTCCGACTATGTGTCAAACGGCAGGCCGTTGGTCGAGCTGTACAGTTCTCCGGGTCGATCGGTCGCCAGATGCCGTGGACGTAGGGAGTGAGGCCCCTACTCCAGGTCGAAGGAAGAGTGCTGGTCGACAGTCGTCAGTCTGCTGGATCGGATGGTCATAAACAAGCAATGCTGGAAGTAGGAGGTAAATAGCTCTAAATGCGCATGATGGATGGGAGTCATAGCGGACTCTTTAGACCATCCGAGTACGAAGTAGACACAGAGACTGCTTACTCCAAACTGACACACTTTATTGAACAAACTCTTTGATATTTATACACTGCAAATCCCATCAAATGTATTGAAATAAAAGGGAACAAAGGTCAATAACATATGGGTAATCAAAGGGCCCGACAGGAGGGCGAATGACCCTTGCAGGTCTTGTGTTGGCTCACAGAGCTTGAGTGTCACAGTCAAGTGGAAGATAAACGTCCAGTGGCAATTTGGCTGTGGGGTATCTGGCCCATGGGTGGCAAAGAATCAGAGTTAGCCGTGGCTTCTATGCAGGTGACTAATGAGTATCTTGTTCATGTAATGAAGATAGGTTAGGCATATATCACAGTGCCTGTGATCCTCCTGTCACTCTCATTGCTGAGTTGGTTTGGCCCGCCCCCTGGTGACCTTTTTATACCTGACCATGACAACTGTCAGATGCCCATTTGTGGTGTTTCTGAGCCAGTTTTGCTGTTGCTGTGTTCCTGATCCGGTTCCTGTGTACCGATTTGGCCTGTCCTGACTACGCTCCAGTGTTCCTGATTGTGTTTGACCCGGCTTGTCTGCGAACCACCTCTGTTACCTTATCCGGCTTGGCTGACGTTCCTGATCGTGTTTGTACCGGCTTGTCTGAGAACCTCCTATGTGCTACGACCTAGCCTGGCTGACTTCCTGTTCCGTGATCGACTATGGCCTGTTCCAGCGACCTGCGTGTTCCTGTTGTCACTGCCGCAACATTCTTACTCCTGCTGTGCTGAGTGCCAGTATCAGTGTGACCATTACACTCCGGTGTTGCCTTAGTCCAGTGCAGAGTTCTGTGCTGATTTGCAGAGCTGTGCTCCCTTTACTGAGCCTCCGTACGCTTGCAGAGCTTATTCACCATACTGAGCCTTCGATTGTTAAATGTACCTTTTAACCCCTACAGTGCCGCCTCTCTCCAGCAGAGCCTCCATTCCCCGGCATAGAGCCTTTACGTTACTGTGCTACGTCAGCTGAGTTGGCCGCTAGTGTGGACGGCGACTCGTATGATACAACTGCAGATTAGTCACATAGTCGGTTACCGGCGGTCTCTATTGCGGCTATTGGTTCTGAGAGGAAGCAAGGGGTAGGCTCCAAGCTCTGGCAGGTTCTGAAGGTATACGCCCGTGGGGGCTATTGGCTCAATTTACGCTCACTGTTGGTCTCCGGTTATACTCCCGTGGGGGCTAAACGCTAGCTCTTGCATTTCAGGCTATTTTCCAATTACGCCCGTGGGGGCTACGTGCTCTTGCACCTGCAGTATCAGTTGTCTCATTAGGTATGCCTGTGGGGGCTATATTGGGTCACTGTTCTGCTTAGGCGTTTGCTGGTCACTGAACATCTATTACCTTACCATCTTATGAACTCTGTGCTGTTCACATCTACACAGTACCTCACTTCATCATTTTGGGCGTACCAAACCCCACAGCTGAGACAGACTGTTTGTTCAGTTTAACCCATTTGTGTCCATCTTGCTATTATCTGTATTGTTATATAGTGTGCTCCCTGTTTCTGTATTTGGGCCTTTGAGTACATTTGTATACACGGTGCAATTATTGCTGTCACCTATAGAGGGCGATTGTTTGCATTATTTCTTATTCAATAAACTGTGTTTTATTTTACCTACTGGTCTGAGTATCCTAAAAACCGTAACAGCATATCTCCCTTCCCTTCGGTCCGAGATCTTAGTTGATCAACATTTCGTTTCCACAACCCACCTTGAGCAGTTCAAATTTCATAAGACCGGAAGCCAAGCATGCTTTCCTTTCCCTGGAATCCATCTTTGGTGCCTTAAATAGCAACGGGCCCATACTATGTCACCTTCCCTGAAGGAACGGACTTTGCAGCAGCCCTTGTGACAGGACTGGTGCTGTTTCACTGTCAGGCAAACATCTGGACATAAAGCATACAGCTTCATGCAAAGAGGTCTGCCGAACAAGAGCAAGGATGGCTTGACACCAGTAGTGGCATGTGGCATTGTCCGATATGCCGTCAGAAACTCTAGCAATGCTGAAGAAAGGTCATCTGTCATGGCTGTTGAGGTTAAAGCAGCCTTTAACATCTGTACAAAAATCTCTGCTTGACCATTGGTCACAGGATGATACGGAGCTGTAATATGATGAATGACTGAGATGGAACAGGCATACTCTTGAAAATTGTAAGAGGTAAACTGTGCACTGTTATCTGTCACTATCTGACAAGGTAAGCCAAAAACTAAGAAAATTTGTTGTAGAATTCAGATAGTGGCTTCCGTAGTCGTAGACTGGCCAAACTTCCGGCCATTTTGAATCAGCATCTACCAGCACAAAATATATCTGGCCACAAACTGGCCCAGTGAAGTTCAGGTGTAACCTCTCTAATGGAGTCATTGGCCATTCCCAAGATTGTATTGGAGGCCGTGGCAAAGCCCTCATAGCTTGTGCACAGCCTTTTCAAGCCTGCACCCAAGAGAAGGCCGCCAGATGGTCACTCTCTGTCTTTGTTCAATCCGGACAATGCCCTGATGACCTTGGTGTACAATTCACTGTGTGGCTAGCCTTTGCAAAAGTGGTATGACCATTTGAGTGCCCACAATATACACCCATCCTGGGTGGTTAGTTCCCGTCAGCGATGCCAATAAGGTTGCTCTGTCAGTAAAATGCAGTAGGCCAACTCAGCTGCACATATCAATAGATCTGAGGTAACATGGGATCACTGTGTGTGGCTTGTGCAATATCCTGGGAAGCATGGGTCATTGTGAAACACTCATGATGCAGGTCCGAAGGCAGGGCACTTGAAGGAGAATGTTTGTGTGAGGGGCAATCTGGAAAATGCATCTGTGTTTGCACACACTTCCCCTACTCCGCCACTAGTTCTCATCTTCCCTAATCTTCCTATATATCTACTTCTCACATCTGTGTATCTTTCTTTTTCCACTATTGCCCCAGCTCTCCACTTCTCCATCTGCTCATTTTTCCTCTTCTCCTATTTTCCCAGCACTATACTTCCCTCTACATGGACATCTTTACTCTTCTATACCATCCCACAGCTCTCCTTTTCATTATCCCCTCACCTCTCCTTTTCCCTATACCCAGCTCTCATTTTCCCCTAGTCTACCTGCACTTCTCCACTTCCCCCTTCTTTCCAGCTCTCCTCGTTCTCTATATCCATCCCAGGTCTACTCTTCACATTGCATTTCCATTCTTAAACCCATAAGTTCCATCTGCTTTGTTCCATATTTCACATATCCTTTTCCTTCATCTCCCCAGCTCAACCTTTTCTCATATTTCTTGACTCGTGTTCCCCACTCTCCCACATCTACTCCTCTTCGTATCTTCAGAGCCCTCATTTCACCTTTTCTGCAGATTTACTTTTCCTGTATATATATTAGCAACTCTCATTTTCTCCCACTCTCACAGATCTATCCTCCTTCTATTTTAGCAAATCTAATTTCCCTCATTCCCCATCTTTACTAGTCCAGTATATCTTAGATCTCATTTCCCCCCATTCTCCCATTTCACCTCCATTTCTCAGCCCTCGTCTAGCTATATCCCTAAACTCTCCTCTTCCTTATCCCCCATCTTTCACTTCCATTTTCTCCAGCCTTCCTCTTCCTGCATTCCTCCAATTTCCCACTTTCTAGTTACTCAGTTCTCCTCCTCCTCCCATGTCCCCCAATTCTCCTCTTCCCCATCACCTCAGCTCTAATGTTCTCCTTTCTTATAGCTCTACTCTTCCCCTAATTCCTCCTCCCAACTCTACCAGCTCCCCAAATCCTGTTTCCCTCACTGAGCTCCCTCTTCATTTCAAATCCCTCAGTGTTTCCTTTTCTTCCCTCTTGGTTTTATTCTGTCATGTATTTCCCGCCGTCTCTTTATCTTATTCCTCTTTCTTTTACCCACCTTTCCTTTGTCTCTAGAGCTTATCGCTCTAACTCTCCTCATTTTAAGTTTCCCCCTTTTGCTTGTACTCCATTCTTCTCCCAGCTTTACTTCGTCTTTATTTACTTCAGTCTTTCATGTTACCCCCTATTTAACATTTCTTTTTACCCCCACCTCTATCACTTCTTTTAATTTCTACTACTCACCCTCCTCCTTTCTATTACCCCTACCACCATGCTTTTTCTCATGCTCCTCTCCCGCTTCTCTAACTCTCTTTTCTACTGACCTCTATAGCTGTGTCTACAGTTCATTAGCATCAGTCCTACATGAGAATGAACCATTACATATGGATGCTCTGGAATATGCAGTCAAACTCCTCCTACTGTGGGGTCATTGGAACTCAACAAACTTATGGAATTTACATTTAGCTTCTCTATTTATACATGTGAGGCTGTATGCAGAAAGGAAAAGATGGGCCATTCTGGAGCAAACACCTTCACCACGGAAGAGAAAATCCACAAATTCCCACTCAATCAAATGGGAATTTTTTTCTCCACTGTGTTGCAGTTAGTTTGCTCCAGAAATTCTCCTGTATAGCTTCCTGAATATGGACCACGGTGCTCCTCCCTTTGTCACTCTTCTTTCCAATATCTCAATATCCATCTGTTGCACTCTGTGTTCATACCTCTAGTGACTCTCACTGTAATGTCTTTGTGTTAAATATGGGTCTCTAAAGTGATATCCTGTGCCTCTCACTGTAATGTCTCTGTATTAAATAGAGATCTCTAACAAGATATCCTGTGTCTCACACTGTAATGTCTCTGTATTAAATAGGGGCCCCTAATGAAATATCCTGTGCCTCTCACTGTAATGTCTCTTTGTATTAAATAGGAGTCTCTAATGCAATATCCTGTGCCTCTCACTGTAACGTCTCTTTGTATTAAATATGGGTCTTTAAAGTGATACCCTGTGCATCTCACTGTAATGTCTCTTTGAATTAAATAGTGGTCTCTAATGAGATATCCTGTGTATCTCACTGGAATGTATCTATGTATTAAATAGGGGTCTCTAAAGTGATATCCTGTGCATCTCACTGTAATGTCTCTTTGAATTAAATAGTGGTCTCTAATGAGATATCCTGTGTATCTCACTGGAATGTATCTATGTATTATATAGGGGTCTCTAAAGTGATATCCTGTGCATCTCACTGGAATGTCTCTTTGTATTAAATAGGGGTCTCTAAAGTGATATCCTGTGCATCTCACTGGAATGTCTCTTTGTATTAAATAGGGGTCTCTAAAGTGATACCCTGTGCATCTCACTGGAGTGTCTCTTTGTATTAAATAGGGGTCTCTAAAGTAATATCCTGAACCTTTCACTTATCCCCTCCCAGGCAAGGAGAGCTCTCTGCTGAGCGGCTTTTGCAGGGAGGGGCAGTGAGTCAAAGAGACGATCTGGATATCTCCATACAGAGGCGAGACGGCAGCACATGTAGAAAGGGACTGCACCTGCAAGAGACCCCAGACAAGCTGCCTGCAGTGCACTGTCACAGCTGTGCATGTTTGGGTACCGTTACAGAAATAGCAGAGGAATCTACAAGGCAGGACTGAGGTGCAGTGACAGAGTTGTGTGTGTTTGTCATTACTAAACTGTGGAGTCTGTGTAGTGACAAAGCAGCATGTATATGTTGTGTTAGTACAGGAATAGCAGAGATGACTTTGTACAGTGACAGTTTTATATGAGGGGTCAGCATGGGAATAGCAGAGATGGCAGAACTGTGTGTGTGAATGTGTGGATATGGGGGGTCAGTACAGAAATGACAGTGTTGGCAGAGCTGCATATGACAGGTGTGTGTGTCTGTTTGTGTGTGGGAGGGTTCATGAATAATAGAGGGGGCTTCTTAGTGGTGTGGATTTTAAAAAATGATAGATACAACTGTATGTGTGGCTGTATGTGTAGTGACAATTCTGGATGTGGTGAAGTCAGGATTAAAAAAGTAAACTTGTGTGCTTGTGTGTGTATCTCTGTCCATGTGAGCATATCTCTGTCCATATTAGTGTTTATCACTGTCTATGTGTGTGTCTTTTGGTCCTCATGAGTGTGTATGTCTGCCTTTGTTTTGTATGTTGTCTTTTGTGTTTTTGTGTCTGAGTGGCTATGTGCATGTGTTTCAGTTTGACCTGTATGTGTATTTATTTTTGTGGTGTGTGCATGTGTGTGTACACCTGGGTGTGTGTATGTCTGTTTCTGTCCAGGACTACGTGTTTGTGAGTGTGTGTACCGGTGTGTGTCTATGTATATCTGTTTCTGTATATGTGTGTGTGTGTGTGTGTGTGTGTATATGTGTGTGTGTGTTTAATGTTGAAGATAATTTTGTGTTTATGAAGTGTGTAATATTGCATACCTAGAGGTGTTGTGTACGGATGGTGGAAGTACACTATGTTTGTGTAGTATAGTAGAGAGGGCTGTAGGCCAGGTTAGATGTGCAGGGACTGCTGTGGCTTTAGAATAAGTATAGGACTAATGGGCTGCAGGGCAACATGTAGTCGTAGTGTTGGGATGAAAAAGGACAGCTGTATGTGTGGGATCTAGTTAGGGATACTATACAGAGAGTGAATGTACAGTAATAGCAGAACGTGCTGCAAAGAAAGTTTTTGTAATACATTGTATCAGTGTAAAATCTATTACTCTCCTGCACCTGCGTGTTTCATTTTCTTTATATAACTGTGAATTGTGAAATTTGTTTTTCTGTCCTCTATCCTTGGAACATGTGACAACATTTCACATATCGATGACAACATTTTGTGATGTCACGGGGGGGGGTCATAACCACATTAACCTTTTAGCTTCCAAAGATTTGTAATCTGCCTCCATTAGCACCTCCCATCCAAGCGTGCTATCCATTAACCTTTTGTGTGCCAGTGGGGTGGTCAGTGCATTAGTAGGGCATTGGACACTCCTTTAGAACTCAAAGGGGGTAACTGCTTCTGCAGGGCATCACTCATTAACCCCTTCTCTGTAAGAGATGGGCAGTGTATTCCTCAATACCACAGTGCATTCCTCTGTTCCTCATACCAACGAACTGCAGAGCATCACTCTATGGACCTCTCCCTTCACATGTCAAAGATGGGTTGGGTTGATGGTTGCCATGGTGATGTGCTCTGCTGGGTGGGGTCCAGCCACATGTGTACAGTGATAAGGGACAGAGAGGCGGTAAGAGCACGTGTCACCCATTAACCCCCAGAGACATGTAAAGGTCATATATACTACTCATACAATTAGACAATAGACTCTGCTCAGTGTATGTGTATATATATATATATATATATATATATATATATATATATATATATATATATATATAAAATGTGTTTTACTGAAAATGTCATGGCACTCAAAGGGTTATTTTTGAAGTAGATGCTAGAAGAGAATTGACTGGATAAGTCAAAGGGTTAAGTAGCTATAAAGATGAAAACAAAAGTAGATTAATTCCAGAGAAGCAATATGTACTATAGGGAGACATTGGCTGAGAAGGGTTTGAATGGGTCGTTTAACCCCATGGAATGCTTGATTCCTCTCTATCACTCAAAGCATTAAAAGTCCCTTTTAAAGTAATGGGAATTTTTATTTGCTTACAAATGTATAAAGTTAAAGGAACAGTAACGCCTTAAAAATGATCTGGTGTTATATCCACTAAAATACTCTATACTTCATACATAATCTGTAGAAATTCTCAATTTATTTTCTGAGGATTAAAAATTAGTCTTACATACATAGGGGCTAGGCAGGCTGGCCTGAGGAACATATTATGAATTTGCCTCCCCGGAAAAATGACTGTGGACGCCTCTGCTTGCGTACTCTCTATGGAGGCAGCCATTGCTGCCTTTTCTAGGGCTCCCACTACAATATCTATCTTAATAGGGTGTCTGAGAAGTGATTGTTGTGTGTTGTCTTTAAGGTCCACGCTGTCCGGGGGTGGGGCCCTCTGGAGGACCAGGGCACAGCCATAATATGCCCCCAAGGCCAGCCTGCCCAATGTTTATGTTTTTACATGGGGAGGGGGCAGACATGTGGGGTCAAGTGCCCCCTCTTGCCACCCAATGCGGACGCCAATGGAAATAGGAGATTGTGCATTTTACAGTCTGTATGGGGTGGGAGGGGAGAGAACAGTTTTAACCCTTTGAGTGCCAGAGGGGTACTGAACTCATTGCTTTGCAATGCTTTCCATACCCCCTGGCACTCACAGGGTTAACTTTTTGAGAATCAGCTGTGTACAGTGCATTGCAAAGAAATGTCTTGCATTCCATTCTGGTCCTCGAGAGGTAAAAGGTGAACTGTGTTCTATGAATAAGTGGCTAATTTTTTATTTAGTAGAAGGACTTAACTACCTAGGTAGGTATCCTTTATACAGAATATATATATATATATATATATATATATATATATATATATATATATATATATATATAGTCAGGAAGCACTCTCAATTCAAGGGTTAAATGCCTGGGTGCAGTCAGTGTTGCTAGTTGTATATAGATTAATAATTAAAAGCAGAACACACAGGACTTATGGAAAAATTCAATACTTTATTGTCAATTTTCCAGCCACTTAAAATGGCCTGTCTCCAGAAGACAAAGGCCATTTTAAGTGGCCAAAACGTTGACAATAAAGTACTGAATTTCTTCATAAGTCCTGTGTGTTCTGCTTTGAATTATTAATCTATATACAACTAGCAACACTGACTGCACCCAGGCATTTAACCCTTGAATTGAGAGTGCTTCCTGACTATTTTGCTATATATATATATATATATATATATATATATATATATATATATATATATACATATATATATATATATATATATATGTGTGTGTGTTTGTGTTTTACATGTGATCTCTTTTGTAGTCTACTGCTGATTGTTTCAGTTTACAATCTCATAAAGATTAGTTATCTGTAGTTAAACTGTAGTATTGAGGCTGATTGTTATGAGGAGGTGTGACCTAGAGACAGACATCAACAGAAATCCTTATATACAGGAAAATGCTATATCCTATATAATAATTCACTAAGGATGTTTGTCAGAAGCCGTCATGCGCAGTAGAGACGGCTGCGTGCTCTGCAGTCATGCGCAGTAGAGACTGCTCGCGCCGCGGCTGATACGGAGTGGGGCATTCTGAATTCAGACCAGAGCGGTCCCAGGAAGGTGTGCGGAGAGAACTCCGGTCTGAATTAGGATCTCCTCGCTCCCTATCAGTCACGGCGTGGGCAGTCTCTACTGCGCATGACTGCAGCGGTGGCACTGTGGCTTTTCAACTAGTATATATAAATGGATACACCTGACTGCTGTTTAAATGACACCTTCCATGTAATTTAACCTCTTGATCAGGCCTCTGGTCTGCTGTTATCCCTAAATTAAATTTTCCAATTAAACATACACTATCATTCTTGTTTGGGCCAAAATTCCATTCCAGATGGAAATATTTGCTGAGTGGCTGTGTTCAGCAGGTTAATTCTGCCATTACATTGTAACCAAGGGTCAGACATGGATTGCCAAATTGCCTTTTTTCCCCTTTGAATCCATTTGTTTTTCTGAAAAATGCTCTGAAACGACCCCAAAGAGAGATTTCAGGCACTTTCGTAGGGGAAATTGGGGCGGACAATCGCCACCCCCGTCCCTCGTCCTCATCCTGATTCTCCGTGTGCTAGAGCAGTCTCCTTACATCCCCACCAACCTTGATTAACATCCCCATTGCCACATCACAGTAGTCTCACTGCTCTGGCAATGGAGGTAACAACCACCATTTTTTTAGAAAGTTCCCTCCAACACACACCAACCCCAAGCACCCCACTCCCACAAATAGTTACCCCCACCCTCCACCCCATTGCCGGATCACAGCAATCTTGTTGCTTCAGCAGTGAAGGGGTTAAAAAAACAACACCCGCCAAACCCCCCATCCAAAAACTAAGACTAACTCCTTGGTTACCATGGTGGCTACTAATAGTTGCACTGGCAATGGAGAGAGTAAAAAAAATATGCAATCCAATCAACCATATTACTTTTTTTTGCAAGAATATGAAAAAAAATAAAAAAATTGGGCCCCTATGTTTATATTTTTGAAAACATGGAAGTGGGCCTCGGAAACCTTCCACCACCACCACAGTGTGTATATGTTCAAAACATATATTCACCTTCATATCTGAGGTCTAGCAGTGTCTGTAGCTTCATGTCTGTCCACATCAAGAATCCAGAGAAATAAATTAAATAAATAACAAGGCCCAAAAAACCCTCTGCCACACTCTCCACCACTTAACAATCCTATATAATAATTTGCTAAATCGTGTGTAACGCCCGACATGTGCAGTAGACACTGCTGCGCGTGCTGCAGTCATGCGCAGTAGAGACTGCCCGTGCCGCGGCTGATACAGAGCTGGGCGCAAGCAGTCTCCACTGTGCGTTGACTGCCCTGTGACCGGGTGGCAGTGGCACTGTGGCCCGTGTAACGGGCTGTTCAACTAGTATATAATAAAGTGGAACATTCAGTCACACACAACTTCATAGGCCACAGATTATACTTCCATTGGGTAGGAGGTGGGGTTACACAGGAGACACTTGCCTCACTCCTCCAGCTAATCACAGATGAAGGGGAATGGGTCATGAGTGCACAATACGAGACCCTTTCCTCTTTTTTCCTGATTGGCTTGAGGCAGGGCTTGTATACTGTATCGAGTGTGCATGACCCCCCTCACCCACCCTGAATAACCCCACTGTCCAGCTCACTGGAGCATGGAAAAATTAAACAAGGATTTTCATATGAAAAAACAATTTCTGTTTTTTCCCCACTGTGGTCTAGGCAATGGCCAAAGTGGTGGTGGTGGGGTCACATATACATTTTTAGCAGTGGCAAGTGTGGTAGCTCATTTTATGGCTTTTATTATTCGTTTATTGAAGTTCTTGATGTGGAGGACTATGGAACTGAAGACACCGCTTGACCTCTGACATCAAGGGGAGTATATAGTTTTAACATACAAACACTGCTGGACCTCTGACATCAAGGTGAATATATAGTTTTAACATACAAACACCATGGGGGTGGTGGTAGAGTCCTTGGGAGAGGGCAGAGTAAGAAATCCTGTCCCCTTTTTTTCTGATTAACATGGGGACTCTAGACTTCATTTAAATCTTTTTTTTTTTTTTTTTTCTCAACTTGACCAGTGTATGAATCAACATAGTTCCGTTTATTAATTTACTTGTTGGCTTTTGTTTTCATCATTAATTTTTTAATGCATTAATACTGTACTCCATATTTAGAAGACACCTCACCAAGGATTTATATGGAGATAGAATTATATTTGCATTGCGTGCATCTATACCCGTTTTTAATGCAGGAAAGTACCCTATTAGCTCTGCACACTGCAGTGGTCTATTGTCTATCAGTGCTCCGAAACTTTCTCCAATGAGGATTTCCCATTTAGAGTATATGTATCATTTTTGTTTCTACAGCCCAAATGCATAACCTTACATTTACCTACATTAAATGTCATCTGCCACTTTTTCACCCATTTACTCAATTTATCTAAATCTTTCTGCAGAGGAAAAAAAAACTTCTTTTCACAGCTAAGTGTCATCAGCACAGAGACATTACTTTCAATAGCCACTTCCAGATCGTTAATAAATTAAAAAGAATTGGGCCCAGGACTGAACCCTGTAAGGTTCCATTTACAACTCTCTGTCATCTATCATTTGACTAGTTCTCTACCCATGCACAGATAACCTAAGCCTTTTAATTTATGCAGTAACCTGTTGTGATCCATCAACAGCAATTCCCCTGTCCAAGTTACTACTTACCTTTTCAAAAAATGCAAGTAAATTAGTTTTACATGCTCTATTCTTCATAAAACAATGCTGGTTCCTACTAATATTACTGCTGGTCATACGGTGACCACATTTCCATTCTGCCATTCAGATACATTGCAGAGACAAGAGCAGCATAGTAGCTAAACTTGGCTCCAGTGCAGTGATGTGGAAGGGGTCAATATACATAATTGGACATCAGTTTGCTAACTTTCTCCAGCACACTAGAGAGTTCTAAACACTGGAGACAGAGCTGCTTATTGACTGCTGTGACAGAAAGCCATGCCTGTGTTGGACTACAAGAAAATATATATCATGCCCAAAGCTTTGAACTATCACTACACTACAACAAAATTGCACTGCAGCTCCTGTTTGAGGACCGTATCAAGGCTCAACTCTCTCTTTACTGTTTATAGCTCTGTTTAGAAGACGTTTTGTAGCCCAGCAAAGACATCACTTTCTGTTACAGTAGACAATGGGCAGTTGTGCTTCTAGTGTTTAGGACTCTGTGCTCTGGAGTCTTCATTCTGGGACTTTGTATTGTCCCAGAAGTGGGCTGCCCGGGACATGGGACACACATTAAAAATCCAGGACTGTCCTGGCCAATCCAGGACACATGGTCACGCTAGTTGGTCTTCACATAGTTCTGAATACCACCAGTTAGTAACCCTTCTAATATCTTACCCACTATGGAGGTCAAGCTCACAAGTTTATAGTTCCTGGTTTGGCTCTTGTCACTTTTTTTAACAATGCTACTACTTCAGCTTTTGTCCAATCATAAGGCACTATGCCTGATGAAAGGGAATCAATAAATATTTAAGTGTAATGGTTTTGCTATTATTGAACTAAGTTCCTTAAGTAATCTTGGGTGCATACCATCAGATTCAAATGCTTTAGTCACAACTCGTTTTAAAGCCCGTGTACATAGGCCAACACTGGCAGTGATGCAGTCATGCGCAGTAGTGACTGCACGCTTAACGGCTGATACGGAGCGGGGCTCTCCGAATTCAGACCGGAGTCCTCTCTGAGAACCTGCCTGGGATCAAGCAGTCCCAGGAAGGTGCAGAGACAGGACTCCGGTCTGAATTCGGAGCGCCCTGCTCCATATCAGCCGCGGTGTGGGCAGTCTGAACTGCGCATGACTGCAGTGCGCACAGCCGTCTCTACTGCACATGACGGTTTCTGACAAACATGCTTAGCGAATTATAATATAGGATAACTGTTTCCAATCTCTTTAGGACTTTGTCCTTAGTAAGCCATGAACATGATGAAGGGAATTCTGTTGTTTTCTCTGTTTGCCCATAGTCTGCCATTGTTGTTTCCTTCCTTCCTTGTATATATAGAAGAAAATAATGTGTTTAAGGTATCAGCCATAGCCTTATCCTCACTAATCAGTTCTCTAGTCTCAACCTTAAGACGAACAATATCAGCCTTAATCTTTTTGTTATTTATATACTTGTAGAATTCTTTAGGATTTTTCTTGCACTTTTGCAATACTTCTTCCATTTTCAATTTTAGTTAACCTAATTGCTTGTTTGCAAATGTTATTACATTCGTTATATTTTTAAATGATGCAGCTGACCCTTCTGACATAGACACTTTAAAAGCCTGCTTCTTATTTCTCATTTCCCTGCAAACTTCCTTATTAAGCCACATTGGTCTTAATTTGCTTGTGCTTATTTCCCAGTAATATATATTGCCGCGTATTTTTACCTAAGAGCATTTTAAACAAATTCCATGATTCTTGTACATTTTCATCTTTCAAGATTACATTCCACTGAATATCCTTTAATACTGCGTTTTGCTTTGTAAAATTAGCCTCATTAAAACTGGATGTTTTGGTTAAACCCTTGCTATTGGGTTTTTTATTACATATTTCTAAGGATACCATATTGGGACATGAAACTGTCAATAATCATACTTAAAAAAGTATTACCCTTTTATATTTGGAACACTCCCCATCACGATCTGCTCAGGATATTATCATTACCCCCCAAATATTTATTATCCCTTTGCGTGCCAGAGGGAGTCCAGCACATTGCTTTGCATTTTGGCCTTAGAGTTAATGAATTATTCATTTTGAAGTTTTACTCCTCCATTGCCAGGCCAGCTGGAACTCATTGATTGCAGTGTGCTCCCAGCCAATCTGGCAATGGAGGAGGTAATGGTGGTGGTGGTGTGTGTGTGTGTGTGTGTGTGGGGGGGGGATAATGTGCATTTATTTTTGCGTTTCAAACTGCCTGGCATCGGCGGGGGTTCAGGGGGAGTTGTGTAAGTGTGAGCAGAGTGGTTGGCAGGTTGGGTGCAAATGAGTACACTGGGAAATGGAATGTAGCGTTTGAGACCTTTGGAGGTCAATTAGGCCTTTTCCCAGTGGCTGCTGGGCCTGGAAAGGCCTGTCCGGCCAGGAAAGGGAGCCTTGCAGAGGTTATTCTACTACAATCTGAGAGCACAATGACTGTTTGCAATGTTTTTTGAGCAGTTTTGGTATGTATACTGGATTGCAAAATTCTGTGTACATGCGAATATAATAGTAGATATAGGTAATATGCTGGAAAAAAAAAACTCTGATCCTTCTCTTCTGCTGGCTGAATTCCATATGAATGGAGTGGAATCTCATACCAGAGAATATTACACATGGGGCCATATGCACAAAAGGAAAAGGAGAAATTCTGTGGCAAACCATCTACCCTCCAAATCCTTCAGAAAACTTCCCTTTGGTTTAAATGTTGTCTAATAAGCCCTTGATTAATATAAACATGTCCATCACACTGCAAGCAAATAGAGACCTTTCTAGCATTCAGAGGATTAAAAGCCCCTTTTAAAGTGATAGTAATGTTTCACAAAAACAGCAGCTCTAATTAATATCTTCATAGTATTAGGGCCATAGAGAGTGTTATTTCAGTACTGTCAGAGTTGTAGTTCAAGAGTAATTGAATGATAAAGTATCCCCCTCCCGCCCCTTTTACCTAGTGTAACACTGCTCACCTCAGATGTGGAATCTGGTCCTGGGACCAGACAGCTCACAGCAAGGGACAATCTTCTTATTGTGATCATAAGGAGAGCCCTTCCTCCAACAGAGTTTTCAGGTTTTTCCTTATGCTCACTGAAGATTGTACCTCTCTGTGATCCATCCGGACAGTCTTGCTGCTCTGAGGTGAGCAGTGTTACATCAGTAAAAGGGACGGGAGGGGGATACTATCTAATTCAATTACTGTTGAACTACAACTCTGACAGAATTGAAATAACACTCTCCATGGCCCAAATACTGTGAAGATTAATTGGAGCTGCTTTTATTGTAAAACATTACTATCCCTTTAAAAGCAATGGGATTTTTAGAATGTTTTATTTCTCCCTGTGGTACAGTTGGTTTGCTCCATGTATGGCCCCATGTGACAGATACAACTATATTCTCTTTGCAGTAAGATCAAAGTGGGCCTTGTGCGTAAAAGCAAACTGGAGCACATCTGGGGCAAACCATTTGCACCATGGGGGGGGGACATTTCCAATGGTTTAAATGGGGCGTTTAAAGAAGTAACACTTCATAATAATAACCTTTCTATAGCATCTTCAGTCAGTCCTGAATATTAGCTCTATGGAGGCGGACATGACAGTTGCTGAAACAAGCCTACTAAACCCTTTTAGGACCAGAGTGGTGCATAAGTCATTGCAAAGCAATGCATTACACACCCCTCTGTTCCTTAGAGGGTTAAGACTATCATGTGCATTGGGTGGAGTTTGTGTCCCGGGGTCTTGTTAGTAACTGTTATGTCTGATTCCATGAACGTGACATCCAGGCCTGACTGAAAAAAGGCAAAAATCACAGGGCCATTAGGATTTTTTGTCAATAATAAGTTAAGATGGGGGTTATTTTTAGGAGGTGTTACTTCTCCTTTAAAAGTAGGCTGACCAGACCTCCTCTTTAACCGGGGACACATAGGAAATAGGCATATTTCAGGACTGCACTGGAATCAAAGCAGGCCTGCATTTTGTATCTTTCATATGTGTCCCCGGTTAAAGGGGAGGTCTGGTCACCATATTTAAAAACCCCTTTACTGTTTTCCTTTAACCCCTTGAATGCTAGAGAGGTCTTGAACGCATTGCTTCGCAATGTGTTGAAGACCTATCTAGCATTCAAGGGGTTAAAAGGCCCATTTAAGCCCAAATTGCTCGTTTTTACTTTGTGCATATGGTCTTTTAATATGAGAATAGTGTCTAACGTGTTGCTTCCCAGTAATTTGGACATCCTACTCACACTTGGAGGGTTAACACTTTAATATCCCCCTCTGTCATCCATTACCTTATTTGCTGATTGTCTTTTGCACTGCTGTGCACTGTTTAATAGAGTTCCCTCATCACACTATACCTCTGTTTACCTCTCACTTCTTTCCCTGCCTCTCCGCTTCTGCCCATCTCCTGTACAGTGTCTCCTACTCTCTCTCATTCTCCCTCCCTCCCACAGTGTCCCGTCCAGGGGTCCAGGAAGCTGAGTCTGTGTCCTACAACATCTGTGCTCTGGGACAGGAACAAGTGCTGACCTGGGAAGTGAGTGAGCGGTAGTGGGGGAGGGGAGGGAATACAAAATGGAAATAAGATCAGACAGACATACAGGTGCTGCGTCCTATTCACATTCCCTGTCTCTCTTCTATCCAACTTATTCTTATCCACCATTTCTGTCTATTGCCTAGTTATCTCATATGTCTCTATTGTATTTTAAGTTTCTTTGTTTATTGCTCCTTCTATCTCTGTCTCTATCTCTGGGAAATCTCAGGGTTTCAACCCAAATCTCAGGGAGAGGAGGGGACAGTTACCCACTATGTGATCAGCACAAGTAACTGCTTCTTAAGTATCTAAACTATCAGACAGGCAGATGGAGAAGTCCTGCTTTCCTTCTACATGTCCGAGTAGTGAGATGTAACATGTTAAAGGTCCCTTACTGACTAATATACATTGTGGGGAACTGTAAGGGTTAGTATTGCAAAGGGTCAGGGTCAGCCCATTTTGAAAGTTCCCAGATATATGAGCTTCTGTGTGTGTGTGTATATATATATATATATATATATATATATATATATACAGTTCAAAGGGTGTAGAAACAGCACACACAGGATCTTGTTATAGTTGCAAATGATGATAATGTTTATTGGTGCTGTTTCTACACCCACTGAACTGTATATATCTTTTTACATTTTGAAGCTAGATCCCAGGCATTTTTTTTTTATTATTTATTTTAAAGTATTTTATCAGGAAGAATACATTGAGATTGTTTCTCATTTTCATATATATAACAAAGGGTAAAAAGAAACAATTCTGGCTCAATCCAAATTCACCTTCAGAGGTAAATTAAACATTCTGAACCCCCCCCCATGATTTAGATAGGCCTTTTAAACCTTTGAGTGCCAGGGGGTACGAACGCATTGCAATATGTTCCATACCCCTCTGGCACTCAAAGGGTTAACTCCGTAGATGTTATAGAGGTCTCGAACACAGCTGGATTGCTTCAAATTTGCACCTATTTTTTGTTTATGCATATCACACACTCACAAAGATAGATAGATAGATAGATAGATAGATAGATAGATAGATAGATAGATAGATAAGGAAATAACTTTACTGTGACTATTGTAAGAGCTGGGAAATGGCTAAAGAGGTTGGGATACACCCCATGGGTTGAGGGAACAATGAGTGTCTTGTGATTAGTCAACTTTCATCCAATAAAACACCTGTTTGCTCTCTCAGCAGAGTGAGAGCAGTACCTGGAGGATCACGTGATGCAGAGCGACATACAGACTGGTGAGACTCACAGAGCTGAGACTCCAACCCAGGGGCTTCTTCTAAAGGACCTCACATTCCCAGATAACTCACTTGATGCTTTAGATGTTTCTAGTGTATTGCTTCCAAGCATCCTAACAAGCAACACAGTGCCAATTTAATTGGTCTGCAGGCATTATCATCCAACCTCTATCAAAGAAGGGTAAACTAGGAGGCATGTACCCTATTTTGGTAGGCAGAGTACACTTAGGGTAAACCCACAACAGTAGGATCATCTGCGGTAGAGCATTGCTCATACAGACAGAATCTGTAACATCTTATACATATATAGGGTATTCCTCCTGATGAGAAATTCTTTATTCAAAACATAGAAACATAGCCCATCCAGTCTCCCATTCCCTATCTAATAAAATACACAATCTTACATACTTATGACTTATGTCTATTCCAGGCATTTTGGAATTCCCTAACAGTATTTGTCCCTAAAACCTCTTATGGGAGGCTGTTCATGAATCTATCATGATACTAAGTACACACATTACGTCTGCATCCTACCCCCCCCCCCCAACTTTAGATCATGACCTCTTGTTCTGGTGTTCCTACAGTCAATCATTAGAAAGTCACTCATGAAACAGAACCACCTAGTGGTTACTTTCATAGATTTTTTTTAATTAAAGGGAACTATCGTGTGGATAGTGCTCTTTAAGCAGATCTGGTACCCTGGGAGACCTACTGATAAAGTCAGGGCTGCACTATAAGCACTGGGAGGCCAATGGAGAAGCAGAAAAGGGGATTTGAAAAGAGCCCTGCGCAGCTCCTTTGGTTGTCGATTAGAGACTGAAGTCTCATAGTTCAGTCCCACTGACCCTTTAAACTCTCTGAGTCTGGTTTGAAAGACCAATATAGGGAATCGATAGAGATTTTTCGCAATGCATTGAGTTTGTTGCTGAGAGCCACCTATTACAGAATGCTGTCCAGCTGGTACCAGTAGTGGGGATCAGTTTTCTGACAGAAAAGAAAGACAGCCAAGTATGTTATATTATAACTTTTGAATGAATTATCTTCCATCAGTGGGATCACCTTGTTTTACTCAACAGATAAACCACACAACATAAAAATATATTCATAGTAAAATATTACTTTACCTTTAAATCCCATTGCAACTCTAACAAGCAAACATATTAACTCCTTAGATGCTAGAGGGATCTCCAATGCATTGTTTTTCAGTGCATTGGAGACCTCTCTAGCATCCGTGGGATTAATGTATCGTTTATATCAAATCATTTTGAAACGGAGTTGCTACTAATAATCATTTTATCAAAACGTATCTGGTAACAGTATCTGATGAGGTTTTTCTTAGCGGGAGATAAAGTGAACCACTTATTACAAGATATCACTAGTAATCACAGAACCAGCCGTGGACTTCTTAACCCTTTGATTGCCAGAGGGGTATCCCTCTGGCTTTCAAAGGGTTAAGCAAACTCTGGGCTTCCATGCAACTCAGTTTGTGAAACTTGGCACAGTTAGTTAGCGTATGTGTATGTTCTACCCCTTAGACTAACACTGCATATGCCAGCCAGGACGAAGCGATGTGTTTCCGATGTAAATCATTCCACTCACTTCCATTAGTTACATTTATTCTGTGAAACCCTGTGTACTTCTTCAGGGGTCCTGGGGTTCTGTGGAACTCAATTTGTGAAACAATGATTCAGGCAATCTGTATAGGTGTGTACTAGTTTTAAAGCCCCTGTACACAGGCCAACACTGGCGGTGCTGCAGTCATGCGCAGTACTGAGTGCCCGAATGCGCCGCAGCTGATACGGAGCGGTGCACGAATTCAGACCATGGTCCTTTCTGTGCACCTTCCTGGGACCGTGCAGCATGGGCAGTCTGTACTGCTCATGCCTGCAGCGCGTGCAGCCATCTCTACTGCGCATGATGGCTTCTGACAAACATCCTAGCGAATTATAATATAGGATTTGTCCCATAGACTAGCATGGCATATGCCAGCCAGGACCGTTTGATGGGTCTCTAGTATAAGTGAGTGATGTATCCTTATTAATAAATCTGTACATTGGAAATAAGTACATTTGGTTGTATTCACTATTCACCCTTTAGTAAATGGCCTTCTGACTCCATTCTCTAACTCTGTCTCTTTCCTCTAGATCCCCGGGACACACACAGGACATTGACACACAACGGCTGAATGGAAAACATTCCCAAGGTAACTCCCAAGGATACAGCGTACCGAACAGCAGGTGTCAGGGACAAATGACACATTGGAACAAGAACAGTCAACCCTAAATTAAAAACAATCCATCCTAAAGAGCATGCAGCCCTCTATCTAGAGACCAAATGCTAAATACTTACTAAGCCACTCCCCAAATCCCTCTTAGATTTCTTTAGGTTCATATGATGGTGCCTTCTTCCGTTGTCATTGCGGACTAGTAATACTGTGTACGAGCAGCTAAAAACGTCCTCCCTTCTAAAACCCTATTTAATTACTGGGCATCCACAATGGCAAAATACATTAGAATGGAGTTACTAGATAGAGGATAGCATTAAATATTAGCTTAAAGTGCACCTATAACATGATAGTTGGCCTCTCATCAGGTTGGCTTCTCTGGGAACAGTTCTGCCAAAGAAGCGTAGGCTGCATTGTGAGCCCCAGCAGATCAGTTGCAGCCCCCATATAAATTAACTAAATGTGCAAAGAAGGAGTTCCAGGACCTCTTCCTCTGCTCCCAGAGAAGGGAGGCTAATGTGTACATTGAAAAATAGTCACCTGGATGTAGGGGTAACATGGTGTCAGAGGTGCCCTGGTCCACACATCTGACCTGTTAAATAGAATAAAATAAATATAAAAAACTGAAAAATTACCTGCCACCACTAATAAAAATGCTACAAAAGTGCACCCTCACGGCCCGGAACACTAAAAAAACCACAGAGATTGCTTACATCTAACCCAGCCACTGTTTTACTCACTTCCCATGCTCTGATTGGATGGTAGGAAGCTTAAACAGGGTATGTTGCACAGGGGAGGGCTGACCTGGGGGGCAATTGCTTCCTGGGACAGTCATATGCCTGGGTCGATGGACTACTGCCTTACTCACTCACCCACTTGCTGCTGTTAACAGAGCTACACTACTGATACCACAGCGCTTGCCACTGAAATGGAGCTACACAAGCGATACCACAGAGCTACAATTCAAGTGGAGATACACTAGTAACATAACCCACTTACCTTGTGTTATATGGTATCACTAGTATAGCTTTACTTAAATTGCAAGCTGTGTGGTATCACTAGTGTAGCTCCATTTCAACTGGAAGCTCTGTAGTAGCTTGCAATAGCCGTGGATAGAGCTTTGAGCTCAGTTTCTTCTGTTCTGGTGATTTCAGCTGCTCAAATCCCACCAAGTCCTCTCAGCTCATTTTGCTCCTTCGTGTTTCCTTCAGGGGGTGTCAATGCTCTGATCATCACTTGGAGGATTAAATTATGTAAAGGGGCAATAGAAAGAGGAGACTAGCTAAATTTAGAGTCCATGGAGAAAGTCAGACAATGGAGGAAGCATCAAAAACTGGGTATTTTTTATGATTTGTGGGAATATCAGGATTAAGCTCCCTAAAGCTGTCTTTTTTAAGAAGGTATTTTGTTTTGTGGCTAAGAGGCATCCCCCTTTTCATGTCAGGTCTGACATACTCTTCTATATGAGATTATGTTATTGCCTGTCACATCCAACACATGTATAAAGGCAGGCACGTGAACACATGGACACCAAGGGGGGCTTGAGCACCTTCCCTTTTTGTCCAAAGTGCCCTCGTGCCCTTTTAACAAAAATAAATAATTATGAGAAGTGCCCTTTTTTTCCATTTGAGCCCCTGCCCCCCAAAATGTCTGTGCACGTCCCTGTATAAAGGGTACCAGGCCCGGACTGGCCATCGGGCACACCGGGCATTTGCCCGGTGGGCCGGTCCGGTGACCCAGTCTCCGTAGTAATACAGAGCGCTGGGAGATGACATCATCTCCCAGCGCTCTGCATTATTGCGAACCGCGCGCGGGAGATGCAGCTCTGTGCCGAAGGAGGCGCAGATCACACTGATGGTACGCAGCGTCGCCACTAGATCACCAGGGATTTAAGGTAGGGGATCAAGGGGCATTGCGGAGATGAAGGGGCAGTTGATGAAGGGGCATTGTGGAGGTGAAGGGGGCATTGTGGAGTGGAAGGGTGCATTGTGGAAGGGGGCATTGTGGAAGGGGCATTGTGGAGATGAAGGGGGCATTGTGGAAGGGGGCATTGTGGAGATGAAGGGGGCATTGTGGAAGGGGGCATTGTGGAGTGGAAGGGTGCATTGTGGAAGGGGGCATTGTGGAGTGAAAGGGGGCATTGTGGAAGGGGCATTGTGGAGATGAAGGGGGCATTGTGGAAGGGGCATTGTGGAGATGAAGGGGGCATTGTGGAGTGGAAGGGTGCATTGTGGAAGGGGGTATTGTGGAGTGGAAGGGTGCATTGTGGAAGGGGCATTGTGGAGATGAAGGGGACATTGCGGAAAGGGGCAATGTGGAGATGAAGGGGACATTGTGGATGGGGCAATGTGGAGATGAAGGGGACATTGTGGAAGGGGCAATGTGGAGATGAAGGGGGCATTGTGGAAGGGGCAATGTGGAGATGAAGGGGGCATTGTGGAGTGGAAGGGTGCATTGTGGAAGGGGCATTGTGGAGATGAAGGGGACATTGTGGAAGGGGCATTGTGGAGATGAAAGGGACATTGTGGAAGCGGCAATGTGGAGATGAAGGGGACATTGTGGAAGCGGCAATGTGGAGATGAAGGGGGCATTGTGGAGTGGAAGGGAGCATTGTGGAAGGGGCATTGTGGAGATGAAGGGGGCATTGTGGAAGGGGCAATGTGGAGATGAAGGGGACATTGTGGAAGGGGCAATGTGGAGATGAAGGGGGCATTGTGGAAGGGGCAATGTGGAGATGAAGGGGGCAATGTGGAGATGAAGGGGGCATTGTGGAGTTGGGGCATTGTGGAGGTGAACAGTGTGGGGAGGAGGATGGGGTGGGCAGAGTGTGGAGATGAATATGTGGGCGGGGGCAGGGGATTGTGTCGGAGGGGGGTGGGGACATCAAAATGCACCTTCGCCCTGTGTATACATAAATCCTTGCACCGGCCCTGGGTCCGGGCGTTAAAAAAAAAAAAAAAAAGAGCGAACGTGCCGCCCTCCCCCCCCCATGGGCTGCTCAAAAAATAAAAATGGGCTGCTCAGCTTTAAATGCCCGGGCCTATTTTTTGTCCCAGTCCGGGCCTGAAGGGTACTATCAGATCGTGCTAGGCACATACTCATTTTGGTAATAAGACAGGAAAGAAATGAATGGTAAAACTGTTCTTCAAGTGGCAATTTGACACTTAGATAATATATTTAAATATTTCTAAAGAATTATTTAACTCTTTGGATTTTTGTGAGAAAGAGGATAATTATTATACATGCATAAATACATGTATATAGATACCGGATGGAAAACCTGTGACTCTCTCACCTTTGTTTGGATATAATGCCCATCACCACGAGCATCCTGCAACTGGCTGAGAATGATGGGAATTGTAGTTCAACAACAGTGAGCAGGTCAAAGTTTACCCACATTTAGTGTAACTGGTGTGTCCCCTCTCTGCAGATCCCGCTGACTTCTCCTGGCAGTGTCACCTCATCCAGGGGGCCCAGTGTGCCAGGCTCGCCCTCTGTTATAACTGTGAGTAATCTTGTTGTGCATCTGGATAGCACTGTTCTCATAGATCCTCTTCTTCCTGACCAGAGACCTGCAGAGAGCTGCTGTTCTAACCCGTCACCTGCATAATCCTGCTTTGCTTATAGTTATGTATTTCCCGCCAGGCTCGGATGGATAGTCGTGTGCTGGGGTATAAGGATTTGGCTGCTCTCCCTCGTGATAAGGCTATACTAGATATCGAGCGTCCAGACCTGATGATTTATGAACCACATTTCACCTACACCCTTTTAGAGAACACAGATACTCCGCGCAGTCGAGAGGTGAATACTTACTATAGAGATTCACACCTAATCTCGTAACATTGCACATATGACCTTTGACCTATTGAACTGACAGTGCTCATGCTGTGATCCCCCAAATTAAAAGCATTGACCTCTTATACTTAATCATTGTTTTCAACTGGATAGTAACTATTCTAGACTACTTTGACCTTATAACCTTGCTGTGCATGTTTCACAGCAGACAGACCCCTTGTGACCTGCTCTGACCTATATTTGTGACACTAACTCACCATGTAAAATGCTGTTTCTGAGCTTACCATTCTTACACTGATCTCCTGACCTTTTATGGTGATCTCTTATCCATTTTCCACTTATATTTGATCTCTAGTTTTTAACCACACTATTTGACTTTTTGATATTTTATTTTTGAACAATAGTTGTTGTTTATTTTTAAGTATATGTAAGAGAACAGTGCAGCTGCAGTAATGGTGTATTAAAGGAATAGTATCACTTGGTTTATTTGTAAAAATAAATATATTGTAGGGTTTATCCTCCGGAATTAAACAAGGGTAGTCCCAGTGCTGAGAGGTGTTTTATTCAAAAGTTATTCCAACTCAAATGTGAATTGTATAGTTGCAGTATATCAATGGCCTGTAATTGTACAGTGGCGCTGTTGCTACACCATCCTATGGAGATTTATGGTCAACAGAGAAGATTTATCCATAGGATGGTGTACCAATAGCGCCATTGTACAATTTCAGGCCACTGTGATATTGCACATAAACATTTAAAGTTTGAGCTGCAATAACTGCTGAATAAAGCACCTCTCAACACTGGGAGTGCCCTTGTTTTATTCAGGAGGACAGACCCTACATGTTACTATCCCTTTATATCAGAAATGTGTGAAATCTATTGGTTTCCTGCTGATCATCAGTCTAGTATTTGTAGTAATCTGTTGCTTCATGAGATATATACATTATCTGGTTGATTTGACTGGAGTGGGCATTATTCTTAAGAGGAAATTATTAAATCTGATTCATGCTTGGTGAGTATTTCTCATACTTCTGTTGTTGTTTCATTTCCTTTTTGGGGGAATAATTAAAGCAGCTGCCTTAAAGAGACATTAATGTTCCCAAACAAATATGCCCAGTTTTGTAGAGTTTAAAATAATAATCAATATGCTCCAAATCCACTATGGTTTGAGAGATATAGGGATTCAGAGTTCCCCACTCCCTTCCCTTCTCCTGATATCAGCATCTATCTGACAGCAGGAGATCCCAGTCCGGGGACCAGCAGGCGGCTCTGCAGCAGAGCCCAAATAATTAATTCATTGGAAAGGTCTACAAAGTGTGCTTGCAAACCAGGTACACTTTGTAGACCTTTCAAATTAATGAATTCTTTAGCAATAACGCTATTTCGGCTCTGCTGCAGAGCCTCCTCAAGTCGTATGACTCATGGGGGAACTTTGCATCCCTATATCTCTCAAACCATATCTGCTGTCAAATTCTATGTTTCTTATAAAATTTTTGCTATGACTGAGTTTCAAATTTTAAAAATGATCCGGGTCCTTACTTCCAGACAGACTGTGGGTACAATTCTGCCCCACAGCCTGTCACTCTTCATCTGCTCCCCTCCCACATAGCATCTCAATACAGCCTCCAGCGGTGACAGAGGATTTCTCCATGTAAGCTGGAGCGCTCTCTGGCCAGTGAGACCGCGCCAGCTCACAAGAAGAAATCCTCTGTCATCACAGTAGGTTGAATCGAGACGCTATGTGGGAGGAGAACAAAAGAAGATTGCCAGCTGCGGGGCCGAGATGTACATGCAGTCTGTTCGGAAGTAAGAAATGTGGCCATAGCAAGAATTTTATAAGAAATGAAAACAAATATTCAAGCTTATCTCTGTATGAAGTTAATTATGAGCCAAACGTGTACAGGGGTGGTAGTTCCCCTTTAAGGGCCAGGGTAGTGTGCAGTGCATTGCTTCTCTGTGGAGGTAATGACTAAAGCATGATAAAGAGGTGATAAAGTGGTCATGACTATGCACTGAGGTCTCCATATTTGGAGAAATCTAAGTGCATAGGCTCCATAGAATAACATAGGAACTGGAGAAGTGATATCACTGGAGAAGTTATCACCTCTTTATCACGTCTTAGTGAATCTCCCCACTTGTGTTGCTCACCCCTCTGGTCCTTAATAGGTTAATGTTTAAAAGTATGTACTACTAAAACAGTGTCTGAGCAGGGACAATCTCCTTCCCTTCTCAAACCTGTATTACTACTGTCATGCACAGATCATGTTGGAGCAAGACAATTATACATGTTTGAGCAGGGAGACAGATTGTTCTTGCTTAGACACTGTGCTAGAGGTCGGTGATCAACACAGGAAAGAGAGTGATTCCAGCTGATCCTTCAGAAACCAGCAAGGAAGCAAGTGAACTTATTTATAAATAGGATGTTTAAAATGTTAAAGGAGTAGTAATACTTGTATGAAGTCTATCTATCTATAAAAAAAAAATCTAAGGCAATCTAGTTTGCTGTCAGGGAGTGGCTGGAAAGTGCTGATGGCCCCCTGTCTCCTCAACCAACCACTAAAAAAAGTTACTCTGTGGCTTAGGGGTGTCGGGCTATTTATATGAAGGTATCCAAAGGGTTAAACAGAGAACCACTCAGGTTGGATTACTTCACTTAAATAGTCAATTGACAATAAAATAATTCGAGAACTTTATCTTTAATATGTATTGACACGCTACTTCACAGTAACGAATTGATCACAAGAATCAATCCTTCATATTTGTGCAAAAATATATATTTTATTAAAATACAATATATATATACAAGTATCAGCAACAATGAAATATATAAGTGACTAGCAATTATAATAGGTACATAGAAAATCAAACCACACTTATTATAAAGACTACCAGCGGTGCAAGGGTTAACCACCTATAGGTATATTCAGAGGTATAATAACAATAATTGCATTCAGCAGCATAGAATAGGTTAATTGATTGTTACAATTAATATAATACAGTTGGCTGCAGGGTCTCTTAATACCTCTGCCCCAAAAACTGTATAGACTATGCCAATTATGATGTAAGGGGTATTGTGAGATGAATTAAATAATTCCTCTAACAATTTCTTGTATCATATATCAATAATAATCAAATTTAGGGAATAGCTGGAATAAAATCCCAGATTTAAATCTCTATAATTTAATTATCTACTGAATTCAATATTGAATACCTCTGAATAAAATATATAAATTGCAATTAATATATATAAACAAAGATTATATAAATGATCTACCAGAATTAATCCAGTAACATATGTCTATAAAGTAACCAACTTCAGGCAACATATATTATGACAATAGCAACCTATATAAAACCTATAGGCACTCTGAGGGTTAATCCACACCCAGCAGTTATTTTGTCTATTGAGATAATACCTTCAATTACAAAATATAAGCCTGGCACATATACAAAAAACTTTAGAATGCACACCACAAATAAATAGACAAACAGCAGTTAGAGAGTTAATAATGAATTCCAAGAATTCCCTTGATTAAATATCAGCTATTATAATTTTACCAGAAACACAATATTCTAGACATACTCAAAATTATATTAACCAATATAAACAAGGATAAATATATCTCACTGCTATCTCTATTTTATGATCTCTCTGGTAATTTATAACAATAATTTAATTAATTAATTCTGCATAATTTCTTAATGACTATGCTAAATATATAGCAGATTATAATATTTTCCATAAAACTGGCCAGGCTTCTATGGACAAATATATATATATAATTTTTCTCAATTATCGAGGAAATATACTTATTTTGAAATTAGGCAGAATTAGAATAAATAAAATATAATTACCAGGTCAATCAGTGTGGATTCTTGAAGTTACAAGGTGTGGTCAGGAATTTTATCAGCAAAGAGAGCCCAGGAACTCAGAGTTTTCTTTCAGGAAGTGAAGTCTTTTCTTTTTCAGGAGGTGAAGTCAGGGACCCTTTTTTAGGAAGTCAGAAAGACCCTTAACTAAGAGTATTTGGGGATTATATTGACAGATTTTTCCTTATCAGTTATTCCCACCTTTTTCCAATGATTGGACAAAGATCCATCTCATTATACAGTGACATCACCGGTCTGCCCTGATTGGATATTAATATATCCCTAATTATTCAAGGAATGTGGATAATCCCAGTCATGATGCTCTCAAGACTCTAGATGGCGCTCTTACTCTATATTAGAGTTTTACATGTGGCAGATCATGTGGCTTTCGTCAAGACTGAGAAAGGTCAAAAGGTTTATCAAAAACCTCATAAACCAGTCATTTTGCTATGTCTTTCACATAAGGGAGTCCGTCTCTCTCAGCCACATTGTCTCCAACTGACTATCCATCTGCCATTAAACTGACATTGTTATTTTTACTCCCTACCTTGGACTAATGGCTCATTGTTCACATATGATCTAATTTAAACACATTTTAAACAGAATTTCAGCTAATTTCTACAATTAGAATTAACCCTGTATGGTCCCCCAGGACAAAGTCTCTGACAGGGGGGTGGCAGGGGGCAAAGTCAGACCTAGTGATGAGCCATCAGGACCCCTCCTGATGTCCCCCCAGATACTGATCTCCAAACCAGTTCAGCTGGGAGATCAATAATGGTGATGCAGGGGAGCAAAAGAGCTTCCTTGCTTCCATTCTTCCCAGAGCCGGGTAGGAGTGGGTGGGACTGGGGAACCCTTGAACGTCCCACATTGACATGAGAGGACTTCCTGATCCTGCTCACTACAACCTGGGTGCTACTTAAACCACTTTTGAAGCCTGTTTGTTCTTTAGGTTGTGCCACATCAAATATTGTGTCCATTCTTCTTTATAGTACCTTTGTTAAAACATTGCATATGATTGGCAATAGGCTTTTTGGTTGGTAGTTTTTTAGGACTTAAGTAGCAGCTGTTTTGAAAACAGTTTAGCTGGGGCTATGAACAAGGGTTGACCACTGGCTTTCATTTCAGTAGTGACTTTATCAGGTCCAGATGCTTTGGCATTTTTTATTGATATTATTGCAGCTTCTACTTCTTCCAAAATTTATGCCAAACTTCAGCCTCTGGCACTGTATTTGGCTGTCCTTCATCCTTATAAATATTTGAATAAAATCCCTCCACTTGTTTTAGTACTTGTTGTTGTGTTTGTACTGTTGTACCGTCTTCAAGTTTTAATGCAAACATTTGGCTTCTATGTGTGGCCTTCTTTCGTTTTGCTTTCTTTAGCCCTGGATTTTGTCCAGTGTCCTTTTGATGTGCTCAGCATTAAACTTTTCTTCTTTTATGAGCTTCTTTATGGTCTTTCTACATATTCTGCCCTATTTCTAATATTACCATTTTTCTTAATTTCTCTTCAGTTTTTCTTCACGGCAAGTGTTTCTTTTGATATTCTGTTTTTTCTTGTTTCATAGTAGGCGCAAGGTCATGGGCAGTGTCTACGACAGTCTAAATAACTTTGTCATAGTGGTTTGAAATGTTTCTGTCTGGAAGGTCGTGCAGCACTTTAAAACTATTGGAAGTGCTATTTAAAAAGTCTTATGTTTTTCAAAATCTGGCTAGTGTCGATCTTCACATTTGTTGATAATTTTCCTTCTTTCTTACAGTCAATTTAGATTTTTGCTCTCACCAGATGATGGCTGTTTCTAACCATATATTATAGGGCTTTTGTTTCTCCCACTGCTGGAAGATTTTTCATTATTAAACTGAAATTTTCTATTGTTGTCAGAAGGCGGTGCCGTTCCTGTCACTTATTATGGAGCGCTTCAGTCTATGACTCAAGCTCTCCCTGTTTTATTTTCTCTATTATCCTATGGTTTTGGTTGCCTAGCTACTTGCTAGCTTCCCATTGGTTGCTGGCTCTTTTTAAGGTTCATGCCCACATGAAGTCTCATTGCTACAAGTCTCATTGCTGTGATGTCTAAATGTCAATGTAATGTTAGATAAATGCAGGGCCGGTGCAAGCATTTTTGAATACACAGACGAAAGTGCATTTTGATGCCCCCCCCTGACCCGGACACAATCCACCTGCCCCCCCTCGACCTTGCCACAGTCCCCTGCCCCCGCCCACATATTCACCTCCACAATGCTTCCTTCATCTCCACATTGCACCTTCCACAATGCTCCCTTCATCTCCACAATGCCCCTTCCACAATGCTCCCTTCATCTCCACATTTCCCCTTCCATATTGCCCCTTCATCTCCACAATGCCCCTTCCACATTGCCCCTTCACCTCCACATTTCCCCTTCCACAATGCCCCTTCATCTCCACAATGCTCCCTTCATCTCCACATTTCTCCTTCCATAATGCCCCTTCATCTCCACAATGCCCCCTTCATCTCCACAATGCCCCTTTCACAATGCTCCCTTCATCTCCACAATAACCCTTTCCACAATGCTCCCTTCATCTCCACATTTCCCCTTCCATAATGCCCCTTCATCTCCACATTGCCCCTTCCATAATGCCCCTTCATCTCCACAATGCTCCTTCCATAATGCCCCTTCCACATTGCCCCTTCACCTCCACATTTCCCCTTCCACAATGCCCCTTCATCTCCACATTGCCCCTTCATCTCCACATTTCCCCTTCCATAATGCCCCTTCATCTCCACCTTGCCCCTCTATCTCCACAATGCCCCTTCCATAATGCCCCTTCATCTCCACAATGCCCCTTGATCCCCTACCTTGAGTCCCTGGTGGTCTAGCCATAAGAGAGCTCTGTGCCTCCTGCGGCACAGAGCTGAAGCTCTCAGCGCTGTTCTCAGTAATGCAGAGCGTTGGGAGATGATGTCATCTCCCAGCGCTCTGTATTACTACAGAGCCTGGGTCACTCTGCGTTGTAAGAGTCCCATAGACACCGCGAGGGATCGCTTGGTAGTGTAAATCAGCGCTCCCTCGAGGCAGATATATTAAAAAAAAAATTCCCAGCTTCTCCCTTTTCGGCGCCCCTCTGTTGCGGCGCCCTAAGGCAGCTGCCTGTCCTGCCTTAATGGTAGCGCCGGCCCTGGATAAATGTAAGGTTGTGCATTTGCGCTGTAGAAACAAACTTGCTACATATACCCTAAATGGGAAAAACTTGGGGAATCCTCATTAGTGAAAGATTTAGGAGTACTGATAGATGACAGACTTCACAGCAGTGTGCAGGGTCACTCAGCTGCTGCAAGAGCAAATAGGGTACTAGCCTGCATAAAAAGAGGTGTAGATGCAAGGGATGCTAATATTATCCTACCTCTGCATAAATCCTTGGTTAGGCCTCATCTAGAATATGGAGTAAAATTTTGGGGAGCCAGTTCTTAAAAAAGACATTGTTGAACTGGAAAAGGTGCAGAGAAGTGCAACAAAACTGATAAAGGGATTGGAAGATCTGAGTTATAACAAGAGGCTAGCCAAACTGGGTTTGTTTACATTAGAGAAGAGACGTCTAAGGGGTGATATGATTACCATTTTCAAATACATTCAAGGTCAATACAAAGAACTATCCAATGAATTATTTATGCAAAGAGCTGAGCTAAGAACAAGAGGTCATCCATTAAGACTAGAGGAAAGGCGCTTTGGACTAAAACAAAGGCAGTGATTCTTTACAGTAAGGGCTGTAAAGCTATGGAATTCTTTGCCTCTGGATGTTGTACTTGCAGATAATGTAACTGCTTTCAAGAAAACAATGGATGCCTATCTAGCACACAACAATGTTGAAAATTATGACAGATTGCATCAATGCAGATAGGTTGTTGATCCAGGGATCTATCTGACTGCCATTTGGAGTCAGGAAGGAATTTTTTTACCCACTTGGGGCTAAACTGGAAATGGCTTCAGAGGGCTTTTTTGCCTTCCTCTGGATCAACAGGAGTATTTTTGGCATGGTCTGGACTTGATGGATGCATATCTTTTTTCAGCCTCATCAACTATGTTACTGTGTTATGTTAAGCCATGCCTCCTGTTGACCTGATTTTGACTCCATACTCATCTCCTGGATCTCCTTCTGGTACTTCTCTTAAGTTTTTGATTCCTCAGATCCTGATCCCAGCACTGGTTCCTGACTTCTCTTTTGGATCTCTCTCGTTATCGTACTTGTGTGTGTTCCAGTTTCCAACTCCTGGCCTCTAACTTGTCTTTTGCCTTGTTCCACTGCAGTGATCATTTCTCCAGATCCATTTGTGCCTGCAACGCTGACACTATTGTCAGATAGCATTTGACTTTTTGTCTATAAGCCTGCCGACTGCTACCAGAGTACCTATCCACGCTGTCACAGTTTTCAGATAACTTCCGACTCTTCATCTATCAGCCTGCGAACTGCTACCAGAGTTCCTGTCGACCCTGACACAGTTATTAATATCTTCCGACTCTTCGTTTATCAGCCTGTCAGAAGCTATCAGTGTTCCTGTCAACGCTGATACAGTTGTCAGTGCTACTAGATCTGTTGTTGCCTACATCCAACTCAACTGATCAACTTTTGGCTGCTGGGACTGTTGTAGGTTCGCCCAGCTCTCGTCTGATCAAGCCTGCCAGGTGTTACATCATCTCTACATCTACTCTACAGTTCAGTTAGCTACAGCCCCATCATCCCCAACCTACTGTTGGCTTGGAATGATGGGAGTTGTAAGCATCTGAAGAACCAAAGATTGTCTATTCCTGGCCTAGAATCTATATCCATAGAAGCTGTAAGGGTTATTATTTCAATGATCTCAGGTACAGCTCATTTTCAAGGTTCCTGAGTATGCCAAGGGGTTAAATGAACCACTGAGTCTGGTAAATTACATTAATTAGTAAATGATCGGGACATTCAAACTGTATTAAACCGTCTGCTGTATGCAGGATTATATCTTTCTGACACATCAGACATTTTGTATGTTCAAGTGCAATAATCTCATTTTATAACATCTGTTTTGAGGTTTGTTTGTTTTTTTTTATTTCAACTTCCGAAGTTTAATTAAATTATTTTCACCAAGAATGAAGCTGTAATTAATTTACCTCCTATAACTAGCATCCATAAAGTTATATAACTTACTTATTGTTGTATAATTAAAAGCATAATTTGGTTTTCTGTCGTAATTTTCCTACTAATATCTAAAGCACTAAGTAAGGGTTTTGGTCAAGATCCAGTGGACTGATTCACCTTCAAAGTGATTGTTCTGTTGTTGGTGCATGTATGGTGCCACCTTGTGTTTAACGAAATGTTGCTTTATGCATATCTACATGCCTTATGTGGTTTCTTCCTCTTCCTTACCTTCTAAACTTTGAAAAACAAAGCTTTACTTTGATATGCTTTGGATACAATTAAACCATGTGCGGCTGCAGCTGTTTCAGTTACTTGACATCATGGAAAGTCAAGGAACACCCTCTCTCCCCCTTCAAGTCCACAATGGTGAAGTTCAAGGAACAGTGACTACAGTGTTCTTTATTTGACTTGACTATGCAAAATTGTTGAACCTGTTAATTGTTGAATTAATATTGTGTGTTCATGGTGGTAACAATCTTCTCAAGGGAGAAGTCCAGCATGAGTGAGAGGCAGTTATTAGCTTATACAGATCCTATTACCTTTAATATTTATTCTGTGTCTAGGTCAGTGATTCTCAAACTAGTGAGTGTGAGGCATTTATGGGGGAAGAGGCCGGAAGCAGCTTTTGTAAAGCATTCATAGTCAAAAGTTTGGGAACAGCTAGTTTAAATAATGGCTGTGATCAACAGAGTCTGCCATGTTTGTACTCTGAGTACATGTACATTTGGCAAGGATCCTGTACATATAGCTTTATAGAATGTCCGTAGTAAAGAAAAGGTTGTACAGTGCAGACCATAAGTATTTGGACAGTGGCAAAAGATTTGTTTTTGGCTCTGTACTACAGCATATTGAATTTGAAATGAAACAATGATTAAGGGGAGAAAATGCAGGCTTTCAGCTTTAACTTGAGGGTATTTAAGTCAAAAAAACCATGAACAGTTGTATTTTTTTGGCAAGTTGTGTGCTTTTGCATCATCAGTTAATGTACAACAGAGCAAATAAAAGGTCTAGAGGTGATTCTATGTGTGGCTTTTGCATTTGGAACATGTTGTTGTTGTCTCCCAACATGAGGATTAAAGAAGCATCAATGCCAGTAAAGCAGACCTTTATGAGGCTAAAAAAATAATAAATATATCAGAGACATAGCCAAAACATTAGATGTGACAAAATCAACTGTGTGGTACATAGTAAACAAAAATTCCTTTTCAACAGATCAAGGACACTCTCCAGGATTTAGGCATAGAAGTGTCAATGTCAAATAGTACCATAAAGAGAAGACTACATCAGCTTAACCACAGAGGGTTTACCACAATATACACATCACTAGTAGTCCTCAATAACAGAAAGGCCAGGTTACAGTTTGCTAAAAACTGTATAACAAAATTTAGAGTTCAGGAACAAAGTCTTATGTACAGGTGAGACAAAGATTAACCAATACCAGAATGATGGAAAGAGAAAACTGTGGAGAAAGAAGGCACTGCACGTGATCCAAATCATAGCACCTCATCTGTGAAACATGGTGGAGGTAGTGTTATGGCTTGGGCATGTATGGTTCTCACTGGAATTGACTCACTTGTCTTTATTGATCATGTGACTGCTGTTGACTGAAGTCTACAGATACATCTTATCAACTCAGATCCAACCAAATGCCTAAAATCTCATTGAAAAGCACTTGCAGCAGGACAATGACCCCAAACATACTGCAAAACCATCCAAGGTGATTTTCAGAGACAACAAGTGAAGTGTTCTTGACTGGTGAAGTCAATCATCCAACCTGAATCCAACCAAGCGTGCATTTCACTTGCTTATGACAAGACTGAACTGAAAAATGCCCCAAAACAAACAGCAAATGAAGATGGCCTGACAAAGCATCACCAGGGAAGATATCGTGTCTGGGGCTATCTATGGGCCACAGACTCAGGCAGACATCTCATGAAATATATTTGCAACAAGTACTAAACATGATGACTTTGGTTTAGATTATGTTATTGTCCAGTAACTTTTGGTCCCTTAAAATGGAGGGACTATGTATAAAAAAGGCTGTACCCTCAAATTAAAGCTGACAGCCTACACTTTATACCCTAGTCACTGATTCATTTCATATTCAGTGTGCTGGAGTACAGAGACAAAACAACATGTGTCACTGTCCAAATTCTTATGGACTGCACTGTATGCTGAATTGGTTTTCTCAAAAATATAGTACAAACTAAATAAAATTAAATGTAATAATAAATATGTGTGCAAAAGTGTGCATTTATTTAATCCCTTGAGGACATGTGTAATGTGCAACATATAGTTAAATAAAAAGGAGGGGGGTTAAGTGAAAATTAAAAGGGGGGGTCATGTCAAAAAGTTTGAGAACCATAGATCCTGGTCTATGCCAGAATTATGGTATAGAGCAGAAGCCAAGGGGGCACCTTTTGGGTTCATTGGGCCACACAACTCCCTGCTAACCCATGATGCAACAGCTTATAACAGGTGTGGTCAACCTGCAGGACTATAGCTGTTGTTGGACTACAACTTCCATAATCTTTAACTGGACATTGGTTGGTTGAGGGCAATGGGAATTATAGCAAAATATCTGGAGACTGCAGATTGCCCTTCCTGGTTTAGAAGGAACATTTACTCTTAATGGCTTGTGAAGTTGATAGGACCATGGCCCTGCTGGACCATCCCTTTCTGCAGTCTGTGGTGTAGTGACTCAACTTCCATAGTTGCTAGTAGGGCTTCATTTGGAGTAGGGCCAATGGCAGCTGCTTTTTTCCTGGAGATCAGAGGTATTATGAATGTAGCTTTGTGTTTTCTTTGCAGGGTTTTGATAATATTTTCCATCCAGCCAGAAATAGATTCTGTGAGTGTTCCAGTTCATGGGATTATGGATTTTCCATGGTTTCCCATTTAATGTTTTTAAGTAGCATTAGATGCAGATTACTTTTGGATACTCAGGTGATCATCAATGAGGATATATATAGTACCCATACCCAAAAAGGGACCATCGCTTAATATTATCCAAAAGTGCTTTTGTCTTTTTTTATGATACCCATTACGCTTGTTAGTAGGGAAACATATAAGAATGGCAATGCAGTGTTATAATTAATTCCTATGGCTGACATTCCCAGAAATGACCACTTCCAAGTGATAACATAAGTGGTATTATTACTCTGTATATATAATTCTCTCATAATTTGCCTTGTCCATATTTCTGAAGTGATGGTGAGGCTGATTTATTAAGGAGAAGTGGGCGGAGATGCCTTAAGGTGTGATAATGAGGTGATATCCTATGTTATTCTGTGATAATAGATTTCTCTGACTGGAGAGGCTCCATAGGGTAACACAGGAACTGGAGAGTTTATCACACTGGAGAAGTCACCTCCACTTTATCGCCTCTTTATAACACCATAGTGCATCTCCCCAAGGTGTCATTCTGGTGCAAACAATGTGCACAATATGGAATTAATATAAATGGGGCTTTTAAAGGGATAGTAAACCCCCAAAAAACTGTAAGCTAAATGATAGTTATAATAAAAACATACTTAACGCCCTCATTCCCATCTCTCAAACCGTTACATCCCTCAAAATATAACGGTTTGAGAGATGGGAATGAGGGCGTTAAAGGCACAGTAATACTTAAAATGTAAAAAAAAATATGTTGTAGGGTTTATCCCCCTGAGTAAAACAAGAGTACTCCCACTGCTGAGGGGTCTTTCATTCAAAAGCTATTAATTTTCAAAGTTGAATTTTTTAGGTGCAATATCACAGTGGCCTGAAATTGTACAGTGGCGCTGTTGCTACACCATCCTATGGAGATTTTTGGTCAACTGACCAGAGTTGTCCATAGGATCATGTAGCAACAGCGCCACTGTACAATTTCAGGCCACTGTGATATTGCACCTAAAAAATTCAACTTTGAAAATTAATAACTTTTGAATAAAACACCTCTCAGCAGTGGGAGTACTCTTGTTTTACTCAGGGGGATAAACCCTACAACATATTTTTTTTACATTTTAAGTATTACTATCCCTTTAAGTATATTTTTATTATAACTATCATTTGGCTTACAGTTTTTTTGGGGGTTTACTATCCCTTTAACACCTAGAAGGCTAGTGTGTGTGTGTGTGTGTGTGTGTGATTCCTGGCTGTGGGGTCCATGTCTAGGTGGAATGTGGCAGTGACACAGCCCTGTGGCTTAAGACTGGTCATTGTCAGTTTTGTGATGTGAGTGCTACAATGCTGAGGCAAGCTAACTGCTCCATAGGATACAGATACCATTTCACTTGTTTAACCCTTTGAGTGCCAGATGCGTTGGATACCCCCAATTATCAATTTGAGTGCCAGAGCGGCATTGCATACCCTTCTGGCATTCAAAATGTTAACATCTTGAATTCTACAGAGGTCTCCATCACACTAAAAACAATCCATTGGGAACCTATTTAGCCTTAAAGTCATTAAAAATTCTCATTTAAATTTGAGGACATATTCTTTTTTTGTTTTTCCTCTGTGATGCACCTGGATATCTCCATAAAAAACTTTGCTACCGTTGCTACCATTTTATAAAGTGTACGGTTTGCTCCTTTGGTCTCAGACAGTATTGGTTTATGTACGACTAGTGTAAAACCATGTACACGGGCCAGCATTCTGTGCATTTGGGAAGTCTCTACTGCGCATGATTGCATCGGACAAACATACATCTGGCCTTTTATATTATAGGATGACTAGCTCTTTTTGGAATCATACAGTATTGGTTTATGTACTATTAGCTCCTTTTGGGCTCAGACAAGCTTGGATTAGCATGCATATTGCATGCATATTGGTATACGATGCATTGACTCATACATCAATGGGAATTTTTAACGAATCAATACTAGCATCAATAAACTTAACCCTTTGAGAACCAGAGGGGTATCCAATGGCTGCATGGCTTCGGATACCTATATGGCACTCAAAGAGATAAACGCAATGTGCACTCCACCTTTTGTTAGTCCAGTCTTCCTCCACTGCTCCTGCTGTCCTGCTCCTCAGATCTTGTCAATTTGATGAAGCGAAGTCACAGCGATTTTGCTCTTTCTTCTCTGCCCACATTATTTGTGTGACTCAGTCACATTATTGACTTGTCCAATGAAACACCATGAGCAACAGCGCTAGTGCTTCATTGGAGAGTCTCACGCTGAGACATAACCAAACAGCTTTGAGTATTTTTTTTCCTCCTTTTAAAAAAATAAACTGTGCAGGAGAGTAGAATGTTCTCTGGAACCCAGAGAAATGTGGGCTTCATCTGGAGACCCAGAGACTCTTCCCAAAATCCTGAGTCTCCGGGTGAAACCCGGCAAGTTCCCAGCTATGTAGTGCTTAGTGGTAAAGTGTATCAGTCTTCCATTGCAGAGAAAGTTATCTTTTTCTGTCTAGCACTACTGCTGTATGTACACAAGCAGACAGATGTGAGGTCCAGCGAAAATTGGTTTGTGGTCTGTATTTTGCCCACTTATTCCTTAGATGATTTGAAATACACTGAAGTTGTCTCTGGAATCCAGTGTCTGCGATACAGAAAGTACATTTTTGCTTGTATTAGTAAACGTCAACAACATTTTTTCTGAGCATAACTGGAGGGTCCTGTTTTGTTTTTTGTTGTTTTTGGCCTTGGTGCTTTGTTAGTTAATTGATGCTGAGTAAAATAAAGAAACGCCCACTGCTTGGACATGCCTTATTCAAAAGTGATTACAGCTCAGATTCACATTCTGAAATAGCATATTTTGTAGCATTGCCATTTTATGATGATGCTGTTGTAACTGCTGTCTATAGAGAGCTTTGGTCACTGACCAGGCAGCAGTAGCAACACCACCATAAAATAGGAAAGACCAAAAAATACTGCATACATCCAATCACAAAAATGGAATTTCTCTGTCGTCCAATATAGGTTACTGGTAACTTTGGGTAGGCAATCCTCCCCTTTAAGTAGGCAGGAACAATTATAGAAGTGAATGCAGGGGTAGAGTCTATCTTCCCTCTTTGGCTGTAGCTAGCCAATCAGCTCCAGTAAGATGTGTTCCTTGGATGAAGATACAGGCAAGAGAACAGTTCTGCTATAGTTTTAGCTCATTTTTTATTTTTCTGTTGGATATGGAATACCACCATTAGGAGGATTACCATCACTGACAATGCCCTTTGATGTGGCTAGCTCAGTATCCAGGTGCTTTGGTGGACCTTAAAGTGGAACTACCACCGCACAACATCTTTAGCTTAAAAGTCCCCATCTGGTGACTAGCTGCTTAGTAGCGCTAGTCGCCAGAATTATTACCTTATTTAATAGATTTAAGCTTTCTTCCATGGGAGATAGGCAGGCCGGAGCACGGACATCTTACCATAGTGACATCCACGCACCTGGAGCTTGGGGCTAGGCCTAAGACTAAGGACGCTGGGGGCTCTGTGTCCCCCATTGTGCATTGCTCCTCATGTTAATCAGGGTTACCTAGAGAATTCTCAGGTCATTTATGCCCAGCATGTTCTACTGTCCCTGAGTCTCCCCCAGGAACCTCCAGCCATGCATTAGAGCCAGTTTGGGTGCAAGAGTTTAAGGTTGCTACTAGAGACCTCCGGTCTACATTACAGCTGTTTCCAACCACTCTTGGCAGACCCCTACTTCTGTCGGATCTTCCCTACCGAAACAGCAGGGAGTACCTGACGTATCAGATTCCTATGAAGAGGAACTGTTGGTGGATTCTGACAATGAGGAATGTCCTGCAGTGGTCTCCCCTCAGTTCTTTAAGGACCCCTTTGAGGCTGATCCTGATACCTTGGCTGAGGGCCTGATCAGGGCCATTTAAACACCCTAAACATTCCCTTGGTTCAAGAGGTTTCTTCGGACCCCTCTGATGTGTTTCAGGAGCCTAAGAGGCCCCATACTCGTTTTCCATCTAATCCCACTCTTGACCATTTAGTGTCTGATGAGTGGAAGTCTCCGGACAGAAAACCTTCTGTCTCCAAGAAATTTACCAAGCTTTACTCGTTTTCTGATGTGGCGCTAGCTCAGTGGGTTCATCCCCCCAAGGTGAATGCCCCTGTTTCTAGGCTTTCTAAGTCCACTGCTTTGCCAGTTGCTGATACTTCTGCTCTTAAAGACTGGACTGACAAGAAACTTGAGGCTTCCCTCAAATCCATTTTTGCCACCGCTGGTACCTCCCTATGCCCAACGTTTGCTGCAGCCTGGGTAAATAGGGCCATTGCGGTTTGGACTGAACAGGTCACTCTTGCTGTTCGTCAGGGAGCTCCTACTCCTGATATGTTGCGGCCACTGGCCAACATTTCTGAAGTCCATCCGTCTGGTGGAAAGGGTTTCCACTATGTCTGTGGTTGCCGGACAAGCTCTTAAGCTCAAGATCTGGTCTGCTGACACTGCTTCTAAGAAAGCATTGCTCTCCTTGCCCTTTCATGGCACTTCTCTGTTTGGGCCAGAACTTAAGTATCTGATTAGTGAGGCCACAGGGGGCAAGAGTACCCTCCTGCCTATGGTTTCTAGGAAGAAGACGCCTATCAAGCGTAATTGGCTTTTTCGTTCCTTCCAGACTGAGACATGCCCAGTGAACCAGGAGGTTCCCTCAGCTCCACGTTCCTCCTCCAAGCCCAAACAACAATTGAAGCCTAAAGCCTCCACCAAGCCTAAGGCTTTCAAGCCTTCTTCGGCATGACTCACCGAACCCAGGTCCCCGCTATGTTGTGGGTGGCCGTCTGCGCCACTACCACAGCGTATGCGAGGACTCAGTGGTGGACCCATGGGTTTTGCAGGTGGTGGCGGAAGGGTACAGGATCCCTTTCAACTCTCTTCCCATTTTTCCCCTTCTCACACGTCTCAGGGCATGGAGAAACACCGTCTGTTCAACTGCGCCATCCAGGCCCTTCTGGACAAGGAGGTTTTGGAATCTTTTCCCATTCAGGACAGGGGTTTGGGTTTTTACTCAAGCCTGTTTGTGGTTTCCAAGAAGGACGGCGGCTGTCGTCTAATTTTGGACCTGAAGGATCTCAATTCCTTTGTGGTCAAGAATCATTATCACCAGGAGTCCCTAAGGACGGTGATTGCTGCCATGTCCCCTGGAGAATTCCTTGCTTCTCTGGATCTTCAGGACGCGTATCTGCACATCGCCATTTATCCAGAGAGCTGGCATTACCTCAGATTTGCATGCGACCAAAGGCATTTTCAGTTTTCGGCTCTTCCCTTTGGTCTGACTACAGCTCCTTAGGTCTTCAGTTATGTCCTGGAAGCCTTAGTGTCTGTTCTCCATTGGAACAGCATCAGAGTCACTCCATACATGGACGACCTGCTTCTGAAAGCCCCTTCTCTGGAACTCCTTCATCAGCAGGTTCAAGAATACATTCATGCACTCACCCATCATGGGTGGATCCTCAACATGGACAAGTCGGATCTTGTCCCATCCCAGTGACTGGTTTTCCTGGGCCTTCTCTTCGATACTCAGCAGAGAATGGTGTTTCTCACGGAAGAGGTGGCACACCAGGTCGCCCACAGGGTTTTAGCTGTTCTGGCTCATGGTCCAGTTCCAGCCAAGAAGCTGTCCTCTCTAGTGGGGAAAATCATTTCCACCATAGAAGCAGTCCTGTTTGCCATGGCTCACACCAGAGAACTCCAGAGGTTTGTGATCCAGGTGTGCAGGGGTCAGCCGGACCTCCTGAAGATATCAGTGTCTCTCCCTCTTCATGTGGAATTGAGTCTGTCGCAGTGGCTCAACCTTTCCAATCTGCTGAAGGGCAAGCCCTTCCTGGTGTCCTTCTGGACCACGGTGATGACGGATGCCAGCCTATCTGGCTGGGGATCGGTTTTGGGTCACCTGAATGCTCAGGGACGGTGGTCTCTGGAGGAATCTTTCCTTCCCATCAACGTGTTGGAGCTTTGTGCAATATTTCATGCCCTTCACCACTGGACGTGACAACTGGAGGACTGGCCGGTCCGGGTCCAGTCCGACAATGCCATGGCAGTGGCTTACATCAACAAGTAAGGCGGACCAAGAAGTCTCGCTGCTTGGTTGAGGTCAAGGCTATTTTGTTCTGGGCAAAGGAATATGTCCCTGCCATATCCGCAGTTCACATTCCCGGGGTAGACAACGTCCTGGTAGACTTCCTCAGTCAACATACAGTGGACAGCGGAGAGTGGGAACTGCATCCAGAGGTGTTCAACCTCATTTTTCAGAGGTGGGTCTTCCATGCATTGACCTGAAGACTCCACCGTTCTGCTCTTGCTGGAGGGATCCTCTAGCTCTAGCAGTGGATGCCATGTCCATTCCTTGGTTATTTCCTCTGGCTTACATCTTTCCTCCCATTCCCATCTTGCACAGGGTGATAAGGAAACTGAGACTGGAGCTCTGTTCAGTCATTCTGATTGCTCCGTACTGGCCTCGGTAGGCTTGATTTCAGGAGCTTCTGGATCTATCAGTGGCGGAGCCATTCCGGCTCCCTTTCCGTCCGGATCTTCTTTTGCAGGGTTTCCTGTGGAAGGAGGTTGTCCATCGTCTAGCTTTGATGGCTTGGAAATTGAATCCTCAATACTGAGGAAGAAGGGGTTTTTTTTCTTGTGTGGTGGCTACTATGCTTAGTGCACGCAAACCAGTTTCCTCTAAGTCCTGCAATCAAGTCTGGTCGACTTTTCTTTCTTGGTGTGCTGATAGGGACCTACCTCAGGATTTTGATCTCCCTATGGTCCTGGCCTGCAGGAAGGTGTGGACAAGTGCCTCAGTTTCAGTTTCCTTAAGGTTAAAACATCTGTGCTCTATGTTTTCTTTCAGAGATGCATTGCTATTCTTCCGATGTCAAGGTTTTCTTCCAGGGCGTTGCTCATACTCGTCCTGTTTTTATGTCTCCCGCTCCTCAGTGGGATCTTAACCTGGTTTTCGGCATCCTTCAGCGCCCTTCCTTTGAGTCCTTGGCTACTATTCCTCTACACATGCTGATGTGGAAAATGGCTTTTCTCCTAGCGATTGTGTCCGTTCGCCGTGTTGCGGAGTTGCATGCTCTGTCTTGTAGACCACCCTTTTAGGTGTTTCACAAAGACGAGGAAGTGCTGCGCACTTCGCAGGAGTTTCTCCTGAAGGTGGTTTCTGAGTTCCACATTAATCAGGAGATTGTGGTGCCTTCCTTTTGCCCTGACCCTACCTCTGACAAGGAGCGGGATCTCCACTTGTTAGTGTGTCAGTTCGACAGTCTGACACGCTGTTCATCATTCCTGAGGGTCCTAGGGCATGGAGACCTGCATCCAAAGTGACCATTGTGTCTCAGATTAAGTCCGCTATTCATAAGGCTTAAGAACTTAGGAAGAAGACTGTTCCCTTTTGGTCATGGCTCATTTTACAAGATCTATTGGGGCTTCTTGGGCTTACAAGAATCAGGCCTCAGCTGATCAGTTGTGCAAGGCTGCTACTTGGTCATCTGTGTACACCTTTTCGAAGCACTATGGTGTTGATGTACTGGCATCGGCTGATTCCAGCTTTGGGAGGAAGATCCTGGAGGCAGTCTTGCCTGTCTAGGATCTTCTTCGGTTCTACAATGCTCCCTCACTTTTGAGCCCTGTTGGCTCTAGTTTAGTGTGCTATGTGACAGTTCCTGGGGTGTTGCTACCCCTGTTCAGTGTCTGTTGACACTTCATTTGTTATTGTTAGGCTATCTCTGATCTGATGGTTCATATATGCTCTGGTGACTTTGGGGACCTGCGCCTGGTCCTTGCCTTACTTCCCGCCTCTGGGAAACTCAATGGTTGGACATCCCAAAGTCACCAGTAACCTATACTGGACGACAGAGAAAAGAGGATTTTAGTCTTACCTGTTAAATCCTTTTCTCTTAGTCCATATAGGTTACTGGTCTCCCACCCTGTCAAAGGACCATGTGGCAGAATGTGGGGGTCCTTTGGGTTCATGCTCACAGGAGTCTTCTTTCCCTTCTTACTAGCTAGTCAATAGTTAGTGTCTCAAATCTTACTGGAGCTGATTGGCTAGCTGCAGCCAAGGAGGGAAGGTAGGCTTCACCCCTGCATTCACTTCTAGAATTGTTCCTGCCTACTTAAAGGGGTGGATCGCCTACCCAAAGTTACCAGTAACCTATATGGACAAAGAGAAAAGGATTTTACAGGTAAGACTAAAATCCTCTTTTTGCTCTGTAATTACTTTTTAATAAGGCATCACCCATCAGTGTGAGTACTCTTATTTGTCTTTGGAAGAAAAGCCCTACAGTGTATCTGTTTTTCTTAATACATTCTACTGCCTTGTAAAAGAAGTTGTATTTGCAATTGTCTATAATTATGCTGTAGCTTTTCTATCATGTGCTCTGAGTATTTAAAAATTATGTGTTGAATGTAAGCATCTCTGCTTGTATGTTATAGTTCTAAAAATTCCAATATGGTGGCATGGAGGCCATAATAGTTAGGAGAGTCAGGTCGCCCATTAAAATAAAGGTTAAACCCATTGTTCAGATAGAAGTTACATCCTATACTTTATCATATCTGTTGATCCTACCACTGACATATTGACGCTGAGGTACTAAAAAGAACTGATGTCATTCTGTGGCAATAATTGCACCACATGAGATAAATAAGAAAAGCAAAACAATGTATTGAAGACCTCTGTAGCATTCAAAAGGTCAAAATCCCATTTAAATTCATATGAATTTTGGAAGGTTTAATTTGTGCCCTATGATGTAGTTGGTCTCCCCAAAATGACTCCTGTTAAGTTTATAACTTCTATTTAATTGACTTCTGACCTGAGCCCCCTTCACCCTTATGAAGCCATCTAAAATCCCTCCTGATTGGCTATTTTGTTTCTTTTACAGCGCTCTCTGTCACCAAAGTCCATATCACCTCCTCCATCCCCAGAGGTAAGTGTAAGAGGTAATGGAGGAGCAGCATTATGAGATGACGAGGTGATGACTCATAACTGTATCTCCTATCTATTCCTTTCATAGGTCTCTGCAATTTGGGCCGAGACCAAGTCTACAGCAAGTGGCTCAGTGGTGCATGGAACACGTGGGGGGAGCAATTCACCAAGAGGTGGGGTCCAGCACTTCCACTGCCCAGGTACGAAACCACTGAGGGGTACAAGAAGGAAGAGGCTGGTGGAGTGTTACATAATGGGAGGGATTCTGCACAGAGTGATAATATAAGTGATCTAGCATGTTGTTATCACTGGTGATGCTGAAAATTGCTTATGTCTTAGGGTTATATGGAGATGTTGTATTTGTCCCCTATGGTGCAGAGTTGCTCCCTTTTTCTTTTTCTGCATAAGGCTTTATGTGGAGGTTATAGGCATGGGAGCCCAGAGTGGGGTACTTGCCCCCTCCATAAAAACATAAGGTCTGGGCGGGCTGGCCTGGGACACATATTATGCCCCCCCCCCTTAGAAATGTTTCTTTAGATGCCCATGATTATAGGGATAAAAAAAATACTTTCTCTTTAACCATTGAATGTCAGTTGCATAGCCCTAGGGCGCTCAAAGACTTAACCTTACCTAAAAGTAACACCTCCTAATAATATGCCACCACTTACCTTACTATGGCCTGAAAATCCCAATGGCCCATATGAACTTTGTCCTTGTGCCTTTATTCAAGAGACAATATCAGTCCTAGATGTCATGTCCATGAAGTCAGACCTGACAAATGCTGGCAGTTTTTCTAAACTGAAGCAGGTGGAGGGCATCCGCCTACTTAACCCTTTAAATGTGCAGTAAGCTATTTCTAAGAAAACCCATGTTATAGGGTATTTCTGGCAGAGTAAAACAATGGCACTCCCACTGCTGTCAGTTGTTTTATGCAAAAGTTATAATGTTCAAACTGTCAGGAAGTGAGTAAAAGAGACATTACTTCCTGAAATACTTTGTGAGAGTTTAAACTGTCATGAAGTGACTCAGCATTTTCTGTCACATTCTGTGAAGAACTGTTTGTTGGTGACTCACCTCTCCTAACGAATGAAACAGAATAACTAACTGATATCTGACCACTAGAGGGCACTGTTAAAGAGGAACCGTCAGTTTGTGACAACTAGATGATTTTGAAAGCTTTCAAAAGCAAACTATATTTACGTTAAACATTTTTTCATTCACAACGATAGCTTTTAAGTCATTCAGCTTTATTTGTTAGTTAGTGGGATTCAAATGTTCCACATAGCTTTATATTACCGACTGTCACTTCCTACCAGGAGGTACTAGTTCAGCTTCATAAACTGACAAATAAAGCTAAATGTCTCAGAAACTATTGTCTGAAATTAAAATGATTAACCTAACTACTGGAGATTGTAGACATTCTTCTCAAATTCTCTTATTTGTTACAAAGGGACAGTTCCCCATTAAAGGGTGAGTAAACCCCCAAAAAAACTGTTGGCGAATTGATAGGAATAATAAAAAACATGTAATGCCCTTATTCCCATCTCTCAAACCGTTATGGTTTGAGAAATATAAGAAAATAAAGTCCTCCGCTCCCTCCCCTTTCTGCCTGACGAGCTGTAAAGCTGTCAGAGGCAGAATCCGGTCGACCGACTTTAGGGCGGGAGAGCTGACATTGGGCTGTCTAACTATAATTACTTCATCGGTCTGGTCTACAACGGCTTGCAAGCACACGTTGTAGACCATTCCGATGAAGTAATCATAGTTAGATATTTCGATGACAGCGCTCCTGAAGAGCCGCCGTCTGGTCCCGGAAGCAGGATCCTATGACGTCCGCTATACAGAGGATGCATGAGAAGGGGAGGGAGCGGACGTCTTTATTTTCTTACATCTCTCAAACCATAATGGTTTGAGAGATGGGAATAAGGACATTACATGTTTTTTTATTAGTCCTATCAATTCGCCAACAGTTTTTTTGGGGGTTTACTATCCCTTTAATGCAAAATAATATCTGGAAAATGCAACTCACAGTAGTGGGCATACCCTCGTTTAACCCTTTGAGTTCCAAAGTGATGCAGAACGCATTGCAAAGCAAAAGGTTAACTCAGCAGGAACAAATCCTACAATACATTTTTTAATCATTAAAGAGTTTCCTGCTCCTTTAAATATCAGCGGGGGGGTGTGCCATGCATTACATACCCGCCCCCCCCCCCAATCCTTAAGTGGTTATGGTGCAATGTGCACTGGGTGGAGTTTGCTAGCATCTGTCATGTCCACCTCCATAGACACGACATCCAGGACTGACTGAAGATGTTACCTCTTGAACAACACACAAGAGAAAATTTCATAGTGACTATTAGGATTTTCTGGCCATAGTAATGTTAGTGGAGGTAGTTATTAGGAGGCGTTACTTCTCCTTTAACACTATCTTTACCTAACTCTCTTTATTGCCTTCTTTCTTACCTATCTTACTATCATCATCCTCTCCCCAGAATTGTCTCAGAAGGAGCCCAATCTGTACAAGAAGCCTCCAATCTACAGACAGAAAGGTGAGAGGTCACTATGTGCCACACTGACACTCAAAGTCAGAGGTGGACAACATGAGACCCTCCAGCTATTGCTAGACTCCAGCTCCTACCATTCTCTGGCAGGATGATGGGAATTGTAGTCTCATGTTGCCCAGCCTGGCTCTATACTGTTCCATACACCCTCTTTGATATTATTCTGGCACCTACTCTGTCCATTCCTCTGCCTCTATAACCTTACCACTACTGAACAAAAACATGCCACCCCACTTTATGGCAGATACAGCTTGAGTTTTATTAACAGGATAGTAATATTTAAAATGTAAAAAAATACCTGAGTTAAACAAAGGTACTCTCACTGCTGAAAGGTGTTTTATTCAAATGTTATTACAGCTCAAAGTTGAATTTTTTAGGTGCAATATCACAGTGGCCTAAAACTGTACAGTGGCGCTGTTGCTACACCATCCTATGGACAGCTCTGGTCCCGGGATCATAAATCTCCAAAGGATGGTGTAGCAACAGCGCCACTGTACAATTTCAGGCCACTGTGATATTGCAGCTAAAAAAATCATCTTTGAGCTGTAATAACTTTTGAATAAAACACCTTTCAGCAGTGGGAGTACCCTTGTTTTACCTACTCCCTACTTAGGAACCCTGTTGTAAAGTTCTTTTTAGGTATCGTCAATCAGGGATCTGTATCTGTTGCCTGTTGGAGACCAAAACTCCCATGATCACTAACTTGCCACTCTGATGATTGACTACCCTTCCCTTACTCTGTAATACATGCTGTATGATGCTTGCATGATGCTTATAAAACTCGCTTTCTGATATGTTCTTGATTTTAGACTCACGTGTGTTCCCTTATGCAATTTAACACTGCTACTTTGCAATTTAACACTGCTATTTTTTATCCCTCAGAATCTTCTCTATTACACAGACTGTATGATGACCCTATTGTTGAATCTTCTAAGTTTCCGGCTGCGAAACCACCAGACCCCAATCAGCCTGCAAAGATTGAGACAGACTACTGGCCATGTCCCCCTTCCCTGGCAGTCATAGGTATGAGTGTTCATGTATTACTTGGTCACCTTCTGGAGGAAAGGAAACATGCATGGACTTGTTGGTGGACAGGTCTTTGTCAGTAATGTTTGTAATGTTATTGTGTCAATGGCTGTAAAGCTGGTTCACTTCCCAGTGTAAACAACTCATTGGGGTTAGGCACTAAGGGGTGATTAAGAGGTGATAATGAAGAGATAACTTCTCCAGTGATATCACTTCTCCAGTTCCTTTGTTATTCTATAGACCCTATGCATTAAGATCTCCAAAGTTGGAGAAATCTTAGTACATTGGCTCCATAGAATAACAGAAGTGATATCACTGGAGAAGTCATCTCCACTTTATCACCTCTTTATCCCACCTTACTGCATAACCCCCATTGTGACCTTAGGCAAGTCACGTTATCTTCCTGTGCCTCAGGCATCAAAACTGGACTGTAAGCTGTATAGGAAAATGACTCACTGTGCCTTAAAATGTCCTTGTATACAAATAGATAGCACTATATAAGAATATATATTATTACTTATTATTGTCACATTGCGAAAAGATGGACACCATACTCTTAGTGTTATGTTGAATGGACAGTACACAGGGTACATAGGACTGTCCATATTCTGCAGGCAAAAGAGGTGCAAATCTGAAGCACTGAGTTAAATGGTAATTTAACCTTTAGAATGCTAGAGAGTTCCCCAGTGCATTGCTTTACAAAGTGTTGGATACTTTCCTAGCATTCAAGGGGGTTAAAAGATCCATTTAAACCAATTGGAATTTTGGGGAATTTTTATTTATCCCCCTATGTTGTATTTGGTTTGCTCCATAATTGCTCTTCATTTATTTCTGCATATAGCCCTATAGTTGTATTAAAAATACATGGAAATTCCGTAAGTTTGTTGAGTTCACATCAACCCACAGTAGGAGTTTGACTACATATCCCAAAGGTCTCTTGTGGAACAGTCCATCTTCAAATGGAATGGTTCCTTCTGGTGTGTGACTGATCCTGCTAAGACCTGTCCTTGATCTCTAGAGTCAGAGAGGCGCCATCGCAAGCAATCCAAATGTGGAGAAGAGGAAGGAGAAGAAGTGGAGGTTGTGAGGGAGCTACAGAGGCTGGAGCTGAGCAAGGTATAGAGGGTGAGGAGAGACCACAGTATAATGGAACATGAACACACAGACCAACATCACTGACCTTCTTTGTGCCTCTCCCTACTTTTGTTCCCTGCTCTTTTACTCCATTGTTCTTTCCTGTGCCTCCCTCCACCTCTCATTATTGAACTTTCCTGTCTTTTACTGTCCCCTCCTCTTCTCAATACCTCTGTGTCTCTCATTTCTCTTTCCTGTTTGTTACCCCAATCTTCTTTCTCCTGTCCCCACCCCATACCTCCTTGCCTCTCCACTTCCCTGCTTATGGTGTCAATCACAGATCCAGTCCAATCTGGGAAAACTTATCCTAAAAGAGGAAATGCAGAAGGTCGGAACCCCAAAGAGGAAAACTCGGTCTCTGCCTGATCGGACCCCAATCTACACACGTAAGTATACTCTACCTGGTCTTTCTCTATATACACCTGTATATTTATTTCACATCCTCCGCCCTTCTACTGCTCCCCACTCCACTGTTTATTCCTTACACACAGAGATCTTATACTACATCATCCTGCCTCCGCTGCTTCCTCTCTACACACAGAACACTCATAATTCATCATCCCACATCCAGTGCTTACATACTGCTTTCCTCCCAGTACCCAGTGTCCTCGTACTGCTTTCCTCCCAGTACCCAGTGTCCTCGTAATGCTTTCCTCCCAGTACCCAGTCCTTATACTGCTTTCCTTCCAATACCCAGTGTCCTCATACTGCTTTCCTCCCAGTACCCAGTGTCCTTGTACTGCTTTCCTTCCAATACCCAGTCCTTATACTGCTTTCCTCCCAGTACCCAGTGTCCTTGTACTGCTTTCCTTCCAATATCCAGTGTCCTCATACTGCTTTCCTCCCAATACCCAGTGTCCTCGTATTGCTTTCCTTCCAATACCCAGTGTCCTCGTACTGCTTTCCTTCCAATACCCAGTGTCCTCGTATTGCTTTCCTCCCAATACCCAGTGTCCTCGTACTGCTTTCCTTCCAATACCCAGTGTCCTCGTATTGCTTTCCTCCCAATACCCAGTGTCCTCGTACTGCTTTCCTCCCAATACCCAGTGTCCTCGTACTGCTTTCCTCCCAATACCCAGTGTCCTCGTATTGCTTTCCTCCCAATACCCAGTGTCCTCGTACTGCTTTCCTTCCAATACCCAGTGTCCTCGTATTGCTTTCCTCCCAATACCCAGTGTCCTCGTACTGCTTTCCTTCCAATACCCAGTGTCCTCGTATTGCTTTCCTCCCAATACCCAGTGTCCTCGTACTGCTTTCCTCCCAATACCCAGTGTCCTCGTACTGCTTTCCTCCCAATACCCAGTGTCCTCGTATTGCTTTCCTCCCAGTACCCAGTGTCCTCGTACTGCTTTCCTCCCAGTACCCAGTGTCCTCGTACTGCTTTCCTCCCAATACCCAGTGTCCTCGTACTGCTTTCCTTCCAATACCCAGTGTCCTCGTATTGCTTTCCTCCCAATACCCAGTGTCCTCGTACTGCTTTCCTTCCAATACCCAGTGTCCTCGTATTGCTTTCCTCCCAATACCCAGTGTCCTCGTACTGCTTTCCTCCCAATACCCAGTGTCCTCGTACTGCTTTCCTCCCAATACCCAGTGTCCTCGTATTGCTTTCCTCCCAGTACCCAGTGTCCTCGTACTGCTTTCCTCCCAGTACCCAGTGTCCTCGTACTGCTTTCCTCCCAATACCCAGTGTCCTCGTACTGCTTTCCTTCCAATACCCAGTGTCCTCGTATTGCTTTCCTCCCAATACCCAGTGTCCTCGTACTGCTTTCCTTCCAATACCCAGTGTCCTCGTATTGCTTTCCTCCCAATACCCAGTGTCCTCGTACTGCTTTCCTCCCAATACCCAGTGTCCTCGTATTGCTTTCCTCCCAATACCCAGTGTCCTCGTACTGCATTACCCCCTGGCCAGTTTTCAGATATTGCTTCTTCCCTACTCTCTTGCAGTGCCATCCCTCCCAGATGCTACACTCTCCTTTCTCCCTACTCCCAATAAACTCACACTTATTTTCGCTATAAGCTGGGTACTTGTATCACTTCCTTCATATACTTTGTGCTTTTGTTCTTTCCTCCATAAACATGGCACATTTGTTTTATATCCTCCGTACATTTGGTGCAGTTGTTCTACTTCTTCTATACACTTGGTGCTTTGGTTCTCTTTCTTCCATACACCTGGTGCTTTTGTTCTTCTTACTCCTTACCCTCAGCCCTTTAGTTCAACTTCAGCCATACATTCAGAGCTATTTTCCACTTCCTCTCTACACTCAGCAGTCCTGTTGTATTTCCTTCCTTTGCTCAGCACCTATTCTACTTCTTCCCTACATTCTTGCTCTTCTTCCTCCCTGCACTCAGTGCTCTTGTTTCGTTTCCTCTTTACACTCAGCCCTCTTGTTCTGCTTCCTTCCTTCACTCAACCTTATTGTTCTGCTTCCTCTCTACACTCAACCTTATTGTTTTGCTTCCTCCCTACACTCAACTCACTTGCTCTGCTTCCTTCCTCCACACAAGCGTCTTGTTTTCTCCCTATACTCAACCCTCTTGTTCTATTTCTTCCCTACACGTGGCAATCTTATTCTACTTTTTCCCTAAACTTAGTACTTTTATTCTACTTCCTCCCTAAACTTGGTACTCTTATTCTACTTTTCCCTACACTTGGCATTCTTGTTTTGCTTCTTCCCTACTTTTGGCACTCTTATTCAGCATCGACCCTACATTAAATGCCTTTGTTCTTCTTCCCGTACACTTAGTCTTATTCTACTTCCTCCTTACTTTCAGCACATCTATTCTACTTCCTACCTACATTCAGCACTCTTATGTACTTCGTCTCTAAACTCAGCATTTTTGTAGGGCGTTTCCCATTGAGTAAAATAGGTTTACTCCCACTGCTGAGAGATGTGTATTTCCATAGTTAATACTTTTTAAACTAATTTTTTGTTTGTTTTTCTTACATTAACAGACATCTAGGGGTCAAATTCCAATTAGTTATTCTGTTAAATTCTATTTGAGAGGAAAGTCAATGACAAACAGTTCTACACAGAATGTGACAGAAACTGCGGAGTCACTTCCTGACAGTTAGAACTTACAGGAAGTAAACGTGCAGTAAATTCACTTCCTGATTATTTTGAATAAAACAACTGACAGCAGTGGGGATGCCCTTGTTTCACTCAGCAGGAAAAAGCTCTGTAGCATATAGGATTTCATAAAACGTTTACTGCTTCTTTAAATATAATTTAATGAAATGCCATTGACCAAACACCTTGTTAAGTACAAAAGCAGAAAATGGAGTGTAAACCTGAACAATACAATGCAAATTATTGAAGTACAATAAATACATGTTTAAACCTTTGAGTGCCAGAGGGGTATGCAAAGCATTGCAAAGCAATGTGTTGCATACGGAGTTACCAGCACCATGATTAACCCTTTGAGTTCCAGAGGAGTATGCAACTTATTGCATAGCAATGCGTTGCATGCACCTTTGGCACTCAAAGGGTTAACTCCACAAATGAGTGCAAGGAGCTTTTCTTATTTGTTGAAATACATAATAATCCTTTTTCCTTACACTACCGTTCAAAAGTTTGGGGTTACTTAGAAATGTCTGTTTCTGTTATGGGAGAAGCTTGACCGCATGGTACGTAAGAAGTGCCCATCAAGCCAATCCAAACAGTGGGAGGTGCTTCAGGAAGCACTGGGAGAACTCTCTTCACATTACCTCAACAAACTGACAACTAGAATGCCAAAGCTCTGCATGGCTGTAATTGTGGCAAATGGAGGATTCTACAACAAAAGCAAAAGTTTGAAGGACACAATTATCATTTAAATTAAAAATCATGATTTCCAACTTTGTCAACGACTGTATTTCCTATTCATTTTGCAACTGATTTGATGGTAAACAAGGACATTTCTAAATGACCCCAAACTTGTGAACATTAGTGTATGTAATGTGTATGAATTGTGGGTGGGGTCAGAGCAATCTCAGTGTCCTTGCACCAGTTTTATACCCTTTACAGGCTATTATTTAACCCCTTGGATGCTAACCTAGATTTTTTTCACAAGTATCGCTGTGACGATATTGCCTGTGTGAAAGGGGCCTTAAAAACAATAATGGAAAACATAATATAAAAATAATATTGGACAATAGCAAATGTGTTTTCCCTCTCAGTGATCTATCATAATTGTCAATGCTTCCTGTTTCTTTTTTCCATAGATTAGATAACAGAATAAAGTACTTGTGGCCATGAAAAAAGTAACTGCAGAAAAAGGTGTAAAAACATGTTCTGTTTTATCTCTGCATTTTGTTTATAAGTACAACGCTTTCTCTTTCTGCAGCTGTGCATTCTGGGTACGGAAGGAGCAGCTTATCACGGGTAGGTGCAAACTGCCAAATCAGAGCTGGATTACATTGCAGGTTAAACATTTTATTACTGGTTTTATCCCACAGATTCCTACTGACGTCTATGTGAAAAAATGTAGTTAAAACCAATGTTATCATTATAACTTTCACATACTTGTGGAGCAATGTGATACACTTATATACACACCACACAATCTGATCTCCTAACAAGAGGGACACTAGGGTGAGAAAGAGGGACAGAGGGATTTGGGTCTCAAAGAGGGACACTTAGGAGGTATGCTTTCAGTGGAATCCAGCCCCTAGCTGGGTATTGTAACGTATTTCATTTGGTTACTTACAGTTTATTGATATACATTCACATACACACAATGTAAGATATTTACTAAAATGTGAACTATTTCTGCACATTTCTCACATATTAGCCCAGACCTGCAAGTGATAATTTTATCACTGGTCTTACCTCTAAATTTCACATAGACTTCTATTAGAATGTATAAGGTTAAACAGATAGTTCTCCATTGATAAGTATATAATATGAATCACGTGGACCTGTTACCTACACAGCTTTTTGTTTCATTAAACATCTATTTAACCCTTGAGAACCAGAGGGTATGCAACATATTACTAAGCAATTTGATGCATTCCCCTGTAGAGCTCAAAGGGTTAAAGGGACAGTAATGTCCCATAAAAAATACTTAGAGTTTTGTAGAGGTTAAAAAAATAAACAATACGACACAAATCCTATCTCTCAAACCGCTATGGTTTGAGTGATATCTTCCGTTAAAGTTCCCCTCTCCCTCCCCTTCTCTTGACGTCAGCTGTAAGCTGACAGCAGGAGTTCCTGGTCTGAGGACCGACAAGCGGCTCTTCAACAGAGCTGCAATAGCGCAATTTAAATAGAAATAATTATTTGGAGCAGACTACAAAGTGTCTGGTTTGCAAGCACACTTTTTAGGTAGTTCCAAAGAAGTATTTCTTTTTAAATTGCTCTATTGCGGCTCTGCTGAAGAGCCTCCTTTTGTTGGCCAACACGGATCTCCTTCTGTCAGCTTTACAGCTGACATCAAGAGAAGGGGAACTTTAGTGGAGGATATCTCTCAAACCATAGCAGTTTGAGAGATAGGATTTGTGTCGTATCGTTTATTTTTTTAACCTCAACAAAACTCTAAGCATTTTTTATGGGACATTACTTTCCCTTTAAGCTGCTTATATCGCCTACATTTAGCTTTGCACAAATATTAGTCATTTTAGAGATTTTAATTTTAATGTTCTTCCCAGCAGCATAAACCCTGTAATATATACTGTATAAGTTTTCCATATCAAGCATTAGTGTCCATTTAAGGACCACATTGGTACACAACACATTGCACTGCATACAGCTCTTATACTTAAAGGGTAAAATGGTAACTATCATGAGGATAGTACTCCATAGACAGATCTGCCTGGGCTGCATTGTGAGTACAAAAGGAGAAAAGAACATGGGTAGAATCCCCAGTGCTCTCTAATTGGATTCTGAAGTCTATGAAGTCTCACAATTCAGTTGCATCCCATAGACCCTAGTGTAGGGCTTTCTAAACCTGTTACTGGCTGACAAGAGCCATATTGGGGTGGTACAGTATGATGGGGTGGCTGTAATGTGGTATTGTATTGCAGTAGGATGGGGTGGCTGTAATGTTATATTATCCTGCAGTAGGATGAAGTGGCTGTAATGTGATATTATCCTTCATGTGATATTCTAATGCAGCTGGATGGGGTGGCTGTAATGTGAGATTGTACTGCAGTAGGATGGAGTGGCTGTAATGTGATATTGTACTGTAGAAGGATGAGGTGGTTGCAATGTGATATGTACTGCAGTAGGATGGGGTGGCTGTAATGTGAGATTGTACTGTAGTAGGATGGGGTGGCTGTAATGTGATATTGTACTGCAGTAGGATGGGGTGGCTGTAATGTGAGATTGTACTGCAGTAGGATGTAGTGGCTGTAATGTGATATTGTACTATAGAAGGATGAGGTGGTTTAATGTGATATGTACTGCAGTAGGATGTAGTGGCTGTAATGTGATATTGTACTATAGAAGGATGAGGTGGTTTAATGTGATGTGTACTGCAGTAGGATGGGGTGGCTGTAATGTGAGATTGTACTGCAGTAGGATGTAGTAGCTGTAATGTGATATTGTACTATAGAAGGATGAGGTGGTTTAATGTGATGTGTACTGCAGTTGGATGGGGTGGCTGTAATGTGAGATTGTACTGCAGTAGGATGTAGTAGCTGTAATGTGATATTGTACTGTAGAAGGATGAGGTGGTTGTAATGTGATATGTACTGCAGTAGGATGGGGTGGCTGTAATGTGAGATTGTACTGTAGTAGGATGGGGTGGCTGTAATGTGATATTGTACTTCAGTAGGATGGGGTGGCTGTAATGTGAGATATTACTGTAATATGATGGGGTGACTATAATGTGATATTGTACTGCAGTAGGATGGGGTGGCTGTAATGTAATATTGTACTACAGTGGGATAGGGTGGCTGTAATGTGATATACTGTACTGCAGTAGGATGTGTTGGCGGTAATGCAATATTGTAAAGTAGTAGGATGGCATGGCTGTAATGTAATATTGTACTGCAGTAGGATGGGATGGTTGTAATATGATATTGTACTCTACTTGGATGGGGTGGTTGTAATGTGATATATTGTACTGTAGAAGGATAGGGTGGCTGTAATGTGAGATTGTACTGCAGTAGGATGGCGTGGCTGTAATGTGAGACAGTACTGTAGTAGGATAGGGTGGCTGTAATGTGAGATAGTACTGTAGTTGGATGGGGTGGCTGTAATGTGATATCGTACTGCAGAAGAATGGAATGGCTGTAATGAGACATTGTACTGTAGTTGGATGGGGTGGCTGTAATATGATATTGTACTCTAGTTGGATGGGGTGGCTGTAATGTGATACTGTACTGTAGTTGGATGGGGTGGCTGTAATGTGATATTGTACTGTAGTTGGATGGGGTGGCTGTAATGTGATATTGTACTGCAGTAGGATGGCATGACTGTAATGTGATATTGTACTGCAGTAGGATGGGTTGGCGGTAATGTAATATTGTACTGTAGTAGGATGGCATGGCTGTAATGTGATACTGTACTCTAGTTGGATGGGGTGGCTGTAATGTGATATATTGTACTGTAGTTGGATGGGGTGGCTGTAATGTGTTATTGTACTGCAGTAGGATGGGTTGACGGTAATGTAATATTGTACTGCAGTAGGATGGGTTGACGGTAATGTAATATTGTACTGTAGTAGGATGGCATGGCTGTAAAGTGATATTGTACTGCAGTAGGATGGCATGGCTGTAATGTGATATTGTACAGCAGTAGGATGGGTTGGCAGTAATGTAATATTGTACTGTAGTAGGATGGCATGGCTGTAATGTGATACTGTACTGTAGTAGGATGGCATGGCTATAATGTGGTATATTGTACTGCAGTAGGTTGAGGTGGCTGTAAGGATTGCAGTAACCTCCTTCTCTACTCTTCCATAGCTTCAGTCTGCAGAGTTTCCAGCTCCGGATCTTCAGAGAGAAGGCTCAGGTAAGGTGGGGTTCATAGAGTATTGGTATGCATGTCACAGCAGATGAGGGAATAATGATGCAATTTTATACAGATCACTAAAAAGGGTAGGATGATACTTTGCATGCATTTGGCAGGGGAGTTTTTCTAGGTGCTGCACTAGAAGTCGTTCTCAGTGTATTGGAAACCTCTGTAACAGCCAAGAGGATACTAGAATGAGTCTCTGCATGTCTTTGTTAGGGGTGGGGTTAGCAGTATTATCTGTTTTCATTGACTCTTTCATTTCCTCTCCACAGCATTCCAGGTAAGCATCCCAAGAGATGGAATAGGGTCAGGGCTGCCCACCTCTAGGACATGCAGAACCACTAGGACTGTGTCTTTCTGTCCCACAGAATGGGGATGGTCAGAGAGCAAGGATGGACCGAGGAAACTCCCTCCCCAGCATGCTGGAGCAGAGGGTATGTCAGCAATGGACCAGTTTTAAGATGGTGTGGGGAAACTATTAGTAGTTACTTGCAATCCTGTATTAGTCTGCATACATTTTAGGTGCAGGTTTTGTACAAAGTGAAACATTTGTTGCCCCTTTTTCTGGGCATAGAGCCAAGATTCAAAAACATTGTTTAATTTCTATATGAGATTTGAATCATTTAATTATTAGAGTAACTGCCAGGAAATTGAACAATATCTAGTAAACCAGTACAAAACCCAATGCTAGCCACTTTTATTTAAGCACATTTGTCTTATAGATGCATTAAAGGGATAGTAATAGTGAAAATGTAAAACCACACACGCAAACATATATATATATATATATATAATATATATATATATATATATATATATATATATAATATATATATATATATATATATATATATATATATATATATATATATATATATAATGTAGTAAGTTTTATCCCCCTGATTAAAACAAGGGTACTCTCGCTGCTGAGCGGTGTCTTTATTCAAAAGTTATTAAAGTTACATTTTTTTAGGTGCAGTATCACAGTGGCCTGAAATTGTACTGTGGCAGTGTTGCTACACCATCATATGGAGATTTATGGTCAACTGACCAGAGCTGAGCATAGGATAGTATAGCAACAGCGCCACTGTACAGTTTCAGGCCACTGTGATATTGCACCTAAAATTGAGTTTATTCTGTAATGACTTTTGAATAAAACACCTTTCATATATATACATTAAGTATTACTATCCCTTTAAAGTGTTACAACATATCAATACTTTTGCCTTTTTACAAAGTCACCTGATTTAAAAGGAAGAGGCTCACAGTCTGAATACAATTTTCTCTTCCATAATCCTCATTGGTGATTGCACCCCATCAGTTCACTTATACATTTATCATCATTCCCTATTAGACCACCTCCTTCTTCCTACCCTTTCAGATCTTTCCCTACGAGATGCTAATTGTGACAAACAGAGGGCGTCAGAAACTGCCTCCCGGAGTGGATAAGACTCAGCTAGAGGTAAGAAACATATATATGATGGCTCTGAGGGTGGCAATAAATCAAATTTATGAGAAATGTGCAAAGATCTCTTATCTTAAAGCTAAATAGCTGATTCCACCCACTGTCCTATTTTTCTGCTATATATTTTGCTTTTTTCTCTTCTTTCACATTCTGCAATTCTAACTCTCACATCTTCTCTTTCTGCTTGTTTCCCTGTGACTCCTCCTTGCAGCCATTCCTCTTCCATTATTCTGTCTCCACATCTGCCGTTAGCCTGTGCAATGCTTTAGTGACCTCACTAGCATTCAAGGGGTTAACAGCCCTGTTTAAATGAATAGGAATTTTTATTTGTCCCCTCTGGTGCAGTTGGCTTTCTCCAGAAATGTTTATTATTTGTGTATCTGACCCCCTGTTTCTCGTCGTTATTACTTAATGACCCCATATAATTCCCTCTACCTTAGATATATAGTTATATAGTGGATGAAGTTGAAAGAGACAAGGGGGGAGACTCACTAAGGGGCAATGTAATGGTTATGTGTGTCTGGAGATGTGTGGCAAGCACAAGACACACCACCATATGTACTACGAATTAAGGATGCATGGTCGTGGGGTGGGGGGATTTAATCATTAGCATGCACAGTTGTATTACTACTAGAGATGTCTGGTATCTGCTCACCTGGCCAGACATGCAGTCTAACAAGGTGAGCTGATTCCAGTGGTGCAGATGGGCAGAGACATGTCTTCTCTCATTCGCTTTGGAGAAGCTTGCCGCTGTGAGTAAAGAATTGTACTAGAGATGCGTGTATAGGACCTGTGGGGTTAAACATTTGTGTAGTCATAGCTTTGCTGCATGGCACCATAAAAGGAAGACTGAATTACACTTACAGTCAAGATTGTATTTTCCCTATTACGTCACCATTGTTTTGTCCATTATACTGAAACTAGTTGAACAGCCCGTTACACGGGCCACAGTGCCTCAGGCAGCCGGTTGCGGGTCAGTCACACGCAGTGGAGACTGCCCGCGCCTCGGCTGATACAGAGCCTCTGGCAGCCGGTCGCTGGGCAGTCACAAGCAGTGGAGACTGGCCACGCCTCGGCTGATACAGAGCTGGACACTCCTCCTCCTTCGCGGCGCGGGCAGTCTCTACTGCGCATGACTGCCGCACGCGCAGCAGTGTCTACTGCGCATGTCGGGCGTTACACACAACTTGGCGAATTATTATATAGGATATAATATTGTAGGGCAATATCTATGTAAAGTTGTAAATAACACTAAAATATATTTAGAAACAAATTACATAGTAACATAGTTGATGAAACAAGACATGCGCACATCAAGTCCAGCCCATGCCAAATCATTCCCTGTTGCTCCAGAGGAAGAAAAAAAACATTGAACCCATTTCCAATTTACCACAAGTGGATAAAACCATTCCTTCCTGACTCCAATTGGTAGTCAGATAGTTCCCTGGTTCAACAACATATCTGCTTTGAAGCCGTCATAATTACCAATTTTGTTCTGTGCTAGATAGGTATCCATTACTTTTTTGAAAGCAGTTACGGTATCTGCAAGAGCAGGAACCAGAGCCAAAGAATTCCATAGTTTTACCAACCTTACTGTAAAAAGTCCCTATCTTTGTTTTAGTTGAAAGCTCCTTTCCTCTGGACTTAATAGATGACATCTCCTTCTTAGCTCAGCTTTTGAGTATATAATTAATCGGAGAGTTCTTTGTATTGACTTCAAATATATACGTAATTGGTAATCATATCACCCCTTAGGCATCTCATCTCTAATGTAAACAAACCCAGTTTGGCTAGTCTCTTTTTATAACTCAGATCCTCAAATCCCTTTATCAGTTTTATTGTATGTCTCCATTTTTTCCAGTTCAATAATGTCTCTTTTTAAGAACTGGTGCCCAAAACTGTACTCCATATTACAGATGATGCCTGAAATTATATTAGCATCCTGTACATCTATACCCATTTTTATGCAGACTAGTACCGTATTTGCTTTTGCAGCAGCTGAGTGACTCTGCACACTGCTGTGAAGTCTATTGTCTATCAGTACTCCAAAATCTTTCTCTAATGAGGATGCATTTTTTGCCATTTAGTGTATAGCATATTTTTAATCAGCCATAACTTCTTAACCCATTCTCTGCCTCAGTTTCTTCAATGTCTACCTTTCTCTGTCTTTCAGAGGTACCTCTCTCCTGAGGAGTTCCAGCGCCTCTTCTGCATGCCTATGGAAGAGTTTTTTAAGCTGCCGCTGTGGAGAAGAAATGAGATGAAGAGAAAGCTGCTTCTGTTTTAACATGCAGGAGCCCATGCCTGTCACTCCACCTCTGAGGAAGAGGTGGTAAATTCAGGAAATGGGCCCTCAGCTTCTGTACAACCTGAGGGGGAGAGTGAGAGTGCGGGTCTGATATAAGTGGCTACACAGAGCAAGGAAATCAGCCAATGCCCCCCTCCCATCATACACAAACTGTATGAAACACATCCTTGTATAGTCTCTTATACATATCATGGGATTCCCAGCCTCTTACACATATCAGTAGGTATAACAAAAGACTCCATGTTAAAAAATATCTAATACCAAATATGATTCAGTAACATCACTGAGCCTCTTGTATAAAGGCAAACTGCAGCTAACCCGCTGCACCATGAAAATCCCCAAATTTTCATTGGGTTAAAAGGGCCTTTTAACCCCAGTGAATGCTAGAAAGGTATCCAATGCAGAACCCTCTAGCATTCACTGGGGTTAAATCCCAACTTAAATTAATGGGAACACAGACATACACACACATATATCTGGTCTCTCAGTCATATCTGTAGTTTCACTTTCTGGGGTTCCCTTACAAATACCACACACACACACATATATATATATATATTTCCACCCTTTGTCCCTATCATATATATAAAATCCCACTATAATACACTTGTAAAAGCTCATTCTCCATTGGGAACTATATCTACAGCAGCACTTAATTTAATGCAAGCTAACTTAGGTGTCCTTCATACAGACATTGGTTATATATACATTATTACATTGCATCTGCAGCTATCTGGATTTACTGAGCTCCATTTTAGTCTTAATGTAATCCTGCTGTGTTGTTCAAAAGGACATATGGCATAAAATGATGGATTCTAGTCTTTTTCAACTTTATCAACAAAGATGAAGTTTAAAAAGCCTGAATGAGGTGCCTCGAGGCACCCCTGACTCTCAATCTGGAATTTTCAGGGGACTGTTAAAGCGGAACTACCACTGCTTAACAAGTTGATATGTAATAAATCCCCATCTGGCAACTAGCTGCTCAGTAGTACTAGTCACCAGAATTATTACCTTATTCAATAGAATTCTCCATTTTTCCAGGGCTGACAGGTAGGACGGAGGGCAGACATCTTTCAATAGTGGCGTCTGCCCTCTTGAGCTGTCAGTCCCTTTTGGAGCCGGACAGCTCCTAGCAACGCCTCTTAGAGCCGTCTGGGACTGACAGCGCAGGAGCGCAGACGTCACTATTGAAAGATGTCTCTCCTCCAACCTGCCTGTCAGCCTGGGAAGAATGGAGAATTCTATTGAATAAGGTAATAATTCTGGCGACTAGCGCTATTGAGCAGCTAGTCACCAGATGAGGATTTATTACACATCAACGTGTTTAGCGGTGGTAGTTCCGATTTAACATTTTGTAGGTCATTTACCAAGGGAATCACATTTCTGACAAAGTCTTTATAGAAGTGGATGTCTGAGGCACACCAAAGGGCCACAGCACCATGGTTGAGAACCAATGTCATAGAGAAAAGACCCATCAATGGTACTTTAGAACCAAGAAAGCATTTTATAGCAAAACTATTGTAAAAGCCCGTGCACACGGGTCATGTTCCGGGTAATGTTAACCCTTTGAGTGCCAGAGAGGTACACAAAGCATTGCTTTGCAATGTGTTGCATACCCCTCTGGCACTCAAAGGGTTATGAGGCCGTGACGCTACCTCACTGCTCCATGCGATGCAATCTTGCGTCGCCTCACTCACGCGATGCAATCATGCGCAGTAGAGACTGCCCGAATGCAGGCAGTCTCTACTGCGCATGACTGCATCGCGACAAACATCCTAGTGAATTATTATATTGGATGCCATTACTCAGCTATAGACTTGTAATCAGGTCCGATTCCTAAAATGTATGTAGATATACCTGAATGTTGTATGAAGGACACATACGTAGGGAAGTACTCCTGCAAAAGAAATTAGGACAACAATAATTAGAACCTCCACACAATAGATGATATCTTAAGATTAGCCTTTTTATATACCGTAGAGTTTTCTGCACAAAAGAAAAAAGTGGCAGTTCTAAAGCAAACCAAGTGAACCATAGGGGAGCAAATGAATTTTCCATTGATTTAAAAGGACCTTAGAAAAAGCTTAATGGAAATCATTGAGAATTCATATTTGTCCACTATGTTGCATTGGATTTGCCCCAGATTTGTTCTTCTTATGTGCAGAAGACCTCTTATCAATGGGATCTTTTTCTTAGAATCCCATAATTCCCCCATCCCGTGATCACCATCGCACACAATGGATGCCTCCCACACACTCTCTGGTTCATTACTTTCACAACCATGCAGATTTAGGATCAGGATGCTGGGCTTGTAATCATGACATTATAACATAATTAATACATAGTAAAGGGGAGGAGGTGCTATTACCGGATATTTTAGGCTGCCAGCGCTGTGTGTGTTTAATGGGTGAGTGCTTTCAGTTTACTGCAAACCTATCATATACCTTTGTTGAATGGACATTAGGGCAAATCTCTCACATCCTCAGAATTTGCCTCAGAGGGCAGTAAATCTCTTGGATGCTTGAGATGTCTCCAGTGCATTGCAAAACATTGTGCTGAAGATGTCTGTAGTATCTCAAGGGGTTAATACTACCCCTTTGCTGAGTGTGGTTTGTGACCTGCTGAATTTTGGTACATGCTTATCCCCTTCCACACATGTTTCACTTAATCTCTCTCACATCATCATAGACCCATATTTATGATCGTGTCCACTTGATTCCTATCCATATCTCTTCACATGTTCCCCATCACACTAATGTGTTCCACCATGTTCCTCCATCATCTACATGTCATGTGTTTCGTCTCTCCATGTGGTCCCACCATTATCTCTCTCCTTAGTGTGCCTTTCCCCATTTTTACATATGTCCTTCTATATACGTCTTGTGTCCTCCTTCCCAGTGTTGAAGCTTTTTCATTCTTTTTTGGCTTCTGATGTATAATTATTAATAATATTATTATTAAAAGTAACTGGATATCTCAGCAGATTATGCATAATATATACTGAATTGACACCATATCATTAAATCATTTTGACCATTACCATTGTGTTAAAGGAGAACTGACACCTCCTAATAATAACCTCCCACTTACCTCAGTAGACTCTATGAATTTTGCACTTGTGCTTTTGTTCAAGAGACGACACCTTCAATCAGTCTTTGATGTCATGTCCGTGGAGGAGGACATAACATCTGTTGCATGGACCACAGGACCGCCTCAAACTCTAATCACCACACATGTTAAACTTAACTCTTTAAAGACCAGAGGAGTACTTAGCAATGCACTGCACAGCCCTCTGGCTATCAGACTGTTAAGTGGTTAAGTAGGCTCATGTAGTCTACCTGCTTCTGTTTGAAAAAACTCACAGCAACTATCATGTCGGCCCCCACGTGCAACAGACCCAACACTGGCTGAAGGTGTTATCGCTTGAAGAAACGCACAAGTACAGAATTCATGGGGTCTTTTGGGTTTTCTGTCCATAGTAAGGTATGTGGGGGTTATTATTAGGAGGTATTCATTCTCTTTTAAGATAGGGGATGTAAAGCATGCAGTCCTATACCGTTAGGTTGTGTGGAGGGATTGGAACACATTTTGATGTTCAGGCAGTAGCTGGAATGGGCCTAGTCAGTGAAGCCAAAGCCTTGTACAGTAAGGCATATGGGGAGCATTTCCCACCTCCTGCTGAACCCAACAATTCTGGTTATGTACTGGAAGTACTATATGGGGAAGAGTCTCACATTATCCTTTGTTCGTGAGGCAGTATCTACGGTGCTGAAATTCTTATACAATGTTATAGCTTAGGATTCAACAAACATATTATTGTTTAACCCTTTAAAGGGATAGTAATGTTTCAAAATAAAAGCAACTCCACTTAATCTTCATAGTATTTGGGCCATGAAGAGTGTTATTTCAATACTGTCAGAGCAGAGGGGTGTTGTCCAGATGGCTTACAGAGAGGGACAATCTTCAATTAGTATAAGAGAAAAACCTGACAATGGGGGCAGGGTTTGCATTGTTCTCACAGTAAGAAGATTGTCTCTTTCTGTGAGCTGTCTGGTCTTAAAACCAGATTCCACATCTGAGGAGAGGTGGCTTACACTAGGTAAAAGGGGCGGGAGGAGGATACTTTATCTATCAATTACTCTTGAACTACAAATCGGACAACATTGAAATAACACTCTCCATGGCCCAAATACTATGAAGATTAATTGGAGCTGCTTTTATTATGAAACATTACTATCCCTTTAAGGACCAGAGGGATGTGCAAGGGATTTCTTCAGTGTGTTGCACACCCCTCTAATCCTTAAACGGTTAAGTAGAATATATATTCAGTGTTACATGTTGGAATAGGGAAGATATACCAGTATTTACTCATCCTAACAGATTTGCTACACTGAGTGTTGATTTTGCGGGTGTTGTTAGAGTAACGCCCTTGCTGAAGAGAGCTGTTATTCCCTAACAGCCAGGAGAACAGCACTGATGGGATCCAAGATGCAGGCAAACTTAGATAGGTGGAGGTGGTGATGATGATGATAGGGGGTTGGCATGTAGTGGGTTGGGCTGATAGATTTTTGGTAATGACCGTGCATGACCCAGATGTCATGGTACACATTTATACCAATGAGAGAGTCAGTGGGAAATGGAAGTGTGTTAAGAATGATTTCAGAGATTTATGCCAAAAGGTTAAGCAAGGGACCTCTAGGGTGGTAATATTACCTGTGCCATTCTGTGCCAAGAAGGCAATGTGGGATTAGAGAGTTAAAAGTGTGGCTAAAGACTTAGTGTAAGTAGGATTGGTTTGGGTTTCTAGTGCACTGCGCTGTTTTTTTGCTTTGGGATGATCTTTATATTAGAGATTGATTGATCCTTAGTAGAAGGGGGGCTGCTGTACTAGGGGTTAGGAGGAGACTAGACATTAAGGGAGGGCGAAACAATACATGATGAGGAAGACAGTGTTGAAGAGGAACTGGGATTAGAGAATGGACATGGGGTTCCGGGCTCAGCTAACAGGGAGGTGCCTAAATTACAGCTTGAGAAAAAGAATATAAATAATATTTTGTAAAAATACACATCTTCAGAGTGGCAGTAACATAAAATATATACATGCAAATGCTCGTAGCCTTGTTGAGTAAGACAGGGAAATCTGAACTGCTTGAACTGAATGAACAGTCTAATATTGTATCTATTACGGAAACCTGGTTGAATGACACATGACTAGAGGGCTATACACTTTAGAAGGGATAGGGTTAGTAAGAGGTGGATAGGTATACCTGTATGTGAAGCCTTAACACGTAATAGAAGGATGATATATATCTGGAAAGTCCAAGTCTTAATCAGAAAGCCGTAAGTGTGAGGGCTGCATTATTTATTTATTGATAACAGTGGTGAAATATAGCCTGTCAGCTATTAAAAAAAAATGGATTTATTTATTCATCAAGTCAATGGCAATATGTATATTTAAGCCTTCGAGTGCCAGAGAGGTATCCAAGTTGAGTTGCAGTGTATTGGATAAATCTCTAGTGCTCATAAGTTTAACAGGCAATTATTCTTGAACTGTACAGTACTGGTAGGTTAGGTAAGGGGTTCAGTCTTTCTGGCCTACTAGTTTCTGTGTGCTACTTAACCCCTTAACGACCCTTGACAGTCATGGCACATCATGGGTTGTTTTGTGTTAATGACCCATGACGTGCCAGGACCGTCATGGAATTCCGGGCTCGCTGCACGGCTGCACACCATTTGTGGAGCCTGGAACCGGATACAAGAAAAACAAAATGGTCCGTGGTCCTTAAGCGCCGGCCACTTGTGCGCGCGGCCTGTCCTTAAGGGGTTGAAAATCTCAGGCAGGCCTCACCCAGGGGTCAGGATGGCTGCATTTGGCCAATGGGCCATACATTGGACCCCCATGATATATATTAAGGGTCCAGTGAGAAGGCAGAAACCTTGTGGGCCGAAATACACACTCTAGACATACATAATAAGAGGATGTCATTGCACATTTGCAACAAGCCACAAAATATCATGGAGTTTTAAGAAGCTTAACTGCTTCTGCAAATGGAAAAAGGGCTTCTCAGTCAGAAAATTGTAGATTTTAAGTACTATGAAATTGACTAGCGAATTCAGTGTTCCAGGCCAACAAAGGAAAATAATTTTATAACTATGCTAAATGATCATTTCATGACACAACTAGATGATAAGCCAACAAGAAAAAAGGCTTTGCTGGACCTAATGATATACAGCTCACGGAGCATTTGGCAAGCAGTACCCATAATATGATACCCTTTAAAATGTGTTATTGGAAACCAGTTAACAAGGGTTCAACGAAAACATTCAACTTTAAATGCAATATTAGAAGATACTCAAAGAGGATATGAGGTGTAATTTTCAAAGATAAAAATTCAAGAAGGATGGGGGATTTCAAAATAATTTGAATAAACAAACAAATCAATATATACCACTGGGAGAAAAAAAAAAGAGGAAAAAATTAGGACCAATGTGGCTTAACAAAGAAGTTTGCAGGGAAATTAGGAAAAAGAAGCAGGCTTTTAAATTGTTTAAGCCATAATGGGGTCAGATGCATCTTTTAAAATCAGTACAGGAATATGTAAACAATCAGTCAAGCTAGTTAAAATTGAGAACTATTGAAAATATTGTGAAAAAGAGCAAGAAAAAAAAACACAAATACTTTCACATGTATATAAATGGCAAAATAGGATGTTTAATATTGGGCCCCTTAAAACTGAGAAAAGTGAAATAATTGGTCACAGTAAGGCAATAGCTAACACCTTAAAATATTTCTTTATTCTGTTTATACAAAGGAAGCAACATTGACAGACTTTGGGCAAACAGGGAGAATCACAGTATTTTCTCCATTATGCACATGGCTTACTAAGGGCAAAGTCCAAATGACTGGAAATGTTGAATGGTGCAAAAAAGTGCTTGGGCCTGATGGCATACACCCAATGGTTCTTAAGGAGCTTAGTTTAGTAATATCAACACCATTAAAATTAATATTTATTGATTCACTTTCATCAGACTTAGTGCCCAGTGATTGGAGAAAAGCAGATGTAGTATTATTCAAAAAAGGAGAAAGATCAAAACCAGGAAATTATAGACAATTGAGCTTAACTACTGCAGTGGGTAAGATATTAGTTACCAACTGACAGCATTCAGGACTGTGTGACGACGAACAACATTATTAGTAAGAGCATGGTGTTATAAACAATAGATCATGTCAAGCTAATTTATGTGAATTCTATGAAAGGGTGAGTGGTATCTTGGATAAGAGTATTGCTGTAGATGTAGTATACTTGGATTTACTGCATAAATTAAAAGATTTTGACTTGAAAGGTGATATTTGTGCATGGCTAGAGAAATGGTTAAATGATAGATAGCAGAGAGTTATTGTAAATAGATCCTTTTCAAGTTCGCTTGTCACATGGTTCAGTCCTGGGCCCAATGCGGTTACATGTGTTTATTAAAGGGACAGTAATGTCCCATAAAAAATTATTCTTGTTTTGTAGAGGTTAAAAAATTCAATTATATGGCGCAAATCCTGTCTCTGAAACCTTTATGGTTTGAGAGATATTCGCCTGTAAAGTTTCCCTTTTCTGTCAGCTGGAAAGCTGACAGCAGGAGATTTGAGTCAGCCAACTCGAGGAGGCTCTTCAGCACAGCCAAAATCGCGTTATTTAAAAAGAACTACTTCATTGGGACGGTCTACAAAGTGTGCTTGCAAACCAGGCACACTTTGTAGACCTTTCCAGTTAAGTAATTCTTTTCCAATAACGTGATTTGGGCTCTGCTGCAGAGCCGCCGGCGGGCCCCCGGACCGGGATCTCCTGCTGTCAGCACATCGCTGAAGTCAAGAGAAGGGGAGGGAGGAACTTTACAGGCGAATATATCTCAAACAGTTAAGATTTGAGAGATAGGATTTGTGCAACATAATTTATTTTTTTATCCTTTCTAAAACAAGAATAATTTTTTAAGGAACATTAGTGTCCCTTTAATGATCTTGTGGTCAGTATTGAAAGTAGTGTCTCAAAAGAGCAGGACATTTTTTCTGTGCAGAAAGATTTGGATAAATTGAATGAACAGGTGGAAAAGTGGAAGATAAAGTCTAATATACATAAATGAAAGGCTATGCATTTGGGTTGCAGAAACAAGCATTATATACTACATATACACTACATCGGGGAATCCTTGTTAGAGGTTTAGGACAAGGCTTGAACATTTTGGAATGATTTTAGGAGCCAGCCCAAAAATGTAGGCGCCAAGCTCATCATCATAGCAGAGAACTAACTCTTAGCACACATTTGTCATCGGGTACAAGTGAGCTCCCTTAAAGGGATAGTAATGGTTCACAAAAACAGCAGCTCCAATTAATCTCCATAGTATTTGAGCCATATATAGTGTTATTTCAATACTGTCAGAGTTGTAGTTCAAGAGTAATTGAATGATAAAGTATCCCCCTCCCGCCCCTTTTACCTAGTGTAACACTGCTCACCTCAGATGTGAAATCTGGTTGCTTGACCAGACAGATAACAGCAAGGGACAATCTTCTTACTGTGAGAACAATGAAAACCCTGCCCCCCTTGACAAGTTTTTCAGCTTTTTCCCTTATCTTAATTGAAGACTGTCCCTCTCTGCAGTCTACCTGTGCACCTCCCTGCTGCTCTGAGCTGAGCAGTGTTATATCAGTAAAAGAGGAGGGAGGGGGGCACTTTATCATTCAATTACTCTTGAACTACAACTGACAGAATTGAAATAACACTCTCCAAGGCCCAAATGATGATTAATTAGAGCTGCTTTTATCATGAAACATTACTATCCCTTTAAGTCTATATTTTAGCCCCTGTGGCTCCACCAACTGTTGTGGGACTCCAATTCCGATTATCCTTTGTACTGTGGTACTTGTAATCCAATAGCTCTTACTCACAGTTGAACTCCACTTAATTATAGCTTGTTGCAAACTCTGAAACAGACACACTCGCCCAAACATGTTCTCACTTCACTTCTACCTTTAATATATATCACACATCCCAGTCTGGTTAGGACACTACTTGTGATTGATATCAAATGTACATTTAATCAACTACCTCTTCTGAAGTCTGTAGTTTCCAAACTGTTGTTGTTTTTTTTTTAATTTATGCAGACCTAATTGGGGGGGCATCAGGACCCCTCCTGATGACCCCCCCCCCCCCCCCCGCCAAGCTATTGATCTCCCAGCCAATAGCGCCATGTGATCAATTCAGGTGACTCTGGACAACAACATGTTCCCCTGCTTCCAATACTACCTGAACTTTCAGATAGTTGTGCTCATGATCGGGGAAAGCCTCTCCAATTCACTGGGGATATGATCACTGGTGATGTGGGGAGGCTTCTGAGATACTGCCCTCTCAAACAAGGAAATTTGGGTAGAAGTGGAAGTAGGAGAGCATTTTGCCATCCTGAATTTATCTTCCAGCTTTAAAGGCAGGGAGTCAATAGCTAGGTTGCCCCCAATGTGGTTTGATTAAAAATTTAGTTAAAAAACAAAAAAACAGTGTTTGCCACAGGGGTATCCAACATGTTGCTTTTTAATCATTTGGACACCCCTGTGGCGCACAAATAGAGCTTTTTAGATTCAATGGAGCAGCAAATCAACGGATCGTGGCACATGAAAATAGGTGAGAAAGGAGAAAACCCTATGCTCCCAGAAGAAATTCCATGGTGGGCTAGTGCCTGGGGTTTGTTGAGCCCTGATTTAGGAGCACTGATAGCAATAGACTTCCCAACTGTCTGCAATGTCACTCAGGAGCTACAAAAGACAAGAGGGTACTATCATGTATATAAAAGAGCATTTTCATATCACTTACAGATAACTCATTTTATCTTGGTCCATAGTGGATATAAGGAGACACCCCCTCAGCCCCATGTAACCTCATCCATCTCTGCATACTTCAATTTACAATTAACAAAGCCAAACTGAGACCAAGGAGTCCATGACAAAAAAATAAACAGATAGAGGAAGTCACAATTCCAGAGAATCCAATAATGGTGGGGCACCCCTGCCAGAGAGAAAAAGACAGACGATTTCTCTGGGAAGGATGACCAGTGTCCCTAAGAGAAAATTATTTATCAGTAAGTAACACAAAATTCCCTTTCCTCTTTCTTTCTCTGGAAGAAACAAGGACCATAGGGATATACCAACTCTACCCAAAAAGAACAGCAAGAGGGAGAGAAAACTCAAAGCCCCTGCAACAATCCAACTGCTGCAAAGTCAAACAAAACAGAATTAATAACCTCAGGTGTCAAAGGACACCTCAACAAAATACACAACATTAGGGCCCATGCACAGAGAAAACAAAACAGAAAAGGAAGAAAGAAAGGTTACTAGTCAGATAGCACAGCTGGTAGCACTTTCCTTACAGAGATCACCTTGTTCAAGACAAAGTCACTGAAACTGCAATGCTTACCAAAACTGTGAAGCAATGTCCATGTAGCAACCTTACACAAGTGTTCTGCTAAAAGCTTGGTTCTTATAAGCCAAGGATGCACCTGTGGCCCTGTTAGAGTGTACAGTAACTCTAAAAGGAATGGGTTTAGCTTGACTAACATAAGCTTGGTGAATAGCAGACTGAATCCATGAGGCCAGCATAATCATAGAGGCTACTTGTCCAAACCATGGCCCCTCCAGAATAATGAAAACCCATGTCTGATTGATGAAAAATGTGTTCACTGAACATGGAATGCGACTCCTGTTCCTTCCTATTAGACAGGTTTGGGCAGAACAAAGGAAGAACAGTTTCTGGATTTTTTTGGAATTTGGACAGCACTTTCCAAAAAAACAACGTATCTCAATGGAAAATCCAAAATGGCAATTTGCACAACAGGCCAAAGAGATAGCCAAAGAGAACACAGCTTTATGGGTTACCAACTGAATATAGATGTCAGTGGATCAAAATCATTTTGCTGAAGAACTCCCAGAACCAAATTTAGATCCCGGTGGGGCACTCTGAAATTAGTTATGACATGCGTCACCACCTAAACAAAGGTCTGAACATCTGGAAAAGCATGATGCACTGTTGAAAAATGACCAGCAAAGCCGACATCTGAAGGTTCTGCAAAACATCCAAGTCCAGATGATGTATGGGACCCTGGGATAGTAGGTCTTGGACAAGTCCCATGGTTTGTCCACTGCCAGGTTGAGCAGATAATGTACCAAGCCCTCCTGAGCCAAAGGGAAGAGATGAGAATGAGATGGGATCAGTTCATCTTGATGTTTCACAATGCCCTGTGACTCATAAGGAGGAGCATAAGTATGTATGTCGGAATTGTTATGGAATCATTATTATGTCTAGTACACATACCACAGAAACCCTTGACTCTGTGAAAAGCCTTAGTACCTTGCAAATACTTTGAGATGCCATCAAGTCGACTTCCAGAATTTCCCACTTAACTGCTTCCCACACTATCAGATATTGTTGTTAATGACTGAGGAAATATGTTTCCATGTTTACTAACCCCAGGATATATATATATATATATATATATATATATATATATAAATTTAATGATTGCTGGGATTTTAGACTCCGCCCACAGAAGAATTGTTCCAGTTTCTTCCCAAGCTGCTGTGCTCTTTGTGTCTCCTTGATGGTTCATTATGTCACAGTCATGGCATTGTCAGACTGCACTTGTACCAGATGCCTACACGATTACTGGGACCAGAGCTAGCCAAATCGGTCAGAGCTCAAAACATTGATTGGCAACCCTAGTTTGGAGTGGGACCACAGACCCTGAGACACATTTTTGTCTGACTACTTGATGCCAGCTTGAGAGACTGGTGTCTATCATCACTACTTGCGAACCGGTCACTGAGAATGGTCTCTCTTTCAGCAGATGATCTACCTCCATCCACTGCTGAAGATCCAAATTCATTTGTGGCGACTGATTAATCATATGCCTATACCATTTCTTTAGGATTTCCAACTGGAGAACCTTCTTATAGAAATGATGGCTGTGGAATACAAATCTGATGCTGTTTGCAAATGGGGACATATAACCAGGCAATTGTTATGTCCAAGGACACCAAAAATCTTGAAGAAACTCAACAATCATAGCATAAAGGACCTCCATTTTGAATCTTGACATGTGGAAAAACTTGTTGAGTTTCTTCAAGTTCAAGACTAGATGACTCCAGCTGTCCTTCTTCAGAACAATTAATAAATTGGAATAAAGGCCATGAACCCCTGGCTTGGAGGTACTGGGTAAACAATGTCCATGTCTACTAAAGACCTTATGTCCTCTTCAAAATCTCTGGCCCTTGCAATGTCATGTGCCCCCCCCCCCCTCTGGTGATGACTTCAGAGCAAACATTTCAGTCAACCACTACAACTTAGACCTGTGCTGAAAGTGGGCACGATTTCGATTGATGACAATAGTAGTGCAAAGACCCAAGAAGTGAGACTTACAGTGAAAACCCAAGTGGAGCAAGCATAGCAGCAGCAGAAGCTACGATATAAAGCAGACAGCAGCCGTTACACATTTAAAGGCGTGGACATTTCTCTAGTATTTAAACGGTCCACATATACAAAAAGTACAAATTGGGAAACCTTCCCAGATACAGAGCAGCAAGAGGAATGGGAGGTAGGGGGAATAAACCAGGTCAGATTACCATAGGTCAGACCTTAGGTTGTGGCTGTACACATTATACAGGCAAACATACATACAGACACATCCATACTCACAACTCAGTGAATATGAAGCAGCTCCACTTCTCAATTCTCTGACCATCAGGCTACTGCTGGTCTTTGGGAGTCCCCCATAGTAACTGACCTGGGGCAAGAGGGAATCAATCAGTGGAGCAGATGGATGGTAGAAGGTGAATGCTGCAGTGGTTGATAACTCCTTCTCAGAATGACTACAGAAAAAAAAACTTCTAACCCTATACCACGGTGCCCATGATTCACTATGCGACATTCCTACTTCCGGGTTTGTCTTGGCTGCCTCTTATTGGTTCTGGCTTGCTAGCCCCTCCCAGGGTTTGCCTTTATATACGACCTCCTGTCACTAGGCCGATGCCCTTTCGTGGTGTTTCTGACCTGACTTTTGTATCTGTGTTCCAGTTCCGTGTATGATCCGGTTTCATCTGACCTTGCTCCTGTCTCAGCGCTCAGTGTACCGATCCAGGCTTTTGCTGACTACCGCTCTCTGTGTACCGATTCAGGCTTTGGCTGACTATTGCTCTCTGTGTACCGATCCAGGCTTTGGCTGACTACCGCTCTCTGTGTACTGATCCAGGCTTTGGCTGACTACCGCTCTCTGTGTACTGATCCAGGCTTTGGCTGACTACCTCTCTGTGTACCGATCCAGGCTCTGGCTGACTACCGCTCTCTGTGTACCGATCCAGGCTTTGGCTATTCAGCCTAGTGTCCAATTGTCGCTAGTGCTTCAGTTGTCCCGGTTGTGCCCTATGCCTTGCCTCTATGGTAGCTGCCAGTCGGTGTTCCTCTGTTGCCTCCGGTTGCGTTTACTTTCAGCCTGTGCCTTATTACAGCATACTGTTTTAATAAAGCTTCATTGTTTTATCCTACCAGTAAAACCGTGACACCCTACATCTCATGAACAGGACACTAAAAATTGAAGTATACAGAGCTGGACGGGGGAGTAAGTAAGGTTGAGAAGGAATCTCCTCCTCCAGAGACTGTTTTTAAACTGCCTGCTTCCTAGTGGAAGGAACATAAGTATATGGTCCCTGTATGCCACAAAGGAGGTATAGATGCATGGGATGGAATATAGTTAATATAAAGTGTTAGTAATGGCCAAAAAAAGTTTTTTGCATTTAGAAGAGCTTAAAAAGCTGAGCTAAATGCAAAACAACTTATCTTTCAAACCGCTATGGTTTAAGAGATACAGGCGTTTAAAGTTGCCACACGTTTTAGACCATTCCTTTGAAGGGATTCCTTGTAAGTAACGAGATCTCGGCACTTCTCAAGCGCCTCAGTGTCGACCGACAGGAATCTCCTGCTGACAGCTTTACAGCTGTCAGTAGGAGACAGCGAACTTTAAACGCCTGTATCTCTTAAACCATAGCGGTTTGAGAGATACAGTTTTTTGTATTTAGATCATCTTTTTAAGCTCTTCTAAATGCAAAAAAAACCTTTTTTGGACATTACTAACACTTTAACTGGATTTACACACACAATATGAATGTAAACAGATTTCAAAATATACTGTGCATTATAAAAATTAAATTGAACAATTCTGTATAGATTTATTTTTTACCTTACTATTTATTTAATCTCAAGAAAACAGTACAATGGATAACCCATTAATATCCAAATGATTATACTGCAAATCGCATTTAAATTAATGGGGGTTTTACTTGCACCCTACAATAATTAGTTTACCCCAGAGCTACTCCACTTTGCTTTTACACATAAAGCCTATTGTTATAGATCACAGTGGTGAAATAAATGGAGAACTTGGGGTAAATGTTGGCCATGTGTAATTTTTTGTAGTTTATTAGCCAGAGGGTTCAGTTTTGCACATGAAACTGCCAAGCTGTATGCAATGGGCGGAGCGGCAAAGGACAGGGCGGGCCGGGGAGAGCACCCAGGAAACACCGGGGGCCTGGTGAGGCCTGACCGGGAAAGACGAAACTCGATAGCCGTTACTGTCGAATGCCAACGGTAAACATTACAACTCGGGAGATCTCTGCGAGGCCTGGTCCGTTACTATAGACGCTTGGAGAACAGCCCGCAGCCTGGCGAGGCCTGGGGAACGGAGACATGTGGAGCCGCCTCGGAGCCTTTATACAGCAGGCCGTGGAGACGGTAAGTGCGTCGTGCACAAGCAAATAAAGTCCGGGGCTTCGCAGGCCTAGAGAAGAGAGCAGCGCAAGGATAACTTCTACCAACTGATGCACAGTGTTAGCCCCCTACCATTCAGCTAATGTTTGTGTCATGTGACGCACCAAACGCACATATACGTTAAATGTATGTTTCCACCGATATAGACATATGTATACAGATTTACGTACACACAGCAAAATGTTAACCCCTTTGGGTTTCAGATGCCTGTTTGACACATCTGGCACTTGCTTATGTTTAACAGGCATATATACTAATACAAAATAACAAGAACAATGGTAATAAAAACATACGTTTTCATAGGTGCAGCCTGCCTATCTACTTGTTGCTTCAAATGTTTCTGTTAAGTTGCAGTTTTAGTAAAGTGTAACTCTAAGAGTGTCAGGGTTGGTGCAACACAAATACTTTGGATACCTCTCTGACACTCAAATGGTTAAGGTCCACATAACTGATTAATATGATAAGCACCCCTGCCAACTCACAGTAATCTGTTGCAACCTATAATGTTTTGATAGCACATTTGAACCATAATACCACACAACATTCAAATGGCCAAAGAGGGACATTTTGCTGCTGGTGGGAGGGGCATTACAGATAATATTTAGGTTATTTCATGACCTATTGACACCTCTTTTTGTAACTTAATAAATGATTTAACATGTCTTAAGCATGGGGCAGTGATTAAGTAAAGACACAGACACATGATTTGGGTTAAACCAGGCCACAGCTTTATTCACTCAAAATTCCACCTTTTACATCATTAACCACTTTAAGCCCTTGCCAATTCCTACCATGGTAGACATAAACTTGCCTACCCCATTTACCAGAGCCAGCGGCTCTACCCGTTTTAACTTCACCATACCGCGCCCCATTAGCTGGCCCGTAGCTCAATGGGGCCGGTGATTAAACCCGCGACCCCAGTCCGGGCGTCCTTGTCACCAGGCCGCTGGCCTCCTTATCCCCCAATTACTGACCATTCTACCCTTGGCAAGGGCCCAAAGCGCCAAAAGCTGTGACAAAACAGAACAAAACCAAATTTTTTACAACCCCAACACCCAAGAACCAACAGGGAGGGAGGGAGAGACAAGTCCACTGTTCCTGATTCCTGGAAGAGGAAGTTCCCAGAAACCCCTTGCCCTAAATACCCCTGCTACTCCTACACCTCACTTCCTGCCTACTCCCCCCCCCCCTCTAAACTTTACTTAACTACCCCCGCTTAGACATGCCCCCCCTTCTAAGTTGCGGGGGGGTCTATACCAAAGTATTTTATTTACACAGCTTAATTTATAAACACCCATACTGAACTTTACACAAGTATTAATGTGAGTCTTATTACTGTGGAGCAATGTGAGATGCTTATATACACACCACACCGTCTGATCTCCTAAAAAGAGGGACAATGAGGTGGGGAAGAGGGACAGGGGATTTGGGTCTAAAAGAGGGACTGTAGGGAGATGTGTTTGAACAGATACTTACCGTAAAGAGGAGGAGGGGTGGGCATTGTGCACCCTCTAGCTGTTGTACATTTCAAAACAATTCAAGGGGTGCAGGCTGTCTGCACAATTCTTACTGTAACCTATTAGTATGATAGTATGTGGTGGCAGTCCTAAAACACATTTAAAATGACTTTATGTTTAGTGTGCTTAGTTCTTAAAGGAACACAGATACCTAAAAATGAACTGGGTTATATCCACTTATTATATACACACATAACCTGTTTTTCATACTAGCATCTATAAAAATTCTCGCTTTTTCTGGGTTCTAAGGTGTAACCTTATGTGTGCTCTGAGGGGAGCAGCTATTCCTGCCTTTTCCAGGGCTTAACCCCTTAAGGACCATTGACGTACCCGGACCGTCATGCTGGTCCGCCACTTAAGGACCAGTGACGGTCCTGGTACGTCACGTACTTTGAACGCGGTGAGTAATACCGGGGACTGAAGTTGATCACTCCAAGACCAGAGCGATCTCTTTCAGTCCCCCGTTCGGCATGCCGGCAGAGGTGATTAGTCACCTGGGACGGCACGTCAAACTTTCCTATCTGGTCCTTAAAGGACCACACACCCAGGGACTGCTGGTCCTTAAGGGGTTAATTAGATCTTATCTTTCAATTCAAACAGTGCAAATAACATTAAAGGGGATCTATCACCCCTTTACAAGTTTTGTTATATATCGCATATAATGAAAAGTGTATAAATAAAAAAAAGCTTGTTTGGTGAAATTAAAAGAATAAATCCAGCCCTGTACCTACTTTCGGGCAAGCTGCAGATAGCTGATGCAGGCTGCCGCTCTGCGTTCCGATTACGGAGATTTTCTGTCTGTAAGCTGGAGCTCTCTCATTGGCCAGAAATTGTTTTCTGCCAATGAGATCGCTCCAGCTTACAGACAGAAAGCCTCTGTTATCGGAGGAGGCAGGATAGAGCAGGGATCAGAGGCAGAGCGTGAGACTGCGGTACAGATCAGTTAACTGCAGTCTGCCTGGAAGTAGTTACAGAGCTGTATTTATTCTTTTAATTTTGCCAAACAAGCTGCTTTTTTAAAAAAATGTATAGACTTTTCATTATATACGATGTATAACAAAACCATTTAGGCAAAGTTGTAAAGGAGTGATAGATCCCCTTTAAACCAGACAGTTTACCTATGCAAGTTTTGAATCATACTTTAACCCCTTAAGGACCGGACGTTATGGGACATTTCCGTCCCATAACGACCGCATAGGGGCACTTTGAGGCGCCGGTACACGTGACCTGTCATGTGTATCGGCGCGTCACTATGGGGCTTGAAACAGATCGCTCCGATCTCGGAGCGGTCTATTTCATGCCCCATTTTTACTTACAGCGCTCCCGGTAGAGCGCTGTAAGTAAAAAGTACGTGACGTACCAGGACCGTCAAGGGTCTTTCAAGCAAATTTACCCTTGACGGTCCTGGTACGTCAAGGGTCCCTAAGGGGTTAAAGCTGTAACATATGAAGAATCAATTTTTACATATGCCATCAGTATGTATATGATAGCTAAAAAGATGTCAACATATTTATTTTTTTGGTGTTAGTATACCTTTAAATGAAACACTGCCCATTTATTCTCAACTTGTCTTGGGGACACACCAACAAATCACTGCTTAAAGCGGAACTTTCACCTAAGCACAAGTTTGCTTTAATCCACTTATTATATCGATTGTAACTGTGCTGTTTTTTTTATGCAATAGAAATTAAGTTTGAGGGTTAACTTTTCCCTCTTCTCTTCATTCTGATCAGTACCATCTTGCCAATGAGAATACAGGAGATCCTCCTCCCCGCTGGTCTGTCAGTAAGCTGGAGCATTCTCATTGGCTAGATATTGATCTCTGCCAGTAAGAGTTCTCCAGCTTGCTGACAAACCAGCGGGGAGGAGGATCTCTCCTGTATTCTCATCGGCACAAATTGTGCCGATCAGAATGAGAAGGCGTCAAGAGGGAAAAGGTAATCCTTCAAACTTAATTTCTACTGCTTTTTTTATAAAAACAAAACTCAGCCCAGTTACAATCGGTATAATAAATGGATTAAAGCAAACTTTTGCTTAGGTGAAAGTTGTGCTTTAAAAGATAATTACAATTAATTATGAAAACATATATTGTAGGGCTTTTCCTGCATAACAATCAGGGTTATCTCCACAAATAGTGCCTATCGCTCAATATCAGTAATAGTGTGCACATTATCCTATATGATAATTCGCTAAAAAGTGTGTAACTCCTCAGGCATGCGCAGTAGAGACTGCCCGTGCCGCGACTGATACAGAGCTGGATGCTCCGAAGGAGCTCCGTGCTCTGTATCAGCCGCGGAGCAGACAGTCTCTACTGTGCATGACTGCCCCGCGATCAACTGGCAGTGGCACTGTGGCCCGTTATGACTGTTAACAGGCATATACCTCCAAGCAGTGATTCAAACATACAGAGAGACTTTTAACCCATCTCTGTTCGGGCTCACAAGTAAACCGGACTCTCCAATACTCTGCTCCAGCTCTGCATCTCAAATTACGAAGAAAATCACTCTCAATGCTGCTTCTCAGTATAAAAGAATATTTATTGTAAAAGCATATAACAGTGGCCTTTGCAATGCATTTTGCAGCTATTTGCTGCTTTATCAAGCAACTGGCCAAATTACACTACAAATAATGAACATGGAGCACCACACAATCCATAAATTTAAATAGCCGATTGATAATCCCCAAAGGTTAAAATAAATTGAAACACAGTGTCCTATAGAGATAAAAAATGAAAGAACCGTACAAAAAAAGTTGTGTGTTAACGTAAATTCAATTGCCTTCAAAATAAAGTTAGTTTGAGTAATAGGCATAAGTTCATCTTCTTAAACTAAGAAATATTCACAGGCTTTTAAAGGGACAGTAATGTCCCAGAAAAAGTGTTTAGCATTTTGTAGTGCTTAAAAAGTTGAATGCAAAAAAAACTATCTCTCAAACCGCTATGGTTTGAGAGATTTATGCATTCAAATTTCCTTCCTCCTTCCCCTTTCCCTGACATCAGCACTGTGCTGACTGCAAGGGAATCCTGTCCGGGGGCCAACTAGTGGCTCTGCAGCAGAGCCACAATTGCGTTATTTAAAAAGAATTACTTAATTGGAAAGGTCTGCAAAGTGTGCCTGGTTTGCAAGCACACTTTGTAGACCATTCCAATGAAGTAATTAATTTTAAATAACTGAAGGCTCTGCTGAAGAGCCTCCTCGTGTCCTGCTGACAGCAGGAAACATCAAACTTTGAATGCACATATCTCTCAAACCATAACAGTTTTAGAGATAGGGTTTTTTGCATTCATTTCAACTTTTTATGCACTACAAAATTATAAATATTTTTTCTGGGACATTACCGTCCCTTTAATCCTCCCCACTGTGGGGTATTAGAATATAAAGAGTCTATATCCAGACCAGTAAAAGACACAGATGTGTCCATATGGACAGGAATTACTGAGGCCCTAGGTAGGCAGTAAGGATAATCTACAGATAATTAACCTGTCAACTCATTTACAATCTGATATCCATAAATGTTAATATGAAAGAACCTGAGCTTTTCTCCCACAAATGTAATAAATACTGGTGATAATCTGATTTGTATGCTTTTGCAAGGAAATTGTTGTCACACAAATATGTTGGTGCTTTAAATCAACAGGATCATTTAGAAAGTGAATCTTTCATTTACTTGATGATCAGAACAGTAATGTTCTCCTATAGTTCTCTGGGTACCGAGTAGCAAAGTCCACTATGGCGAGGATATATTTTTTTCCCCTGTGCGGTTGGGCCGGGCTACGGGACCTATGATGTCGACAGAGACCCTCTGTCAAGCCAGTTGAAGGGGTAGGTCCCATTTTCCTTGTATCCTCATATTTGTCGGCCAACTGGGTGGCCGTGGTAAGGGTAGCAGGCTCCTGGTCCCTCACCCAGTCTCGTATGGTATCACAGTGCCCGTGCTCTTGGCTACAGGTGCCGACATTCTGACTTACTAGTTACACTACCTTGCTCTGATTGGCCAGGTATCTTTGTCGCCGCCCAGTGATAGCCTTTAAATACTCTGTTATGTCTGCACTATGGTGCCCTTTCGTGGTGTACTAGTTCCTGACGTTTGTTCTGTATATCTCTGATCGTGTATGACCTGGCCTGCCTGATGACGTTCCTGAGTTTCCTGTATCTGGCTGAGAACCTGCTCCGTTGCTGATCGTATCTGGCTGAGAACCCGCTCCGTTGCTGACCATATCTGGCTGAGAACCCGCTCCATTGCTGACTGTATCTGGCTGAGAACCCTCTCTGTTGTTGACCGTATCTGGCTGAGAACCCGTTCTGTTACTGACCGTGTCAGGCTGATTACCACACTGTTGCCAGCTGTGCCTGGCTTACTGTTTGGTTGCCTCCATTTGGTCCAGTGATACCCGCTGTGGCCTTTTCATTACACAAGTCCACCACCCTTTCAGCGCTGGGCTCACTCCCTTTGGGAGTTGCAGTATCTCTCTAGGCGTTACCTATTGACCCTTTTGTGCCTGGATCTTCCAGATAGGGTTAGTGCTTATTCCTCACTGCAGTAGCCTTGGGTTGAAGAGCCAGCGTTGCGTTATACCATCCTTCAGTGTGAGGGGACACTGGTTGCCTTCCTTATATATATATATATACACAAAAAAATGAGAGGAGAGCGCTAGTGAAATAATCAAAGACAGTTTAATGCATAAAGCCTAGGATACAAAATATCTAAATAACATTCTCTTTAATAAAATAAACAATCCTAGTAAAACTAGCTTGAATTAGTGAATTCACTAATAACAATAAAAATGATAAAAGAAACAAAAGGGAAAGAAGAATTAAAAAATCATTAACCCCTTGATGTGCAATGTTCAAAAATTAGTCTCATGTACAAAAAAACGGTACCGTAAATAAACTAATATCCAATGGGCAGGTGCCTTATAGATGATATTCACATTTGATATACTGAATCTCTCCCGTCTTCATGGCTGTATCATTAGGGATCCATTTCCCAAGAATAAAGATCTTACTTATTCAGCAGCGGGCAGAGGTGTAGGTTTTTCAAGCACATATGTCATTGCTCCCTGGCTGTGAGTCCAAATGTCTGAATCCCAGCAGGAGTCTGTCTCAGAGACAGTGCACAGCAGCTGATACTGCCAGGTGAGACTGTATAGTATCCCTGAAGAAGTATGTACGGATACGAAACGCGTCGGACCTTGCTGACCCCATTGTGCTTCTATATAGTTTTTAGTTTATTACAACTTTTACACAGTCTCATGAATATTTGGAATTTTATACTCCTGTAGCCGGGAGGTGCTGTGAATTGTGTTTTACAGATCAGCCTGATTGTGCTCACCTGGCAGTATCAGCTGCTGTCCACTGTCTCTGAGACAAACTCCTGCTGGGATTCAGACATTTGGACTCACAGCCAGGGAGCACTGACATATGTGCTTGAAAAACTTGCAATTCTGCCCAGCGTATCTGGATAGGCGCCATTGCCTATACTTATTGTTTGTTTGATATATGTGTGTGTGTGTGTGTATATATATATATATATATATATATATATATATATATATATATATATATATATATAAAACGATCCACCCCTAGCGTTCTAGGGTTTGCCTACTTAGTCGTTGCCTTGGTCTCCCTGTGACCCTAACCCTAGGGTCAGTGCTGCCTACTAAGCGGTTGCCACGGTCTATCTGTGGTCCAAGTGCTGGGGTTACTGTTGCCTCGCTCCTCTTGGGGTCTGTGCCTCCCAGGCATCTGGGTTTGTGCCAGTCATCTACTCCTGGACTACCTATCATTGAAGTCCTGTTTTCAGTTCCTGGACTGCGTTGCCTCCTGTCTTTCCGGTTCAAGCCATCATCATATATTTGTAATACTGGGTTGCTACTGCTGTACATATCTGTATATATTTATGTTCTGTTTGTGTGGGTTTAAGGACCTAACTAGGTGTATGTACTTTATCCTAATAAAGTCATTTTAACCTTACCGATCTTGTTTGAGTGTTCATCAAAACCCATGACATATGGGCCCCTTAAGGTTGAGATAGAAATGTTCAAGCAAAACCTGCTGGCAATAGTCTTCTATAGTTTGGACTCGGCAGCCCTGCATCCAGTTTTGAAACGGCCTTTCAAACACATAGGCCCATTCCATATGGGTGTCGTGATCTTCCGATTTACTATCCCTGAATTTCCTGCGATATGTGTCTGATGTTTTCGCATACCTTTGCAGCAACCGTCTTTTCACCTCAGAGTACATAGTATTGTCCGGTTCCCGAACTGCCTGGAATGTTTCTGCTGCTTTTCCTGTTAATTTGCCAATCAGGATAGCAACCCAGTCCTGGGGGTCATTGCAGAGCAGAGTATATTGCTTCTCGAATAACTGTAGAAAACTGTCAATATCCCCTTTTTGGTCATCAAAGTGGGCAAAAATCTGCTGTGAAAATCACCATCCTGGTCCCTCTTTGTCCGACCGGGTCTCACTAGCAGGGCTGGGAGCGGGTGTTTGTGACTATGTCAATTCAGCCATGTATTATGCCTTCGCTATGCCCAGTATTCGATCCACCACTTCCTGTGATGGGTGAGGTCCATAGAGCATGGCATCTGTCAGAAGGTCCGTGCTTCTTGCTAGACGCTCTGTCTCATCATCCATAGCCTGAAGAACCGTGACTAATTCTTGCTTTTTTAGTCCCTCAGTGCTGCGTCCTTGTCGAGCCACTATATCCTGTATTGTGGCCAGGGACAGTTGTTTATAATGTTCCGCCATGTATCCGACTGCCGCTCATAGAAGGAGAGAAAATCCCGCCGCTCGCCACCAGTGTAGCGGAAGCTAAGGACACCGGGTTGTCCTCAGCCGTCTTTCCTCTCTCCTCTCCTTCGACCTCGGCAAGTTGCAGTTGGGTGAACGTGAAGGAAAATGCAGTTCGATCCCGCCTGATGGCGCAGGCCAGTCGTCGAACTTGGGGTTGTCGAAGGCTGTAAGTTTGGAGTCGAACCTTCTTGGTTCGGCGGGGAGTCGAAGGGTCGATCAGCTTTGCTAAATCCCGTTGGAAGTTTAATAATCTGCTCTCATCGTCGTCGACTAAGCTAGTAGGCGAAGTCGAAGTCCCAGGTCTTGGTTACCGTTGTGGAGTCGAGTGAATTCAACTTGGAGTATCCCGCCCTTAGATGGGAGTCAGATAGGACTCTTTAAACCACCCAAATAACGAGACAAGCTTCTTCCGTAGTTCAAAGCAAGTAGCACACTTTATTGAGAAACCTCACGCTCTTTTATAAAACAATGGAACAGTATACAGTATAACAAAAGACACAAATGATTACATTAACTTAACATAATTATATCCTGGAGGCTCCAATTCTGTCTAATGGGAATCGGAGCCACAAAGACAGCTACAATCCGACTGGCCCATTCGTACGATCAATGGGCTTAGAGCCTACGGGCGTCGACAAAGTTTTAGTCCTCGAGCAACCATTCCTTACGTCACTCTGGTCGACAGCCAATCCGAGGGCCGCCTACTGAGTCCATTCGACGAAATGGGAGTCTTACAACGTGGGGTCGACCCCAAAGCCCATTGTCGACTAAAAGTTGGTGAGTCCAATCCCCACGACTCTGTGTCGATAATAAAGTCCTTTGTTGACAACGAGTCGGCGAACGTGAGTCCCCTTGATCAAAATAACCCTTCCACAGGGTGCCTGGTGGCCAAGTGAGTCCTGCCCCCTTTAGTAATGGCCTATGGCCTGTTACAATATCTTCTTTGCAAAATCGTATGGTTTGTCTACCCTTTCTTCACTTCTGTAGCTGTTATAACCATTTTTGTGGAGCAAGTAATATTTGAGTAAATGTTAGAAAAATTCAGAGGTTGTAGTAGGTGTAGTTTTGTACTTCTAGAACCCCCTACAGTATGTCAACTCATACCAATGGGGTACCATTTTTCTCCTAAGAGCACTAGCTAACAAATACAGTTGGAATGGTTTTCACATGTTTCACTATATTTGAAGGGGCAGAAATGTAAGAAAATGATATTTGTTTCCTTTAGCGCCACCTTCTGGAAACATCTGTGCACACTAGGCTTGGGGTAGGAAGGCAAGTGACCCGTCTTTAGGTGCAGCAGGTTCTCTTCTTTCCAATATGGCATGGTATCTCTACATTTCCTGCATATCTATTACATATATAGTAGTTTACGTTGAAAAAAGACTCAAGTTCAACCCTTTTCCTATAACTGTTTACGCCTGTTGATCCGAAAGAAGGCCAAAAAAACCCTCAATACAGCAATTTCAAACTCTACTTTGAATGGGGAGAAAAAAAATCCTTCTTCATTCCAAGTGGCAATCAGATTTCTCCTTGGATCAACAAGCACTAAATAAATATTAATCCCAATACTAACGTACGTAGCCCTCTATGTTCTGCTCTTTTAAAAAAGTATCCAGGCCCTTTTTAAAGGCATCTACTGTATTCAATAGCACCACCTCCTCAGGCAGTGAATTCCATATCTTTATTGTCCTTACCGTAAAGAATCCCTTCCGCTGTTGTAGATGAAAGCTCCTTTCCTCAGGTCTAAGTGGGTGACCCCTCGTCCTTTGTACTGTTCTGTTAATGAACAGGTCTTTGGAGAGCCCTTTGTATGGGCCCCGAACATATTTATATAATGTTATCATATCCCCTCAAAGGCGCAGTTTTTCTAGTGTGTACAATTTTAACTTTTGTAACCTTTTTTCATAACTAAATCTTTCCATTCCCCTTATTAGTTTTGTAGCCGTCCTCTGCACTTTCTCTAGTTCCATAATGTCCTTTTTCCAGTAAAGGCGGCCAGAATTGAACAGCATATTCAAGGTGGGGTCTTACCATAGACCTGTAAAGAGGCAGAATAATATCTTCCTCCCGTGAGTCAATACCCCTTTTAATACATGCCAATATCTTATTTACCTTTGCAGCTGCCAGCTGGCACTGCGCTCTACTGCTAAGTCTACTGTCTACCATTACTCCCAAATCCTTTTCATTAGTAGATTTAATTATGGTTAGGACCATTTTATTGCAGGAAGATCATTTCAAAAACAAGTGTCAAGTTTAGGTAAGTGTTCCTAACACCCCCATATTATATGTTAACCCACACAAATGGTGTACATTTTTCTCGTGTTGGTACCAGGACTGAATACAGTAGGACATTTTATGATTTTCAATGATTTTAGTATCTTTGAAGTGGTGGAAATGTAAAAAAAAAATATATTTACTCCTATAGTGCCACCTTTTGGAAATATTTGTGCACTTCAGCCCAAGAGAATGTCTACTTTCCAAAATAGTATACCTTTTATACCTCTCCTTTATGTCTCTAATAGTTATGAACATTTTAGTACAATCAGCCATTTTCAAAGAAGAAAACATGTAGGTGTAGTTATGTGCTTCTGGCATCCCCTATGGTATGTCATCTTATACCAATGTGGTGACATTTTTCTCCTAAGAGCACTAGCTAATGAATACAGTTGGAAATTCCATGGTTTTCACAGATTTCAGTACATTTGAAGGGGCAGACCTAAGAAAATGCCATTTTTTCAATTAGCGCCACCTTCAGGAAACATTTGTACACATCAAGCTTGGGTTAAGAATTCAAGTCACCCTTCATTAGATGCAGCAGGTTGTCTTCTTTCCAAAATGCTATGATTTGTCTACCCTTTCTTCACTTATATAGCTGTTATAACCATTTTTGTACAGACTGTTTGAGAAAAAGAAAAACCAGAAGCTGCAGTAGGTGTTGTTTTGCACTTCTAGCACCCCCTGAGGTAGGTGAACTCATACCAATGAGGTGTCATTTTTCTCCTAAGAGCACTAGCTAATGAATACAGTTGGAAATTCCATGATTTTCACAGATTTCAGTACATTTGAAGGTGTGGAAATGTAAGAAAATAGCAATTTTTTCCTATAGTGCCACCTTCTGGAAACATCTGGGCATACCAGGCTTGGAGGTAAGAAGGCAAGTGACCACTCATTTGATGAGGTAGGATATCTGCTTTCCAGAAATATATAGTTTTATATAGTTATTCCACTGTTTTAGGGTACCTTTAACACAAAAACACTAGAACGCGCATATTAGTTCATAAAGTTGAAAATGCCATTTTCCGCACCTGGTGATTAGGGCCCTGCACTAGCCATGGACATAGGAAAAACTATTCAGATTTGGTATTTAAACTATATTTAAACTATACAAATTTTGATTTAAACTTTCGCAATCAAGGAAAATATTTTTGATACATAGTATGTGATTTTAGCAAAATAAGTAAATTTTAAATTTTTTGTCATTATGACATCATAGCTTTTTTGCACAATGCAAAATTCTCTTCATGTAAGGTTCCACGAAAAAGCTCAATTAGTTCTGAAAAAAACAATCTATAGTTTTCCATATGTAACTAGAAATGCCCAGCGGAAATTAAGCAGAAGGATAGCAAAAATGCTGAAAATGTGTCTGGCCTACAGGGTACAGGAAATGGCTCAAGCACCTGGCACTGAAGGGGTTAAGGACCACAGAGCATTTTTTTTGTAAAAAAAAAAAAAATTCCGATTTAGAGCTGCCCTAACGGCATGCAGCCACACAGGGAGCCCTGAAATCCATGACGGTCCTGGCACGTCATGGGTCCTCATCACACTTCCCACCCATGACGTGCCAGGAACGTCATGGGTCCTTAACCCTTTGAGTGCCAGAGGGGTACGCAACACATTGCATTGCATACCCCTCTGGCACTCAAAGGGTTAAAGTGGCTCTATCACCACTTTACAAGTTTTGATCATTATGTAGCGTACTTAGTGAATAATTATAAAACGTTATTTTTGCTTAGATTTATTATTTTTATTGAATTCGCCTTTATTTATCTTTTAATGTACCTTTAATAAAGGTTATGTTTTCATTATTTCCCATGCTATTTGACTCACATAGGGTTGGTGACATAGATAGTTTTCTCTCTGAGTGCTTGACTTTGCAGGGTTTCTTTGTTTCTAGAAACAGATTCACACTCACTGGCATCTTGGATCAAGCCCCTAATGGAACAGATGTAAAACATGGATCAGGGGTATTGTTCCCCATCAGCTTTTTCCTTTTTTCTTTTCTTTTTGAAGAGGTCAGATAATGCTATTTTTTCGGAATAAATATTTGTTCCTTTTGTTCCTATGATTTTGACAGTCACTCTTTTTGTGTGTGTGTACTCCACATAGAGAGAGGCACTGGTAAATTGCTTTTGTGCTATCATTGTAAAAGCTCTTGTAAGGGCTGGTATTATGGATTTCGGTCATTTTTTTTGGCTGCTCATGATTATTTTTCAGTTTCCCTATTTTTTCTAATTTTTATGTATTTTGAATAGGAGTGGGGAAACAGCAACATAATCCTTTTTACGGCTGGTAATTATTTTTCTGTAATTTTTTTTTATTTATTTTTTTTACTGTTGTAATTGCTGTTTTTGAATGTGGGGCAACTATCAAATTTGCTTTTTAAAGGGATAGTAATACTTCATTTTATCTTTATTTTATTTTGTAGGCATTAAAAAAACATGAAGAACGATATGTCTTATCTCTCAAACCTTTATGGTTTGAGAGATATTCACAAGCAAAGTTTCCTCTCCCGCCCCTGTTACCTAGTGTAAGCCATCTCTTCTCTGATATGTAATGCAGTCCATAGACCAGACAGATAACAGAAGTGGACAATCTTCTTCTATAAGAACAATGAAAACCCTGCCCCCCTTGACAAGTTTTTCAGGTTTTTCACTTGAAGATTGTCCCTCTCTGCAGTCTACCTGGGCACCTCCCTTCTGATCTGGCTGAGCAGTGTTACATCAGTAAAAGGGGCGGGAGGGGGATACTTTGTCATTGAATTACTCTTGAACTATAACTGTGACAGAATTGAAATAACACTCTCCATGGCCCAGATACTGATGATTAATTAGAGCTGCTTTTATTATGACACATTACTATCCCTTTAAGGCTGGTAAATTGTTTTAGGTAATTTTGATTGTCCCTTCCATAAGAATATATTTTATAACACTAAGATGAATGTAATCTGAGTGGGCATCAGATTCTTCCCTTGAAAAATGTTGTAGGTATAGGTTGTGACCCTTAGAGGTCCAGAGGGGTACACAGAGCATTACTAAGCAACTTGTTCACTCTACTTGTCTTCAAAATGATAATGTGTGGTAGCAGCAGGAGTTATAGGGAGATGATCTATGGTGAGGCAGGAGGACTTATATGGTGTTGTTATGGCAGTAGAAGAAGTGTAAAGATAAGAGGGTTTATATGGAAATCTCACTGAGCATTAGGAGTTATAGGGGGACTATATAGGGTGACATTATATGGAACAGTAGGATAAGTTATAAGGAGACATGATATGGAGCAATGGAAATGTTATAGTGAAAGATATTACATGTCTGTAGGATGGTTCATTCATTGTCATTTCATTTTTGTGTTTGTTTTTTCCTGAACAGCGGGAACCAACTCAGGACCTGTTGCAATCCTTCGTACAGCACTGGAAAGGAATCACTCAGTACTACTTGGAGACCACAGGTAAGAGAGTCCCTCAGAGAATTCAGAGTAACTGCTGTGCTGTAGACAACTGTGACCTGGTATTGTCAGTGAATGTTCAGTTATTTGTCTAGAGCAAGAAGTTGTAGTTGGCTGGCATATCTGTGAGTGGAGGGTAAGTGTTTATCAGACTGAATGATGTCAGTAGCAGATGAATGTGGTAGTTGATATGAAATGAGTTTGACAGTTCATATCAGGAGTCAGTTTGTGTTGTTTATCTTTCTCCCTACAGATGAGTCTCGTGTTGCACGCAATACAGATATCCCATGGCGCCTGCGTCAGTTGCTTGATATCCTAGTGTATGAGGAAAGAGAACAGGGGGTCAGAGTGGATGGAGTTGACAAAGGGGCCGGAGGTGACACAGGGGCCGGAGACCATGCTGGGCCCTGCATGGAGTATTTACTGCAGCACAAGATACTAGAGACACTATGCACACTGGCAAAAGCAGAGGTACTTGAATCAGAACTGTCTTCTTTGTGTATCATATGCTGTCTGTATATGTGCGATAGTAATATCCCGTTGTGTGTGTTACAGTAATACCACATCCCATATGTATGTGTGTCACAGTAATGCCACGTTCTATGTGTGGTAGAATAATGCCACGTCTATGCTATATTGATTGGGAAGTATTGGTGAGTGGTAGACCTGTGCTTGAGTGTAAAGAGATTGGTAGGCCTGTGTTATATTGATTGTGAGTGAGTTGTGAGTATGTGAAGTGAGTGGTTGACCTGTGTTTGGAGGTAAGTGGGATAGCCAGTGGTGCCATATCCTCTATGTGTTGCTCACAGCAATGCTTTTGTTCTTTACTTTATATATCCAGTATCCCCCTGGTATGCGGCAACAGGTCCTACTTTTCTACAGCCGCCTTCTTTCCCAGGTGCAGCGCCCCCTGCTGCACTACCTGAGTGTCCACCGGCCAGTGCAAGTAAGTACTTCTTACCTGTCTTTGCTGTCAAGGAGGTGTGTGGGAATATGTTAGGATCCTGTATAATCATTCGCTAGGATGTTTGTCAGAAGCTGTCATGCACAGTCTCTACTGCATATGAATCGACCACTTAACCCTTTGAGTGCCAGAGGGGTACGCAATGCTTTGCAAAGCAATGAGTTGCGTACCCCTCTGGCACTAGAAGGGTTAACATTACCCGGACCTTGGCCCTTGTACACAGGCTTTTACACTAGTATGTAATATAGTAGTTGTGCTATAGCATAGTTATCCCTTTATAACTTTGCATGGCACTGTGCAACTTTCGTCAGGTTCATAGCCAAATGTATTGAATGGAAATCCACCAAGGCTAGTCAGACCTCCTGCTGTTGGGAACTATAACTCCCATCATCTACTATCCTAGTCTTATGGGGATCTATGAGAACTGTATACCTCAGAATAGGGATAAAAGCACTATATATCTCAGTATAGTTGGTGTATTAGTACTAATTATCTGTATAGTAGGTATATATAAGAACTGTATATCTCTGTGTATTGCGTATCTTAAACTTGGGGGAATAAGTACTATGTATATTATGTCTTTTTTACTCCATGAAGTATATAAAATCATGGAAATTCAGGATTATACTTTCTGAAAGTAGATCTATCATCATAATCACAGTGACAGTAATATGAATCCTGGCTATACAGTAACTTTGATTGCGTTATACTTTTTTGCCAAATCTGTATTGGAATTGCGAAACTAATATCTGTACAGTTACCTGTGACTTCATGATAGCCTCTTTTCAGAGCAAGCTGCCCAGCAGTTGCTCATAGTCCATCCTCCATTCTTTCTGTTCTCCTCCCCAATGTTCACGTATCCTGGTGCACACCCATACTCAAGAGCATCTAGGTCCTTTATCCTAAGTGAGAGCGCGTTTGCGCATTTTCAAGATTATCAGGCAACGTATAAACGATGTCAGTCTTCCCCTGCGGGTGGCATGCTTCCATTCTCTTCCCACTTCCTTCAACTGGCTTTCAGCACCTACCGGCTCCAGCCAGTGGTAATGCCCTGTGAGGATCTGAAGGTCCTCACAGGGCAATACCATAGCTGGAAGGAAGCGGGCGGCGAATGGAAGCGTGCCGCCCTCAGGAGAAGATTGACATCGTTTATATGTTGCCTGTTAATCTTGAAAATGCAGGGACTTGACTTCTGAAGAAAGTAGGTGGCATTTTATCATCGGATAGCGCCAACTGAGGGAGGGAAGGGTTCTGCCAGGCTTAATTTTTTTTTCTTAAGAGGGGAAAACAATGGTGCGTATTATACATAGGCACTCTTGTTTTCCCCTAAAATCTTGGGTATAATACACACCTGCGTATTATACACAGGTGCGTATTATACCTGAGATTTTACGGTAAAATGTGTGCTATGGCTAAATTTAAGTTTTAAAATGAACCGGGCCTTACTTCCGGACAGACTGTGAGTACAACTCTGTCCTGCAGTCTGTCAATCTTTGTCTGTTCCTCTCCTACCTCCTCCTGTGAAGGAGGATTTCCCCATGTAAGCTGGAGCGCACTCATTGGATAGAGAGAGCTCCAGCTTGCATGGAGACATCCTCCGTCATCGGAGGAGGTTGGAACGAGATGCTACATGAGGAAGGGAACAGAGTTAGATTAACAGGCTGCGGTGTAGAGCTGTAACGGCAGTCTTTCCATAAGCAAGGTGCCTGCTAATTTTTAAAACTTTAAATTTAGCCATGTAAGAAGCTAAAACCACTATTACAGCTTATCGCTATATGAAGATAATTATGAGCCAAACTTGTATTGGGATGATAACTCTCCTTTAAATATAAGTGATGTTGAAAGCTCTTTCAGAAGGTGTTGGTTCCTCTTTAAATACATGCCCCACCCCTGTGATTTGTTGATGATATGAAATATAACATGAGAATTAGTGTATTTAACCCTTTGAGTGCCAGAGGACTATGCAATGCAAAATCATGGTTAAAGCAAAGCAAGGGGGGTCACAGAGATAAATTAAAACAGATTGCAGTCCTGAATTACCATGACTTTGTACACTTTAGTGTGAACTATAATCTTGTTTTTTAATTTTTGTAATGTTATCCGTTTACAATCACTGACTTTTTTTTTTGTATGTAAAGTTGGGACACCCCTGTCAAGAGAACGTGTTTTGTCAATATGCTAAGTGGACCTGTCCCCTTGATTTTTTACATATTTGAAAACTTCATTGAGAACTTCCTGTGTGTCATGTTGACCAGACTTCCAGCAGATGTTTCTGGAAAAAAGTGAAAATATCCTGCTGCTTAATTAGCATATGAAAGATAACTGAAACCCTTAATTAGCATATTCAATGTCACTGAAAGGCTTATTTAGCATATACAGTGTCACTGGTACTGGAATTAGCATACAGTACCGAGTATGAATGTCTCCTTAACTGTACATTTGCTGGTCATTTGACTAACATGACATCATTTGGCTAACATAACATAACATGATGTTTTCAAACATGCAACCCTGAATCAAGGTGACAGGTCCACTTTAATCTTGACATATTCCTGCTACTATTTATTTACTGAATTTAACATATTGGAAACAATAAAATGGAAAATGTGACATGCAAAGCTTTGGGCACACTATCAGTCAATAACACACACACCTTTGGCAGAAATCGCAGCTTCCAAATGTTTCTTGTAGCCGCCTATGTCTTTCTGTTCTTGCGTTAGGAATTTTTTACCACTTTTACTTGCAGAATGCTTCTAGTTCAGAAATAATCTTAGGTCTTTACCCACAGATTTGCAATAATATTAAAGCCTGGGGACTGTGAAGGTCATTCTAAAACCTTAAGCTTTCATTTCTTGAAGTAGTTCATGGTTGATTTTGAAGTATATTTTGGATCATTGTCTTGTTTTAATAGACAACCTCTTTTTAGCTTCAGATTCTTCACTGACTGTGGGACATTAGCTTCCAGGATCTGTCGATACTTAGTAAAATCCTTTCATCCCCTTACCTACACAGTATTTTCTGTGTAACTGGCTGCTGCAGAAACCCAAAGCATAACAGATCCACCCCATTCTTAACAGTCGGCAATATGTTCTTTTCTTCTGTGTCCCTATCCACGGTGATGGAGACAAGCGGGTTATGTCACTTCACTCCAGCTGGCATAGGACCAATGAAAAAGCTTTAAGAGGAAGTCCCAGACTCCCCCGGGCAGTCATTTGTTCCTACGCAGTTGGAGTAGGTCACTGGCAGTAACGCTTACCGTGACTCGGTAGCATTGGAGGCCGCATTCTTGCTGCCCGATCCGGATCACAATCCGAAGCCTTGACTCAGCTATCAGCCGGTCAAAGGATGGGAACGCTACATCATGGCCGTCGGGAGTCCCTTCTTCAGGGAGGTAGCTGTCCGGCGGTGAAGAAGAAACTTCTTGCCTCACATCTGGTGCGTTTCACCGTGGGATGCAGGAACCACTGTTTGGCGTTCTAAGGTTTGCAGCACCCAGGAAACAAGAGCAGCCGACAGGGAAAGGGTAAGGGCCTTGTGGCCACGCTTTTTATTACCTCTCAGGCAGCTTGTTTCCGGCAGACCTCTGCGTTCCAGCATGGAACGCATGCCTGAGGCCTACCCTATATATTTGAGCAGTATGCCATGTTATTACATTATGTTTATTAGGTGTTTTTTTCCTTGAGCCCCTATTTTGCCTTTTAATGCATATTTAGTAAAAGTAAAGTTTTAAAGTGTGATTTTAAAGTGATCATGGCTTTGGTATCCAAGTCTGGACAACCCAAGGATAAGGAAAAATCTGAAATTAACGAGCATAAAATGACTCAGAAAATGAAGTCCTGCTTGGGTTGTGATAATAAGATCTTGGCCTCTGAGTCCTCTAAACTATGAACTGATTGCCTTAAAAAGGCCACCAATCCTGAAGTACCAGCACAGTTCCAGGACTTCCTGTCCTGGATGAAGACATCAATTCAGGACACTGTTTCCTCATTACAGGGATCCTCAAGCAGAAAGCATCCCAGGATGGAGGATCCGGAGGAAGCTACTTCATCTAGACCTTTGGATATGGAAGACAGTAGTTTTTTATATAATTTATCAGACTATACGTCTGAGGAAGAAGGGTAAATTTTGGAAGAAGAAGAAGGAGCCTTTAATATTGATAAATTGGAGCCCTTTCTGAAAAATCTGCGCAAGACCCTAGGCTTGACTGAGGAACTTAAGGAGCAGGGTATCCTAGATACAGCCTTCTTAGGCAATAGAAGGGAGTGCCGGTTTTTCCAGTTCATCACTCAGTATCAGAGCTCATTAACAGAGAGTGGACGAAGGGAGATAAGAGGATCGCCATTACAAAAAGGTTCCAGAAGATGTATCCTTTTAAAGAGGAAGAAGCTTCAGCTTGGATAATGCTGCCGAAGATTGATGCACCCATTGCTCAGCTGACTAAAAAAAAAACACGATTCCTATGGAGGATGGGTCTTCACTCAGCGATCCTATGGATAGGAGAATGGAAAGCGCCCTTAAAAAGCAGTTCTCTATCCTAGGCCAGAACTTAAAGGCAGCTACAGCCCTTGCCTGCGTATCTAGGACAGTCAGAATATGGCTATCACAACTTGAAGAAAAAGTCGAGTCCTCTGTTTGAAGATCAAAATTGATAAAAGAAGTAGCTACCATCAAAGAAGCTGTGGCCTTTTCCTGTGATGCCTCATGGGATCTGATTAGAATTAGCACAAGATCATCATCCCTTTCTGTGACTTCCAGGAGAGCCTTATGGCTACGAAATTGGTGCGCCGATCCATCTTCCAAGACTAAGCTGGTATCTCTCCCATTCGCTGGTTCCATGCTATTTGGGAATCAGCTGGATGAATTGTTAAGAAAGTCACGGGGGGGAATTTCATTTCTCCCTCAGGATAGAAGAGGAAGGAATTCACCCTCAAGATTTTCCTCTAGAAGCAAATAGGATTCAGTGTAGCAAAAAACTCACAAGAGTGGTATAAAGATGATACCTTTTAATGGCTAACTGAGGACATAACAAGTGCAAACTTTCAGGACACTAAGGTCCCTTCTTCAGGCATGGGTTAACAAACAAAGCTAGAATAACACTGCATTTATATGTACAGAGTATGACATACATTTGAACCAAAATATAGGAGTACACAGTGGGGGTCAATTAACTTAGTAAACGTACAGTCTGCAAAGATATGAATTGATAATGCACAGGGTTAGATCAAAGTCCTGGGAACAATGAATTGTTCATTAACACAGAGGTGTGACTTTGGTGGACAGATCGTAGCAACCTAAAGAAGGGTGTCTCCCTGGAACACTATCAATGCCACAGAATTTCAGCAGAAGCAAGTCTAATGGGTTGGGGAGGAAGTTACAACAGCAACTCGATACAGGGAGTATGGTCTTCCCTGGAGAGGAAACTACACATCAGTCTTCTGGAATTAAGGGCAATTTTGCTTTGCCTGCAGGGCTTCAGCAGATTTGTGAAGAATCAACCGGTTCAAATTATATCAGGCAGCATGACAGCAATCCTATATTTAAAAAACCAGGGCAGAACAAGGAGTCTGCCTTAAGTACAGACGTAGGAAGAATTCTTGCATGGGCAGAAAAGAATCTGACCATGTTGTCGGCCCTTCACATTCCAGAAAATCTGAATTATCAGGCCGATTACTTAAGCAGGAACCAATTGGACCCAGGAGAGTGGTCTCTGAACATGGAAGTGTTGAATCAAGTGGTCAAGAGATTCGGAAGTCCAGTAATAGACCTGATGGCCTCAAAAGACAACAAGATGACAGAGAATTTCTTCTCAAGGTCAAGGAACCCAAGGGTGCTGGGCTTGGATGCCATGGCTCAAACATGGAGTTTCTCACTAGCCTACCTATTTCCTCCAATTCCAATGATCCCAAGAGTCATCAGAAAGATCAGAAGGGACAGGGCTCTACTGATTTTTATTGCCCCGGACTGGCCAAGGAGGATCTGGTTCTCAGATCTAATCAACCTGTCAGTAGAGGAAACTTGGAGACTTCCAGTCACAGCCAATCTCCTAACCCAGGGACCAGTACTTCATCACAATCCATGTCTTTTGAAGCTAACGGCTTGGAATCTGAAAGGAACTCCTTAAGATCCAGGGGACTTTCAGATAGGGTCATAAATACCATCTTATCCGGCAGGAAAGCTTCCACTTCCAACATATACTGCAGGATTTGGACAACCTTCGGTAACTGGTGCAGGAGATCCAATATTCATAGAGAAGCAATATCGTCATCCAACATTTTGGATTTTTTACAGAAAGGCTGAGCCCTTCTTCATTAAGGGTACAGCTATCAGCCATTTCTGCAATTTTGGCCAAACAATATGCTGAAGAAGATATAGTAAAAAAAATAAATGAGAGCATTAACAAAGTCCAGACCCAGACTGAGACAGGTGGTTCCCCCTTGGGACCTGAACCTAGTTCTGAATCAACTGTCTGCATCCTCTAGGTTCGTGCCACTGGATTTGGTCCCTCTGAAGTTCCTTACCTTGAATGTTGTTTTTCTAACAGCCATTACTTCCGCAAGAAGAGTCTCGGAGCTCCAAGCCCTATCGGCAAAATCCCCTTACAAAGTGGTCCTGAGAACTAGCATGGAGTTCAGATCAAAGGTTGCCTCACAATTTCACTTGAACCACGATATCATATTGCCATCCTGTTTTCCCAATCCTAAAGGGAAAAAAGAAGAATTGCATAACTTAAATCTAGTCCGGTGCATGTCCATTTATCTTGAAAGGACAAAGAAATATAGAACTTCCGATTCCCTGTTTGTCCTTTTTTCAGGGAAAATTCAAAGGCTCAGCAGCCTCTAAAGCCTCTATCTCAAACATAAAGCCCATTCTACAAGAGCAGTTTCCACCTCATGGGCCTCAAAGGCTTCTGTTTCAGCGGAAGACATCTGTAAAGCCACAAAATGGACATCCATTTCTGCCTTTATCAAACATTACCATCTGGATGTCCAAACTTCCACAGAAGCAAGATTTGGCAGCAAGGTGTTACATGCCGCCTTACACACAGGAAAGGTACCATTTGGGCATATCCTTCACTTACATCACAAGGGTTTTCTCTGTTAATATATTCTATCTTAAAATCACATAGTTGGGGCAGCTACGCGGTTAAGGGAAAAGGTCCTTTTACTTTCCTTTCTTCCCACCCTTCAGACACTGCTTTGGTATATCCTGCTTGTCTCTATCGCCGTGGATAGGGACACAGAAGAAAGGGAGAACTTTTTCTTACCGATATTTCCTTTTCTTCTGTGTCCCTCCATGGCACTCCCAGCCCATTAATGTTGTTTGCTTATGCTTTTTAGCTATGACAAAAGATGACTGACCGGGGGAGTCTGGGACTTCCTCTTAAACCTTTTTCATTGCTCCTACTCCAGCTGGAGAAGGTGACATAACCCACTTGTGTCTATCGCCGTGGAGGGACACAGAAGAAAAGGAAATATCGGTAAGAAAAATTTCTCCCTTTCGTCAAATGTTTCTCCTTTTATTCTCCAAATGTACCTTTGGTGATTGTAGCTAAAGATTTAAATTTTAACTTCATCTGACCACAGCATGTCGTTACAGAATGCATTTGGCTTATCTAAGCATTGCATTGTATACTTCAGCCATTGACTTCTGTGATGAGATAACAGGTATGGGTTCCTTTTGATGACTCTTCCATGCAGATTATGTTTCTGCGAGCAACACTGCACCGTGGACAGGTGCAACACTACTCCTGTGCCAGCTAAACTTTCCTGCAGGTCCTTTGCAGTACAAAGTGCTTTGCATTCCTGACCTATCTATGAGCAGTTCTTATCTTAATATTTTCCTTGATCTTCCACATTGTTTTCTTTACTTCAACAGTTCCCCTTAACTTCCATTTTTAATTACATTTTGGACAGTGGATATTACAGTCAGTTATTTTATTTTCTGATCCTCAGTCAGCTGCTTAAAGGCGTCCACAATTGTTGAGTATAAGCACAACCTGAAAGGTTTGAAGAGTCATGGAATTTATTAAGCTGAGGTATTGTCATCATGTGTCTTATATTAAGGCCTAATGAGTCAATTAAGTTCTGAGACCTTACAAAAATAACACTAGTGGATCAACTGGAAGGATGCCCATACTTTTGCACATGCAAAATGTCCTGTCTTTGCAGTCTGTTAAACATAATACATAGTTTGTAAGGCTGAAAGAAGACATTCATCCATCAAGTTTAGCCCTTGCCATATCACCCCTGTTGATCCAGAGGAAGGAAAAAAAAAGCATTGAAGCCATTTCCAATTAAGCCCCAAGTGGGTAAAAAAATGTCCTTCTTGACTCCAAATGGCAGTCAGATATTTCCATGTATCAACATCTGCTTTGAAGCCAACTGTCATAATTCTCAATATTGTTCTGTGCTAGATAGGAATCTATTACTTTTTGAAAGCAATTACAGTATTTGCAAGCACAGCTTTCCAAGCCAAATAATTCCATAACTTCCCTTAGAGTAAAAAATCCCTTCCTTTATTTTGGTCTAAAGCACATTTCCTTTTGTTAAAGTGTTAGTAATGTCTAAAAAAAACTTTTTTGCATTTAGAAGAGCTTAAAAAGCTGATCTAAATGCAAAAAACCGTATCTCTTAAACCATAGTGGTTTAAGAGATACGGGCGTTTAAAGTTTGATTTCTCCTACTGACAGCTGTAAAGCTGTCAGCGGGAGATCCGTGTCGGTCGACACGCTGGCGCTTGAGAAGTGCCGGGATCTCGTTATTTACACGGAATCCCTTCATTGGAATGCTCTAAAACGTGTGCCTAGTGTTCAGGCACACATTTTAGACCATTCCAAAGAAGGGATTCCGTGTAAGTAACGAGATCCCGGCACTTCTCAAGCGCCAGCGTGCCGACCGACACGGATCTCCCGCTGACAGCTTTACAACTGTCAGTAGGAGAAATCAAACTTTAAACGCCTGTATCTCTTAAACCATAGCGGTTTAAGAGGTACAGTTTTTTGCATGTAGATCAGCTTTTTAAGCTCTACTAAATGCAAAAAAAGTTTTTTTAGACATTACTAACACTTTAAATTCAGCAAATACATAATAACTGTGCACTAAAATATGCAGGAATATGTCAAGTTTTTTTGTTCGTTGCAGAGATTGTTTTACCTTCTTTTCACTTAGAAAATCAATAAAACTTGTAGTTCGACCGGGGTGCCCAAACGTTTGCATACAATTGTATATAGTCCTTGTCTTCTGTCTGTGAAAGGGCTTTGTTTAATTGTTTGAACTAATTCTCAGATCAATCAAGCGAACTGCACACACTTGATCAATCTAAGGTACACTTAATTTGATAAGGAGCTGCACAGTCCAAAATTGCATCTGTGCATTCTCATTAACCCCTTAGCGACCAGCTGTCCTGGGATGTTTCCGTCCCATAAGGACCGCGTTGATGCACGCCGACGCGCTGGTACACGTGACCTGTTGTGTGTATCGGCGCGTCACTTTGGGGCCTGATAGAGATCGCTCCGATCTTGGAGCGGTCAATTTCAGGCCCTATTTTTACTTACAGCGCTCCCGGTAGAGCGCTGTAAGTAAAAAATATGTGACGTACTATGACCGTCATCGGTCCTTGAGTATTTCAAGGACCGTGATGGTCATAGTACGTCACATGTCGTTAAGGGATTAATTATGATTTTACTGTGTGCAAAAATAAACTGCACAGGAGGCACCATTTTAAGCACAGTAAATGTACACATTCCCCAGTAACATCTGTCTCTGTGTGTAATTTAGTGGATATCTTCCAGAAGATTAAGCTGATGTAGTTTTTGTGATGCCACTAAAAGATATAATTGTACAAGTCCAATTTTTTCAGGATTTTTGGTTTTGTACCAAAACATTTTTTGCCAAATATTCATGGTTTGGAGGGATTTGCTTGGCTTCTAAACTGACAATTGTCAGCTTATAAGTGCAATAAATGTTTGTTATGTATTTTAGGACTTTTCCTGCTGAGTAAAACAAAGGTATCCCTACTCCTGGTGGATGGTTTGTGCAAAAGTTAATACAGTTGAAACTTGATTTGTTTTTTTGGGGGGAGGGGTTATTTAAACTGGCAGCAGCAGTGCCCCTTGGTGTCCAGACAGTTATTTTTTTTCTTTCTGTGTGAGAGGGAATGAAAGTAACCACTTCACTACTATGAACTATAATAACTTATGTGTAAAGCAAATATCAGCAACAGGAGTAGTGGTCTTGTACTCAATAGGAAAGTCCATAAAATATATTTTCAAATAATAACATTTAACAATCCTTTAATTCATCACAATGATCAAAAGTTATAAGCCACTGAAAACAGGCATTTAACATGGAATAGCCATATAAATTATAACTAGCAATTATAACTAGCAACACTGCCATAATAATATATGCCTGTACTCACAGAAGCTGATTGCATTGTCTGAAGATGCTGTAGGTCTCACAGCGCAGAAGGAGGAGATGCAGTTTCTGACTTCAGTCTGCAAAAAACTGGAGAAGGAGCCATCACTACTTGTCCATGTTCTCAAGGTACACACACACACACACTCACTGATATGTACTCACATAGTGATACTCATAAAATTGTGCTTTTTGGCTTGTAGTTGCTGCTCTTTTTGGCTTGCATTTAAAGGGATAGTAATGTTTCATAATAAAAGCAGCTCTAACTAGTCATCATAGTATTTGGACTTTGGAGAGTGTTATTTCAGTTCTGTCAGAGTTGTAGTTCAAGAGTAATTCAATGATAAAGTGTCCCCCTCCCGCCCCTTTTACTGATGTAACACTGCTCAGCCGAAAGCAGAAGGGAGGTGCCCAGGTAGACTGCAGAGAGGGACAATCTTCAATTAAGATAAGGGAAAAACCTGAAAAACTTGTCAAGGGGGGCAGGGCTTTCATTGTTCTTATAGGAAGAAGATTGTCCCCTTCTGTTATCTGTCTGGTCTATGGACTGGATTCCACATCTGAGAAGAGATGGCTTACACTAGGTAAAAGGGGCGGGGGGGAAACTTTGCTTGTGAATATCTTTATGGTTTGAGAGATAAGACTTATATCGTTCTTCATGTCTTTTTAATGCCTACAAAATAAAATAAAGATAAAACAAAGTATTACTATCCCTTTAAATGGCTTACAGACAAATGGAGTTTGAAAGAATGAAGTAAAAAGGACCTGTGAGTTGTGCTTGGGTATATAAAGGGGTAAAAAAGGAAAATTATTTGTATTAATTCTTTGTTTTTTTATCCTTCTCCTGTGTGTGTGTGTGTGTAAGGCTTTGACTGGAAAGGGTAGTCGCCTGGAGATCTGCATTAAAAGCAAGTCCTTAGCTCTTTTGGAACCTGGTCTTTATGGCTTGAAGTTAAGTGGCTTACAGACAAGTGGATTTTGAAAGAATCAGGCGTTAGAACAGAAGCAGGAGTTTTAGATCTGTGATGCAGATCATTTCAAGGAATTTGGTATGGTGATTGTGTTTTAAGCAGTTTAGGAAAAAAAGTGATTTACTGGAGACCTATTTAAATCAGGTATACTGAGCTAAGAGTAAAATTCATAAAGACCACAAAATTAATTGTATGTTGGTGAATGCGAGAAGTATGGTAGGCAAAATGGGAGAGCTGGAATTGCTGATCGATATTGAGCATTTTTAATGACGGAAACATGGTGGGATAATAGACATGATTGTACTGTAAATATTGAGGGCTATACCCTGTTTAGGAGAGAGAGGATTTACAGACAAGGGACAGGTGAGGGCCTATATTTGATACCAGATCTAAACAACTTTTTAATAACCATTTATGCCAGAGTTAACTTCGGTTTCTACCCACAAGGACTCCACATTATCTCCAGTTTCCTCACAAATATCTCCCCTTAAACCTGGATTTAAATTTGGTTTCAAATCTAAGCACACAGCTGTCCCTTGTCTGTAAATCCTGTCACTCCTAAACAGGGAATAGCCCCCTCTATTTACAGTACAGTCATGTGTATCATACCACCATGTTTCCTTTATAACAGATGCTCATTAACAATCAGCAATTCCAGCTCTCCCATTTTGCCTGCCATACTTCTGCATCCACCAACATACAATTAATTTTTCTGTCTTTATGTATTTTACCCAATACTTGCTTTTTTCTACTACATCTGCATTTAATAGGAGTTCCTCCCTATTAGCTATATTCATCCCCACCATATAACATAGTAACATAGTTGATGAGGCTGACGTGCGTTCATCAAGTCCAGCCCATGCCAGGTCACCCGTGCTGATGCAGAGGAAGGCAAAAAAACAAAACAAAAAAACATTGAAGACATTTCCAGTTAAGCCCCAGGTGGGTAAACAAAATCCTTCCTTACTCCATATGGCAGTCTGATATTTACCTGGATCAGCATTCTATCTACTTTCTGCCCTTACTGTAAAATATTCCTGTCTTTGTTTTAGTCAAAAGCGCCTTTCCTCTAGTCTTAAGGGATAACCTCTTGTTCTTAGCTCAGCTCTTTGAGTAAATAGTTCCTTGGAGAGTTCACTGTATTGACCTCAAATGTATTTGTAAATTGTAATCATATCACCACTTAGACATCTCTTCTCCAATGTAAACAAACCTAGTTTAGCTAGTCTGTCTTTATAACCCAGATCCTTCAATCCCTTTATTAGTTTTGTTGCACCGCTGCATTTTTTCCAGTTCAATATATTATTTTTTAAGAACTGGTGCCCAAAAGTGTACTCCATATTCTAGATGAGGCCATACCAAGGATTTATATATAGAGAGAATTATATTTGCATCCAGTGCATCTACACTCCTTTTTATGCAGAATAGTACCCTATTTGCTCTTGCAGTAGCTGAGTGACTGCACACTGCTTGTAGTCTGTTGTCTATGACTCCTCCTACATCTTTGTCTAATGAATGTTCCCCAGGTAATTTCCCATTCAGTGTATATGTAGCATGTTTGTTTCTGCAGCCCAAATGCATAACCTTATATTTATCTACATTAAATGTCATCTGCTCATTCACTCAGCTTATCAAAATCCTTCTGCAGAGAAAAAAAACTTCCCACTTTGTATGTATTTCCTTGCACAGCTTAGTGTAATCAGCAAAGATTGAGACATTATTTTCAATTGCCACTTCTAGATCATTAATACATTAAAAATCATTGGGCCCAGGACTGGACCCTGTTGCATCCCACTTACAACTTTAGACCAACTTGAAAAGGTACCATTTACAACAACTCTGCCATCATTTAACCCGTTCTCAATCCATGCACAGATGTCACTTCCCAGACCGAAGCCTTTTAATCTATGCAGTACCTCTTTCATTTTCAATTTTAGCTAGCCTACTTGCTTGTTTGCAGATTGTATTACATTCTTTATATTTTTAAATGGTGCATCTGACCCTTCTGACTTAAACATTTTAAAAGCCTGTTTCTTATTTCTCATTTCTTTGCAAACCACTTTATTAAGCCACATTGGTCTTAATTTGTTCCTCTTGTACTTATTCCTCATTGGGATATATTGATAACCTGTCATGTATTGTGTAATCAGCCTTTGTTCTTATTATGCCTAAAGAAGATGCTGTTGTCTTGAAATCTTGTATCCTAGAGCCACTCAGTTAGTCAATAAAGGTATAATTTTTATTCTGACAGCATCAAGGTAACACATACACTGGGGTAAATTATTTAAAGGGAAAAATACTGACAAAAATGGTCTATGTAATGGTGTCATAATACACACTCACACTGATACATAAATACATATAAACACACGCCCTGAGTGCAAAAGTGTGTGATTTTTTTATTTTTTTTTTTGTGTGTGTGCAAGTATCTATACACAGTAAACCCCCAAAACCTAAACTAAATAAAAGTTTGGCCAGATGTCTCGGATTCCTGCTAACTTGCTTTCCCAGTTGCATGGCCATTCCAGTGCTATATGACTCTGATCGCCGTCTGGTGCTTTGGGAGCTTGTACTGATACTTCAAACCCCCATACAGCCAGTGCTCTTGTACAAGAGCCAGAATCCTACTCAAGGGCAGTGGCTCTATGGGAATTTGAAATGTCAGTCCCAGCTCCCATAGTACCAGTCACCGAACAGAGCTGGAAGTGGAGCCTGTTTCTCCATACATCAGATTCTGCTGGATCTGTTATGCAGTTGGGTAAGTGTTATCCTCTGAGCTACCTGAGCAAGTTAGCTGTAGTCAGGGACAAATGGCCAGTATTTTAGTTAGTTTAGGTTCTGGAGGTTTACTGTTACTTTAAAAAGCCATTTTGATACCCATAAGCACACTATTGCGTACATGTATTTATTACGAACAGTGTACAAGGTAAAAATAATTGAGAAGTTAATCGTTTGGTTCTTATGCCTCACTCTAAGTGCCATATGCACAAAGTTAAAGGTGGAGTAAGAATGGGATATTGTGTTTTATAGCTATTCTTATTCAACGGGTTAATTGCCCCATTTAAGTAAATTCACATTTTCATTGTTTTCCTTTGGTGGCATTGCTGTACCGTTGAATTGCTCCATTTCTGGTTTTGTGCTTATGGCCATATGTTTGGCATCATTGTGGTGACATTGTGATATATGCTGACACACATCTGATGTAGATTGGATTGTGAGCCCCCACTGACCTGCTGTGATTACAGGAGGACTGTGAGAAGGGAACCCAATGTTCTGGTAGTGAAGAGGAGGGAGCAGGTGGATCCCCCAATCGCAGGCCCAGGCAGAACTTGTTCAAAGCCTTACTGAGGCTGTGCATTGGCCAGGTAAGTGGGGAGGAGCGTAAGAGGGCATGGAGGGTCAGGGAACATGGAGTGGAGGAAAAAGAGAGATGATGGTGAATGGGAAGAGCAGACCAGGAGACCAGAAACTAGGAATATAATGGAGAAGAGGAGAAAAAGAGGGCTAGAAGATAAATGACAAACCTTATTAAAATGGTAGCAAATAAATTAATGTGGGTATGTGTAAAATTAAGGCTTTTCCTGCTAAGTAAAACAAAGGAACGCCTACTGGAAAATGCTTCATTCAAACATTATTACAGCTCAGACTTTTTCTTTTCCTTTTATTTATTAGAAAGAGGGTTTATAATTTCCTGCAGCCTTTCCATTTTATGGAGGCTCTGTTACTGTGAACAGCTATGTTTCTGTGAAAACAATCTTTTATTTTTTGGGAGAAGTGTTTTTTAGGAGTATCTCTGGGAAGGAGAAAAAGAGTAACATATAGGGACAATGAACAGGGGGCAGGTCATAAGCTATAGATACAATGGTCTGTGCTGGGAAGACATAAGAGAGTAACATAAAGAAGGAAATAGTGAGAACAGGCAGCTGAGACTAGGAACACGAGGATGAGAAGTGTATGGACACTTCTTACACTGCAGGTTCTCTGTCATTCCTCAGTACACACTAACAGTGCAGGATTCTATCATCTCCTCACATGATTAGTGTTTGAGTCATTCCTGTAGGACCACATGTGCTAATGACAAAGCCTCATGTGGCGGGTGGTCAACGTGAAGTTTTCAAGCTGTTGTTGAACTACAAATCCCTTCATTCCCAGCTAGGCTGACAGAGAATCATGGGATTTGTAATCAAGCAGCAGCTAGAGGGGTCTTATGTTGCCCATCCCTGATGTGTGGTCATGTCCAGTGCTAGATATTTCCACTAGTCCATTAGTTGTGACTAGTAACACAAAAATCAGCAGGCACTTATGAAATTATGCTTTTCTCAACTTTTACCATTGGTTGGACAAATTATTATTATTGCTATCTTATTTATAAAGAGCCAGCTCATGACAGCTTACAGTCTAAAGACTGATCACTTGATCACTTTTGATTTCCTAACTAGTAACTTTTTTCTGTGACCGGTGAACCTCACTGGTCCTTTTTCTGCCCTGTAAGACTATTGTTATAACATGCACTAATGGAGGGCCCTGAGAACCAGCTGTGAGATTCCATTGTATAGACCAGGAATTGACCATCTGCTACCCTCCAGCTGTTGTTGGACTGCAACTCCCATCATCCTTAGTCAACAAATGGAGGGTTGTCAGATCTGTACTTAGGAAAACAGAAAGTCTCTTGGGCTGGGAGGGACAATTTGCTAAATGTAAGGGAATGGGATATACCTTGGTGGTCAGGGAATGGACCTTGTAGAGAAGGTGGAATGGGTTGGGCAGAACTGGATGAAAAGTGTGTGGAGCCACATTGAACTCACCATTCTGGACAATGTGTCTATGACCAGTAAGTTCTCAGATATGTGGGACAGGTTGATCACACCTGGCATAGACTGCACTCTCCCCTTTCTTTCTCAATTACAGAAGGGCAGGTTGGCAGTGCGTGCACGGGAGTCTCTTCTAGGAGTGCTCCGTACTGCTCAGCAGGAGGGACCAGCTCACCTGATTGCACAGAGCAGCTTGAGCCAACATGTAACAGAAAACCTCTGTGAGCTGCACCAAGGCATCCCTCTAACCACTCACCCTTGCAACATCACTGCACAGGAAGACACGGACTGGAGGTCAGAGCTTTAGGCTGTGCAGGGCACCATTACATAATTCTGCAGAGTACTGCAATGTATAAACTCCTACTGCAGAATATTACAGTACACAGCTGGATTCTGGAATGTCTCAGTATATAACTCTCTTATGTCTCTCTGCAGGACAGAGATACGTACTCAGGAGCTGGATGCTGTGCAGTGTGAGGCTGTAGCCCTGCAGAAGTTCCTCTGCTGGGTTGAGTATTGTAACTGCCTGGTGCAGGAGTCCCATGAGGTAAGGCTTTTCCTCGACACCCTCCTACTACTGCTGTTCATGGTCCAGTCTACCCCTCCAACGTATTACTGGTTATCACTGTCTTGACTCACTCCTCCAACCTTTTACTGGTCTTCACTGCCCTGTCCCTCGCCCAGCCTATTACTGCTCTTCATTGCCCATCCCACACCTCCAGCCTATTACTGCTCTTCACTGCCCTGTCTTACTCCCCCAGCCTATTACTTCTCTTCATTGCCCATTCCACACCTCCAGCCTATTACTGCTCTTCACTGCCCTGTCTCTCGCCCAACCTATTACTTCTCTTCATTACCCATTCCACACCTCCAGCCTATTACTGCTCTTCACTGCCCTGTCTTACTCCCCCAGCCTATTGCTGCTCTTCTTCATTCTCCAACCTATTACTACTTTTCATTATCTCCCACTCTCTTCCCCTCCATCACAGGTGGTCGCTGTGGAGATAGTGAGGTCCATAACGGAAGGCTACCTGCACAGGACACTACAAACCGAGCTACTGCAGGTGTGAGTGTCTGTGTTTGTATGTGTCTGTGTGTGTTTCTGAGTGTGCAGGAACAGCAAGCTGCATTAGAGCCTCATGTATAAATGCAAGGTTTCAAGTCTGGGGCAAATCAACTAAACTGTAAAGGACAAATACAATTCCTATTTATTTAAACCTTTGGAACTGGAACTCAAAAGGGTTAAATAGGGATTTTAACCTGTGAACGCTAGAGAGGTCTAGAGTGCATTGCAAAGCAAAGCATCAGATGCATCTATGGCATTCAAGGGGTTAAGACCAGTGGGAATTTGGGGATTTTTTTTATTTGCCCTCTATTGCGCAGTTTGTTCGCCCCAGAATTGCTCCTCTTTGTCTTTACACATAAATCCCATAGAATGAATGGGGAGGGGACTAGCCCTCTAGTAATAGTATGATGTTGCAGACACGGCTCTGTGCACATATAGTATTAATATAGAGCAAAATATTGGGGAGGCATAGCCAGGGGCTGTGAGGCGTAGCGGAGGATGTGATTGGCTTCTCTTCCTTCAGGTCAGAACTAAGTATCCTGCGCAGCACAGCTATCCTCACTGCACTGCTCCAGCGCTTTACTGCTCCTCCACTATTGCACCAGCTGCTCGTCTTTGTACTGGGTGATGAAAGGGACCCAGAGAGGAGGAATGATAGGGGCTGCCAGCTCCGTCCTCAACTCATCCAGAGGTGCAACCATCTGTCTGATGAGGTGACACGTACATTTCTATCTGTCAATATCACACACACAGCTGTCTGTCTTTTCCTCATTCTCTCTCTCACTGTATCTAACACAGCTGTAGTTCACTGTAGCACAGATAACACACACAGACACACACACACACACACACAAAACTATCTCTTGTTGTTACACTCACACATCTATCCCTCAGTGACTTATACAGCTATCTGCCAGGGACACCAAGTGCTATCACTGACACACGCTCACACACACACACCTATCTGTCAGTGAAACATAGACACATGGAGCACACTTAGCTTGATGTTTTTAACACACACACACACACACACACACGTACCTTACTGGTGTACTTGGCTATCTGTCAGTGTAACACACAGCTATCTATCAGTGACACTCAAGGCTGTCTATCAGGGTCACACACACATGCACACAGTTGTCTGTCCATGAAACACACAGCCCGCAGTCAGTGACACACACACACACACACACACACACAGCTGTTCTATCAATGAAACACACAGCTGGCAGTCAGTGACACACACACACAGCTGTTCTATCAATGACACACACAGCTGTCTGTCAGTGAAACACACAGCTGGCAGTTAGTGACACACACACACACACACACACAGCTGTTCTATCAATGACACACACAGCTGTTCTATCAATGACACACACAGCTGGCAGTCAGTGACACACACACAGCTGTTCTATCAATGACACACACAGCTGTCTGTTAGTGAAATACACAGCTGGCAGTCAGTGACCTCTGCCACCTCTTACTCAGATAAGCCTGGCTTCCCTGCGGTTGTTCGAGGAGATACTTCGAGTACCAGAGGAAACTGCTGTGCATAACCTGGTGACTCGTAATCTGGAGACACGGAGCTACCTAACTGGATGTCAGGAGGAGAGCCGAGGGCCAGACAGTGAAGCCTGGGAGGGCACTGAGTGAGTTACACCATACATGGTTATTTGTCACTACATACTCCTCAATCACTGGGAAAACCTGCTTGTTGCGCACACACATCTATATGTATAACACACCCATATACACTTGTATGCGTGCGTGGACACATTTATATGCCATTATCTGTCACCTACAGAGAGCTTGAAGAAGACCCCTATTTCACAGATGGTTTCCCTGACACTGGTTTGCGGCTGACAGGAAGAAACCCTACACAGGGAGCAGAACTTGCGGGGAGAGAGCAGAGCGTGAAGAGGTGATTGTGTGTGTGGGGGCGGACAAATGATAAGCAGGGAGGAGGGGTTTCACACAGAGTGAAGAACAAGAAAGTGAGGGAGACAACTAATAAACAGAGCAGAGCGAGGTGGGAGAGAACAACTGATAATTGGATGGAGAAAGCACTTTTATACAAAATAACTTACCATGGTTGGTGTCTTTCATACAGTAGGTAGCTACATCTGCTTAGTGATTATTTGTTTATTTACATTTAACCCTTGGAGTGCCAGAGGTGTATCCAAGGGGTTTAAAGTGCATGTGTCACTGATAGTTGCCCTATATGGGAGCAGACCTGCTGATTATGATGGGGCTGCATTGTGAGCTCCAGCACATCAACAGGGGAGGAAAAAAGGGCTAAAAAGTGACCCCCAGTGTTTCCGTGGTGTATAGCACAAGACAGTTTGCTGTCCTACGTGATAATGTTCCCATATGGGGAATGCTCACACAGACCTGGTATTTGAGGTCACAGACTTCTGACTTGCTTTACAGTCTGGGGAGGGGGGTCAGATTTCTGCACCCAATACACAAACTGCTGATTAAAGCCAATATAAAACAGACCCTGTTTTTTTCTTCTGAGTCGGCTCAAATTGGAGTAAACTTAGTAAAACCTGATAATTGCCCTTAAAACAGTTGTGTAATGTGTAGCTGAACAAATCTATTTTACTATCCTGAGTGTTCGTGATTCCAAAGAGCCATTCACATGTCATCTAGATTTAGGTTTCATGTCTACAAGGTTTACACTATAGCTTTTTGATTGTTTTCTTCTGAAAATTGAAGCATATATTTATGAAGTGGGCTGTTCCTTATATATCCCTCTGAGTGCCAGAGGGGTTCGCAACTCATTGCAGAGAATGCCTTCCTTTCCTTTGCCTACTTCACCCTCCGCGTCGAGGGCAGTTTTTAAGTGTCCTCATTGGACACTATGGGCTTGATTTAAAGAAGGCCAGTAAAACATGCGGTAGTGCCAGACTGACTCCTGACCGACAGAATAAAATGTCTAGGTTTGTATTCAATGGCCCTACCAGCTGAAGGCAGAACAGACGTTAGGCCACAGAAATGGTATTGTGGCCAAATGTCCGTTTTGTGTGTTACGTTCTGAAAACGTCGCTAAATAGAGGTAATAATGGGAACATCAAAGGAAAAAGCTAACTATCTGTAAAGCACCGATCATTAGTTTATCTGTGTTAAACTTACCTCTCATCCACTGTCTGTCTCCTTCTGTCTTCCTGCTTCTCATTTCTAATTTTCTTTCTAGTTTCTTTTTCTTCTTCTTGGGGTCCATCTTCTTTTCATGAAACCTGTGATAAAAAAAAGAGTCAATAATAAATTAGTCATGAAAATAACCCGCACACCCATACATAGTTTAACACATTGAGTGCCAGAGAGGTATGCAACGCATTGCTGAGCAATGTGTTGCGTACCTCCCTGGGACTCCAAGGGTTAAACTATATACTGGTGTACGGGAAAATAGTAAATAGCAAAAAGCGTTAAATAAATTGTTCCCATTTCCTTTACATCCAAATTATGTTCCATTTCTCTGCTGCAGTGTGAGCCCGCAATGGCGGGGGCGACGGAGAAAGTGAATAGTGATACATTCCCCCACACCTTGTACCTTATGGGCCTATGCTCATTCCACAATGAGGGAATTTTTTTATATATGGGCAGTCTCTGTTCCAATTCCCTAACGTCCACTGACTGGGATATGCTTACGCACCTCCCAGCCAATCAGTTTCAAGCACCTCTGCTCAAAGCGGATTGGCTGGGAGGTGCATAAGCACTTCCCAGCCAGTGGCTGTGAGGGAATTGGAATAGAGACTGCCCATATATAATGGGAACATATTTGGGTGTGGAGGGAGGGAGGAGGGAGGAAGGAAGGATGAGAGAAATAAATATATGAAGGGGAAGGAGTTTATGAGAGTGCTAGGAGAGAGGATATTTTTAACGCGAGGAGAAAGAAAGACAGAAGTGGTGAAATGGGAAACCTGAGGAGAGGGTGGAGAGATGATATCAGTTTGTAGTTTATCCTGCCACCATAATATCTTGTTTGCTATTTTCACTTCTTTACTTCTTAGTTTCTTGTCTCTTGTCCCTGAAGAAATGAAATCGTCAAACTCTGGATATGACACGTACCTGCAGGATGCTCTTGTGCAGGTAAGAGAGGCATGTTACATTGTACTGTGCCTTACTAGTACTGTGTTTTGTATGATACTGGTACTGTGCTGTAAAACTGTTTCTTGCTGTGTTAATCTTGCATTATATTTTGCAACATTTTAATTGCACAACACTTACATCATGCTGTTTAACACTAATATACTGTTGTGTATCATTTGCATTTTGTTAATTAACACTTATTTCTCTAATGTCATTGAGGGATGCAGAGGAATGAAAGGACCCTCACTTTGTGAGGAGAGTCTGTAGCCCGGGGTTATACTGGCTAGGCTGCTTGCACATCCTTTGAAAATGAGTGAACTGGCTCATTAACCCTTTCTTCCATTGGCAGAGGAAACGGACATGATCGAGAACTGTGTTATGTGTAAGTAGGGCACATTGCATACAAACCAGGTCTTTATTTGAAGAAGGGTGAAACGGACATAATTGGTAATGGGTCAAGACACCATCCCTTGTCCCATTACAAGGAATGGAATGAAGGAGAGAGAGAGGCACATGACAGACACATCCACATTGCAGCATGTTATTGATATTCCTCTTGTAATACTGATAGACACATAGCTTCTAATGAAGAGCTTTAACATACGCAGAAGAGTCGGCCAACAGCAGACATATTGGAAGGAGCCATAACGCAAGCAAGAATGTTATGTGCAAGTGCACATTCCTACTTCTCAGACAACATCATTGAATTGGCGCGCTTTGCAAAACAGGCCTCTCTTTACCAACTGAGCATTCATTTCTTGTTCACAAGTAAATTCATAGATTATACACTATGGCTGGGGGGGACTAAAGGTAGTAAGAGCACCACAACCTCTTGCTCAAATTGTGACTCCAAAATCTCTGGAGCACAAATTTCAAAATGTATAAATTGTTTTGCAAATCAAAAACAACTGACAAATAAATCCAAAGATTTTCCTCCAGTTGTGGAGCCTCAATGGGCTAAGGCATTGCTAGGGGCAATAGTAATGCACTTGACAGAAACGTAGATAAATGGTTATCTGACACACTGTGTATGCATGCTGAAATGCCACTACCCAAGAGCATGAGCAGTGATACATTAGTATAAAATGAAGATTATTCTTCTGATGATGATGGAGAAATCCACAGTGAGAATACTGACCCACCTCAGTCCATATCTGTGTCAGTAAGGGATGAAGAAGACTCTTTAGAATATTTAATCAGTAAAGATTTTATGTCTAAGCCCCTTTTCAAGTGCTAAAAAGAAATCTACAGGCTCTTTTGCACCATATGCAGAATTATACCAGATTATTCATTTTAAATGACAGACGCCAGATAAATCCTTAGTGGTTCAGAAGACATTTACACTCATATGTCCTTTCCCTCAAGAACAGGTAGATGTATGGTCAACTCCCCTAACAGTTGACCCTACAGTCCAGTCTCCAGGTTATCTAAACACACAACTATTCCAATGCATAGTGCATCTGCTCTTAAAGACATTGTGGACAAAAGGATAGATATAATAGGTTATAATAGGGACATTCTTCTTTTAATATGAATTCTTCATAAGGCCACACTATACAAAGGTGAGGCAGCCTTAGAGAATGCCAAAATGGCAGCAAAGTTCATAGCGACTGTAGTTGTGTTGCACAATATGACTAAAAATATGGAACACAGATTCAGCATCCAAGCATTAATAGCTTTACCCTTCAAGGGTTCTGTGGTGGATCTCAAGTCTAAGCCTGTCAATGGGAAGACCGTTCTCAGTCATAGAATGGAAAGTAGTCACGATGGATGCCAGCCTGTTCAGATGAGGAGCAGTGATTAGTCATCTTTCCATTCAGGGTCACTGGTCCCCAACCGAAACAAAACTATGTGCAAATATCCTACAGCTATGTGCCATCTATAATGCACTATCGACATGGACAAGTCTCCTGAAAAATATCCCTGTTCGGATCCAGACTGACAATACCACTGCAGTGGCTTACATCATTCACTAAGGAGGCACAAAGAGCAAAGCAGCATGGATATAGGTGGAAAGAATCCTCAGCTGGGCAGAACACCATGTACCAGCTTTGGCAGCCAGATACATTCTAAGAGTGAACAAGTAGGAGGCAGACTAATTCAGCAGATAGAGCATAGACCTAGGAGAGTGGGAACTGAATCAAGGATTCTTTCTTCAAATAGTGGACCAGTGGGGCACACTGGAAGTAGACATGATGGCATCAAAAAGAAACAGAAAACTTTCAGTATTATGTGCAAGAACAAGAGACCATCAAGCATTTGCAGTAGATGCTTTGACAATGCCATGGAAGTACACACTAGTATATGTCTTCCCTCCACTAGCTATGATTCTCAGGGTGCTTCTCAAAATAAGGAGAGAGAAGGTTCACACCATTCTCATCTCCCTGTTTTGCCAAGAAGAGCTTGGTTTCACCATCTATGTGACAGAACCCTGGCTTCTTCCTCAAATACCAGAACTTCTATCTCAAGGACCCATTCATTACCACAACCCACACAATCTCTCTTTAACATAGTGGAACTTGAAACCAAAGTCTTGGAGAACAAGAGATTGAGTGATTCAGCCATTCCATCTATGTTGAGAGGTCGTAAAATAATTGAATTTGGAGAAAATATTGTTCATTCTGTAATCAGAATTCAATCGACCCATTATGTTTCCATCTGCTTCAGTATTAGAATTTCTGCAAGCGGGTCTTGAAAAAGCATGAGAGACAATTCCCTCAAAGTACGAGTTTTGGCTCTATTGGTCCTTTTCCAAATGAAAATTGCTACCATTCCCAAGATTCTAATATAAATAGGATACTCACTCCACACAGGGCTCCTATCCCACCTTGGGATCTAAATCTGACAAATAAGACACTCTTCTTGCTAACATTGTCAATGCACTGAGTACCCCTCTGACACTCAAAGGGTGTCAAAGAAAAAAATGTTTTTATAGCGACTGTGAAACATCCATACAACATATAATCTTAGTTATAATATGCACAATTTCATCCCTCTTTATGTGACATTGGGATGTGTTTATTATAAGAGAGGGCAAAAAAAAACAAAACATGTATTTACTTGTGCACCCGCCGCAATATACTCCCAGCTTGACTTCCTGCTTCTCACCCCCTCTGGAGTCATCTGTGATAGCTTCACAGTAATACCCTGTGAGGGTCTTTTAATTTAAGCCAGTGGGAATGCCCTTTGATCTTGCATAGATCTCTGCACATTGGATCTATGGTATTTTCCCTAAAAACGAGTTTATTTTTGTGAGTAGAGGAGGAAAACAAGGGTGCGTACTATACATAGGTGCTCTTGTTTTACCAAAAATCTTGGGTTTAATTTACACCTGTGTATTATACCTGAGATTTTACGGTATATATCATTTCTATAAAGAAAGTATAATAATATAGTCACAATTTGCAAATAAAACCCCATCTGATATTGGACCATGTAAAGGGGAAAATGTATCAACATGTCACTAAAGTCATTCTTCAGTACTTAATTGAAAATGAGACTGTCATAGCTTTTATTTTTATAAACAAAAGCTTTTATATGTTATCTATTTGGTCTCTGTTCCTTCTAATGTATTGATATATATGTCTCTAAGGGTCACTGTTACATTTTTCTCGTTCACATTTAATCTGTTTCATGTGTCACTAATTTTACACTTGTGTCACTGTTTTAATAGGTAGAGGCAAATCAGTCATTATTGCTTTTTTGACTGTCTTTTGGACAGCGGGGTGCAAGGGTGGGATGCATTGGAGGACCAAGCCAATTTTGTGTTTGGAGAGCTGGTAGTTGGGAGCGATCACACATATCGTCTCTCCGAGTGAGAGGCTGAAATGGACTACTACTTTGCCACACAAAACATGCTTTTCAGCATGTACTGTCAGTTGTACAATGTTGTGTGATACTTGCGCAGTGCTGTAACAATTGTACTATAGTACAAGTCATATGTGCTAATACCACATCTTCCCCTGCAGTACCGGAGCTGCTGTCAACAAGTGTCCCCGTGGGGATGGCCGGACTCTCCACGTCCTCTGGGGACAGTTCAGTGCAGGCCGGAATTCTATGAGGGTCACTTTTTGGAGGTCCTGTTTGACCGGCTTGGTGGCATCCTGGACCAGGTACTGGTTATTCCTAAACCGATTCTTCTTGAATTCTGTAATCATTCAAATTCTCATTTTCACAATAACCCACCCAACAGTGCTGCCATATAATTTAGCATGACTCCTCTTTGGCACCTTTGCCATCAATGTGCCCTCAGAATACCCTCACCCTTTCATCCCTCCCCCAGTTTTTTATCACTTGCAGTCTTCCCCATTACTCCTTTCCAAATATAATGCTTTCCTTCTAGTCCTAGAATACCAAGTCACTTTTTCCTCAACCACATTGACCCCCCCCTTCTGTTTTTTCAGCCTTATGAAGTCAATCTACAAGTCACCTCCCTGCTTGCCCGTCTCTCTCTCTTCCCTCACCCACATCTCCAGGAATATCTTCTGGACCCCTTCATCAGCTTGGCACCAGGTGTCCGGACACTATTCTCTGTGCTCATCCGGGTAAGATCCCCAGACAGAACAACCATCTACAGTCTAATATAGACAACCAATTACTTGGGACTGAGAATCATTCATCCTGTTTCTATAATAAGATCAATGGTGCCTCCCAATTTGGGTGGAGGAAAAATCTGCATAGAATGATACCTCTGGGTGTCCCTCTCTTTCTGTTTATGACTGTCACTCTACCACGTTGTCACTACTTATTGAGTGAAATCATTCTGGAACAAACCAGCTGCCCCATAGGGAACTTAGGGGGAGATTTATAAAAAGCCTTCTTAGTGCACATTTTAGAACTGTCGTTAAAGTTCATAACGTTGGGTCATATTTCTAAGGGAATAAAGTCAAGTTTATAAATAGGACTATCCGAGAATGTTTGGAGAAAATTTGCAGAAAATTCTCAACTGAGAATATGTTTTCGCACTCATAGCTGTCACTACATACTTCCATTAACCCTTTGAGTGCCCGAGGGTTACGCAATGCATTGCTTTGCAATGCATTGCAAACCCCTCTGGCACTCAAAGGGTTAAGAAGAAGTTATACCTGCCGTTAAGATTTTATCACTAAAACCCACCTTTTTTTTGAGCAGTTGATGAATTTCTTTATAATACATTGCGCCACAATTCTTATTTGGAGGAAACCATTTCCACTCCACATTTCAAAAAAGTCAACTGACTGGAGTTAGCACTTAAAAAACATGTTGATAAACATTTATACACATCCTTATATCTCTTTGAGACAATTTTAACCATTTCAGCACCAGTGGGTATGCATCGCTTTGCTCTGCAACGCGTGGTGTACCCCTCTGGCACTGAAAGGGTTAAAGACACTTTCTTTATTACGCCAGTTTTGTAAATCCTCCCCCTTAGGCCCATATGTGTAACAGTAAATTGGAGTTATTCTGGAGTAAACCAATTGCACCATAGGAGACATATAAACATTCCCGTTCAATTAAATTGGGATTTTCTCCCCTTGAAAATACTAGAGAGGTCTCCAGTGCACTGTGATCTAAAGCACTGTGATATAATGCACTGCGATCTAATGCACTGTGATCTAATGCACTGTGATGTAATGCACTGTGATGTAATGCACTGTGATGTAATGCACTGTGATCTAATGCACTGTTATCTAATGCACTGTGATGTAATGCATTGTGATGTAATGCACTGTTATTTAATGCACTGAGAAGCAATGAACTGGAGACCTCTCTAGCATTTCTTTTCCAAGTGCATGGGAATTTAGGATTTTTTTTTCCCCTGTGGTGCAGTTGGTTTCCTCCAGAATAATCTGTTTGCTTTTATAAATATGGGCCTTAGAAACATTCCCACAAACTCATTCATATAAAAAGGTTTTTAATCCCTCGAATTCTAGTGACATTTTCAACATACTGCAAAGCAATATACCTGTCCTAATGCATCAGATAAATCAAGGGATCAAAAGCTCAGTTTAAATCAGTGGAAATGTTTAGTTTCTCCCTAAAATGCTGTTGCTTTGCCCTTGAATTGCTCCACTTTATCTTAGTACATATAATCTACTGTTTTTGCTGTGCTGTCTCCCTCTCTCTTGCTTCCTCTCCCCCTTCTCCCTCTCTCTTGCTTCCTCTCCCTCTCACTTGTATTCTCATTTCTCCTCTTACCTCACTTTATCTCTCATTCTCATTTTCTCTCCTCTTATATCTCTCTCATTCTTTTTCTTTCTGCTAGTTGATTTCTGTCTGTTAGTCTTTCTGTCACTAAATATTTAATCTCTTTGATGTTTTGTCTGTCCCTCTTTGTGATGGACTGTCTTTATCTTAGGTGGTAGGAGACCTTGCCCAGCGCTCTCTTAGAGTGTCTCATTTCCAAGAAACTCTCCATCTTGTAAGACAACAATTGCTGGAAGATTCCCCAAATGAGCTGTGAGTATACAGGGGTACGAGTGCAAGTGTGGCTCGCCTATATATATCTATACAAACAATAAATCAAGATTAAAATTAGCCAGGACTCAAAGACTTACTATAGAAAAATATTAAAGAGGCAGTAAACTTTTTTTTAATAAAAAAAAAATACATCATAGGGGTTTACCCACTGGATAAAACAGGTGTAGTTACACTGCTGGGAGAGTTTTCATTAAAATGTTATTACAACACAAACATTATTAGTATTAATTGGTATTATTATTATTTGTTTTTTAAATCATACTGTTAACAACAGTGTCAGCCGCTGTTCATAAGGCAAATTTATTTTATTTATAATGCCCCCCTTTAGGAGAGATTGATTCATAGAATGTGTTCCTCTATTGTAAGTGTTGGGAATAGCACCATCTGGTGGCCACAATAGAAAATCACAGTTTAATTGGGAAAAAAAAAGGGTGGGATTTTTGTACTTACTGATAAATACTTGTCTTTTAGTCCATTGAAGGATGCAGGGACCAGAGGGTATAGGATAGTGCCTATAGGAGGCATGGCACAAAAGTGTTCCCACTTCCAGGTGCCTACACCCATTCACCAATAGGATTCTAGTCTGTTTCACAGAGCAAAACCAGGAAGGGACTAAACAATGGAACAGAGCAGCCAAGAAACAGCAGGGCATCCCTACCTAAATTCTTTTTCTGTGGGTGGGATGCCCTGCATCCCTCAATGGACTAGTAGAGAAGGGTTATCGGTAAGTACAAAAATCCCCTTTTCTCTAGCATCATTGAGAGATGTGGGGACAATGGGGACATACCAAAGCAGGGTAAGAAAACTAATTAACAACAGCCTGCAAAACTTTGCGGCCAAAACTGACATCTTGAGATGCAAAAATAAAAAAACTTTGTGAATGTGTAAACAGAAGACCATGTAGCTGATTTGCAGAGTTGGTCAACAGTTGCTTGGTATTTCAAAGCCCATGAGTTACTCATGGAACGAGTTGAATGTACTGTAATCTGGAAAGGAGACAGAAGTGACTTAAGTCTGTAAGCTTGTCTTATCATTTCTTTAAGTCACAAGGCTATAGTTGCCTTTGAAGCTGGTTTGCCCTTCTTTGGGCTTTCAGGAATGACAAACAATGTATCCATCTGTCTAAAAGACTGGGTGGCTTGGATATATTTGTGAGGACTGCAAGCAACATATGCTTCCTCTTTTTTATTGCTTGGGTTAGGACATAAGGAAGGATTAATTGTCTGTGAGGAAGCTGAAGCTTGGGCGTCATTGGACTTTCCAACAGGACAATGACCAAGGCTTGGTTGCAGAAGAAGTTCTAGAAGATTCTACAGTGGCCATCACAATCACCTGACTTAAACCCCATAGAAAATCTCTGGTGGGATTTGATGAAGGCGGTTGCAGCACACAAACCCAAGAGTATTACTGAACTGGAGGTCATTGCTCATGAGGAATGGGCTAAGATTCCTCATGAACGCTGCCAGAAGCTGGTGTCTGGCTATGCAAAAGGGTGCTCTACTAAGTACTAAAGATGCTTGTCATGAAGGGGCTGAATCATTTTTAGACTGGAGAAGTCATTATAAGATGCACTTTCAGTTGAATTTGGGGAAACCACTTGAAGCATTTGTTGTGTTGAGCTATTTCAATTGCTTTTGTTTGATTTGTTCATTGCAAACAGCTGAAAGTCAGTAAATTTTGACAATAAACCTGATTTGCAATGGGGGTTGAATCATTTTTATTACAACTGTATATATAGTGTCTTGAAGAAAACGTATTGGAGGAAGAATATCCTCCTTTGGTGCATTATCTTGAATGTCTAGCAAAATTTGACTTTGCCTGTGTTACATAGCTCTGCATGCCCATGCCAAAGCAAAAGCTGCCTTAATGATAGTTCCCTGGCCCGAAAACATTAACCTGTTAAATTAATCTATTATTTTGTTTGCTGAGTCTTTAAGTACAGCTGCTGTTTGTATTGGAATTGTTGTGTGTTTGGATAGCCTAGAGCAGTGGTTCTCAACCTGTGCCCTCAGTGACCACTAACAGGCCAGGATTTGAGGATTCCCTTGTTAGAGCACAGGTGAGTTAATCAATATGAAAGAGCCGCTGATCAACACACCTGTGTTCTAGCAGGGAAACTCCTAAGTCCTGGCCAGATAGTGGCCACTGAGGGCATGGGTTGAGAACCACTGGCCTAGAGACAATCAGGTCTACTGTTGGTGGAGTTGAGCGTAATTCTACTTTTTTTAATGAGGGAAAGGATATATGCGTGTAAACTTTTTAGGAATGACTAAGGATTTATCTGACGTGTGCGCCATTCATTAGGAGTTATCTAGCATAATTCTGAATACGCTGGGAAAGAGACTGTTGTCTTCTTTTTGTGATTGGAAAGGGATTTAGAGTGAATGAATGAATTAATATGTTTATTTATATAGCACCACAAGTGTACGCAGGGCTTTACAATTTAAGGGTTTAGACAATACAGGGTTATAAGTGCTGTGCAAAGTGAAACACTGGAAGTGAGATCCCTGCCCAAAAGCTTACAATCTAAAGTGGTAATGGGAGACATACAGAGTACATGAGGGTCAAGTGCTGTATACAGTGCCAGAGTTCCAATTAGGATAGGGGACATAAATTAGGTAATATACAAAGTGAGTGCCATATAACATGTTTAAGTTTTGTTAAGAAAGTGTAGTTTCAATCGTGATTTGAAGACCATCAGAGAGGTGCAGTGGCGCAGAGTGAGAGGTACAGCATTCCATAGATAAGGAGCAATGAGAGAAAAAGGTCTGATACATGAGAGGGCTGTAGACACAAAAGGAGCTGAGAGAAGATTGTTATTGGCTGATTGTAAGTGGCAAGATTTAGCAATGGTGTTAATATGAGGAGAGAATGAGAGAGATGTATCAATTATCACCCCTAGGCACCGTGCTTCTGATACCGGATTTATGGTAGTGCCATTCACAGTCACCCGGAAGGGTACTAGTGGACCAGACCTGGGTGGGATGAGTATTAGCTCTGTTTTAGACATATTGAGCTTGAGGTGTCTATGAGCCATCCAGTCTGAGATGGCCGAGAGGCAAGCTGTGACTTTAGACTGAATATCAGAAGTCAGTTGAGGTGCAGATAAATAAAGCTGGGTGTCATCTGCATTGAGGTGATATTTGAGACCAAAGGAGTTAATTTAGAGGTAGATTCTTTACTGTTTTCCCCAGATACTTGTAAAACCTCTAAAATTGCTTTGTGTTCTACTGATTCATTGTCTTCTTCATCTTTAGTTGATCACTTATACATATGGAATTCTCCATCATCATAAGAAGAGTTTTGATAAGATTCTAAAGTATCAGTGCCCAAACTAATACATGGTGGACACTTTTTGACATTTGCCTAACATCCTCTCAAGTGTATTCAGTATTGACCCTGAGCTTTTCACCTATTCAGGCTCAAAAACTGTAAGAAGTTCTGTATTTTTCAGTAATCATTACCTGAACAATTCATTCATTTTGAATTTTGTGCTCCAACAGATTTATTGCCACAGATGGAACATGCGGCTATGTAGCCCTTGCTGCTTTTAGTTTTCATAATCCCTTCTCTAGGCTCTGTCATTGTGTATAAGTATAGACTTAGTAAGAAAAAAGCAGAATTTTCTTTCTTATCCTAAGCGGAAAGTAGATTTTATAAAGTGTCCCGCTTTTTTTTTTTTTCTTTCTGTGTCACTCTGGGCACTGTCTCCTGGGGTTTTGACCTCCCCTTGTTCTGGATTGGCTTCCTGACCTTTAAAACCCGCTTCCTTCCTGTATCCCATTGTCGATCTTCAAGCTGCCTGCAGTGTTTATTCTGCGACATCACTTGCTGCATCGTTCCTGACCCCGGCTTTAACTTCCTGACCACCAACTCCGCTTGCTGACTTGGCTTACTCTGATTATCTGGTGTGACCAAACCTTAGCGTATTGATACATTATCACTGACTGATTACCTGGCTAAGGCCTCTGTTGTTTCTAACTTTGCCCTGCTCAGCATTGAGATCTCTCTGACTGCCTGGATGATCGACCTCTAAAAGGATACTGAAACACCAGCCATTAGACATCAGATTGATCTCCACCAGTTTCTGCTATTCCAGCCATTCAACCATCGGAATGATCCCCGCCAGTTCCTGTTTACATCTGCTATCCGTTTGGTGCATTAACCTTCACCTGTTTAGGCATTTACCTCTACTAGACCATCGGATCTATATCTGTCAGGTTCCTACATTTGCCAGAGGTCGGCTTACTTGATCGATCTTCTACATACTGTGTCATTGCCAGCAGTCAATCTACCATCTAAGTGATCTTCACTACTCAGGTACTCTTCAGTGGACTCACAGCTTCCATGTGGGTGATGTTTGAGAAACAGGGCACTTCTATGGAGGTCTTTCCACCAGGGCCTGCTCTGCCTGTCAATTTCTGACAGCTACAGTGTTTGCCAGCAGATAACTTTCCAGACAGGTCTCCTCCAGTCTCTGAGACCAACAGCTACTCTACACCAGCTCCATCTCAGGTCTCCTTTCCAGAGTGTTATTCTAGTCTTAGGAGCTCTGCCCTGTGTGGGTCTGGTTCCCAGTCCCTCTTCCCCACAGTGCCACCAGCTTTGTTTGCTAGATCCGCACCTTAGAACTCCCTCAGCCAAAGAGGACAATGTTGCAGTCTTTAAGCTGAGCAGAATAAGTATGTTTGCAGACGTAATGTCCTAACATGCACTCGCTCCCTTCTAAATGTGTCTATCTTTGGCCACATAGGCTTCCCCAAAGTAGGAGGTTTGTCTGAATGCATGATGGACTCACACCTTTCTGTTTAATAACCAGGGTTTCTACTGCATGCCGAAATGCAGCTGCTGTATCCATGTCTCTCTCCATTCATTTGCAATAGAATGGGGAAGACTGAAGCTCCATGTTGCTAATCCGTTCCCTCTACATGTAACCTTTGTATGCCTCTGTTCCTTAAGCTCCCCAATTCTTTGTGTCCTCTGCAAGTGACAAGCTGGGATCTTAATGGACTCCTCCGTGTGCTTGTCCAACGGAACTGCAGCTAATTCATTCTGTGCAATGACAGAGTGTGGGACTCTCTTCACAAAGTGAGGGTCCTTTGCACATGTGCGTGAATCTCTTCATTGTAGATAGCTGTAAACAATAAATCAATATTTTCCACAGGGGAAACATCCCTGTAACTCTTTAGGGACAATAAAAAAACTGGCTACAGTCATATTGGTGAAGAGGTATAGACACCTGGAAGTAGGAGAAGTTTTGTTTAGAGTGCCCTGCCTCCAATAGGCACACTGCTATATCCCATGGCCCCTGCATCCCTTAATGGACTAAGAGAAAAGGATTTATTGGTTAGTACAAAAATCGCCTTATTATGCTAACATGTTAAACTGTACTTCTATTGTACTGAGTGCCCTGCCTCCTATACCATGGGGGTTGAGTCCCTTCATGGAGGGAAAGACACATCTCAAAAAGACAGTCTTGTGGGTAGAGACTCCCAACCACTCCTCCAGCTCAAGCCTTCCCCCCTGCATCTCCAGTTATGATGTGTCCACTGAGGTGAAAACATGGCCAGTGACAATTCTCTTTTTTTTAATTAGTTTCTAATAGAAATGGGGCTGTCAAAATTCCCCCATTAGGCTGGTTACAATTACTGTGCTTACCAGTGAGTGGATTGACCAGTGTGCAGGTGATGTGTGGACCCTTCCAGTCCTGTGGAGAGAATCTTGCAGCCCAAGTTTTCCCTCCCAGCAGAAATCCTTGGGGCTCTCCTTCCTACACAATGGTAACCTGAAGAAAGAAGATTGTTGAGTAACCCTTTCAGTGTCTTGGTCCACATTGTCTCTACCATGTGCCTCTCCATACAAAGGTTTTCTCTGAGACTTGGGCTCCTGCACTCATGCTGGGTATCTTTCTTATATCTATCTGTCCTTTCCATGTGTTATGGAGCAAGGATGGCTGCATTTGGGATAGTTAACCCCTTCCCTGCTGTTCTATACTGGTTGGAGGCCTTTCCTGTGCTTTTCCCTTTTGGTGGTTGTCTGTTGGGTGTCCCCCACATGTTCCCTGAGGTCATTTGGTTTTTTTTTATACCTTTTGTAAATTGTCTGTTTTGCAGGTACACGGAGTTCCCGTGCCTCCGCCATCTTTGTTCCATTGACTTCTATGAGCATTCATTGGGACATATCTATTCAACTGTTTGACATACAGAAGTCAGAGTGGGCAAAAGGGCTTTTGGGCGTGACTGCCCTTTGCAGTTGTATAAGTGATTGATTATATTCTGTGGGGGGTGAGAGTGGTTGTATTGTTTGTGGGTTGTAATTGGTGGTTTTCTGCTATATAATGCAGAGAGAGAGTGAAGGTTGTAAGCTGTGAGCAGAAAAAAGTGTGGGATATTTGCTGGACAAACTAAATAAGTATATTTTCGGTGTTGTGTAGTGTGGTAAGGGAGGGGTTGAAACAAAAGCTTTTTTTCCCTCCCTTTGCAGTTGTACAAGTGATTGATTGCAGTCTGTGTGTGGTAGGCGTGGTGTTTTTTTGCTGTGTTGTAATTGGTGGCTTTGTGCTATATAAACAATGAATACTTGAACAAGTGAATCTTGTATCAGTGTCTAAGTGTGGTAAGTGTAGGGAATTTAAACAGCAGATGATTCAAATACAGGGACTTAACCAGGGAGCAAATATCTATTAACATTATTGTGCAGTCATTTTTTCTGCTTGCTTTTTAACTTGTGGTAACTGGCATAATATGAGTGGTAGCATGACTGTTCTTTTAACTCACTGTACAAGCTGCCATATGTTTGCAAACCTGGAATAACTGTTCCTGAGTGCCTGTGGCAAATGTGAACAAGCAGCCTCTTTAGAAGCTCAAATTAGAGATCTGGAGATGTTTGCTGCAACATTGAGGTACATGGCCAATCTTGAGAGGGGTCTGCTGAACGAGCAGAAGGAAGCTGTTGCAAGAAGTTCTGGGGGTGGAGACTGCACAAAGTAAGAGCAGGTAGTTAGATGGGTTACAGTTACACATAGCAAGGGAGGCAGAGGAATAGGGAGGACAATACTGTATTTTCTAACCGTAACAGATTTGCTACATTGAGTGGTAATGTTGGGGATGCCTTTGCTGGAGAGGACTGTTCTCTCTAACAGCCGGGAAAACAGCCCCTCTAGCACTGATGGGATCCAGCATGCAGGCAGACCTAGAAAGATGGTGGCGGTAGGGAATTCTGTTATTAGGAAGACAGAAAGGGTAATCTGTTGACAGGATTGCTGTCTCCCTGGTGCTTGGGTTTGACATGTGGAAGATTGGTTTAATAGATTGTTGGGAGGGTCTGGGCATGACTCTGCTGTCATGGTACATGTTGGTACCAATGACAGTCAGTGGAAAATGGAGGTCCTTTAAGAAGGGATTTAGGATGTAAGCTTAAGAAGAGGACCTCTAAGGTAGTATTTTCTGAAATGCTACATGGGCCATGTGCTACATTAGAAAGGCAACTGTAGACTAGAGTTAAATGTGTGACTAAAGACTTGGTGTCAGCAGGAGGGGTTTGGGTTCCTAGCACACTGGGCGGCCTTTTCCTTTGGTGGCAATCTATATACTCAAGATGGATTGGACCTTAGTGGAAAGGGGGCCACTGTGCTAGGAGTTAGCATGGTTAGAGGGCTGAATGAGACTTTAAACTAGAAAAGGGGAGAAGGTGATGCAACAGTGGACGGGGAAGGTAGTATAATGGAGGAAATTTAATTAGAGAAGGGGCATGGGGGTGGATAGGGGGAATAGGCTACTTCATCTAATAAGGAGGTACCAATGTGACAGCCTGATAAAAGGCAAATAAATTTTACAAAGAATGGCAATAAGGTAAAATGCATCTGGCTGGTAAGATAGGGGAACTAGAAATGATCGCAGTGTATGAGCAGTATGATCTAATCTGTGTTTCTGAAACCTGGTTAGATTATACATATGACTTGGCAGTCAGTCTAGGGATAGTCACTTTTTAGGAGGAATATGGTTAATAAAAAGGGAGGGGGTATGCCTATATGTAAAGCATGCCTTAAAACCTAGTATAAGGGAAGATATTTATGAAGGGTCCAATGAGAATGTAGAGGCCCTGTGGGTTGAAATACACACCCACTGGGGGCACACATAATAAAAAGGAGTTTATAGGGATTTGCTACAAGCCACCTAATATTGGGGAGATAGAGGAAACCCCACTGTTACTGCAAATGGAAAAGGCTTTTAGGTCAGGAAATGTAATCAGGGAAATATGACTTCCGGCACAACAAAGGTCAACTCTATTTAAGTATGATTAATTACAATGTTATGTCCCAACTAGTAGATGAGTCAGCAAGAAAGAGGCCTTGCTTGACCTAGTGCTCTCAAACAATTCTGATGTGATAAACAGTATACAGGTAAAGCAACATTTAGGCAGTAGTGACCACAGTATCGTAGCCTTTGAAATTTGTTATGAGAAACCCAACAGCAAGGGTTTAGCAAACATTCAATCCTAAAAAGCTAATTTTACAAAGCTAAAACAAGTATTAAAGGATATTCAGTGGAGTGCAATCTTCAATGATAAAATTGAACTAAATTGCCTTTTTTACTTCCAAAATGTTTTATTTTTGGTTTGATCAGTCATGCTTCTGCACAGTTTTAATAGTTTATTTTTGTTATCGATTGAGCACACCTTCCACACTTGATCAGAGGATTTATATTTTTGATAGATCAAACACGCTTGATTAATTTGTTTAGTTATTTATTCTTAGGGGTTACAACTGATCTAGCACACTGGTGTGCTTTATCAATTTGTTATTTGTTTTTTTCCTTTTGGATCAATGAAGTGCTCTCCACTCTTTTGAGTTTTAGCTGTTTATTTTTTGGATTGAGCAAAGTTTGATTTGTTTTCATTTTGTATCAAGTGCGCTTTGCATAATTGTCCCAGAAGGGTTAAAACAAACTGTACTAACCAGTACATGTTTTATTGTTATTTTATTTGTATATGCTTTTTGTTTTTTATTTTCTTTATTTCCCAATTTTTTTTTTCTGAGGAAAGACCACTTTTAATTTCAGAAATAGAGTACCGCAGTATTGTAAAAAGAGAGGTTTTCCTTGCACGATCAGCCATTCGCCACTTGATGAATTCACTTCCTCCTCCTCATTTACCGGTGTACATTTTGCACTATAAAACTGTCCTTAACCAATGAATGATAGGTGACTTGGTGCAAATGCACAAAGTGTATGTGGTTATTTTGATGCAGTCAACTTTATAAATCATACGACAAAACATACAGCTGGAGATGGTTCCATGTGTCCTTTGATAAAGGTGGGTATTTTTCTGCTACATTTAACTTTCAACCGGTAGTTTGTGATTACAATGGTGTTTCAACTGTTTATTAGCTTTGATTCCATACGAGGATGCTTCATTTGTCTCATGCGTTTCAGTGCCTAGGTATGTTAGGTATGTCTGTATAATTGTGTGTAATTAATGATAATTTGATACTCCGAGTAATTCATTGTTTGAGGATGTTCCTTGTCACTTTGTATTTGTGAACTTAAAGGGGAACATTCACCTCAAAAATTTTTACCACAGGTTTAGTTAATAAAGTAGTATTAGGAAAGGTTTTTTTTTTTCTTCTAAATGTAAGTGCTTTTAAAGATATTTCATCTTCAGGCTGTGCCAGGTAGCATAATGCAGCGAGCTGAATCTTCGGCACAGGTCTTCTGTACTTCCTAAGTGCCAAAGATTCATGATGCCGCATCAAGCGGAAGTGCACTGCTTGAAGATAAAATATCTTTAAAAGTATGCACATTTAGAAAAAAAAGACACCTTTCCTAATACTACTTTATTAACTAAACCTATGGTTAAAAAAAAAAAAAAAACATGTAAGGCGAATGTTACCCTTTAAAGTACTATCAGGGCCAGAACCCAGGTAATAGAGAATCTATGCTCAAGTCACAGGGAAAATGTGGCTGATCCCAAGTTGCAAGCAAATAGACAAATAGTACAGAGGCACAGCTCAGGTAACAGGTTACTGCCCCAGACACAGAGCAGAGCAGCGAGACAGACACAGGTTGGCACACAGTCCAGGTAACACGGAGTGTAAAAACAACAGAGCCCCAGGTCACGGAATGAGTCAAAAGCAGAGTCTCAGGTCACAGGAAGAGTCAGACAGACCCCTGGGTAACTGGAAGAATCCGAGGTGGAGCTCCAGGTCACAAGAAGAGAGATTTAAGTCACAGGAAAATATAGAGCCCCAGGTTAAATGAAAAGAGAGAGTCTCAGGTCACAGGAAGAAAGAAATAAAACCTCCAGGTCCCTGGAAGAGTCAGACCCCCAGGTGTCAGGAAGAATTCGAGGCAGAGTTCAGATGACAGGAAACACCAGAGCCCCAGTTACACAGGCCGAGGTCACAGGAAAAGTCAGAGGAAGGGCCCTAAGAAATAGGGTATCCAGAGCCCCAGTTCAGGTCAGACACATAGACAAAGGGCCAGGTCAGTACACAGCAGTTTCTTTTGTAATCTTTGTCCCCTTTCTTCTCTATTAGATTGAATCATGTGACCCTTTGTCGGGGAGTCGTGGTCCTAGAGGAATTCTGCAAGGAACTGGCAGCAGCAGCTTTTGTGACTCATCACCCTCTGGGTCATTAACTACAGTTACCCAAACTTTGGACTACAAAATGTAGATACCTTTTAAGTAAGCAGAGGTAGTTCAAAACAGCATGACTCCGGGATTAAAGTGCAATAGTCCTAAATGGTCCCACTCGATGAGAGCAACTCAGTCCCTTTTATATTTTGTAAAAAAGTAGATCCCAGATCTGTCCTTGGGTACCACTATCAGGCCAAGACTTAATCGTATTGGCTGAGCCAGGGAAATTCTATCAATACCTACCCCTATACCACCTGTTAGTCTGATCCCTGAGAATAGATTTAATATCTACTGATGAAGAGCGAGTTGCTCATAAAATCTTTATTGTGCCTTATTTCTGAAGAGCATCTTTTTTAAACACTATACTGTCCAGAGCATTGTTCTTTTAGTCTCTCCTCCCACTGAGATTTTGTGTATTATCCCACTACCCAACAGAGCAGTGTTCCCTTTTCTCACCCCTACAGAGTATAGGGTCCTTATTCCAATTCTTCATCATATCTGTCTTTTACACTGCAGAGCATCTGAAATGTATCCGGAAAGCATTGTTTGACTGTTCCCTACCCCTTGCAGTGTTGCTACTTTACACCTCCCTAACCCTTTCAAGAACATCAGTCTGCTGTATGTGTGTGTAAATAAATGGATTCTGAGGAATGTTTGACTACATAGGGTGAATAGAAATGGGCTATGTAACATCAGCTGCTTTTCATACTCCATTATACAATATCACATACATATACACTATATATTATGCCACGTATAAGGGATGGGCAACGGTGGGACACCAGCAGTTTGTTGGACTATGACTACCATCATCCTCAGCTGGCAGTTGACCTACTGAGAATAATGATAATTGTAGTCCAGCAACAGCTGGCGGCACACTGTTGCTCACCCTAATCAGCATAAAAAGTGATCTAAATCTATGTAACTATATGCAGGTTTCTTTTGAGATTGTTAACTCTTTGAGCGCCAGAGGGGTAAGCAATGCATTGCATATCCCTCTGGCACTCAAATGTTCAAAGTGAACCTGTCACCCTAAGGTATCTTTACTTTGTGCTGCAGACAATTAACCCTTTCAGTGCAATGCACTGCCTATATGTTGCAGTAGTCACTTTTTCTGTAAAATATATTGCTTTTGAGGAATTAACATTTATATTTTGATGGCACGTTATGATAATTTCCTGCACAGTGTGCTAATTAGTTATGTTTGATGCCAAACTTACTCTGTGTGGTAATATTGGCCCAGCCCAGAAACCAAGTAGCATAAGATGTCACCAATAAATAAAGCTTAATTTTTCAAAAACCATGTATGTTACAAATTTGTAAAAAAAAATAAAAAAAATATGGGGGCACCAATAGTGCTTTATCCGGTGTGTGTGTGTGTGTGTGTGTGTGTATGTATATATATAAAAAAACAGAAGAAGTACTTTACCCATCCCTGCTTGTTTTGCCATCCTCCACTGGTCCTCCTCAATGGGTAGTCCGTTTTCTTAATCTTGTAGATGATACAGTGTAAATAAAATGTAAAAGAGAGAAATGGCTACAAACAATCTCTTCTCAAACATATGCAACAACCTGACTGGTCCAGTACAGGCAATGAAAATGTATGGATCTAAAAGCTAAGTGTTTGCCGCCTTTATATGGGGATTTATCCAGCATTTTAAAAAGGGGGAGAACAGCCGATAGGCTCAGCAGACACCTGTCATATAAATATGTTTGTAGCCATTTCTCTCTTGTTTTGATCTGTGTAATTACAGACTGTCAAGGGTGAAAATGCGTTCCATTAAGCCTGTTATGATTTAACTATTATAATAAATATTTTTTTATATCATATACAGAAGAACGGCTACTTCTATTTTATTCTGCTTTGTTTTATTTTTTATTATTTTACATTTTATTTACATTCTTGTTATTGTTTGGGATATTTACACAGTATTATTTATAAGATTAAAAAAGGACTACCCATTGAGGAGTACCAGTGGCGGATGACAACACAAGCAGGGATTGATAAAGTACCCTGCATGCATTAATAGTTGGCTACAAGCATAAGCTTCATTACCAACAACGTTTAAATGTGTGTGCATTTCATGTATGTGTACTTCTTCTGTATGTTACACGGGCCACATTGCCACTGCCACCCGGTCGCGGGGCAGTCACGCACAGTAGAGACTGCCCGCGCCACGGCTGATACAGAGCTGGACGCTCCTTCGGAGTGCCCAGCTCTGTATCAGCCGCGGCACGGGCAGTCTCTACTGCGCATGTCGCAGCGTTACACACAATTTAGCGAATTATTATATAGGATATAGTACTATTGTCACCCCCTTATTTTTTGTATTTTTTTAATATACATATTTGAGACTTTTACTGTTGTGGTCACTTGTTTTGGAGTGGAGCTGCCTCTATATCTGTCCAGGTTCATCGGTGAGAGATGCCGCTAGAGGGGAGCAGTTACAATAACCCCTAAGCCTTCTCTGCTTAGCAGCATATAAGTGTTGTTTCCACCACCCTCAGTGTGAGTAGGATTCCAATGGTGGTGGTGTGGTGATTGACTTTTCATCAGAGATATTACACTAGGAATTGCCCCTTATTTTTTCTTCTTTTTCCACATGTATGTTACAAACAAGCAGCTAGCGCACACATCATCTTCAGGCACTGTTGATCAACTACAGCCCACCTCAGCAAGCCCCCAACAACGTTGGTCCTGTGCATGTTGTTACCACTGTGTACCAACAAATCACTCCCATGGGTCGATGCTTTAGCGTGGTGGGAGTGTTTGTGCGTGTCAATGAAGGCGAGAACTATGCCGTCTGGAGAATTATATATGGGCAGTTTTTAATACTCTTTAAAATTAACTAAACGTCTTATAAATTGTCTGTTATATACACTACCATTCAAAAGTTTGGGATCACTTAGAAATGTCCTTGTTTCTGCTACGGGAGCAGCTTAACTGTATGGTACGTAAGAAGTGCCCATCAAGCCAATCCAAATTATGGGAGGTGCTTCAGGAAGCATGGATTGAACTCTGTTCACATTACCTCAACAAACTGACAACTAGAATGCTTAAGGTCTGCAACTGCCGCATATGGAAGATTCTTCGAAGAAAGCAAAGTTTGAAGGACGCATTTGTTATTTAAATTAAAAATCATTATTTGACCATATTTCCTATTCGTTTTGCGATCTCTAAGTGACCCCAAACTTTTGAGCAGTAGTGTATATATATTAGCAAACAGTTATTTCAAGGATCCTGGGAGATGGAGTTCATGCATTCAGCACAGGAGCTGGTGACAGGGGGTGGGAGTCGCGGCAGTGAGGACAGACATGGAGTTCACAGACTAAAGAGATAGTAATGTATCATAATGAAAGCAGCTCCAGTTAATCGTGATAGTATTTGGGCCATGGAGAGTGTTATTTCAATACTGTCAGAGTTGTAGTTCAAGAGTAATTCAATGACAAAGTATCCCCCTCCCGCCCCTTTTACTGATGTAACACTGTTCAGCCAGATCAGAAGGGAGGTGCCCAGGTAGACTGCAGAGAGGGACAATCTTCAATTAAGATAAGGGAAAAACCTGAAAAACTTGTCAAGGGGGGACAGGGCTTTCATTGTTCTCATAGGAAGAAGATTGTCCCGTGCTGTTATCTGTCTGGTTATGGACTGCATTCCACATCTGAGAAGAGACGACTTACACTAGGTAAAAAGGGCGGGAGGGGAAACTTTGCTTGTGAATATCTCTCAAACCATAAAGGTTTGAGAGATAAGACTTATATCGTTCTTCATGTTTTTTTAATGCCTATAAAATAAAGATAAAACGAAGTATTACTATCCCTTTAACCACTTGAATGCCAGAGGGGTACGCAACTCATTGATTTGCAATGCGTTGTGTACTCCTCTGGCACTCAAAGGCTTAACTTCCAGCAACGAGAGCTTAAGCGCCACTATTAGCAGGATATTCAAGAACAGTTAACAGCCTCCTTTTGCAAGTGCATAGTATGTAAAGTCAATGTCATAATGTATTTTTTTATATATTATATTAAAACCTAATATTTGTCTCCGTGACAAATAATGCTGATTTGGGGAATTAATCACGAATGTGAAAGAAGGAGAGAGGCGAGACAAATGGAAATCGCTTTTATTTTACCTCTTATAAGGCAGAAATTTCCTAAAGAACACCTCATACATATTTTATTTATCATATATATAAATATAAATAAAACCAGATATATACATACACCCACCGAACTTCAGGTGCCACTTTCCCCACATACATTCATTATTTTGGATCATGAGTACTGAATTGTTGGACCTCTAAATGTTCTGAACTAAAGCTTCCATCATCCCTAACCATACCTTGGCTGTTTATGAGTGACTGGAGTTGCAGTACAATAACAACCGACAAGTCCTGCTTTATAGTATAATAGCAAAAGGGCCCTGGAGTTTCCTGTGGGGATTAAGTGCTTTGGATGCTTCGGGGGTATTCATTGCCTTGGTGTATATGTACATGTAATAAATATGGAGGTAGTTGTAGCGCATATGTATTCAATGTACATACACACCTACCTGCAAATTTATTACATGTACATATACAGCAATGTGATGAATACCACTGAAGCACGAAAGGACAAAACCCACAGGCAATGCTGTGCCCCTTTTGCTGGTAATATGTAAATGCTTGTGTATATAGATAAACATTAATATATAGAGACATACACGTGTCTACATAAACATCTAGAGCTATAGTCAGATGAAGGGGAACAGGGGATGGAGATAGGGTTGCCACCTTTTCTTAAAAAAAATACCGACCAAGGCATTCCCTCCATAGACTTAACATTGGAATGAAGCCAATTTTTTACCAGTCTGTCGGTAAAATACCGGCTGGGTGGCAACCTTAGATGCAGAGTTAACTGCAGTAAAGGCTATTACACATCTAAAATCTCTTACCTGTGGAAGAATCTAACTAAAAAAGGCCTCATAATCTAGCTAAACCTAGTACTGAAGGTATATGAAATGGTAGAACACACAAGGTATAATGATTTATTTATTTAATAAGCAAACCCTAATCTGTGCAATATACTCACATATCTGGGTTATTAACCTTTTAAGTAGCTGTTTGGTAAAGGGAAAGTAAAGACCATATTGGTCTGTATTCATTAAGCTAAACAGATGCTGTTTTGGGGCAAACCAACTGCACCATAGGGTTGAATATGGCCTAATATGTTAAGATTACCATGTGCAACGGGCAGATTGCATCCCTTGGTCCTTCTAGCAACCGTCATGTCCTCCTCCACAGACACAACATCTCTCAGTTCTGGATGTTATGTCTTGAACAAAGGCACATGGGTAAAATTTACATGGGCCAGCAGGATTTTCTAGTCATAGAAAGATAAGTAGATGGTTATTAGTAGATGGTGTTACTTCCCTTTTAAAGGGATAGTAACGTTTCACAATAAAAGCAGATCCAATTAATCTTAATAGTATTTGGGCCATGGAGAGCGTTATTTCAATACTATTAGAGTTTTAGTTCAAAAGTAATTGAATGGTAAAGTGTCCCCCTTCCACCCCTTTTTATGATTTAACACTGCTCACCTAAGAGCAGCAAGACTGCCCAGATGGATCACAGAGAGGGACAATCTTCAATTAGCATAAGGAAAATCCTGTTAAGGGGGGCAGGGTTTTCCTTATTATCACAGTAAGAAGATTGTCCCTTGCTGTGATTTGTCTGGTCAAGAGACCAGATTCCACTTCTGAGGGGAGGCAGCTTACACTAGGTAAAAGGGGCGGGAGGGGGGTGCTTTATCATTCAATTACTCTTGAACTACAACTCTGGCAGTAATGAAATAACACTTTCTATGGCCCAAATACTATGAAAAGTAACAGGAGCTGCTGTTTTGTGAAACATTACTATCCCTTTAAGATCACAATCTATGAATCTGACTTCATCCTATTAAGATACACAAACCCCTCCAATGTTTGTATGGTCTCCAATGTATTACAAATAAAAGTAATGGAGACCTCTCTATAACATACAAGGTGGTTAACAAAGTAATTTTTTACAGCAAGTTTATAAAAAAGGAGCAGTACATTTTTTTATGAAAATGTATATGTTATAGACCTTTTCCTGCTGAGTAAAACAAGTGCACTCCCACCGCTGTCACTTGTTTATTCAAAATATATAACAGTTCAAATAATCAGGAACTAAATTTATTGTGTGTTTACTTCATGATGGTTCTAGATGACAGGAAGTGACTCAGCAGTTTCTTTCACATTCTATGGAGAACTTTGTCACTGACTGTCCTCTCCATTACAATGTAACAGAAAAATTAATTGGAATTTGACCGCTAGAGGGCACTGCAAATATAAAAAAACAAAAAAAAACCATGGGTTTATACTGTAATAACGCTGGAACATTGCTAAAATCCATCCCTTCCTCTGCTCCTCCACAGATAAAATTCTTATACATGCAATCATCCTCTCCCGCATGGACTATTGCAACATTCTTCTGTCTGGCATTCCTGCTTCCCATCTCTATCCACTTCAATCGATACAGAATGCTGTAGCACGAATTACTGTTCTGTCACCTAGGTTTGTCCCTGCCCCACTCCTCCTCAAAACTCTCCAATGGCTGCCTATCAAACTCCGGATATCTTACAAAATCTTACTTCTCTCTTTCAAGACACTTCTCTCCTCTGCTCCTTCTTACATTTCCACTATGATCTCCCATTATACCCAATCCCGCCACTCACGTTTGGCCAATGATTGTCCTCTCTCAGCTCCTTTTGTGTCTACAGCCCTGTCATGTATCAAACCTTTTTCTCTCATTGCTCCGTATCTATGGAATGCTCTACAATCCAATCAGTGCCACTGCACCTCTCTGATAACCTTTAAATCTCACTTAAAAACACACCTCATGGATAAAATCTCAACAGACACTGATGTTGTACAATGAATGCTCTTATAAATTATTTACATTACTGATGTCCTCTATCATCATCAGAACTAGCACTGTATTCAGCACTTGCCCCTTATGTACTTTGTATGTCTCCCATTACCACTTTAGATTGTTAGCTTTCGGGCAGGGACCTCACACCCAATATTTCACTCTACAAAACACCTGTTTAAACCCTTAAATTGTAAAGCTCTGCATACACTTGTGGCGCTATATAAATAAACATATTCATTCATTCAATATGCATCTTGTGGCAGTGGGAGTACAATATACATTCTTCATAAAAAAACATTTACTGCTCCTTTAAATTGTGGTAGACTCTTACATTTTTATACTTGTAATAAATTGTGTTATTATTTATTTAGAAAATGTTTTACCAGGAAGAATACATTGAGAGGTCTCTTGTTTTCAAGTACATCCTGGAGTTTTTACAGCAAATTTTGTATTTACACAAATACAGAGACATAATACATATATACACACACACACATATACTAAAAATGTTATATACAGTTGCATATTGTTTTTAGATATGAAGAAGCAGGATTTTAGACTGGGAGGAGATCTGATTTTTTCAGGAGCTCTGAAGGAAAAGACAGATTGACCGGGTTCCTCAGTGAGTTGTTAGCAGTAGAGTGGAGGTTATAGTTGGTATAGAAAGCTGGAGTGAGTACTGCATTGATAGGCTTATATTTATCTCACTTTACCTTATAGAGACCAGAGGGATATACAATGTATACCCTTAACCCTTTGAGTGCCGGGGGGTATCAAACTCATTGTGAAGCAATGCATTTAAAAAATAAAAAAACAACAACAGAGCGGCTCAGACGATCTCTGAGTATAGTTTATAGTATTTGACGTAATCGTTCACCAGCACCAAGGATAAGAAACTATAGGAAATCTCACATTCTTCAGAGGCTATATCCTTCCTCTTGGTATACATTCCTGCACTGGCTCACAACCCAGTATGCCCAGTGTTCTTGCACTCCCACTGGACAGATCTCTGCTCCATGCAACTCCACCAATGGTATATGTGGAAAAGCCAGCCAAAAAGTTTTATTTTTTGAATCTGAGGAAGTGACTTTATGTCATGAAACACGTAAAGCTGATCAGTAGCACTTTGTTATAGTTACTTGATTATTTAAAAGGATAGTAATGTTTCACAAAAACAGCAGCTTCAATTAATCTTCATAGTATTTGAGCCATAGAGAGTGTTATTTCAATACTGTGAGAGTTGTAGTTCCAAGATTAATTGAATGATAAAGTTTCCCCCTCCTACCCCTTTTATCTAGTGTAAGCCCCCACTGCTCAGATGTGGAATCCAGTCCATAGACCAGACAGCTCATATCAAGGGTCAAAATTCTTACTGTGGGAACAATGAAAACCCTGCCCCCCTTGACAGGTTGTTCAGTTTTTTCCCTTATCTTACTTGAAGATTGTCCCTTTCTGCAATCTACCTGGACACCTCCCTTCTGCTCTAAGCTGAGCAGTGTAGGAGGATACTTTATCATTGAATTATTCTTGAACTACAACTTTGACAGTATTGAAATAACACTCTCCATGGCCCAAATACTATGATGATTAATTAGAGCTGCTTTTATTATGAAACATTACTATCCCTTTAAGTAAGAGTCACTGGCTCCCAATACCTCTTTATTCTAATCCATAAGGGTTCTTAACATAAAATAAAGGTTTGGCCAGTGACAATATTGGGTATGCTGTGACCCTCTATTTGGCTGGCTTTTCCACATATTTTCTTTGGTGGAGTTGCTAGGAGCTGAGCTCTGTCCAGTTGGAGTGCAAGAACACCATACTGGGGTGTCAGCCACTGCAGGTGTGTATATCGAGAGGTAAGATATAAACTCTGAAAAATGTGGGTATATTTCCTATATATATATATATATCTCCTTGGTGTTGGGGAAGGATTACATCAAATATTATATACTAAACTCAGAGAGATCCTCTGCGCTGCATTTTTTTTTTGTTTCTAGTGTATATTTACGTGGGGACCCAACCCACGGAGAGTGAGCAGAGTGGACCAGACGTATTGGACTGTATGAATTGTCTATTGCCTTGTTGCTTGATGGACTATATGATCCAATAGAGGATCTGAATTCTATATTTGTATTTTTATCTCTTTTTTATTATTCTTCACTGGTGTGATTTTATTTACTTTATCTGTGTTGTACCGTATGTGATCATATATGTATGTGTATGTATTGCATGTATACAATATATAAAGGTTAGATAACAATCATTGGCCATTGTGATAGGTGTTGTGATCCCATCAGTGAGGAGCAGGAACTGAGAGATGGGCTTGTTTTTAGCACTCTTTTTCTAGATACGAGGCAATGTGTTGGATACCTTTCTGGCAGTTAAAGGGTTAATTGCATGTGCATATCTATTACACATAAATCCGTAAGTAATTATATTTGTGAATATATATTTGATCATACATATATAGAATTATATGGCAATACACCTCTGTGTAAAGGCAGAGTAGTGGTGTCTATGATTAAACACGTATAGTGCTAAACGCGTGAGACAGTGAGTTTCATCTACCCTGATGTCTGCCTTCATGTTTGAATTCTAGTAAATTTAATTTTATTCTACAAGTATCTATCTTCTTGGGTGGATCTTTTCTTTTGTTTCTTAAAGGCAGAGCAGTTCAGCTGTATAAAGGAAGCAGTGAGTTCTGCTGCAGTTTCTGTTTCAGTTTTCCTCTCAGCTCCTCGTCCTTCACTAGCCCCCAACAGAAACTTCCTGTGTTGATTGAGGGAGGCTGAGGGGAATGGAGTTCCCCCATGAGATTTAAGCACACACCATCTGCCCCCTCACCACCTTGGTGCTGCACTCCTAGAAGACCATAGGACAAGAGAGGTTGTTCCAGCAAACTCTTTAGAGGACTGAGGATGCTCCTCCCACGAGGAGCACAAACAACAGTGGGAAGGTGATGTGGATCTGTGGAGCTCTGCAGAAGCCAAACCTCCCCTTCAGAGCCCAGGCACAAAAGAACAAGCCGAAGGACCAGGTGTGGACAAGGGAAAACGTGAGGTAGGGTGGATAGGTGTGGGGGAACACAGCGGTACACCAGAGCCAGTTGAATATGGGGTAGAATGTCCCTGCAGCGTAAGGGTATAGTAGAGACTGTGTCCCACCACACGGCCTGGAGAGATTCAGAGTCTGCAGAAAGGGGGGATTTCAGAGATCCACCTGACAGGGAAGAGATGTATGAGGACAATTTAAAAGACGTAATAAAATATGTGTCATATACTCCATTGTATACATTAACACACATGCAAATGTAATAACACGTAAACCCACACTAATATGGTTTAACCCTTTGAGTGCAATGTGTTGCTCACCCATCTTGAAGAAAAAAGTGGAAGCGATAGAGCAGGAAATCAGGGAGAATAGAAAACATGAATATTTTTTTCTTCTAAATTAAAACATATTATTTGACTTAAAGGCATAGTAATACTTCGTTTTAACTTCATTTTATTTTGTAGGCATTAAAAAACATTTAGAACGATATAAGTCTTATCTCTCAAACCTTTATGGTTTAAGAGATAATTCACAAGCAAAGTTCCCCTCCCGCCCCTTTTACCTAGTGTAAGCCATCTCTTCTCAGATGTGAATTGGTTGTATGACAGTACAGATAACAGAAGGGGACAATCTTCTTTATATGAAAACAATGAAAGCCCTGCCCCCCTTGACAAGCTTTTCAGGTTTTTCCCTTATCTTAATTGAAGATTGTCCCTCTCTGCAATCTACCTGGGCACCTCTCTTCTGCTCTGGCTGAACAGTGTTACATCAGTAAAAGGGGCGGGAGGGGGATACTTTATCATTCAATTACTCCTGAACTACAACTCTGACAGAATTGAAATAACGCTCTCCATATACTATGATGATTATTTAGAGCTGTTTTTATTATGAAACATTACTATCCCTTTAACCCCTTAACGACCGGCGGTCCTGGGACGTTTCCGTCCCATAAGGACCACATAGAACCACGTGGACGCGCCGGTACACGTGACCTGTCGCGTGTATCGGCGCGTCACTATGGGGCCTGATAGAGATCGCTCCGATGTTGGAGCGGTCAATTTCAGGCCCTATTTTTACTTACAGCGCTCCCGGTAGAGCGCTGTAAGTAAAAAGTACGTGACGTACTATGACCGTCATCGGTCCTTGAGTATTTCAAGGACCGTGACGGTCATAGTACGTCACATGTCGTTAAGGGGTTAAATAATATTTTATAGTGTTTTGAGTTATATTATAATTTTAAGATATTTCACCATAAAACATCGATTATAAATTCTAATTCCATAGTATGAGACAATGTATACTTTTTTTAAAGGTAAACGCCTCCTAATAATAGCCCCTCAGTTTACTTACTGTGGACAGAAAATCCTAATGGCCCCCATGAATTTTGTCCTTGTGACTTTGTTTAATAGAACATTTTCCATAATTTCTGGATGTCATGTCCATGGAGGTAGACATGACAGTTGCAGTAGTTTTTGGTTTTTTTTTTTTCAAACCAGAGGAGGCACAGTGCATGAAATTACTTGTATAGTACCAATTGATGAGACAAAAAAAAAGTGCCCATCAAGTTCAGCCCTTGCCATATCACCCCTGTTGATCCAGAGGAAGGCAGAAAAAAACAAACAAACATTGAAGCCAATTAAGCCCCAAGTTGGTAAAAAAAATTCCTTCCTGACGCCAAATGGTAGTTGTATATTTCCCTGGATAAAAATCCTCTCTCTTGTGAAGGTTGTGCAGTGGATTGTGATACAATGTGTTGCCCAACCCTCTGGTCCTTACAGAGTTAAGTTACCATGTGACGTGAACAGAGTCGGAGGTCTTGTGTTCCTGCTAGCAACTGTCATGTCCGCCTGGATGTGACATCCAGGAATGACTGAAGATGTTATCTCTTGAGAAAAGGTAGAAGGACAAATTTCATGGGGTCATTAGAATTTTCTGCCATAACATGGTAAATGGGGGATTATTATTAGGTGGTGTCAGTTCTCCTTTTAGAAAATTTTAGTATATGAGTGTCAGTAGAGCATGGGTTAGGGGCATTTCAGAAACTTCTATATTTATGATTTAGGTTAGTTTTACAGTCTATCCAATCAGACCCAGTCTAGCCACACTGGATATGCTGTGGTTCACAGTTCACAAACATTGTTAAGGATATGTATTTTCTGATGTTAGTTCCCAGCCTACCAAGCATATGTGTTGAATCCCTAATGAGAGTTAAAAAAACAATAGAGAAGCAGTAAAAATACAGACTCTTGTGTAACTAGGCATCCCTACACTAGTACCCCATAGATTAAGTGATGTGGGGACAATGCCTCCATATCAATGCATCCAAATATGAATGAAACAAATCCAGCCAACACACTAGCAGCAAAATAAAATTAAAAAAAATCCCTTCAAGTGCCAGAGAGTTATGCAAAGCAATGTACTGTATAACTACCTGTACTCAGAGGGTTAAGTTCCCTCCCAGACCTAACACTAAAATATGCCCCAGGTCTCCTCCCCACATAATTAACAAGTATATCACTTTCCTTGATGTTGAAGGTCCCGCGGTGAGCTTGATGCTCTGGTCCTCCAGGATCTTTCTCCAAAATAAAATTAAAATGAAAAAAACCTATTACCCCAACATCAGCGCATCTAATAGAAAGAAAAAAAATCCTCTCAGTCCTGCTGAGGTTATTTCCAAGCCAGAATGAGTAAAAAAACAAACAGGAATTGTTTTTTATATGGAACATGCCCTAGGGTAACCTCACCTTCCAGCCAATCAGCATTTAACTGGAGGGGTCACGAATGCACATACCATTAGCCCCCCCCCCCCATCTATCCAATCATTCAAGAGATGGAGAGGTGACGTTATTCACATTTGTGAATCCTCTAACTAGGTGCTGATTGGCTGGGAGATGAAGTTACTCTACGGAATGTTCTGTGTTCTGCCTAACCCCACCTTCCAGCCAATGGGAACATGGGAAGGAATTTGAATAGAGATTGGCCATATGAAACCAATCCCTGTTTACTCTTTGCTCACTCTGGCTTGGGAAAAGCCCAAAAAGGACTGAGCGGGGGGACCTCTGACATCAAGGTAAGTGATATACTGAACTTCTTAAATATAGGGAGGGAGCATGAGGCATAGGTTAGGGTTTTAGTGATTTGCAGTGCTTTGAAGACCTCTCTACCATTCAAGGTGTTAAAACCTATTGAAATCAATGAGTATTTGGAGAATTGTATTTGTTCCCTGTGATGGTACTAGGTTTACCTCAGAACTATTCCACTTTTCTTTTTAATCAAAAGGACCATAGACAAAGTTCAGTTCACTGCTACTTACTTAAATCCATATTAAGTCATTTATTCCAAGGGAGAGTTTCCCTTTTTATGGACAAATTTATTATACAGGATATTCATGACCAGCACTAAATAAATAGATTATACACACTCACACACACATCAAGTAGCATGTACCTGTGTGTTGTGCCAGGAATACGAATCGAACCCAGGCGGCTCCTCTCTCCTCCACAGCCAGCAGAGTGATTGGCTCACACAGAAGTCCCGTCTCCTCCTTCACTTCCCGGCACAGCCCCTCCACCAGGGTCTCTCCCCTCTCCAAACGACCAGCAGGGAGGTACCAGCTGCCCCAACATTCCGGCTTTGCCTCCTGCATCATCAGAACCTCATCCTGCAGAGCAATACACAGTCACATACAAACCTGAAGGATTGCACTGTCACACAACTGTACCTAGCAAATTTACAGTCTATAATCCCTCCCCTTTAGCATTACTCTTCTAGCCATTCCCTTAACGACCCCTGATGGTCCAGGACAGTCATGGGTTGTTTTCCCTCAAGGAGCGATGGGACAGCGCGGGATGGCTGTAACTAAGCGCTCCAGTACCGGGGCACTTAGTTACAGCCAGTAGCAACATTGTTGTAACATGTGATTCGCTTGATTAGCGAATCACATGTTGCAAAAGCCGAATGACAGGGACAGTCCCTGTCACATCTCTCTGCCTCCCTCCATCTTAGACACTTCTGAGGTGGAGAGAGACAGCTTGTGAGATTGTTCCAGAGCCATTCCAGTGTTCCTGAAAAGAAAAAAAGTTTCAAATCAGAATTAACCCTTTGATCACTGTTTCTGCAGTGATCAATACAGCTCCCCCCATCTGATCACTCTATTAGTGATCAGTTTGCTGCAGATCAGCGTTTGCTGATCTGTGCTACATCCCCCATGTATTTTTTTTACATTTTTTTAATTTAATTTATCTGATTATTTAGTGAATTTTAGGTAGTTTAGGTAGGTAGGTAGCTGGGTAGGTTTAGTCGTCGTGCATTAGGGAAAGGTTTAGGGTTAGGTTTAGGAGTAGAGTAGGGAAAAAAAAAAAAAAAAAAAAAAAAAAAAAAAAAAAATAATAATTATAGTTTAGATACAGTGGGGCAAAAAAGTATTTAGTCAGCCACCAATTGTGCAAGTTCTCCCACTTAAAAAGATGAGAGAGGCCTGCAATTTTCATCATAGGTACAATTCAACTATGAGAGACAAAAAAATCCATAAAATCACATTGTCTGATTTTTAAAGAATTTATTTGCCAATTATGGTTGAAAATAAGTATTTGGTCAATAACAAAAGTTCATATCAACACTTTGTTATATACCCTTTGTTGGCAATGACAGAGGTCAAACGTTTTCTGTAAGTCTTCACAAGGTTTTCACACACTGTTGCTGGTATTTTGGACCATTCCTCCATGCAGATCTCCTCTAGAGCAGTGATGTTTTGGGGCTGTCGCTGGGCAACACAGACTTTCAACTCCCTCCAAAGGTTTTCTATGCGGTTGAGATCTGGAGACTGGCTAGGCCACTCCAGGACCTTGAAATGCTTCTTACGAAGCCACTCCTTCTTTGCCCAGGTGGTGTGTTTGGGATCATTGTCATGCTGAAAGACCCAGCCACGTTTCATCTTCAATGCCCTTGCTGATGGAAGGAGGTTTTCACTCAAAATCTCACGATACATGGCCCCATTCGTTCTTTCCTTTACACGGATCAGTTGTCCTGGTCCCTTTGCAGAAAAACAGCCCCAAAGCGTGATATTTCCACCCCCATGCTTCACCGTAGGTATGGTGTTCTTTGGATGCAACTCAGCATTCTTTCTCCTCCAAAGACGACGAGTTGAGTTTTTACCAAAAAGTTCTACTTTGGTTTCATCTGACCATATGACATTCGCCCAATCCTCTTTTGGATCATCCAAATGCTCTCTAGCAAACTTCAGATGGGCCCGGACATGTACTGGCTTAAGCAGGGGGACACGTCTGGCACTGCATGATTTGAGTCCCTGGCGGCGTAGTGTGTTACTGATGGTAGCCTTTGTTACTCTAGTCCCAGCTCTCTGCAGGTCATTCACTAGGTCCCCCCATGTGGTTCTGGGATTTTTGCTCACTGTTCTTGTGATCATTTTGACACCGCGGGGTGAAATCTTGCATGGAGCCCCAGATCGAGGGAGATTATCAGTGGTCTTGTATGTCTTCCATTTTCGAATAATTGCTCCCACAGTTGATTTCTTTACACCAAGCTGCTTTCCTATTGCAGATTCAGTCTTCCCAGCCGGGTGCAGGTCTACAATTTTGTTTCTGGTGTCCTTCGACAGCTCTTTGGTCTTGGCCATAGTGGAGTTTGGAGTGTGACTGTTTGAGGTTGTGGACAGGTGTCTTTTATACTGATAACAAGTTCAAACAGGTGCCATTATAATACAGGTAACGAGTGGAGGACAGAGGAGACTCTTAAAGAAGAAGTTACAGGTCTGTGAGAGCCAGAAATCTTGCTTGTTTGTAGGTGACCAAATACTTATTTTACCGAGGATTTTACCAATGAATTCATTAGAAAACCTACAATGTGATTTCCTGTATTCTTTCCCCCCATTCTGTCTCTCATAGTTGAGGTGTACCTATGATGAAAATTACAGGCCTCTCTCATCTTTTTAAGTGGGAGAACTTGCACAATTGGTGGCTGACTAAATACTTTTTTGCCCCACTGTAGGTAGTTGACTTGGGTTAGGTAGGTTCAGGGTATACATGGGTTAGGGAAAGGTTTAGGGTTAGATTTAGGTTTAGGGGTAGCGTAGGAAAAAAAAAATCCAAAAAAAAGTTTATTTTATTAAAAAATGTATTTTATATTATAAGCTAGTTTAGATAGGTAGTTTTGTTGGGTAGGTTCAGGGAATACATGTGTTAGGGTAAGGCTTAGAGATAGATTTAAGTTTAGGAGTAGCGTAGGGAAAAAAAAAAATTACAAAAAAAAATGTATTATAGGAATAGTGACTGTTTGGGGTGAGTTAGGTATAGTTAGGTGTAGAAGATAGTCATTTATTTAGTTCAGAGTAGGTGTATACAATGCAGCGGAGGTACACTTTAGAAGAGGCGTATCATTTTTGGTGTCTGACTCAGAATCCACAGACACTGCGTCAGACTTCGACATCAGTTTTCTGAGAGTGAGAGCAGCTCTAGTGATGAGAGCCTTCTGTCAAAAAAAGACCCACTACTCCAAGAGCTGCCCCATCAACTGCCCCAAGAGCTGCCCCAGCAACTGCCCCAAGAGCTGTCCATAGACCTTGCCAAAGAACTGCCCTAAGAAATGCCCCAAGAGCTGCCGCAAGTATTGCCATTCCTGCTGATGAATGGGTATCATCAGCCAATTTACGCCCACAAATTCCTGAATTCAAAGGCAACCCATGAATTCAAGTGGATGTGGCAAGATTTACCCATGTTGAGTTTTTTTATTTATTTTTGGGGAAAGAAATTTTGGGGGAAATCGTGTCTCAAACCAATTTATATGCAGCCCAATATATTGCCACCAACTACGCAGGCACAATGCAGTAGTGCCTGCATTTATTCTATTATTTGGCCACTTTTCCCCCCTGAAATATCCTGTTTTTTATTTTTCAAAACACATCCCTCCTTAGATCTAACACAATCAAAATATAATGGGAAGCATAGCACCCTAAGTTTTTTCCATCTCTGATAATGGAAACACACATATGTTCCCTACTGGGCCCAGTAGCTCCCCCAAACCCTGACAAACCTATGAATATGGGGTATTGCGGTACTCAGACCATGCAACTCACCACTAATGTAAAGCACTTAAAAAAATCTGCAAATATCTGATTGAAATCCAGAACAACACTAAAATATAAGTGTGAAAAATGGTGTTTCTCTGCCTTACTGCAGGTTTTGGGAGGGATTGAGGACAGAGTGGCAGCGAAAATATTGAAAAAGTGCAAATAGAATGAAAGCCAGGGTTGTCTACTCTTCTACAACATATACTTTTGGGGGTAAAATTCATTGTAGCATTGCCAAACAGTCCGAAATGAAACAAGGGACCTGCTGTAAAAATGGCATGTCTGTAAAAAGAAACTCACATGTTCCAACTGGGCCCAGTATCTCCCCCAAACCCTGACAAACCTATTCATATGGGGCATTGACATACTCAGAAGAAGGAGCCGAACACTAATCAATGCAGTTTACAAAATCTTCACCTATGCTGTGCTTGAAATTCACATCAACATTGAAGTCTAAGTGTAAAAAAATGGTTTTGTTTTTTTTTACTTACGTTAAGTTTTATGAGGGATTGGTGGTAAAATGGATGTGTACAACCTAAACTGAAAGCCTGGGGTGTCTACTTTCCAAAAATATACACTTTTGGGGGAAATTTTAAGGTGAAGCACTGGTACACAGACCCAATGAGACATGGCACAAGTGACGCAAGCTGTGAAAATTCAAAGTGTGAAACTGGAAAACAGCTCCCCCAAACCTTGAGAAACCTATGCATATGTGGTATTGCCGTACTCATAAGAAGGAGCTGAACACTAAACAATGCATTTTTAAAAATCTTCACCTATCATGGCACCTTTTTCCATTCCCCTCTTCCCCAGAACATTGCATGGCTTATTTTCTCACCTCACCAGATCACACATGCAGAGAATGGTCCCTCCACTCCCTCTTGCCTATCACATGCAGAGCATGGATCTTTTCCCTCCTCTTTTCCCCCTTCCTTCTTGAGCCAATCACATGCAATGCATAGCTCCTCTCCCCATTCCTCTCTTGCCCATCTCATGACGCCTCCTCTTCTCCATCATGCAGTGCACAGTTCCTCACTCCCTCTTCTCCATCTCATGCAGCAACTAACTCCTCTCCTCCTCCCACTCTTTCTCATCACATACAACAGGTTGCTACTCAACCATCCCATCTTGTCCATAACATGCAGTGCATGGCTCCTCTTCCTCTCCTGTCCATTACATGCAGTGCACGGCTCCTCTTCCTCTCCTGTCCATTACATGCAGTGCACGGCTCCTCTTCCTCTCCTGTCCATTACATGCAGTGCACGGCTCCTCTTCCTCTCCTGTCCATTACATGCAGTGCACGGCTCCTCTTCCTCTCTTGTCCATTACATGCAGTGCACGGCTCCTCTTCCTCTCCTGTCCATTACATGCAGTGCACGGCTCCTCTTCCTCTCCTGTCCATTACATGCAGTGCACGGCTCCTCTTCCTCTCCTGTCCATTACATGCAGTGCACTGCTCCTCTTCCTCTCCTGTCCATTACATCCAGGGCCTGGCTCCTCTTCCCCATCTCCTCTTGTCCACGACATGCAGTGCGTGGCTCCTCTTCCTCTCCTGTCCATGACATGCAGTGCACTGCTCCTCTTCCTCTCCTGTCCATGACATGCAGTGCACTGCTCCTCTTCCTCTCCTGTCCATGACATGCAGTGCATGGCTGCTCTTCCTCTCCTTTTCATTACATTCAGTGCATGATTCCTCTCCTGTCCATTACATGCAGTGCACTGCTCCTCTTCCTCTCCTGTCCATGACATGCAGTGCATGGCTGCTCTTCCTCTCCTTCTCTTGTCCATGACATCCAGTGCATGGCTCCTCTTCTGGTCATTACATTCAGTGCATGATTCCTCTCCTGTCCATTACATGCAGTGCATGGTTCCTCTTCCTCTCCTGTCCATTACATGCAGTGCACTGCTCCTCTTCCTCTCTTGTCCATGACATGCAGTGCATGGCTGCTCTTCCTCTCCTTTTCATTACATTCAGTGCATGATCCCTCTCCTGTCCATTACATGCAGTGCACTGCTCCTCTTCCTCTCCTCCTCTTGTCCATTACATGCAGTGCACGGCTCCTCTTCCTCTCCTGTCCATTACATGCAGTGCACGGCTCCTCTTCCTCTCCTGTCCATTACATGCAGGGCATGGCTCCTCTTCCTCTCCTTCTCTTGTCCATGACATCCAGTGCATGGCTCCTCTTCTGTTCATTACATTCAGTGCATGATTCCTCTTCTGTCCATTACATGCAGTGCACGGCTCCTCTTCCCCTCCTCTGCTTATCATCACATATAGTGAATGGCTCCTCTTCTCCTACCCTTGCAGATAACCCTTTTCTATGACACCCCTCTAAGGAAAGTCATCCCTCTACACCCTCCCTCATATAACAGAGCTGACTCACCTGCTCATTCACTAGCACTCCCATGACGATATAACAAACACTGTGCCTCAGTTTCAAGGGTTGCGGGTTCTCAGGGGCCACATCATAGGTTTCAGGCAATGGGACAGCCCCACCTTTTATAATGGTCCACAGCTCCTCTTCCAGGGGGGAGGACATAGCTGAAACATGCCAATGATGTGTTATATACACAAGGAAGAGGCAACTGCATCATGCAAACCAGGGCCACATGCATAGAACAAATGTAGGTCAAAAAAACGTTTATTTAGCTCCTTTTTGTGTTTGCACTGGGCCATTCATGTGTATATGAGAGTCTATACATAGAAGCTATGGACCCAATATATAAAAGCAAAGCAATTGCAGAGCAAACCATCTGCATGATAGGGGCAAATAAACCTTCCTATTTATTTAAAGGGGAACTTTCACCCCGCAATAACTTAAGGTTCACTTATTGCACACCTGGCGACTAGGTGCTTAGTAGCGCTAGTCGCCAGCAATATTACCCGGTTCTTCAGATATCGGCTTTTTGCAGATGGTGACGGGAGCAGGAAGCACGGACGTCTCTTCACAGTGACGTCCGTGCGCCTGCTCCTGTCACCATCGGCAAAAAGCCGATATCTGAAGAACCGGGTAATATTGCTGGCGACTAGCGCTACTAAGCAGCTAGTCGCCAGGTGTGCAATAAGTGAACCTTAAGTTATTGCAGGGTGAAAGTTCCCCTTTAAGTGCAGCTTTTAATTCCCAGAATGCTAGAGAGGTATCCAATGCAATTTACTGGATACCTTTCTAGCATTCAAGGTATTAAAAAGTTCAGTTTAAATCTATGAGGTTTGAAGAATGTTTATTTTCCCCTGCGGTGCTGTTGGGCTGCCCCAGAATTGTTCCAGTGTGCTTCTATATCTAGTGACAGTGTGCAAGTCCTACAGACCATAGGCCTTACTGAGCAAGATACACTGGAGCAATTCTGCAATCAACCAATTGCATTATGGGTGGGAAATAAAACTGCCCACTGATTTAACCCTTTGAGTCACAGACAGATATCCAATGCATTGCAACATATGGTGTATTTGTGTATTTGTGTATGGTGGGGTGTGAGTGTGTGTGAATATGTGTATGTATGTGTGGTGTATGTGTATCTGTGTTGTGTATTCCTGTGTACATGGTGTATGTGTCTAAGGTGTGTGTATGTGTGTTTGCGGTATATATATGTGTGGTGTATGTGTGTCTGTGTTGTGTATCTGGTGTATGTATCTATGGTATGTGTGGGATATGTATCCATGTGGTGTGTGCATGGTGGGGGTGTATGCATGTTTAAGCTACACTTCATGCAATGAAACATGCACATTCATTTATCTTATATACTGAAATGTAGGGTCTTATGAATACAACCAAAGTGAAGCAATTATGTGGTACCACTGACATTTTTGTCATAGATGTCATAGAAAACAAGTGGCACACATTAAGTTGATGTCTAGGGCATCTTGGTTGAGAACCACGGATCTATACATTACACCTCTCTGTATACAAGTTACTTCTCCTAGACAGTCTGTATCAGAGGTGTGCAACTTGATGCCCTGGGTACTTTGATATGGAAACTGTAGGCCAACAAAGCTGGGTAGTTCGCTTGCCGATGTTGGTTCAAACTGTACAGTCACCAATACATTACAACTCTCTGAAGGCTTAAAGATCGTTCTCTCCCTCTATAGATTAATATTTTTGTCTCTACGTTAAATACCTTTCACCAGATCGCTTTTCTGATAATTACAACTCACCTCTTCTCTTTACAAACCCGGAAGTGAGTTAAACTCTTCTCCTTCTCCGATTGGTCTCAGCTAGACGAGCCCCTGCTTCCGATTGGATTCTATTTTCCGCCCCTCCTAGATAGGGGTACGGCTGCATTTAAGACAACAGGACACCAGAATAAGTAACATTCACATTGTTTATCACTGCAGTAAAGGGGAAAAGCACTGACCTGGGTATTTAACCTTCTGGGTGCATTGCGTTGAATACCCCGCTGGCACTCAACGGGTTAAAAGCCAGAGAAATAGAAAGCGCTGACCCCCCTTGTGTGCCGTTTACAGACGGAATGCTCTGACTCCATGTGTGATGTATACGGAGGGAATGCTTTGATTTCATGTGTGATGTATACTGAGAAAATGACTCCTCCGAATTCTAGTACCTGTCCCCTGCATCCTCCTTTCAGACCTCCAGTACCTGCCCCCTGTATCCTCTCTCAGATATCAAGTACGTGCCCCCTGCACCTTCCTGTCAACCTCCAGTAATGTGCCCCCTGCACTGTCTCTCAGACCTCCAGTACATGGCCCCTGCATCGTCCTTTCAGACCTCCAGTACCTGCCCCCTGTATCCTCTCTCAGATATCAAGTACGTGCCCCCTGCATCTTCCTGTCAACCTCCAGTAATGTGCCCCCTGCATTGCCTCTCAGACCTCCAGTACATGGCCCCTGCTTTCTCGATTTAGACCTCCAGCACCTTTCCCATGCATGCTCTCGCAGCCTCCTGTATTTGTCCCTGCATGATCCTCTTAAACTCCCAGGACTGCATCCTACTCTAAGATCGACAGTACCTACTCCCCGGCAGTCCTCTAGTATTTGCTCCCTACACTCCGCTCTCTCCCTCAGACCTCTATCACTTGCCACTACATCTTCCTTTCAGACCTCTAGTACCTGCTCCCTGTATCTTCTCTCATACTCCAGTACGTGCCCCCTGCATATTCCTCCCAGACCTCCAGTATGTGCCCCCTGCACTCTTCCACTATGACCTCCAGTATGTGCCCCCTGGATCCTCCTCTCTGACATCCAGTATGTCCCCTACAGCCTACATCCTCCTCTCAGACCTCGAGTACCTGCCCCCTGTATCCTCTCTCAGACCTTCACTGTGTTTCCCCTTGCCTCCTCTCTCAGACCTATAGTATGTGCCCGTTGGAATCCTCCTCTCAGATCTCCAGTATTTGCACTCTGCTCCTCCTCTCACACCTCCAGAACATGTCCCTGCATTCCTGTCTCAGAACACTAGTATTTACTTCCTGCTTTTGCCTGCGTTCTCTAGCATGTGCCCATCTGCATTCTCCACTCATCTCTGGTAGGAATGAGCAAAAATGTTTTCCTAAAAAGGAAAACATGCAGAAAAAGTGCCATGGTGGCATGGGTAAGTGTCCACTACAAAGACCATAGGATTCTGGGACCTGATGCAAAAGTGAAGAACCTTGTGGTTCATCTGAGATACCATAAGGTCTACAACCAGTAGACCCTACTTCCCTACTATATAGTTAAAAACATATGTAAAGTAAACAGAAGAGAGAACAACAGGGGAGCTCCCTAGTGTAGTAAGTTCAAACACTAAATTAATGAAACACCCCACATGTCGGTACTCACAAGTGGTATTGAAAATGGAGCTGAAAACAGACTGCTGTAGTTTCCACTCCCCAGGCATTGATGATTGAGATAGTTCTCCACCAGGAAAGTGAAGGCCTATAAGGCCAGAATATGCACTTCTGCCCAGAAGAGAATGAGATGTACCCCAGGCCATGCTGTCTTGCATCTGGTCATAAGCCTGGCACATAAGCCAATGCCATTGCATTATCAGGCTGAAACTGCACCAGTCACCACATAGCGACTGCGACCAATGATGTACGACCAGATGAATCACCCAAAGTTCCAACACGCAGAACAAAAGCTCTCTCTCATGCTAGAATCAGTGGCCCTATGCCCTTCAATCTGACAGACTGGCATCTCTTGTTACTGTGAGCCAGCCCACTCTGACAAATAGGAGACTCAGTGTCAGGTAAGAATACTAAAGCCATCAGTGTAGATCCACCCTTGTCTGGGACAAGAGGGACATCACACAGGGAACGTCCAGCTGTAGGATCCACATGTAAAACTAGGCACAGGGAACTGCGTACAGTCCTGAAACCTGACACTCCAACACCTTCAGATAATTCTGCACTGGCACCCATGGGTGAGCCAAAGTCTGAGACACGTTCTGGGACATCGGAACCCCTGGAGAGTGATGAAACTCATGGCAAAAAGAAAAAAAAACAGATTGGTTTGAGATCAGGGAGAACTTTCCAAAGGTAGTCATCCATTGATGATTTTCCAGAATAGACACCCACTTCTGAAAATGGAATTGCCAGATCTCTGTCAAAGGTGCTTTCAGCAGGAGATCCCTCATGACTAAATGTGGTTGGTTGAACCTGCCATATATTTCATGTAAGCTCACAGAGCAGATGCCAGACCAAAGGGAAGGGCAGTGAAATGGAAATGGTGAATTGGCATGTAAAGGTACTATTCTCTTATGTCCATAGAAGGCAAAAACGCCCCTGGACACACAACGGATATGATAGGACACTCAGATTCAACTTTGAATATTGGTGTATAAATGAAATTACATTTAAAGGCTAAAACTAAACAACAACTGACATCTTTCTTGGTACTATGAAGATATTGGAACTAAACCTCAGGAACCTTTTTTGACAGAGGACCAGAATCAAGACGTACATATCTACGAAGGCTTGAACTACCTCCCGGAATTGAAAAGCCTTCATGAGACTTCCATGAGAAAGATGGACGCTTAGGTAAGTACTGGGGCAACAGGGATATATTGCCTCCAATAGCATGGCTAATGACTTTGCCCAGTTCAAGCCAAATATATTTGTGCATGAATGGCAAGGAGATAAGAGAAGCCAACAGGTCTTCAGCCACAGGATACACCATTCTGCTACGAAGAGTGAGGGATATCTTACCAAAGAAACTAAGCCATACCAGGTATTCCTGGAAGAACAGAGGCCAATGTGCCTCAAGCTAGGCAGATCTCATAAAGCTCCAGAACATTGATGGACAGATCCCTCTTTGCTTCGTCCAAATATCCTGCACAGTCAGGTGATTCAAAGTTACACTCCAGCCTGTCAGGCTGGCATGCACCGGGTCCTGCCAATCAGAGACATGACACAGGAAAGATGACACAGTTATCTGAACTAATTCCTGATATTTCCGAGCTTCAGCTCCATCTGTGAAATTAAGCAAATGGGACTGCCCACAGGGCACAGACTATATAAGACCAGTAACTTCCTGTAATCCCACACGGTTGCAGACAGACTGGTAACCACCTGAGACACTTGGAGTGATAAAGACTGGATCTTGTCATGCGGCAGAAAGATCTTCCCCTGAAGGATGTCTTCCCTCCAGGAGGGAAGTCCTGTGTTGCATATTAAGAGAAAAGGATTCATCATGAAGTACACAAAAAAAAAATCACTTTTTCTCTTTCCTCCACTGTGGAACACATGGACCATGGGATATTTCAAAGCTATTTACCAAGATTCCAGGGAGAACGAGAAAAAACCCTCAAATCACAAACCAGTTCCAAGAGAGACAAACATGTATGAACATCAGGTGTCAATGGACACCTACCCATCAAACCAAGTAACCGTAAACAAAAACAGGATAAGAACAATACCTACACTGGCACAATGGCGTGAAAGACCTTCCGGCCAAAACTGGCTTCAGCCAAAGCCAAAATATTGGCACATTTGTGCTTAACAAATGTCTGAAGGGCTCCACATCACCACCTTGCACAACTGTTAAGCAGAGGCCTGGTTATTATAGGACCAGGAAACACCACCACTGTGGTAGAATGACCTGTATCCCTAAAGGGCAAAGGCTTTTTCCTGAGGACCTAAAAGTCTGGCAAATGGTTGTTTTAATCCAGGAAGTCACTGTCACCTTAGACTGGAAGTCCCTGAAACACTCACAGGACCATGTTCAAATCCCATGGAGGAGTGGGGTCCTGAAAGTATGGGTAGGCATGAGTCACACCCTACACAATGGCATGCACATCGGGTAATAAGGCAACACACCTCAAGTACAGCTAGAGCAGAAATATGGACCTTAACAGAGCTAAGATTAAGTCCTCTCTGAAGATCATCCTGAAAAGATAGATAAGATGCAAAGGATGCTTCCGTGACCCCTGGTCTTCATATCACTTGTAGAATAAGGACCATACCCTATGGCACGCCACCCACGCACAACCCCACTACAACCCTGGCACACAAGACAAACTCGATACCTCCAAAGGTGCTCACGCACTGCCGAAAGGCACTGGAGGAAATCTTGCTGCACAGCCGACTTCAAACACTACAAATTCATTCTCCATTCATATAGCTCTGCCCTCTCCCTGGCCAAACAGTCATACTTTTCCTCTCTAATTTCTAATCTCTCCTCTAACCCGAAACGCCTTCTACTAACTTCTCTGCCAAAGATCTTGCCACCCACTTCAAGGACAAGATTGATTCTATCAGACATGACATTTCATCACTCCCACCCCCACCCAGCCAGCCCAGCCTTGTCACCTCTCCCACATTCACACTAAGCTCCTTCTCACCCGTCACTGAGGATGAAGTTTCCAGTCTCCTCACCCGCTCAGATCTAACCACATGCCCTCTCAACCCAATCCCATCTCAGCTCACTCAAGAGCTCTCCCCTCTACTAACTCCAATCCTTACTCACGTATTCAACCTCTCCCTCTCAACCAGCACCTTCCCATCCTCCTTCAAACATGCACTAATCACACCGATCCCAAAGAAACCCTCCCTGGACCCAAATGCACTGTCAAATTACCGACCAATTTCTCTGCTCCCATTTGCCTCCAAGCTCCTTGAGCGTCTCGCATATAATCAGCTCACTAGATTCCTCTGCTCCCACTCCCTGCTAGATCCCTTGCAATCTGGATTTCGTCCTCATCACTCCACTGAGACTGTCCTCACGAAAGTGGCCAATGACTTGCTCACCACCAAGTCACAAGGCCATTACTCCATACTCATTCTCTTGGACCTGTCAGCCACCTTTGACACAGTAGATCACCCACTCCTCCTCCAAGCCCTCCACTCCCTAGGTATCTATGACACTGCACTCTCTGGTTTTCATCTTATCTCTGCAACCGCTCCTTCAGAGTTTCCAACTCTGGCTCCACTTCTCCACCCATCCCACTGTCTGTTGGAGTGCCTCAAGGATCAGTCCTGGGACCCTTGCTCTTCTCAATCTACACCATATCCCTCGGAAAACTAATCAACTCCCTTGGGTTTCACCATCATCTCTATGCTGATGACACTCAAATATATATTTCCTCCCCTGACCTCTCCCCTTCCCTCTTGTCCCGAGTATCTGACTGTCTGTCTGCTGTGTCTTCCTGGATGTCCTCCTGTCAACTCAAACTTAACCTTGGCAAAACTGAACTAATCATCTTCCCTCCCACTGCAACCAGCCTTACCCCAGATATTACCCTCACCATCAACAACGCTACCATCACACTGACCCCTACAGTTCGCTGCCTGGGGGTCACATTTGACTCTGCCCTATCCTTCATTCCTCACATCCAGTCAATCTCCAAATCATGCCGCCTCCACCTCCACAACATTTCTAGAATCCGACCCTTTCTCACACAAGACACTACCAAAATTCTAATCCAAACACTCATCATGTCCTGTCTTGACTACTGTAACTCATTACTAATTGGCCTTCCTCTCACCCGACTAACCCCACTACAGTCCAAGACTGCTGCAAGACTGATCTACCTCACTAACTGCTTCTCTGACACCAAACCCCTCCATCAATCCCTACACAGGCTCCCATTAGCATACAGAATTAAATTCAAAATTGTGGTGATTACTTACAGAGCCCTCACTAACATCGCACCACACTATATTTCATCTCTCATTTCCAAATACACTCCCTCTCGCCATCTTCGCTCTGCACACGACCTTCTACTTTCCACAGCTCTTATCACATCCTCCCACTCCCGCCTGCAGGACTTCTTCCGTGCTACACCTCAGCTCTGGAATTCCCTCTCCCACCCAATCAGATTCTCCCCTAGCCTTCAGATCTTCAGACGCTACCTGAAAACTCACCTCTTCAGGGTAGCCTGTCAACTGCCTCCATAAACATTATCACTAAGAATCACCCCTTGCCTGGACCACTGCACTTCTCACTCCCACCCACTGACTGGCAGTTCATGTGGCAGGAGGCACTTACACCCAACAGCACTTACTCCTTCTGTGTCAAACCTACCCTCCTCTAGACTGTAAGCTCTCATGAGCAGGGTCCTTTGATCCTTCTGTTCTCCGCATCTGATTGTATTATTTAATACCTCCGTATGTCTATTCCCTACTGCAAAGCGCTGCGGAATTTGTTGGTGCTATATAAATAAAGATTAATAATAATATGGTACACCTTGCATGACATCAGTTTGCGAGCCTTCATCATAGCAGCAGACAGAATCAGATAATATTTCCTCTTCAGGATGCTGGTTTCAAGAGCCAGACTAGCAAAGACAGCTTCTACATACTTGGGTCACACAAAGGACTCGAATCAAGAAGTCAGTAAGGAGTGCAAGTCGAAATGGCTCTGCCACAGATTAAGATTTGAGATGCACACCCAGTGAAGACAGAATGAGTGATCAAAATCACATGAGCCCATTCCATGCCGACTTTCCTGAATAACCTGGGATTCGTAGAGAATTGAGGAAACACATAAACCAGAGCAGTGATTCTCAACCAGGGTGCCGTGGCACTTTGGTGTGCCACGGACATCATCTTAGGGTGCCCCACATTTTCTACGAAGACTAACAAAAATGGACTTTTAAATAAAGATTAATAGAAATTGTTCTGCGCAATATGTTTAGTTTTGTTACTATGAATGTAAGACCTAATAATAACTGTATATTTATGTATTGCACCCTTCTTATGCCCTTGATAAAGTACATTAAATATGTTAGGGGTGCCCCGAATGTTCTAGATTATGTGTTAGGGGTGCCCCAAACAAAAAAAGATTGAGAACCACTGAACCAGAGGAAACGGTCACAGAATGACTACTGCATCCACAGCAAGAGCAAGAGGATCCCAGCAAAACAGAGGAAGTTTGCTGTTCAACCGACAGGCCCTTAGATTCACTGTTGGAAGACTGCACAGACGGACTATGGATTCGAATACCATCTAGTTGACCTCCCACTTCGTGAGATGTAGATACAGACAGCTGAGAAAGTCTGCCATAACGCTGTCTACCTCTGGAATGTGAACACTAGGGAGGGCTGGCACATGATCTTCCTCCAAAATGAGAATCAATCAAACTTCTGACCACATGGCTATGCTCCTGGTCCCTACTTGGTGATTGATGGAGTCCACTGTCATCTTGTTGTCTGACTCAGTATGGACCTGAAAACCCTGGGAGGGATTGAAACCAATGCAGTAGAGCTAGATGAATTGCCCTGAGATTAGCACATTGATGGGCAGGAGACATTCTGTTCAAGGGCCCAAGTTGGCTCCCCAGTTTGTCAGACTGGCATCTGTCCTGACTATACCACAATTCAGAATGGCCTATGGCCATCCCAATGACAGATGGGATACCCAATTTCACCAAGGATCCAACATTGTCTGATCGAAGAGAGACATAACAAAGGTGAGATAACACTGCTGACTGGGCCAGATCTTGAGACTCTCCAGCTGCATTTCCCAAGAGTGAAACTGGGCATAGGAGACGGCTGCCAAGGCTGAGACCAAATACTCTAGGACCTTCAGGTACTCTTCATATAAAGATTCACCATGCATGTCTATGGAACAAAGATGGCTGCATTTCCATTCTTTAAAAAAAAAATCCTTTATAAATATAAGAATAGAATAAGGCTAAAAAAGGGTTAAGAAGCCAATACTACTGAGTCAGCCACCTTTGAAGGCATAGGAAGCATTAGAAAGGAGAAGGACTGATGGCTAGACAGGCAAGAAACCACTTCTTAGCGTGTGTTAAGTAACAGCAAGAACAATAGCACTCACAGGGTTAACTTTCCAGTCTCCTGTCTTCGTTGTATCAATACAGAACCTCAGAAATCAGCGGTTCACTTTTTAAAGGACGCTTGCAAAAGAGTGCAAGACCATTTAAGACTTTAAAGCTGAACTACCACCACTAACAAACTTACCCCCCAATAATTCCCCATCTGTCGACTAGCTGCTCAGTAGCGCTAGTTGCCAGAATTGTTGCCACGCTAACAAGAATTATCCAATGCTCCAGGGTTGACAGGCAGGAAGGAGTGCAGACATCTATCCATAGTGACATCTGCTCGCCTGCACGGTCAGTCCCAGCCTGCTCTAGGAGGCGTTGCTAGGAGCTATTCAGCTTCAAAAGGGACTGACAGCGCAGGCGCACAGACTTCACTATGGAAAGATGATTTGCCAGATGATTCTCTTCACATTACATTTGAGCCTTAACACCAGCTGCCTATCCAACCCAAGGGACTGGATTGCCTGCATGGAGTCGCCTACTGACGCCGATCTTGCAGCTGGGATCCCCTTGTGGCCCGATCTCTGCGCTGGTGGAGGTGGGGAGCTGGAGGGTTCAGAGCAGCATGTTTGTGACCCAGTGTGCAGAGGCCTGTGTCCCATACAACCACTGCACTGAGTGTGTGGAACTGACGATTATATGCTCCATTGGTAACAAGGCCTACTTGATAACAAGGGCCTTGCAGGATAAGCTTGAGCGACTAGGACACTATACGGTTCAAATGTAAGGAGAAGTGAATCATCCGGCAGTATAAGTAATGTACGCGACCATTGAGTAGGTGACATGACAATCTCACACTGTCAGGCACTGCAAGATTGACATGTCACTATTTTAATCCAGGCGACATGGTTAAAGTATTAAATGGTCACATGCTCTTTTGCGTGTGACTTTTCAAAATGATACCATAATCAGGTAGCAAGTTAAAAGGAGACCGCCTAATAGGGGATTATAGAGCCCCATATCGAAGTTAAAAAAAAGTCTAAAACTAAGAGAATAGTGTTAGCTTGCTCTTTTTCTGAGGCAGGTCACTTAAAACTGAGGGGCAGGGTAAAGCTGTAATGGAAGGAGGGGGGTCTCCTCCTAAAAGGCCTAGCACAACAATCATAAAATGACAGGCAAGAGCCGTCCCACAGTTAAAATAACAGTTAAAAATAAAATCAAGACCTCCACTCCCTCCCCTTTCTGTCTGATGAGCTGTAAAGCTGTCAGAGGCAGAATCCGGTCACCCAACTGTAGGCGGCTCTTCAGGAGCGCTGTCATTGGGATAGCTAACTATAATTACTTCATCGGTATGGTATACAACGTGTACCTGGCTTGCAAGCACACGTTGTAGACCATTCCGATGAAATAATTATAGTAAGATATCCCGATGACAGCGCTCCTGAAGAGCCCGCCATCTGGTCCCGAAAGCAGGCTTTCATGACGTCCGCCACACAGCGGATGCATGAGAAAGGGGAGGGAGCAAAGGTCTTTATTTTCTTACATCTCTCAAACCATAATGGTTTGAGAGATGGGAATGAGGGTGTTAAGTATGTTTTTATTTTTCCTATCATTTGGCTTACACTTTTTTTTTTGTGTGGGGGGGGGGTGTTACTATCCCTTTAACCCTTTTATTTGCTGGTTAGCACGTTTTGAGGGGGTTTTGGACACTTTCTCTAGTAGGATCAGTGTTTATTGGGTCTACTGTTTTCTAATTCTAGTGGGCTTTTGAATGGTTTTACATTTTGGTATTCACCTCGTTAACTTTATGTTTACCGCATAGACGCCAGTGCTCCAGTCACTTCTATGGGACTTTACAGTTTGGGACATATCTCTGCAACCGCTCCACGTAGCGTGGTCAGAGATGGCTCATTTTGTGGGTTTGCCCTTGCTCTGTCATCCGGTCAATGTTCTGGGGATGTTGGGGGCTTTGGGCACTGTTGGAGTACTTTGTCAGTGAAACTACATGTCCCATGAGCGCCCACTTTGCGCACTTATTTCTGATTGGCTCCTGTTGCGGCAGCCATTTTGTATATTCGCAGATCAAGTATCCAACGCAGGGCTTGGACTCTCCTTCTCTCCTCCACAGTTTAACCCTTCGCCTACCAGATAAGATTTAGTGTTTCTGGGGTGCATTAGTTTATCATACACACCATTTTGTGGGTTTTTTGATACTTTGACCGCTTGACTCTGTGAGAATGTCTACTCTGTTAGACTCTGGGGCTAAACCTAAGACTAAGGATACTGGGGTGTCTGTGTCTCCCATTGCTCCTAGTGTCACTCAGGGTTACCTAGAGAATACTCAGGTCATGTTTGCCCAGCATGCGCTGCTGCCCTGAATCCCCTGCAGGGGATTCCAGCCATGCACTAGAGCCAGTATGGATGCAAAAGTTTAAAGCTACTACCAGGGACTTCCAGTCCACCTTACAACTCCTTCCATCCACTTTACAGGGGATCTTCCACTCGTGGTAGACCCCCACCCTTATCAGATTTTCCCTGCCTAAACCGCCGGGTGTACCTGATGTGTCTGACTCCTCTGAGGAGGAATTGTTGGTGGACACTGATGATGATGACTGTTTAACTGTTCCTTCATCTCAGTTTTTTGGGGACCCCTTTGAGGCGGACCCCATTCCCTCAGCTGAGGGCCTGATCAGGGCTGTGTTGTCCACCCCTGAACATTCCCTTGCTGCAGGAGGCATCTTCTGACCCCACTGGTGCTTTTCAGGAGCCTGTTAGGCCCCATGCTTGTTTTCCACCTAACCCCACTCTTGACTGCTTGGTGTCAGAGGAGTGTAAGTTTCCAGACAACAAACCATCTGTGTCCAGAAAGTTTGCTAAACTTTACCCGTTCTCTGAAACGGCCCTCATGCAGTGGGTTCATCCCCCCAAAGTGGATGCCCCAGGTTCCAGGCTAAGTCCACTGCTTTGCCGGTGGCTGACACCTCTGCTCTCAAAGACTGGACTGATAAGAAGCCTGAGACTCCTCTAAAGGGTATTTGTGCGATGACAGGCTCTGCCCTCCACCCTGCCTTTGCTGCTGCATGGCTAAATAGGGCTGTTGCTGTTTGGACTGAACTCACTTCTGCTGTCCGTCAGGGGGGCACCTATTTCTGACATGTTGTGACTTCTCGCTAACATTGCTGAGGCTCAGCATTATGTCTCTGCTGCCCTGTTTGACGCTGTCCGTATGGTAGCCAGGCCATTTATCATGTCTGTAGTAGCCAGACGTGTTCTTTAGCACAAGATCTGGTCTGGTGACTCGGCCTCCAAGAAGGCTCTCCTGTCTTTGCCTTTTCAGGGCTCCTCCCTGTTTGGGCCTGAGCTTAAAGATCTCATCAGCGAGGCCACTGGAGGGAAGAGTACTCATCTGCCAGTGGTCCTGGGGAAGGCAGTGCCTGTCAAAAGGAATCTGCTTTTTTGTCCCTTTCAAGCAGACTCATGCCAAGCGACCCCAGGCGCCGCGCTCCTCATCCAGGCCTAAGCAGCAATGGAGATCCAAGTCCTCCTTCTTCTGCATGACTTGCCGAACCTCGGTCCCCCCCGCAGGTAGATGGCAGCTTACGCCACTACCTCTTGGGCTTGGCAGGCCTCTGTGGCGGACCCATGGGTTTTACAGGTGGTGGCTATGGGGTACAGGATCCCCTTCACCTCTCTTCCTCCTCCCAGGACCTTCTCTTCTCGTTCTTCTTTGGGCGCAGAAAAGCACTGCCTTTTCGAGGAAGCTATACTGGCCCTTCTGGACAAGGCGGTCCAGGAGCCAGTTCCTCCTCAGGAGAGGGGCTTGGGATTCTACTACAACCTCTTTCTTCTTTCAAAGAAGGACGGCAGCTGTTGTCCCATTTTGGATCTGAAAGATCTCAACTCCTTTGAGGTCCGGCCCAGATACCAACAGACGTCTCTGCGCACAGTTATAGCAGCTTTGTCCCCTGGGGAATTTCTGGCCTCTCTGGATCTTCAAGATGCCTATCTGCTTAGCCTGCGACCGAGGGCATTTCCAGTTTTCTGCCCTCCACTTTGGCCTGAGCACTGCTCCTCAAGTGTTCTACAGAGTCCTGGGAGCATTGATCTCTGTCCTACATCAGAATGGCATCAGGGTGACTCCGTATATGGATGACCTCATTCTGAAGGCATTTTCTCTGGAACTCCTTTATCAGCAGGTGCAGGATTGCATTCATGCTCTGTCCCGTCAAGGGTGGCTCATCAATCTGGACAAGTTGGACCTTGTTCCTTCACAGAGGATGGTGTTTTTCTCATGGACGAAGTGGCTCATCAGATAGCACTGAAGGTCCAGGCTATCCTTTCTCAGGATCCGGCTCCAGCCAAGAGGTTGTCATCCTTGGTGGGGAAGTTCATTTCCACCATAGAAGCAGTTCCTTTTGCCATGGTTCACAACAGAGAACTTCAGAGGTTTCTAATGCTGGCATGCAGGGGCTGTCCAGATCTCCTGGAAAAATCGCTATCTCTCCCTCTTCTCGTGGAGCAGAGCCTCTCGTGGTGGCTCAACCTGTAGAATCTCCTGAAAGGCGGACCCTTCCTGGTGCCCTTCTGAACCACAGTGATGACGGATGCCAGCCTCTACAGATGGGGAGCTTTGCTGGGGCGCACTTGATTGCTCTGGGCTGGTCGTCTCAGGAGGAATCTCTCCTTCCCATCAATGTCTTGGAGCTTCAGGTGATATTTCATGCCCTGCATCACTGGACACGCGAACTGGAGGATTGCCCGTTCAGGGTACAGTCAGACAACACCACAGTGGTAGCCTACATCAACAAGCAAGGCAGCACAAGAAGTCTCGCAGCTTGGCTAGAGGTCAAGACTATTTTATCATGGGCAGAGGAGCATGACCCTGCCATTTCCGCAGTTCATATTCCTGGCGAAGACAACGTTCTGGCAGACTTCCTCAGTCGACACACGGTGGACAGTGGGAACTGCATCCAGAAGTGATGAACCGCATCATCCAGCAGTGAGGTCTTCCTTGCATCAACCTGATAGCAACCAGGCACAACAGGAAGGTGTCAACGTTCTGCTCTTGCTGGGCAGATCCCCTGGCTCTGGCAGTGGATGCCTTGTCGATCCCGTGGACGTTTCCTCTGGCATACATCTTCCCTCCTGTCCCCCTGGTGAACAGAGTACTTCAGAATCTGAGACTGAAGCGCTGCCCAGTCATTCTGATTGCTCTGTACTGGCCCCGACAGGCTTGGTTTCCAGAGCTTCTGGACCTCTCAGTGGTAGAACCTCTTCTACTAACCCCACCCCTCCGTCCGGACCATCTTCTACAGGGTTACCTCTGGAAGGAAGATGTTCATCGTCTGGCTTTGATGGCATGGAGATTGAATCCTCAAGTTTGAAGAAGAAAGGATTTTCTTCTGGCGTGGTGGCTACTATGCTTAGTGCCCGTAAGTCTGTTTCCTCTAAGGCCTACCATCGAGTTTGGTCTACTTTTCTGTCTTGGTGTGCTGACAAATACCTGTCTCAGGATTTTGACCTTCCTACAGTTCTTTCCTTCCTCCAGGATGGTGTGGATAAGGGTCTCAGTCTAAGTTCTCTTAAGGTTCAGACTTCTGTGCTCTCTGTCTTCTTTCAGAGGCATCTTGCTATCATTCCTGATGTCAAGGTTTTCTTCTAGGGTGTTACTCATACCCGTCCGGTTTTTAAGTCCCCTGCTCCTCAGTGGGATCTTAATGTGATCTTGGGATTACTTCAGTGTCCTCCTTTTGAGTCTTTGGCTACCATTCCTCTACGGTTGCTGACGTGGAAGATGGCCTCTCTCCTGGCGATTGTTTCTGTTCGCAGAGCTGCATGCCCTGTCTTGTAGACCACCCGTTTTGGTCGTTCACAAAAGACAAGGCGGTGCTTTGCACCTCACAAGAGTTTCTCCTGAAGGTGGTGTCTGAGTTCCACATTAATCAGGAAATTGTGGTCCCTTCCTTCTGTCCTAACCCTACTTCTGACAAAGAGAGGGATCTTCATCTGTTGGATGTTATGCGCTGTCTCAGGTTCCATGTGCATCGCACTGAGTCCTTGAGGCAGTCTGTCCACGATTCGTAAGGCTTACGAGCTTCGGAAGAAGCCTGTTCCCTTCAGGGTCACGGCTCATTCTGCGAGGTCTATTGGGGTTTCTTGGGCCTACAAGAACCAGGCCTTAGCTATTCAGTTGTGCAAGGCAGCCACTTAGTCTGTGCACACTTTTTCTAAACACTATTATGTGGATGTGCTGGCATCAGCTGATGCCAGTTTTGGGACAAAGATCCTGGAGGCAGCCTTGCCTGTCTAGGATCTCTTTAGTCTCTCAGTATGCTTTCACTTTTGAGCCCTGTTGGCTCTAGTTCAATGTGCTGTGCAACAGTTCATGTGATTTGTTTTACCCCTGTTCAGTGTCCATTGACACTTTGTGGTTAGTGTTGAGCTATTTATGATCTGTAGGTTCATTGGTGCTCTGGTGACTTTGGGGGCCTGCACCTGGTCATTGCCTTTCTTCCAGCCCTGGGGAACTTAATGGTTGGACATCCCAAAGTTACCAGTAACCTGTATTGGACAACATAGAAAAATAGGATTTTAGTCTTACCTGTTAAAATCCTTTTCTCTTAGTCCATACAGGTTACTGGTGACTTTGGGGTGAGTGATCAGTCCCTTTTAATAGGCAGGAACAATTCTGAGAAGTGTTTGCTGGGTGGAGCCTACCTCCTCTCCTTAGCTTGCAGCTAGCCAATTCCCAACCAGTAAGATTTGCAGACTAACTATTGACTAGGTAGTAAGAAGGTAAAGGAAGACTCCTGTGAGCATGAACCTGAAAGGACCCCCACATTCTGCCGCAGGAGAGCCAAGCATGGTCCCTTGACAGTATGGGAAACCAGTAACCTATATAGACTAAGAGAAAAGGATTTAACAGGTAAGACTCAAATCCTATTTTTTGCCCATCCCTAATCTCTGGAACCCTGCATTCTCCTGCGTATGCCCCTCTGCATTCTCCTCTAAGATGTCCAGCATGATCTCTGTATTCTCCATTCCATTCAGAGGTTAGAATGGGTCTTTTGTATTCTCTTCTCAGACCTTCAATATGTCCATCTCTATCTTACTTGACTCTAAATTCCAGTGTTTGCCCCCAGACCTGCCTTTCCAGAAACCCCTCCATACCATCTCCCTTTCCCAACCCAGACACGACAAAGTCTCAAATAAGCTGAACTTCAACAGAAAAAGGTTTATTTTATGGATTATCAAAAATACACAAACATTAGGCACTTCAGGAGGTTACATGCAAATTTCTACACAAGATCAGAATGATCTTACAAACCTGAGAGGGTCAGCATCATATAACATGACACTAGATCCCTTAGAAATGTAATTTGGTCAAATTGGCTCATACATGGGACAGACCTTCAGCTAAATCTTTGGCACTTGTATATACTTGAGAAGAACTATGGTTTCGGAAATCTCTGTACTTGCTTTAAGGCAGTGGTTCACAAACAGGACTTTTTAAGTGCAAGCTGTGTAGTTTTATTGGGCAACATTTCAATTCCTATATCAAGGACTTGAAAAACACACCAGTAAGGGACAGAGTTTCCTAATAACTTTAGCCTAATATGTTATTGATACTGACTAGCTAAAGAAAAAAAATTCTAAAAACCCCATTAACTTAATTTGAGCTTTTAAACCCATTAATGATATAGAGATCTCCAACACATTGCAGACGAGTTAAAGAACTGGATGATTCCCAGGGGATTCAATTTGAAACAAAATACTTCTCCCACTAAAGAAAAAGTTTGTGATCCACTGTTCCACAGAAACCTGGTATACTACTGGTCCACCCAGAGGTATGGCCAACCAACATGTACATGTATTCAGTGATGGACAAATCACACATATATATACAAATAAAAATACAGACCAAGGACGTACACATGATGCCAAAGAGGGTTACATACATTACGTGTCTGACAGATTGTGTATTAAACCCCCATATTGCTCCCATGTTCATTTATATGGTCCATAATTCAACTTTTACTGCCTATAATATCATGGTAGAAACTAAGCCATTTTACCCCAGGTCTTTACAAGGAAAAGGTTAATAACCTCTTCTCTAGCTTTCAAATCTAAATATCCCCTGAATATTCTACAAGTTGCTCTCACTGAGGGCACAGAGGTCTAAACACTAAATGGAGATGTACTCACTGACCACCAGTGGAGGCCTACAAGAAAATGTCTGGAAAGCCCCCAGATCATATCATGACAATACATATGTACAGACAGATATAAAAATTGGAATTCTTTTTCTACATGTAAATAAAATCCCAAAAATGTTACTTTATTCCAATAACAATGAGCGTACAGCAGTTTTACACTACAAGAAAATGGCTTCTGCAGCTCATCGTTTGGCATCATGAAGTAGGGCCCTGTTCTCCCTCAAGTGCTTAGAACTCTTTGATTGAGGTCATAAAGCTTTCATCACCTCCTACATATCATTATATATGAACTCGTATGAAGTTTAGGAAGATGCAATGCATCAAGACACCTCTCTGGTACCGAGGGGTTAATAAAGGCCATGGAGGGGTGGGGTTTGGAAAAAAAATGTCCATTCCCAAACACTCTACACCCAGACTATGACTTTTTTTTTTTTTAATATGTATTTTAAATATGATTGTACTTGCATTTCTTGACCAAAGACCAAAAAATGTGGCCAATACTGATAATGGCCGAGTACCCTCAGTCATAGCCTAAATGAACCTAGTATACTCAGTTAAGGACTCATGGGGAAAAGTAAGAATGGGCTTCAGCAAAGGAAGTCTCTTTGATATTACTTTTTTCCCCTCTTTCTTCTTCAGGCTCTGGCCAAAAGTACTTAGCAAATACAGATTATGGACAGCAATTCTCAGTACTGACTGACTGCGGCTTTGAGAGAACCATATATATTACCTTATAGTCCTAAAGGGAGAAACTGAATAATATGGGTGATCTGGACAAGTTTTATAAAAACAAACACTTTTCAATGTGGAACAACTATTATGAATTGTTAATCTGTGATTCCTAACACTTTTTTGTTCATGCGTATTTATACTTTATTCCTAAAAAAACAAAAAATATTCCTGTTAAACCAATAAAACATTAATTTTGCATCCCAGGAACCAAGCAGTAAAAAAACCCCCAAAAAGGTTATAATAAATTAGTGAGTCCCCCACCAATATGTGAACTTCCTGTTGCATATTTAGAATAAAAGGAGCATTTCATTTCTTAATGAAAAAACATATGCCAGTATTTTTCCTGCTGAGTAACAGAAGGATACGACTATTGTTTGATGATTTTTCCTTTTAAAAGTTATTACAGCTTAAACTTGATATTTTTTTTTGCATAAAGCTAAAATGTTTTATTGTGGTCAGCTGGTGTTGCTGTCTCAGTTACCTAGTATGGAGAGCTGTACTCTACAACTCAAGTGCTATATAAAAAAATACATAAATTAAAAAAAGAAGATGATATTAGTTGGCGCACTTTCACTTAAATAAATATATCTGAGATGTAATAACGTCTGTCCAGCCGTTGTTGGAGTACAACTCGCATTCTTTTCAGTCAGCCAGTGCCAACATGAGGATGATGGGAACTGTAGTCTAAACGCAGCTGGCGTGCCACACACCACCTGCCTCTACTCTAAGGGAAGGGGAGACATTTTAGCAGGTAACAGGGAAAACCCAAACCGTGGCTGTGTAGTGCAGAATTAAGACACTGACTTGCCCCGCAGTGGAGGCTTCAAATAGCTGCACTGCCTACATGCACCTGTTTGAGAGGCAAAGGCAATTAAATACCATAATTACAGTAATCAAGATCACAGGCCTGAAACTCAGCAGGTGATGGAGGCAGGAGAGTCTGTGTAACAGTGAAACACAGTGTAGTGTACAGTACAGAAGCACATACATATATACACAGCAGTGCACACGCATACATGAGCTGCTCAGTGCGCACATGCACACACAGTGGAGAGAGGACTACTACACACATAGGGTTATGCACTAAGGTGTGATAAAGAGGAGATAACTTCTCCAGTGACATCACTTCTCTAGCTCCTGTTATTATATGGAGCCCATGGAGTAAGATCTCTCTCCACTTGAAAAACATTAGTTCACAGGCTCAATAGTATAACACAGGCCTTGTTAGAGGAGATCAGTAAGGAGCCAGCTGATGCAAACAGCTTACGAATTAATTCTGCATGTATCAAACCCCCACAACAACTGGCAGTACATTACAGGAACAATAACTTTGGAAAATGATGAGGTTATATAAATGTATCAATCTGCAATTCAAGCAATCATCATGTCATTCTAGATCTCTTAAATCTAATCCTAAACTTGTTTTTCCAATACATGTGTAGCTTGTTCAAAGCAATCACTGATTGTTTACATTGTTTGTGCAAGCTTGTAATGAGTGATGAGATCGAAGTCATTTAATGTGTGGTTAGTACATACCACTCGTCTATTCTGAAAAGCTCTCATATCTGACAGTTTAAAGACAGTAATGCACTATCACTTCTGAGCCACCTATCAAGATTGTGCATGACCTCATTCTCATTGCATTCATATTAATGAATACATCAACAGTGCACATTTAAAGGGGAACTAGACCCTTCAATATAATCAAGGTCAAATACACTCTCAATAAAAAAACAGACTATATAGCTCACATAATTCAAATAGTTAAGGGTAAAATATATAAGCTATCCCAAAAGCTAAACAGCACTATGTGCATGGACGTACATCTTGTCAGTTACAACTTACAGCTGGTTCCGAACAGACACAGTCTTCCCTATGCGTGCCCATTCATGCACATTGGTCAGAAGGGACCAACTATACGTTTTAACCAACAAGATTTAGAGTTCACTATGTTTTTTGCTGTGGAGCTTTGGGATATTTTATATATTTAAATCATTATTTGAATTACTTGAAATATATCCTATTATAATTATTCATATATCTTTAATTACATTAAAGTCCTCTAGATATACAAATGCTGGTTTGGAGTACAGGGTTTTAACGGTATATTTAAATGTAGAAGACGTACTGTATCTAACCCTTGGAGTGTCAAAGGGATGTGCAACTCGTTGCTTTGCAATGTGGTAAACATGCCTCAGGCATTCCAAGAGTTAAAATGTACTAGATAGATATTGCTGAAAGGGTTAGAGTGAGAATGGAGAAATGGGTGGCCATGAGGAAAGGAGGTAGAAGTGTGGAAGTAAAAGGGAGAGGCTGCTTGTAGTGTCAGGGAGTAAAAAGACAGATTGGGGGAGTAAGAGAAATCCAAGGTGATAGGGGAGGTAGCAGAGAGGGAATGAGCCATAAAAGGAAATGGATGGGGAGGAGGGCAGCAGAAAGAGGGAGGCTGATGTACTGAGAAGAACAGAAGCAATTCTAGGACAAACCACCTACACCATAGGAGAAAAAAATATAAATTCCTAAACCCACTGAATGTTAGATTTCTTCAGTGTTCAATGTGCTTTAGACTTCTCTAACATTCAAAGACACAAAATCCCATGCAAATTTCTATTTGGATCTATGGTGAGACTGGTTTTCTCCAGTTCTCCTTAGTACATCAGACTCAGGAGGTGTGTGAAATAGCCCCCTCTCTAGTGCATTTGTCCAAATATAGTAGAGGCCGGTAGATGATCCTGTTCCACCTCCAGGCAGCATATTCATCCCAGTGCTTCTGGAGCAGAGCATATACCAGGACCCAGGCTGCCTGGAACACGAGACACAGTGGAGTAACAGAATTCCTTTCCAGCAGGTTTAGACAGAAAAATCCCATTACACAGATTTATAAATAAACTCACACACACTGTCCTGCATCCTCCCATTGTAACACATGGTCAGTGTGAACATCACATCCATACAATTCATTGTTTTTGGCTGCACACAAAGGTGCAGAGCTTTTAATCTCCTGCCTAATAAAACCATAGATCAGTTCTCGGGTTCCGACTGCACCGCCTTCTTCTTTGTTCTGGGTTTAGTGCTTCTTAAGGTGCCCTGGAAAAAATACAGATAAAATGAGAATGAGAGGTGAGTAAAGAAGAGGGGAGAGTTATATGCCTTCATGTTTATGCATTAGGATACGAGAGGTCTGTGTCCAGACATCTGTATAACTGGGAGGCGAGGGGTCTGTGTATTAGATGCTCGTCTTGATGTCTATTAGAATCGGTTGGGAGGTCAAGGCCCTGAAGTAGATATATTAAGAAGGGGTGAGATTTATATTTCCAGATGTCTGTGTATGAGAAGCAAATGAGAAGTCCGTGTCCCCAGATGTTTGTACATTAGAAGTTGGCAACATATATGTATCTAGAGGTCTGTGTAGCAGAAGCAAGTGAGAAGTCTATGTACTGATGATGTTTATTAGGTGGTGCTAAGAGATTAACTCTGAGTGCCAGAGGGGTATGCAACGCCTTGCTTTGCAACATGTTGCATACCCCTCTGGCACTCAAAGGGTTAACCCTCTGAATGTCAGAGGGGTGTCAAGTGCACTGCTCTGCAATGCATTTGACAACCTCTCTGGCACTTAAAGGCTTAACAGGGGGTTGATGTACTTGTCCTGGTGTCTGTATATAGCAGCACATGAGAGCACTGTGTATTAGGTAAAAGTGAGATTTTCCTTTATGTCTGCTGACTGAAAGGGGTTGAGAGGTCTGCGTTTCAATGTAACAGGAGGAGGTGAGTAGCACATGTCCCAATGTCTGTGTAGTAGGATAAAGGGAAATGTATACATCTTGAAGTCTGGGTATTAGGATGAAAGAGGTGTTTAAATTATGTCACTTGTTTATTATATGGGGTCAAGATCAGTCTCTCATGTAATATAGGGGCCCATGTCACAAAAAAATATTTTTAAAGGGATAGTAATGTTTCATAATAAAAACAGCTCTAAATAATCATCATAGTATTTGGAGAGTGTTATTTCAATTCTGTCAGAGTTGTAGTTCCAGAGTAATTCAATGACAAAGTGTCCCCCTCCCACCCCTTTTACTGATATAACACTGCTCAGCCTGAGCAGAAGGGAGGTGCCCAGGTAGATTGCAGAGAGGGACACTCTTCAATTAAGAGAAGGGAAAAACCTGAAAAGCTTGTCAAGGGGGGCAGGGCTTTCATTGTTCTCATAGGAATAAGAGTGTCCCCTTCTGTTATCTGTCTGGTCTATGGACTGGATTCCACTTCTGAGAAGAGATGGCTTACACTAGGTAAAAGGGGCGGGAGGGGAAACTTTGCTTGTGAATATCACATAAACCACAAAGGTTTGAGAGATAAGACTTATATCATTCTTCATGTTTTTTTAATGCCTACAAAATAAAAAAGTTAAAACAAAGTATTACTATCCCTTTAAAGGCACAAAGCTGTAAAACCAGTTTTTATTCCCTTCAGCAATATTAGATAAAGTAGCTAACTGCAAGATATTCTCCCATGCACTAATCCGTGCAGGGAGCTGGGATTACAGATCCTACTAACTGGCTAAGAAGTGCCAAGTGTCACTTCATAAATGAGCCCGACATCACAAGAGTGATTTTTTATTAATGAGCCCCTATAGTATAGAGGGAGTGTATACTGAAGAGTCTCACACCTCTCGACTCACTGTCTTCTTCTTGGCCACCCGCAGGCTCTGAGTTCTCTGTAGTTGTTTTGGGGGGAGGCCCCCTCGTGTCCTTGCTGCAGACCTTGACCCTGGTATCTCGGAGTCTGACCACCGCTCATCCATAGAGTCACTATCTGCTTGTGAGGTGGCTGGGTAACCTGCAGGGGACAGCAGAGACACAGCATTTATTTTCCTAAGACACAGACACCCTCAGGCCAAGTCATTCTGGAGAAAACCCATTTGCACCATAGGGTACAAATACATTTCCCATCAATTTAAAAGGGACTAATAACCTCTTGAATACCAAATAGTTCTCCATTGCATTGCTTTACAATGCACTGGAGACCTCTCTAGCATTCAAGGGGTTAAAATCACCAATTAACAATTAAATCAATGAGAATTCTTATTTGTCCTGTTGTGCAATGGTTTTCCCCAGAATTACAACAATCCCTATGAATGTAAATTAATATTGGGCCATAACCTTCATGATCCCTCAGCAAGCTAATGAGGATATTACACAGAAATATAGAATTTGACGGCAGATAAGAACCATTTGGCCCACCTAGTATGAAAACCCCGATAAGTCTGTAAAAACCTAAATCTTATTTGGTCCTTGGGAGTTGCTGACCTCAGGTTACACATCCTTGTGTGACACTTCTCTTTTATCCACTATCCAGCACATTGCCCCTGCTAATTACGCATTCATCTTTCATCATGACCACGCTCTCTGCTCCTTGTTCTGAGCCCCTCTTCCTTTACCCTAAACCATCCCCTTCAAAGTTGTGGTTTTGTTCACCCTCTATTGTATTTTGTCCCTCTACCCGATCTGACCCTCGAGTCCCACCCTCTTAACTCTAGAGAAACACTGTATACTCACCGATTGGCCGACGGTGCAGATCAGACTCATCGGGGTAAAGGGGATCCCTGTAGTGTATAGGAGCATCGTCTGGCAGTGCCCGTAAGTCCTGCATACTGAAACTGCGCAGACGTCCAACTAATGCTCCTTGACCCTGTAGACAAAAAAAATAAATAAATAAAAAGAAAAAAAGAAAAGCCTAACTACAAAAAGCATCAGGTTCCTGTGAAAGATGGACGCATTCACGGGTGTAGAAAATGTGGTTAATTTATTCACGTTGTTAAATTTAAGTAGAAGCTAAAAGAGGACTAGGAAACATTTGGCTCTGCAGCAGCTGCGACTACAACCTTCATCATGATCTAAGTTTTATTCTCAAACAGCTGAAGTGCCAAAGGATACATACTCCTGAATTAGAAGAGGGATTTTTTTTCCCCAAGGGAATGTGTTGCAAAAAAGTGTGTATTTATAATAAAGGCATTCATAAAGGAATAAGATGGTACTTTACATAAAATCCCTAATAGTCACTGAGAAGTATTTTACACTTAGAATATCCATTTATTCCAAGAGAGTAGGACGACAATAACATTAAATCAGAAATGTGATTTGTGCATGCCCAGTCAGTGATACCTAGAATTGATTGTGACTGCAAGAAACCGACTATGGGTGGGGTAACCCGTGTGGCTATCTTCTAGCTGTAGTTGTACTACAATTCCCCATCATCGCTGGCCATCTGAGGATGATGGGAGTTATAGTTCAACAACAGCTGGGGGGGCCACATTTTACCTACCTCCTGGCATAAAGATGTGTACATGTTTGCCAACATGTCCAACTACTGGGAAAATTAAAATGGAACTGTCATGTTGTAACAGCTGAGTGAGTACTAACCAGCAGAGAGTGGCAGTTGGCTTGTAGAGCAGTGTGGGATATTACTATCTGCCAGATTTGCACAAACTGACACATAAAACTAAATCTCTCATATTACATTGCTTAAAATAAAAAATGGATAATTAAATAAGAGGATTTTAGTCTTACCTGTTAAATCCTTTTCTCTTAGTCCATACAGGTTACTGGTAACTCTAGGTAGGTGATCTGCCCCTTTAAGTAGGCAGGAACAATTCTAGAATTGTATGCAGGGGCGGAGCCTACCTTCCCTCCTTGGCTGCAGCTAGCCAACCAGCTCCAGAAAGATCTGAGACACTAACTACTGATTAGATAGTGATCGGAAAGAAGACTCCTGTAAGCATGACCCCGAAGGACCCCCACAGTCTGCCACAGGAGAGCCAAGCATGGTCCCTTGACAGGGTGGGAGACCAGTAACCTGTATGGACATTGAGTTTCCCAGAGGTGGGAAGTAAGGCAAGGACCAGGCACAAGGCCCCCAAAGTCACCAGAACAGATATGAACCATCAGATCAGAGATAGCCCAACAAACAAAGCAGTGTCAGAAAAGGCAGAGGAAGACCAGACGCTTGGATGGGATAAGATCTGACTTGTCCAAGTTGATGATACAACCGTGATGGGTGAGAGCATGAATGCACTGCTGAACCTGCTGATGAAGAAGTTCCGCAGAACTTCAGGTCATCCATGTATGCAGTAACTCTGATGCCGTTCCGGTGGAGGACAGACACTAAGGCTCCCAGGACACGGTTGAAGACCTGAGGAGCTGTCGTCAGACCAAATGGAAGAGCTGAGAACTGAAAATGTCCCCGGTTGCAGGGAAACTGGAGGTACCTCCAGTTCTCTGGATGAATGGCAATATGCAAGTACGCGTCCTGAAGATCCATAGAAGCAAGGAATTCTCACTGGGATATTGCAGCAATCACCGTCCGTAGTGATGATGAGTTCGGGTCACAAAGGAATTGAGATCCTTCAAGTCCAAAATGGGACGACAACCGCCATCCTTCTTGGAGACCACAAAGAGGTTTGAGTAAAAACCCATACCTCTGTCCTGAACTGGAACCGGCTCTAGAACGTCCTTGTCCAGAACAGCACCATCGAATAGATGGCGTTTCTCTGCGCCCTGAGGCGTGTGAGATGGAAGAAAGTGAAAGGGAGGAAGAGAGATGAAAGGGATCCTGTACGCTTCCGTAACCACCTGTAAAACCCATAAGTCTGTCACTGAATACTCCCAAATGCTGTGATAGTGTCGCAGACGACCACCCACAGCATAGTGTGGACCCGGGTTCGGTGAGTTATGCTGAAGAAGGCTTGGAAGTCTTGGGCTTGGAGGAGACCTTGGGCTTCCATTGTTGTTTGGGCTTGGTCGGAGGTATGCAGAGCTGAGGGAACCGTCTGGTTCGCCAGACGCGTCTCATTCTGAAAGGAACGAAAATACCGATTACGCTTAAGTGGCAATTTCTTCCTGGGAACCAAGGGTAGAAGAGTACTCTTACCCCCTGTGGCCTCACTGAGCAGATCCTTAAGATCTGGCCCAAACAAGGAGGTACCCTGAAAGGGTAGGGAGAGCAATGCTTTCTTAGAAGCAGTGTCAGCAGGCCTGATCTTGAGCCAAAGAGTTAGTCTGGCCACCACAGACAATGTGGAAACCCTAGCCACCAAATGGATGGCATCAAATAAGGTAGCAGAAACATAGTGCTGTGCCTCAGAAATGTTGGTGAGAAGGCAGAACATCCTGATGGACAGCCAGGGTGAGCTGTTCAGTCCAGACCGCAATGGTCCAGTTCACCCATGCAGCAGCGAATGCTGGACGCATGGCAGAACCAGCAGTCAGAAAATGGACTTGACGGAGACCTCAAGTTTCTTGTCAGTCCAGTCCTTCAGAGCAGATGCATCAGAGACTGGTAAGGCAGTAGAATTAGAGAGCCTGGAAATAAGAGCATCCACTTTGGGAGGATGAATCCACTGAGTAAGCGCGGCCTCAGAAAAGGGATAAAGCTTGGCAAATTTCTTGGACACAGAGGGTTTCCTGTCCGGGGATTTCCACTCCTCAGACACAAGACGGTCAAGATTGGGGTTAGGTGGAAAGTAAGAGGCTTTTTAGGCTCCTGGAACACAACAGATGGGTCAGAAGGAACCTCCAGAACTAAGGGAATGTTAAAGGAGCAGTAAACTTTTTTTTTTTTATGAAAAACACATTTTATAGAGCATTTACTGCTGAATAAAACAAGGGTACTCCCATCGCTGTCAGATGTTTTATTCAAAATGTATAGCAGTTTAAATAATCAGGAAGCAAATTTACTGTGTTTACGTCCTGATAGTTCCGACAGAAAGTGACAGGCAGTTTCTATCACATTCTGCGGAGAACTGTATGTCTCTGACTTTTCTGACTTTCCTCTCCATTAGAATCTAAAAAGAAATCTAATTAGAATTTGACCACTAGAGGGCACTGCTTATGTAAAAAAAAACAAAACAAAACAAAACATGGGTTTAAACTGTAATAACTCTGGAAATATAATTCTCCCGGCAGTGGCAGTACCCTTATTTTACTCAATAGGAAAATCCCTACAATATACATTTTTTCATAAAAAACGTTTACTGCTCCTTTAAGAGTAGTCAAGACAGCCCTGATCAGACCCTCAGTGGAGGGCTCAGGATCAGCCTCAAAAGGATCACCAACAAACTGAGAGAAGCCCACAGCAGAACATTCCTCAACATCTGAATCCACCAGCAGTTCCTCTTCAGAGGAATCTGACACATCAGGTACTCCCTGAGGTTTGGGCAGGGAAGACTTGACTGAGGAGGGGGCCAGCCAAGAAAGAAAGACACCCTGTAACTGGGATGGGAAGAGTTGCAATGTGGACCTAAGGTCCCTAGTAGCAGCCTTGTACTCTTGCACCCATGCTGGCTCTAATGCATGGCTGGAGGTCCCTGGAATACTTTCAGAGACATCAGAACATGCTGGACATAAGTGACCTGAGAATTCTCTAGGTAGCCCTGAATGATAGGAAGAGCAATGCACATTGGGGGATACAGAGAACCCAGCCTCCTTAGTCTTAGGTCTGGCCCCAAGCTCCAGCGGTATAGACATTCTCACAGTGTCAAATAACCTTACTGTATAAGAAATCAATGTAGGATTAAAGCTTCACCCCAGAAATCGCTAAAATAAACTTAGCTGGCAGACGAAGGGTTAATCAGCAGAGTAGAGGAGAGTCCAAGCCCTACGTAGGGTACTCATTCTGGAAATAGCACAAAATGGCTGCCGCAGCGGGAGCCAATCAGAAACAAGCGCGCAAAGCAAGCGCTCATGGGAAAAGTATTTTTCCCAGAAAAGTACCCCAAACAGTGTCCGAAGCCCCCTGAGCCCACCAACACACTAGAAACATGAACCAGACGACTGAGCAAGGGCAGACAAGTAAAATGAGCCATCTCTGAAGTCGCTAGGTTAAACGGTTGCAGAGATATGTCCCAAACAGTACAGTCCCCTAGAAGTGAATGGAGCAATGGCGTCTATGCGGTAAAGCGCCCCAACTCAAATTTAACAAAATTGAAAAATCTAAAATGCCTAAAACATCACTAGAACATGTTAGGACACCCAAAAAACACTAAACCAGTAGGAAAAGTGTTAGAACCCCCCCCCTCCAAAAAAAATGCCAATCCAGCAGCTAAAGGGTTAAGTTACCACATAAACCTGCTCCAAAACACCCAACAGACATACAGACAGACCCAGTGAGTGCAGGAGTGTGCAATAGGAACTCCAAATGAAAACATCCCTGTGCGGAGGGGCACTGTGGGACAAATAGACCTGCAGCATTCAAAGGGTTGCACGTCTTCTGTCTTCAGATTACCATGTTTAAAGAAGCCTCGGTGGGCAACTCCTGAGGAAAGAACTTGTAACCAAGATTTTCCCTCCAGGGCTTAAGGTTCACAGAAAGTACCTGGTCACTGAGATAGCCACATCTAAAGGCATTGTCAGTTATGGTAATCCGCTTAATGGTGGTATTCCATATCTAACAGAAAAATAAACAACTTCTATAGCTATAGCAAAACTGTTCTCTTGCCTGTGTTATCTTCACCAAGGAAAAAATCTTTCTGGAGCTGGTTGGCTAGTTGCAGCCAAAGAGGGAAGGTAGGCTCCACCCCCTGCAATCAATTCTAGAATTGTTCCTGCCTACTTAAAGGGGTGGATCGCCTACCCAGAGTTACCAGTAACCTGTATTGGATGACAGAGAAATGGGTATTTTTGAAATTGCTTTCAAAATCACTTGTTACACATAGGCAATTTCACTTTAAAGTGTTAGTAATGTCTAATATTACCAAACCCTAATATTGTAGGTATTCAAATAATAAACTTAATGGGACAAGTTCAATCTCTCAAACCTTTACTGTTTGAGAGATATAAGCTCTTAAAGTTTCCCCCTTTTGCTGACGAGCTGGATTTGAGTCATGCGACTCAGACGGCTCTTCAGCAGAGACGAATGAGCAATATCTAAAAACAGGTACTTCACTGGAACGGTCTACAAAGTGTGCTTGGTTTGCAAACACACTCTGCAGACCTTTCCACTGAAGTATTTGTTTTTCGATATCGCTCATTCAGCTCTGCTGAAGAGCCGCCAGCCGGTCTGGGTGACATCTGGAAAAGAGGGTAACTTTAAGCGCTTAGATCTCTCAAACCATAAAGGTTTGAGAGATCGAACTTGTTCCATTAAGTTTATTATTTCAATACCTACAATAATTAGGGTTTGGCAGTGTTAGACATTACTAACCCTTTAATGTGTCTCCCTTAACTAATGGGGAAACAGAGTGCAAAGGGGGAGGTTAAGCTATGCCCCTCTCCCCCAAATTGTGGCTAAACGGAGATTTCCACAAATTAAGGTGACGGACAACCAAGGGAGCCCAAGTCAATGCCATCCACTGTGCAACGGAAGAGAGTCAGAACCTGGGCTGAACAGTGGGTTGTGATTAGCTGATGGGGGAGTGGGAGATAGCCAAGGGAACCAGCAAGTTTCTAGGTAGCAGAATAGAGAGAGAGCGCACCAGAGAGAGTCTCACAGTCAAGTGAGGGTTCAATGTAGTGGGAGAGTGGGATCCATGGATAATGGGATACCTACTGTCGTTACCTTGGTAGCAGCTTGCACAGCAGCAGTTGCAGCAATGTTCAGACCTTTCCGTCCGATGCTCACCACTGACTCATAACTTCTTTCCTTGGCTTGCACAATGTAGGAGTCTATTTCCTGAGGAGACATTTGTATTAAAGGGGTGAGGGAGGCATATGTGGAGAAACAAGGGGGACAGAGCAGTGTGATGTCTGTAGAGCCGAGTCAGGGGAGGGGTATTACAGTGGACTGGTCATCTTATGAAAAGGTCACTTTGTTTTACAGAGAATTGAAACCTGCCTTCATTTGGTTCTAGATATTTTTCTGCTAAATTATTTTTAATAAATCTGCCAGAATGATTTGGTGGCACAGTGATTTACGTTATGCTATTTAATTCTGTTCTGTGCCATATGTACCCCCTAATAGTGCTACTGGGAATGATCTGCCTATATTCAGTCATAACATACAGCAATCTTACTTCTCTACAATTAAAGGGGCAGTAAAGGGTCAATACAAGACCCATTTCAAAAACTGGCATTGCCCTCACATTCACTGGATCAGAGTTCACAATAGCTTAAAATTCCCCAGCTCACTCTCCGTTCACAGAGATCTGAGGGGCCGGGTGACGTCAGCACCTCGCCTGACCGTTATGGCAGTGGAAGCAAGACTGCCATCCATTCCATGGAAGCCCTGTGTCAGTGATTTTGTCAACAATGAGCTAATAAAGAGAAGCAAAATCTCCCATAACTGAGGAGCTGACACGACCCAGCCTTGCAGATCTCTGTGAATGAGAACTCGAGTTCCATAGCTGTGTGGACAATTATAGTAATTTAAAGGAGTCTTATACTGACCTATTACTACCCCTTAAAAAAATTTATCTTAAGGTGACAGGACCAGTTTATCCCTATTGAGTGCTAAAGAGATCTCCAGCATTTTGTAAAGAAATGCGATTGAGATGGCTCTAGCTACCAAGGGGTTAAGAAAATGACATTCTAGACTTTTCAGGCACTCAGCCAGCAGCTGTTCTTGTTCTCAGTGAAACAGGTCAAGACAGGAGGGAGTTCTGGAATCTACATGCTCTGCAGCCTTAGGGGACAGCTGTATGTTGTGCAGCCCATAGGGAGTCAGGTATGCGAATGCACAGAGCCGGAATACTGTACAGAGAAATCTATAGGCACCTAAGTCAGTTTCGCTGTAAGTCGAGCACTGTTTGAGCACTAGGAAATATTAATATTTCTGATGGGAAATGTAATGATATTTTGTAGGTATTATTCTCTTAAAGGGATAGTAATGTTTCACAAAAACTGCAGCTCCAATGAATCTTCATAGTATTTGAGCCATAGAGAGTGTTACTTCTATACTGTGAGAGTTGTAGTTCAAGAGTAATTGACTGATAAATTATACTCCCCCAGATTCAAAGTACACCCCTCCCCCCACCTCTTTCACAGAAGCCACCTCCCCTCAGATGTGGAATCTGGTCTTGAGTCCAGACAGCTCACAGTAAGGGACAATCTTCTTACTGTGAGAACAATGAAAACCCTGCCCCCCTTGACAGGTTTTTCCATTATGCTAATTGAAGATTGTCCCTCTCTGTGATCCACCTGGACACCACCTTGCTGCTCTGAGGTGAGCAGTGTTACATCAGTAAAAGGGGAGGGAGGGGGATACTTTATCATTCAATTACGCTTGAACTACAACTCTGACAGTACTGAAATAACACTCTCCATGGCCCAAATACTATGAAGATTAGTTGGAGCCGCTTTTATTATGAAACATCACTATCCCTTTAACCCCTTAGCGACCCTTGACGTACCAGGACCGTCAAGGGTAAATGTGATTCAACGACCCTTGACGGTCCCGGTACGTCAAGGGTTAAACTCTCCCATCGCGGCCGCACGGAGCGATGGGAGAGCGCGGGCTGCTTGTTACTAAGTGTCCCGATACCGGGACACTTAGTAACAACCAGTAAAAAGTTTGTTGCAACATGCGATTCGCTTGATGAGCGAATCACATGTTGCAAATGCTGATTGACAGGGACAGTATTTGTAAATACTGTCCCTGTCATATATCTCTGTCTCCCTCCATCTTGCACACTGCTGAGGTGGAGAGAGACAGAGAGAGTTCGTGTGACAGTGTGTTCCAGAGTTCCTGCAAAAAAAAAACTGAGTTTAAACGATAAAATTAACCCTTTGATCACTGTTTTACAGTGATCACCAAGTTCCCCCCCATCTGATCACTTTTAGAGTGATCAATAAACTGCAGATCAGCGTCTGCTGATCTGTGGGATACCCCCCATCCCCCTTGTATCCTCTGAATTTTTTTTTTATTTTTTTTAAATTTTTTTTTATTTTTTTTATTTTTTTTTTATTAAAAATTGATTTAAAATATAATTTAGGTAGTTTAGGTAGGTAGGTGGGTAGGTTTAGTGTAGACTTGTGTTAGGGAAAGGTTTAGGGACAGATCTAGGTTTAGGGAAAAAAAAAACAAAAAAAAACAAAAAAAAACCAAAAAATAATAAAAAAAAAAAATATATATATATAATAAGTATAGTTTAGATAGGTAGTTTACTTGGGTTAGGTAGGTTCTAGATATACGTAGGTTAGGGTAAGTTTTAGGGTTAGAGTTAGGTTTAGGGATAGCGTTAGAGTAAGGAAAAAAAATTTAGTGGGCAAAATGCAGCGCACTTATAGCGTTGAAGAGGCATATGCCTTTTTGGCATCTGACTCAGAGGAAACAGATACTGCGTCAGATTTTGAAATAGAGCAGTTTTCAGAAACTGAGAGCAGCTCTACTGACGACGCTGGGCCTTCTATTAAGAAAAGACGCACTGCCCCAAGAGCTGCCCTGGCAACTGCCCCAGCACCTGCCAAAAATCCTGCCCCAGCACCTGCCACAAATCCTGCCACAAATCCTGCCACAAATCCTGCCACAAGATCTGCCAAAAATCCTGTCAAAAGATCTGCCAAAAGGAATGCCCCAAGTGCTGCCCCAAGAGCTGCCCTGGCAATTGCCCCAGCACCTGCAAAAAGATCTGGCCAAAGAAATGCCCCAACACCAGCCACTCCTGATCATAATGAATGGGTATCCCCAATAAATTTTTGTCCACAAATACCAGAATTTACAGGCACCCCAGGGATTCAAACTGATGTTGAGGGATTTAATTATGATAATTTTTTTGATTTATTTTTGGGGGAAGACATTTTAGGGGAAATTGTGTCCCAAACCAACTTGTATGCAGCCCAGTATACTGCCGCCAACCCTACAGCTTTTCTAGTTAAGGAAGAAATATGGAAACCCATAGACCTCATAGAATTTAAGCAATTCTGGGCCTTAATAATGGCAATGGGTATAATAAAAAAGCCCAGTATCCGATCCTACTGGAGCAAAAACCCAGTATGTGATACCCCTATATTCCCCAAGACTATGACCAGGTCCAGATTTGAAATCATTTTGCACTTTATGCATTTTAACGATAATACCCTGTGCCCCCCAAAAGAACACCCCCAGTATGATAGACTATACAAAATTCGTCCCCTAATAAGCCATTTACAGAAAAAGTTTGCCCAAGTGTATATGCCCCAAAAAGAAATTAGTGTAGATGAATCCCTAATGAAATACAAAGGCAGGTTAGGGTTCAAGCAGTACATCCCCTCAAAGCGATCCAAATTTGGTGTCAAATTTTATAAATTGTGCGAAAGTGCCACAGGCTACACCCAGGCTTTTAGAATTTATGAGGGCAAGGACAGCAAACTTGATCCTCCTGGGTGCCCCGAATTTATGGGAACAAGTGGGAAAATAGTTTGGGATTTAATTTACCCCTTATTAAATAAAGGCTATCAATTATTTGTTGATAATTATTACACCAGCCCCCTTTTATTTAGGTCTCTGTTTTATTTTGACACCGTGGCCTGTGGCACTGTCAGACGCAATTGCAGGGAGTTTCCCAAAACACTCATAGATGCCAAATTAAAAACTGGGACGTCCTCATCTTTGTGCCAACAGGAGCTGCTGGCAGTGAAGTTTAGGGACAAAAAAGAGGTCTGCATGCTGACCACAATGCATGAGGACAGATCTGTGGCAGTCACTGTTCGTGGCAGGACAGTGGTAATGAGAAAGCCAGTCTGCATCAGGGAATATAATAAAAACATGGGGGGAGTTGATCTGAGTGATCAACTAATGCAGCCATACCTCACAATGAGGAAGTGTAGGGCATGGTATAAAAAAGTTGCCATCTATTTGATGCAGACTGCTGTCCATAATTCATTTTTAATTTTCAAGCTGGCAAACCCCAATCAAAGATGTAGCTTTTTACAGTACCAGCTACAACTTATTTCCATATTTTTATTTCAAGGTGCGTCTGAAATAATTCCACCAAGACCCGGGTTAGTACATTTTATTTATAAAATCCCCCCAACTCCCCAAAAGAACAAACCACAGAAGCGCTGCAGGGTTTGCTACAGAAAGGGAATACGGACAGACACCACCACTTACTGTCCTGATTGCCCTTCCAAACCTGGCCTCTGCATTGGTGACTGTTTCAAGGAATACCATTCAGGCACAATGCAGTAGTGCTGTAAAGGTTCTTTTATTATTTGGCCACTTTTTCCCCCTGAAATATCCTGTTTTTTATTTTTCAAAATACATCCCTCCTTAGATCTAACACTATCAAAATTTATCTCTGATAATGGAAACACACATGTTCCCTACTGGGCCTAGTAGCTCCCCAAACCCTGACAAACCTATGCATATGGGGCATTGCCGTACTCATACAATGTAACTCACCACTAATGTAAAGCATTTAAAAAAATCTGCAAATATCATCTGATTGAAATCCAGAGCAACACTAAAATAGAAATGTGAAAAATGGTGTTTCTCTGCCTTACTGCAGATTTGGGGAGGGATTGGTGATACAGTGGCAGCAAAAAAATTGATAAGATGCAAATAGAATGAAAGCCAGGGTTGTCTACTCTTCTACAAAATATACTTTTGGGGGTAAAATTAATTGCAGCATTGCCAAACAGACCGAAATGAGACAAGGCACCAGCTGTAAAAATGGCATGTCTGTAAAAGGAAACTAACATGTTCCAACTAGGCCCAGTAGCTCCCCCAAAACCCCGACAAACCTATGTATATGGGGTATTGCCGTAATTAGAAGAAGGAGCCGAACACTAATCAATGCAGTTTATAAAATCTTCACCTGTTCTGTGCTTGAAATTCACATCAACATTGAAGGCAAAGCGTGAAAAATGCTGAATTTTTTTACTTACGTCAAGTTTTCACAGGCTTCGTGGTAAAATGGCTGTTTGCAAGATTTGAAAACACACCTAAAATGAAAGCCTGGGGTGTCTACTTTCAAAAAATATACACTTTTGGGGGGAAATCTTAAAAAAGAGCAGTGTTACACAGCCCAAATGAGAAATGGCACCAGTAACGCAAGCTGTGAAGATTCAAAGTGTGAACCTGGAAACGCGCTTGTTCCAATTTGGGACCCGTAACTCCCCCAAACCATGAGAAAGCTATGCATATGGGGTATTGCCGTACTCAGAAGAAGGAGCTGAACACTAATCAATGCAGTTTATAAAATCTTCACCTGTTCTGTGCTTGAAATTCACATCAACATTGAAGGCAAAGTGTAAAAAACGCTGTTTTTTTTACTTACGTCAAGTTTACGAGAAAGTGGTGGTAAAATGGCTGTGTAAAAAATTTGAAAACACACCTAAACTGAAAGCTGGAGGTGTCTACTTTCCAAAAATATACACTTTTGGGGGAAATCCTAAAGTGGAGCACTGGAACCTAGCCCAAAATGAGTAATGGTACCAGTTAAGCAGGACTTGAAAATTCAATATTTGTTCAAAATTGGGCCCTGTAGCTCCCCCAAACCTTGAGAAACCTATGCATATGGGGTATTGCCGTACTCAGAAGAAGGAGCGGAACACTAAACAATGCATTTTTAAAAATCTTCACCTATCATGTGCTTGAAATTCACATCAACATTGAAGTGCAAGTGTGAAAAACGCTGTTTTTTTAACTTACGTCAAGATTTACGAGCGATTGGTGGTAAAATGGCTGCGTAAAAAAATTGAAAACATACATAAAATGAAAGCCTGGGGTGTCTACTTTCCAAAAATATATACTTTTGGGGGGAAATCTTAGAGTGGAGCACTGTTACACAGCCCCAAATGAGACATGGCACCAGTGATGCAAGCTGTGAAAATTCAAAGTGTGAAACTGGAAACGCGCATGTTCCAATTTGGGCCCCGTAGCTCTCCCAAACCTTGAGAAACCTATGCATATGGGGTATTGCCGTACTCAGAAGAAGGAGCGGAACACTAAACAATGCATTTTTAAAAATCTTCACCTATCATGTGCTTGAAATTCACATCAACATTGAAGTGCAAGTGTGAAAAACGCTGTTTTTTTAACTTACGTCAAGATTTACGAGCGATTGGTGGTAAAATGGCTGCGTAAAAAAATTGAAAACATACATAAAATGAAAGCCTGGGGTGTCTACTTTCCAAAAATATATACTTTTGGGGGGAAATCTTAGAGTGGAGCACTGTTACACAGCCCCAAATGAGACATGGCACCAGTGATGCAAGCTGTGAAAATTCAAAGTGTGAAACTGGAAACGCGCATGTTCCAATTTGGGCCCCGTAGCTCTCCCAAACCTTGAGAAACCTATGCATATGGGGTATTGCCGTACTCAGAAGAAGGAGCGGAACACTAAACAATGCATTTTTAAAAATCTTCACCTATCATGTGCTTGAAATTCACATCAACATTGAAGTGCAAGTGTGAAAAACGCTGTTTTTTTAACTTACGTCAAGATTTACGAGCGATTGGTGGTAAAATGGCTGCGTAAAAAAATTGAAAACATACATAAAATGAAAGCCTGGGGTGTCTACTTTCCAAAAATATATACTTTTGGGGGGAAATCTTAGAGTGGAGCACTGTTACACAGCCCCAAATGAGACATGGCACCAGTGATGCAAGCTGTGAAAATTCAAAGTGTGAAACTGGAAACGCGCATGTTCCAATTTGGGCCCCGTAGCTCTCCCAAACCTTGAGAAACCTATGCATATGGGGTATTGCCGTACTCAGAAGAAGGAGCGGAACACTAAACAATGCATTTTTAAAAATCTTCACCTATCATGTGCTTGAAATTCACATCAACATTGAAGTGCAAGTGTGAAAAACGCTGTTTTTTTAACTTACGTCAAGATTTACGAGCGATTGGTGGTAAAATGGCTGCGTAAAAAAATTGAAAACATACATAAAATGAAAGCCTGGGGTGTCTACTTTCCAAAAATATATACTTTTGGGGGGAAATCTTAGAGTGGAGCACTGTTACACAGCCCCAAATGAGACATGGCACCAGTGATGCAAGCTGTGAAAATTCAAAGTGTGAAACTGGAAACGCGCATGTTCCAATTTGGGCCCCGTAGCTCTCCCAAACCTTGAGAAACCTATGCATATGGGGTATTGCCGTACTCAGAAGAAGGAGCGGAACACTAAACAATGCATTTTTAAAAATCTTCACCTATCATGTGCTTGAAATTCACATCAACATTGAAGTGCAAGTGTGAAAAACGCTGTTTTTTTAACTTACGTCAAGATTTACGAGCGATTGGTGGTAAAATGGCTGCGTAAAAAAATTGAAAACATACATAAAATGAAAGCCTGGGGTGTCTACTTTCCAAAAATATATACTTTTGGGGGGAAATCTTAGAGTGGAGCACTGTTACACAGCCCCAAATGAGACATGGCACCAGTGATGCAAGCTGTGAAAATTCAAAGTGTGAAACTGGAAACGCGCATGTTCCAATTTGGGCCCCGTAGCTCTCCCAAACCTTGAGAAACCTATGCATATGGGGTATTGCCGTACTCAGAAGAAGGAGCGGAACACTAAACAATGCATTTTTAAAAATCTTCACCTATCATGTGCTTGAAATTCACATCAACATTGAAGTGCAAGTGTGAAAAACGCTGTTTTTTTAACTTACGTCAAGATTTACGAGCGATTGGTGGTAAAATGGCTGCGTAAAAAAATTGAAAACATACATAAAATGAAAGCCTGGGGTGTCTACTTTCCAAAAATATATACTTATGGGGGGAAATCTTAGAGTGGAGCACTGTTACACAGCCCCAAATGAGACATGGCACCAGTGATGCAAGCTGTGAAAATTCAAAGTGTGAAACTGGAAACGCGCATGTTCCAATTTGGGCCCCGTAGCTCTCCCAAACCTTGAGAAACCTATGCATATGGGGTATTGCCGTACTCAGAAGAAGGAGCTGAACACTAAACAATGCATTTTTAAAAATCTTCACCTATCATGTGCTTGAAATTCACATCAACGTTGAAGTGCAAGTGTGAAAAATGCTGTTTTTTTAACTTACGTCAAGATTTACGAGCGATTGGTGGTAAAATGGCTGCGTAAAAAAAATGAAAACATACATAAAATGAAAGCCTGGGGTGTCTACTTTCCAAAAATATATACTTTTGGGGGGAAATCTTAGAGTGGAGCACTGTTACACAGCCCCAAATGAGACATGGCACCAGTGATGCAAGCTGTGAAAATTCAAAGTGTGAAACTGGAAACGCGCATGTTCCAATTTGGGCCCCATAGCTCCCGCAAACCTTGAATAACCTATGCATATGGGGTATTGCCGTACTCAGAAGAAGGAGCTGAACACTAAACAATGCATTTTTAAAAATCTTCACCTATCATGTGCTTCATATCAACAGTAGTATTGAAATGTAAGTGTGAAAACTGCAAAAAAACAAAATATTACCACAATTTTGAAAATTTTTTCTGGAAAAATAGCTGCATGAAAAACTCCAAAATTCTCCTGATTATTTACTTTATGTTGTGTAGTTTTCAGAAACATATACCTTTGTGGGACATTTTTGGTTCTGGCACCGTCAGCTAAGCTATGATGCTCACATGCCAATTGTTGAGAAATTACAAGTTGGAAATAATGGCATCCATCTTGTAATATTTACCTTGTAAATGTGAGGAAGTGATTGAAATACTAGGCATATGGGGTATTCTTATATTCAGGAGAAGCAAATGAATATATTTAGGGGTATTTTTTTGTCATAAACTAATTGTATGCAAATCCTGACACGAAAATATAAGCAAAATGTTGTTTTTTTTCAATTTTTTTCCTCTTTTTTTCTATTTTAATCAAATTAAACAATGAGGTATTCATATAATTGTGGTATCAAAAGAAAGCCCTACTTGTGCTTAAAAAAACAGTATATAATTTATGTGGGTGCACAAAAGGAATTAAAGAGAAAATATGGTTGAACAAAGACATAGTCAAAAAAGTCAAAATTGCTCCGGTCCTTAAGTCAAATCAAACTCAGATTTTCCCGGTCCTTAAGGGGTTAAAAAGAGAAATAATGCCTCCAAATAAAAACACCCTATTTAAAAAACAAACAAAAAAAAAACAAAAAACAAAATCCTAATGGCCTCTGATCCTTGCCTTGGTTCAAGAGATAAGGTTTTCATTCAGTCCTGGTTGTCCTCTCCATGTAGACTGACATAACAGTTGTTGGCAGTTTTTCAAACTGAGCAGGCAGAGTGCATTAGCCTACTTAACTCTTGAAAGGAACACCAAGACTTAAAAATGAACTGGAGTTATATGCACTTAAATACCCTGCACTTCGTGCTAGCATCCGAGAAAGCAGACACTCCTGTCTTTTCCAGGGCTCCTATTGATTGTTCAGGATTATCTGTGTGCTGAGTACATGCATACAACAGCAAAGGGCACCAGTTACAATCATGTAACCAATTGTAACTCTTATTACAAACAGCACAAAAACATTAAATAAGTGCTCCCTAAAATTGACAATTTACATGTTAAAAAGAAAGTTTACAAACCCATTTCCAACTTCCATTCCATTACCTTCTGCTACTCTCAACTCTTATCTAACCACTCATCTAACCACTAAAGCCTACTTTATCGCCTTATGGGAAAAAGAGCTGTCTACTCCCTTAAAGGGATAGTAATACTTAAAATGTAAAAAAAAAATATGTTGTAGGGTTTATCCCCCTGAGTAAAACAAGAGTACTCCCACTGCTGAAAGGTGTTTCATTCAAAAGTTATTAATTTTCAAAGTTGAATTTTTTAGGTGCAATATCACAGTGGCCTGAAATTGTACAGTGGCGCTGTTGCTACACGATCCTATGGACAGCTCTGGTCAATTGACCATAAATCTCCATAGGATGGTGTAGCAACAGCGCCACTGTACAATTTCAGGCCACTGTGATATTGCACCTAAAAAATTCAAATTTGAAAATTAATAAGTTTTGAATGAAACACCTTTCAGCAGTGGGAGTACTCTTGTTTTACTCAGTGGGAAAAACCCTACAACATATTTTTTTTTACATTTTAAGTATTACTATCCCTTTAAAGGGATAGTAATACTTAGATGTAAAAAAAAACATATGTTGTAGGGTTTATGTCCCTGAATAAAACAAGGGTACTCCCACTACTGAGAGATATTTAATTAAAAAATTATAACAGCTCGAACTTGAATTTTTCAGGTGCAATTTCACAGTGGCCTGACAATTTACAGTGGTGCTGTTGCTACACCATCCTATGGAGATTTATGGTCTACAGACCAGAGCAGTCCATAGGATGGTGTAGCAACAGCACCACTGTAAATTGTCAGGCCACTGTGATATTGTACCTAAAAAATTAAAGTTTGAGCAGCTATACATTTTTAATATTTTTTTTTTTATTTTTAATAAAATATCTTTCAGCAGTGGGAGTACGCTTGTTTTACTCAGGGTTATAAACCTTACAACATATATATTTTTACATTTTAAGTATTACTATCCCTTTAAATAAAGATAAACTAGTGTAAAAGCCAGTGTACACGGGCCAAGGTCCAGGTGAAGTTAACCCTTTGAGTGCCAGAGGGGTACACAACGCATTTGCAATGCGTTGCGTACCCCTCTGGCACTCAAAGGGTTAAGAGACTGGTCCTGCTCTGCGTCCTGCCGCTTACGCAGTCACGCACTGTAGAGACTAGTCGAAAGCAAAGAATGCTCCCAGCACAGAACTCCCATAATTCTGTGTGTTCGTGCAGTCTCTACTGCACATGACGGCTTCTGACAAACATCCTAGCGAATTATTATATAGGATGGAGTGCAATCTTTAGAAATAAATTTCAAGTATGCTCAAGACTCTGCGTCACCAGAATTAAACTATAAATTATTCATCAGATGGTACATCACTCCAATCCGACTGGCCCAATTTTCTGCTACCCAATCCTCACTCTGCTGGAGATATAAGCAACAAGAAGGTTCTTTGTTCCATATACGGTGGTCTTGCCCTATCCTCTCTTCCTTCTGGTCACATAGCTCACAAACCCACCAAAGGGTATTCGGACACAGAGTTCCAACTGAGCCCCTTTTCCTTCTTTTTCAATTCCATCACTATCTGGACATTCCAATCCCCAGGATCTCTTTGTAAATCCTATAACCTCTATTGAACGTAGCCAAATCTCTTATTCCACAAATGTAGTTATCTTCTGATCCGCCTACTCTTCAAATGTGGTTTCTAAAACCTGACGAGATCCTCTCTATGGAATGTTGACATGCACTATCCCACCCATTCATTATCAGCCTTTCAACAAAAATGGGCAAGATGGATTTCATTTAGGGGAACTGACTAACTAGAAGGACAAGATTTCCTTCCCTTGTCCTTAAAGTGCATAATTAAAACTTAAAATAAAAAATAAATATCATTTTCATGGTATAGTAACATAGTAAATTTGGTTGAAAAAAGACACAAGTCCATCAAGTTCAACCTTTGCCTCATACCTCAGTAACTGAGAATTTTATAGCTTTCCTGCTACCAATTAAATTAGTCTTTATCAGACCTTCCTGATCAGCCTACTGATAAACAGTATAACTCTGTATGTTCCCTTTTGAAAGAAATGTATCTAATCTTCTCTTAAATGTATCCATTGTATCTGCCATAACTACCTCCCTGGGCAATGAATTCCACAATTTGACAGACCTTACCGTAAAAAAACCCTTCCTCTGCTGAAGTTTAAACCTCCTTTCCTCTAATCTCAAGGGGTGTCTCCCCTGGTCACCTGATCAGGCCTTGGAATAAATAGCTCACCGCAGAGATCCTTGTATTGACCTCTCATATACTTGTACAATGTGATAAGGTCTCCTCTTAGTCGTCTTTTGTCTAGAGTAAATAAACCAAGTTTGTTTAGTCGTTCCTCATATGTCAAGTCCTCCATTCCCTTAATTAATTTTGTTGCTCTCCGCTGTACCCTCTCTAGTTCTAGTATATCCTTTTTCAGAACCGGTGCCCAAAATTGCACTGCATACTCAAGGTGAGGTCTTACCAATGATTTGTATAATGGCAAAATAATGTTATCTACTCTTGCTTCAATACCTCTTTTTATGCAAGACAGGACTTTGTTTGCCTTTGCTACTGCTGTATGACGCTGGTCACGGTTTCCAAGTTTGTAGTTGACAAGGATACCCAGGTCTTTTTCTAGCAACGAGTCACCTAAAATTATTCCATTAAGTTTATAAGTAGCCTTGGGATTATTTCCTCCCAAATGCATGACTTTACACTTCCCCACATTAAACTTCATATTCCTCATGTTTGCCCAATCTGACATTGTATGTAAGTCCCTCTGTAGAGAGAAAATATCCTGTTCTGAATTAATGACTTTGCATAATTTAGTATTATCTGCAAATATTGATATTTTGCTTTCTATATCTATTTCCAGGTCATTTATAAACATGTTAAAAAGCAGCGGACCCAATATTGAACCCTGAGGTACTCCACTCTCCACTTTAACTGTACTGGAGAATTGTATATGTCTCCTAACTATTTATGGGATGTTGTCCATAGGTGACATATGCACTTTAACTTAGGTAGTCCAAGTCAACATGTGACCTTGACCTTGGCAGTTAACTTTATTCTAGATTAGAATTCAATACAATGCATTTAATCTCCTGTGATGCAGCTCCTCCCAACATCTGGGTTCTTGGGCTCGGACAGCAGTCCCACCCTCTTCTTTGTCTCCATTTCTCCTAATCCCTCTACTGCTTTTTTTTCTCCCTTCATCTGCCCCTTCCTCTCATATCTTCATTGTATCACTTCTTATACAGCTCCATCAATAACTTTTCATACGGAAACTATTGCCATTGGTCTTGACCTCACCCCAACTATTTATATTTATCATACTTATATTCTTATTGTTTCTGGTACAGAAAAAAAAAAAAAAAGTATTTTTTTATATCAAGGATGCCTAGTTCTTTTAAATCCAATGATAACCTTACTGGACAATGTATTGATTGTATTACTGATAATTTTCAAAAAGTGTACGTTCATATTTTAGGGATTTGATAAATGTATAATACTTACTTATAACTGTAAGAATGAGATATTTAAACATTATCACTATTTCACCCATTGAATTTTTTGGTGTTAGTGTTCCTTTAAAGGAACACTACTTTATTTAATCAAGTGTTAATGTTTTTCATATTCAGTAGAATAAAGCAAATTATCTTAGTCTTCTTGCCATAACTATTATAGTTAATACTGTTCTAAAGATCCCCCCTCCCGCCCCTTTTATCTATGCCAGCGCTCTAGCTGACAAACTTACATTCTGGTCCTGGGACTGGACGGCTCGTCTGCAGAGCAGAAATATCAGTGCATAGAAAGAGAATCCTCATGAGAACAGTCTACAAAGTGTGTCTGCCTCCCCGTTACCCGGAGGAGGCCGGCCAGAGGCTGGCCTCCCCGTTACCCAGAGGAGACCAGAGGCCAACTCAGGGAGCAGCTTACCACCTAGGTACCGGGGGAACCAGTGGCTAACTGCCCTAATACCATGGGTGCCAACTTTTCACCTCACAGAAACAGGAGGAACTAGCCTCTTACCACCCTGATACAGGGGAAAGAAAAAAAAAAAAAACTGTTACACACCCCAATACAGGAAAAACAAATGGCTTCCTGTCCTTATACTGGGGGGGGGGGGGGGGAGAGCTATTTACTATCTCAGTACCAAAAGAACAACTGACTGGCTGCTCCCATTGCAAGGGGGGGGGAACAAAAGGGTAACCGACTCACTGCAGGGGGAACAAATGGATAACTGGCCTGATAGAGAGGGAACAAACAGCTAACCCCCATGATACACAAGAAAAAATGACTAACTCCCCCCTGATACAAGGGAAACAAACAGCCAACCTCTCAGATACAGGAACAAATGGCTTGTCACTACTGGGAACCTACTGCTTACTGCCACAGTATAGGGTACTGTGACCTGCCCTAGGATAAATTCCTCTATTTATGTTTCCTCTTGGTTATTAAATCCCCAGGCATAGGAGTGCTGATGCAGATTCTCAGGGTTAATAAATTAATCAACATATTTCCCTTGGTAAAGCCTCACCTCCTTCCACTTTTGTATATAACTTTTATCTATCCATTCTATCTCTCTCTCTCTCAGAACCTCACCTCACAACCTTTGTCCTACATCATCTCCCAGTAGCACACAATCCCACCCTTTAACTACTCCCTTTCCTGCCCCAGCCTTTTCATCAGCACACTATCAGGAGCTCCTGAAAGGAGTTTCCCCTTCAATAAATCAATAACAAAGACAACACAAACAACAACTTGGCATTCACTGCCTGCTTCAGACCTGCAGGAATGCTCTGGGACTGCTGGAGGTCACTGCAGGAAATAGTGCAGACTTGTAGGATGTGAACATGCACATTCTCTCACCAACAAGCTAGCTTTCTGCCCTTATCCTTCCTGTGACCCATCCCTCAATCAACATCTGCTTGTTACATTCTAATACCTTTATGGCCTCACCAAACCTATGGATCTGACAGCCTTTACAGTACAAAATCTCAGTACTCTGGTGCAGTTATTTGCTTCTGGTGGCCGTATGCATAAATGAAAAAAGTGGAGCAATTCTGAGACAAACCAACATCAACACACAGGACAAATTCCCATTGATTTAAATTGAACTTTTAACCACTTGAAAGCTAATGAGGTCTACACAGCTTTGTAAAGCGATGTGTTTGAGACCTTTCTAGCATTCAAGGGTTTAAAACTCTCATTCATCCTATAATATAAAAGGCCAGAATGTTTGTCCGATGCAGTCATGTGCAGTAGAGACTGCTCGAATGCACAGAATGCTGGGAGGTGTAGGAATGATGGGAGCATTCTGTGCATTCGTCTAGTCTCTATTGCACATGACTCATCATGGTGGCAGTACGCAGAGCTTTTACACCAGTATCAATATAAAGTTTCATTTGTTCATTTTGCACTGAAGTGGACCTATCACGCCATGACGGTCCTGGAACGTCAGTGGTTGCAAAGGGGTTAAAGGTATAGTAACCTTTTATTTTGACTTTACATAGTCTGCAAGTGTGTGTGTAATATGTAAAGTGAAATTGCCTACACTTATTTTTTTTCATCATTGAGGTTTTTTCCCTCCGTTTTTACACTTTTATGTCACTGACAGTGAATTTCTGAATCCAGTGAGTTTTCTGTCTTTGACAGTGAAAATATTTCAACACTGTTGCAAGTCTCCCCATAGCGCTGAGTGATCTGTTTTCTGTAAAGGCAGCTGTTCTACATTGTTTCACTTTTTTTAACCAGCATATCTTTTTTTTACATTGCAGCACTCCTTCTGCTTTCACAGCCCCACTCAGAATGCTTTCAAAACAACAATTCAGACAGCTACCTACAAGGACATAAACATGTATAAAAAAAAAAAAAAAAAAAAAAAAAAAAAAAAAAAAAAAAAAAAAAAAAAAGCATACATAATCCTTTTCCATTGTTATTCCTCCTCAGGATTTATTCCACCCCACGGGTGAAAAACGATAGGTTTTTGAAAAATAGAAAGGTGGAGGAAGGTGATTTTCCGCTCTGCTGAGATTAGATTCCCCAACTACTGAATTACACAACTCAAACTATTGTTTGGAAAGCAAAAAGCACAAGTTATAGACAATTTAAACTGATACACTTAATGAGACAAAGCTGTGTAGATAACAGGTCCACACTGAAAAGGCAGTAAATGATCAGGGTACAGGGTTCAGCGTAACTACATGCATGTGGAGCCATCTGTCCTCAGCGTTACTACATGAATGTGGAGCAGTCGGTCCTCAGCGTTACTACATGAATGTGGAGCCGTCTGTCCTCAGCGTTACTACATGAATGTGGAGCCGTCTGTCCTCAGCGTTACTACATGAATGTGGAGCAGTCTGTCCTCAGCGTTACTACATGAATGTGGAGCAGTCTGTCCTCAGCGTTACTACATGAATGTGGAGCAGTCTGTCCTCAGCGTTACTACATGAATGTGGAGCAGTCTGTCCTCAGCGTTACTACATGAATGTGGAGCAGTCTGTCCTCAGCGTTACTACATGAATGTGGAGCCGTCTGTCCTCAGCGTTACTACATGAATGTGGAGCCGTCTGTCCTCAGCGTTACTACATGAATGTGGAGCCGTCTGTCCTCAGCGTTACTACATGAATGTGGAGCAGTCTGTCCTCAGCGTTACTACATGAATGTGAAGCAGTCTGTCCTCAGCGTTACTACATGAATGTGAAGCAGTCTGTCCTCAGCGTTACTACATGAATGTGGAGCAGTCTGTCCTCAGCGTTACTACATGAATGTGGAGCAGTCTGTCCTCAGCGTTACTACATGAATGTGGAGCAGTCTGTCCTCAGCGTTACTACATGAATGTGGAGCAGTCTGTCCTCAGCGTTACTACATGAATGTGGAGCAGTCTGTCCTCAGCGTTACTACATGAATGTGAAGCCGTCTGTCCTCAGCGTTACTACATGAATGTGGAGCCGTCTGTCCTCAGATTTACTACATGAATGTGGAGCAGTCTGTCCTCAGCGTTACTACATGAATGTGGAGCAGTCGGTCCTCAGCGTTACTACATGCATGTGGAGCCGTCTGTCCTCAGCGTTACTACATGAATGTGGAGCAGTCTGTCCTCAGCGTTACTACATGAATGTGGAGCCGTCTGTCCTCAGCGTTACTACATGAATGTGGAGCCGTCTGTCCTCAGCGTTACTACATGAATGTGGAGCAGTCTGTCCTCAGCGTTACTACATGAATGTGGAGCCGTCTGTCCTCAGCGTTACTACATGAATGTGGAGCCGTCTGTCCTCAGCGTTACTACATGAATGTGGAGCCGTCTGTCCTCAGCGTTACTACATGAATGTGGAGCAGTCTGTCCTCAGCGTTACTACATGAATGTGGAGCAGTCTGTCCTCAGCGTTACTACATGAATGTGGAGCAGTCTGTCCTCAGCGTTACTACATGAATGTGGAGCAGTCTGTCCTCAGCGTTACTACATGAATGTGGAGCAGTCTGTCCTCAGCGTTACTACATGAATGTGGAGCAGTCTGTCCTCAGCGTTACTACATGAATGTGGAGCCGTCTGTCCTCAGCGTTACTACATGAATGTGGAGCAGTCTGTCCTCAGCGTTACTACATGAATGTGGAGCCGTCTGTCCTCAGCGTTACTACATGAATGTGGAGCCGTCTGTCCTCAGCGTTACTACATGAATGTGGAGCAGTCTGTCCTCAGCGTTACTACATGAATGTGGAGCCGTCTGTCCTCAGTGTTACTACATCAATGTGGAGCAGTCTGTCCTCGGTGTTACTACATGAATGTGGAGCAGTCTGTCCTCAGCGTTACTACATGAATGTGGAGCAGTCGGTCCTCAGCGTTACTACATCAATGTGGAGCAGTCTGTCCTCTGCGTTACTACATCAATGTGGAGCAGTCTGTCCTCGGTGTTACTACATGAATGTGCAGCAGTCTGTCCTCGGTGTTACTACATGAATGTGGAGCAGTCGGTCCTCAGCGTTACTACATGAATGTGCAGCAGTCTGTCCTCGGTGTTACTACATGAATGTGGAGCAGTCGGTCCTCAGCGTTACTACATGAATGTGCAGCAGTCTGTCCTCGGTGTTACTACATGAATTTGGAGCTGTCTGTCCTCAGCGTTACTACATGAATGTGCAGCAGTCTGTCCTCGGTGTTACTACATGAATGTGGAGCAGTCGGTCCTCAGCGTTACTACATGAATGTGCAGCAGTCTGTCCTCGGTGTTACTACATGAATTTGGAGCTGTCTGTCCTTATTGTTAATACATGAATTTGGAGCTGTCTGTCCTGGGGGTTAATGCATGAATCTGGGGACATCTGTGCATTGGAGACATCTCTAGCAGGAAAGAAGTTAAAAGAAAGAAGGAACGGTTTCTGGGAGTGACATAGTAGTCTTTTGTACCCAATAAAAGGCAAATTACTGAATATTATAAGGACACATTAACAACAGACCATGAGTGGTGGTTGTGTTATGAACGTAATTAATGCTTCACGTTGCGCTGGAAACCTCTCTTGCACTCAAAGGGTTAAGCCTCATTTAAATCAATAGGAATGTGGGGAATATTTATTTGCCCTCTAGGTGCATTTAGTTTGATCCATATTTACTTCTCTTTGCCTTCATACAAGATGCCCAGATCTGAGGTCACGTGTTGATGTGGCTCTGTTGTGTGTTATTACTATCCACAAGGAGGAAGGCACATCTTGCTCTTACCTTCTCCCTGAGGGACAGGGCGGGATGCACACACTTCCTATACAGTAAGCTGGCTCCCCGTGTGTATGGAGACAACAGCCAGATCACAAAGGCCATCTTGATCTCATAATAAAAAGGAAACCTGGGAAGAGGGAGGAACAGAGCATGAGGTATATAACAAGACAGACTGAAAGCTAAGCATGAGAAAGAAGGGGAGGACATGTCTACGAGGGAAAATCCAAGAAAAAAAAAATAGACAATGTGCAATAAAAATAAGTCAGATGAAAGAGTGCCCAACACACTGTTTAGAAATATTCTAAAATGGCGCGCGCGCGCGCACACACGAGCTTTACACAAATTACATGAACAGAGTGGTATATGTGCACCAATACCTGTATTACACTTCATTGTTCTGGATATACGACCACAAAATTATGTGCTGTAATACCCATGATGCAATCAAATAAAAAGATTAAAGTGGAAAACCTAACTGGGCAACAGAAAAAGGGCACCAGCTAGCAGGCTAGATAGCAACAGAACAGGAACCATAAAGTGCAAGAGAAAGAAAGAATGATCACTGGGTAGAACAGTGATTGAGAAGAGGTGGTAAGAGAGAGCAGTCACTGATGGCTGGGGATGGCATGGGTCCTGAGAGAAAGGGTAGAGGCACCAATGAGTGAGGGGAAAAGAGGGCAATGGCTCTTCCAGCAGGAGAAAATAAGCAGATACTGTTGGGAAGAGAAAGGAAAGGGCGCAAAAGGGACAGGGGAATAGAGAGCGAGAGTGAGAGGAAAAAGCGCGAGGAAGGGAGGGAGAGGCAAGAGCGCAAGGAAGGGAGGGAGAGGCAAGAGCGCAAGGAAGGGAGGGAGAGGCAAGAGCGCAAGGAAGGGAGGGAGAGGCAAGAGCGCGAGGAAGGGAGGGAGAGGCAAGAGCGCAAGGAAGGGAGGGAGAGGCAAGAGAGAGGTAGAGGCAAGATAGAGGAGAGAGAGAGAGAGAGAGAGAGAGAGAGAGAGAGAGAGAGAGAGAGAGAGAGAGAGAGAGAGAGAGAGAGAGAGAGAGAGAGAGAGAGAGAGAGAGAGAGAGAGAGAGAGAGAGAGAGAGAGAGAGAGAGAGTGTGTGTGTGTGTGTGTGTGTGTGTGTGTGTGTGTGTGTGTGTGTGTGTGTGTGTGCGCGCGCACACTGGAGTGTAACAAAAAGAGATGAAGTACGAAAGAAGAATGACCTCAAGGGAGCAAGAGCGTGAAAGGAGCGAGATTACATTTGTTTGAATAGAAAGAACACACAAGTACTAGAAAGAGGAGAGATTGCACCCTAGAGTGTGTGAAAACATGACATTTTGCCCCTACCCAGAAAGAAATGCAGAGCCAATCTGGGGCCAACTTACTGCGCTAAAGGGGACAAATGAAGTTCTGACTGATTTTAAACACTAGGATGCCAAATAGGTCTCCAGCACATTGCTTCCTAATGCGATGGAGACTCCTCTAGCATTCAACAGGTTAAAAATCCTCATTTTATTTAATCCGAATTTGGGGATTTTCCACTTGCCTTCAATGATGCAGTTGGTTTGCTCCAGAACTATTATTTTATTTTCTGCAACACACTGCCCCAATATGATAACACCATACAACTAACATAAGAATAAGACAAAGACAATAGGGAAAAAAGGATATAGTGATGTGAGACAAGCATGACAGATAAATGAGGATATAGAGTCAAGGAAAAAAAGTGTGGCTGGATGTAGGAGAAATGGTGGATGAAAGGAGGAGCGAGCAGGAAGTGTACTGGTGACACAGAGAGGAGAGGACACATGATCTCACCAGGAGACAAAGATGTCTGTAAAGGTTTCTACAGTCATGAAGAGGGCGAAGACGATCCAGTACATCATCCAGCGCACCTGTGGTATGGACAAGTATAAGTAGAAGGCAGAGAGAGGTTATATGGAGACATTAAGAATGGTATTCAGAAACCATGCACCATAGGGGACAAATAGAAATCACCCAAACCCCCATTGTTTTCAATGTGACTTTTAACCACCTGAATACTAAGGATGTCTCCAACACATTGCAAAGCAAAGCACTGGAAACCTCTCTTGTATTCAAGGAGTTAAAAGTCCCTTTTAGAGCAATGGTAATATTTACTTGTCCCCTATGGTGCAGAAATGCCCCCTTTAGCTTCCTTTACATATCCATTTATTTCTTAAAGTGGAATTAAGACCTTAAATCAATTTAGAATGGTTGAGCTTTCAAAAGTCACCTATGTATGTTATTAATAATTTTTTTTTTTTTTATTAAATTTCAAATCACTTTATTGTGGCATTGAAAATATACATCCATAATAAAACTCAAAGGTCTTAAAGAAAACGATTAGAGTATGCAACATATAAACGATCAAGGTTATAGAAAAGGAATACGATAAAAAACAGAAGTATCCAAATAACATTACTGAAATGCAAAGAATAAGTCAGTGATAAGCTTAGAGAACTTACAGGGCAGCCACATGTAAAGGCCTTATTGCATCTCTAAATCTCAGGGAAGAAAGAGAAAGCCAATAGCAGAGTGAGAAGAGAGCGATAGCGTAGAAGAGCAGTCGGGAAAACAGAAGATACAAGAAAACAAGAAAAGGAAGCAGAGAGAAGAGAGAGAGAGAATGAGAAATGGAGAAGAAAAAGAAAAGGGAGAGAGAGGAATAAAGATTAGGAGGATAAGGGGCGGGGTAGAAGGAGGGGGGGGGGGAAGGGAAGCCACCAAGCCAAACCCCAGGTTCCAGACGGCGCCTAGCCACTGCTCCAAACTGTGCACATCAAGTGGAGACGACCCGCTCCCCGGATCTAGACAGCATAAACCGAGTCATTCCAGGCAGACCAAGTCTCCCTGTAAAGTTGTAAGCGTGAGAAGCGGCAAGCATGGAGCCTCTCCATAGTGCTGAATCTGTTAACTCTACCCACCCAAGCATCCAAGGGAGGGGGACCCCTCATCTTCCAGTGGGAGGATATGGTCAGTCTAGCAGCTGTAAGCAAGAAATGCAAAACAGCAAACTTTTTTGGAGTGAATAGGGCTTGAAGAGAAAATAAACATAGCAAAGGATCAGTAGGCACCAAGAAACCACAGACCCCACCTATTTTTCCCAATATCTGACCCCAGTAGTAGCTAATGTCAGGGCAAGTCCACCAAATATGGACCATGGTGCCACCAGATTCCCCACATCTCCAACATGTATCCGACGTCGTAGGAAACATTTTCGACAATCTATGAGGCGTAAGATACCAACGAGTGACCAATTTATAAAAACTCTCCTGGGAAGGCATATCTTTAGGTAGGTATTTGATCGATCTGAAAAGCGTTCTCCAAGTCTGCGGATCTGACAAGGAGGGGATCTGAAGGTCCTCAGACCAAGTAACGATAAATTTCGGAGTCTCTTGAGAAACACCCTCTAGCAGAAATCGATACAACTTAGAGATCGTACTTCGACAGTTATCAGGCGAGGTGAGGAAAGTCTCCATCCAAGTAAGAGTACGCTAGGGGGATCCGCTTTTTGTGAGTTTTGTAAGAAAATCCCGAACCTGCAGAAACCTCCAGAATTCCGTTCCCGGTAGACCAAAAGTGCGGGAGAAGGCACAAAAGTCCCGCTGAGCCAAAGCCTCGAAGAGCTTCGGTACAGCAGTTAAACCCAAAGGCTCCCACCTCCGAAAAGCGCCTCTCTCCAGACCAGGAGGAAACTGAGGATTACCGCAGATGCTGAGAAGAGGTGAAGGAGAGGGGGCCCAATCATGTAAGGCACAGAGAGAATGCCATGTGCGAAGAGATGGGCCAAGAATGGGAGACCGAAGTAAAGACTGCGGGAGGGAGGCTTCAGGTATCAGGAGTAACTGTAGAGGGGAGAAACTCCGAGTATCTAGTAAGTCTATCCGCAACCAATCCGAAGAAGATTTAGCTAAATTGCAGTCAACTAGTTTGGAGAGAAGCGAAGCTACATGGTAACTCTTGAAATCCGGCAATCCCATACCCCCTAACGCTCTAGTCCTTCTTAGTACGTCCATCCGACAGCGAGGTTTTCTATTATCCCAAACAAACTTCATGATAAGGGACTGTAAGGATTTAAAGAAAGAGGAAGGGATCTGTATAGGAAGAGCCTGTAGCAAATACAGGATCTTGGGAAGCAGAATCATCTTGATAATATTCATTCTTCCGAACCATGAGAGGAAAGGGTTCCTCCAGCTACTGAGTAGAGTCTCAAAATATCGCAGCAAAGGTGGGAAGTTACGTTTGTATAAAGCATTTGTAGCGGGTGTGACATTAACCCCGAGGTAGGCGAGGTGCGTTTCAGCCCAAGTAAATGGGTACAAGGCTTGTAAATCCGAGCATCGAGATGTTGGGACGCTCAGATTTAGGACCACAGATTTAGCCACGTTCACCTTGGATCCAGAAAGATCTCCATAATCTGACAGGAGTCGAACGACCGCTGGAAGTGAGCGATCTGGGCAAGTTAATGAGAGCAGGACGTCGTCTGCGAACGAAGTGACTAGGAAATCCCGTTCCCCAACTGGAATACCTCGGATGTCAGGGTGAGAGCGTAGGGCATTTAGAAGCGGTTCCAGAACTAGAACAAAGAGCAAAGGAGAAAGAGGGCATCCCTGGCGGGTGCCATTTGTGATAGGAAAGGGGCTTGAAAGAGCACCGTTGACTCGGACTCTAGCCGAAGGAGAAGAGTATAATGCTAATATCCGTTGTAAATATCTGGGTCCCAGGCCAACAGTAGAGAGAACCGCCTCTAGAAAAGACCAGCTGACCCGGTCGAAGGCCTTTTCCGAGTCTAAAGAAAGAAGAATTGCGGGTTCTTTGTTGAGGGCTACTCTGTGGATAAGGGAAACAACCCTGGCGGTGTTATCTCGCGCAAGTCGTCCCTGCACAAAGCCCGCCTGGTCAGGGTGAATAAGATCAGGTAATAAAGGTTGCAATCTGAAGGCCAATAGTTTAGCATAAAGTTTGAGATCCACATTGATAAGTGATATCGGCCTATATTTAGCACAATTGGTAATATCCTTCCCTTCTTTAGGGATAACCACAACATGAGCCTCAAGAGTCTGAGTTGAGAAAGGAGAAGCCGCTGATATAGAGTTAAAAGCTCGAAGCATATATGGTAGTAAGGACTCCGAGAATGTCTTATAATAAGAAACCGGCAGACCATCGGGACCTGGGCTCTTCCCCAGAGGCATAGTTTTTAATGCCCTACGAAGTTCCTCCTCTGTAAAATCGGATTCCAATTCCAGGATTCGATCAGCTGGAATACGGTTGGGAAAATGTGCAGACAAGAAATCTCTCAAAGCATCAGGCGGAGATGGGGTCCCAGTACCTCCATGAGCCAACGCAAGGTTATACAGGGAGGAGTAGAATTTCCTAAAGGAATCCGCTATGCGGTCAAAGTCCCGGACCAAATGCCCCTGGTCATCCCGAATCTCTCGAACCAGCCCAGCCCTTTGTCTCTTCCTTACCATGGTCGCCAATAGTTTCCCAGACTTATTACCCTGGACATAAGCCTTATATCGATACCATTGGTAGGAGCGGAATGATGCAGAATTCATGAGGGCCGAGATGTCACGTCGCAAGGCCACAAGTTCCTTATGTAGATCATCCGATAAATTGACCTTATGCTTCCTCTCCAAACTCCGGAGACGGGTCAGCATCGCCTGGAGGCGATCAGTCCGTTCACGTTTACGCCGAGCTCCAAGACGGATAAACTCCCCCCTAATGACAGCCTTATGGGCCTCCCAAACCATGGATTCAGAGACTCCGCAGTCACTATTGAGGTTAAAATATTCCTGCAGTCTCGCTGGGAAAAGGGTTTGAGCCAAGGAGTCCTTCAAGAGCAACTCGTTCAATTTCCAGGAGCTGCGTCTAGGACCAGATCCAGGGAGAGAAAGAACAGCATAGATCGGACTAAGTAATATTTCCAATGGAAGAATCACAAAGATATTGCAAAGAATATTGGTCACAAAGAAAAAAGTCGATACGCGAATATTTAGAATGTACCGGCGAAAAGAAGGTGAAATCTCTCCCCAGAGGATTGGACAACCTCCATACATCTAGCAAATTATACTTATCAAGGAGAGACCGGAACTTAGTCAAAAGAGCGGAGCTATGTGAGGAGCGAGCCGGGTTACAGTCAACACTCGGGTCTGGTGCAAAATTAAAATCCCCCCCCAACACAAGTATCCCATCCTTAAAAGCATCAAGTCTGTCCAGGAGAACAGAAAAGAAAGATACCTGGTCAACGTTCGGAAGATAGATGGAAGCCAAAGTGACCTTGAAGCCCAAGACCATGCCCTTCACAAAGACATATCGTCCCCCAGGATCCACCTCTGAATCCAGTGTCGTCCAGGGCAACGACCGGTGCAGAAGGATCGCCACTCCCTTAGACTTAGTGGCAGCAGTCGCATACCACTGGTGCGGGAAGTGAGTCTTGCTCAGAGTGGGATGAGCAACAGATTTAAAATGTGTCTCCTGCAGAAAGACTATCTGAGATCGGTCCTTAACTAGATCACGGAGGAGACGGCTTCGTTTCTCAGGAATGTTTAAACCGTGCACGTTAAGAGAGCAGCAGCGCCATCCCGAAGGGTCAGCCATATTCTCCTAATATAATCAGGCCTATGGTGGCTCCCCCCAAAAGAACAGAAAGAACGGGTGCAGGATAGGTAGGTAGGGAAGGACAAAGAAGGGGTTCAGAGGAAAGCAGAGATGCCCCAGAGAACTTGGGAAAGAGGCAGGGCTGAGAAAGTAATACAGCAAAGAAAAAGAGAACATGGATGATTAACAAAACCGTACATACCCCACTGAGGGGCACAAACCCAAGGTGAGCTAGGGGGATAGCCCACCAGATCGTATGGCATGGGGAACAAAATCCACAGGCCATAGGATACAGTTAATAACCGTATGAACAAGTCAGGAAAGGAATAAGGTGCATGTGAACCACTGAACTAGCCCAAACACCACCCGACATTACATTTGGGAAGCCAAGGAATGAGGGTAGCCGGAGTCTACCACTGACACAATGCCAGGGAGCGAAGGAGACCTCTCAATGTGGTCTACCCCACCCCTCAGCATCCCAAAAGCAGTCTCGAAATAAAACTGAGTCCAAGACGCGTCCATGGCAACCCAGATCCGGAGATCAAGATCAGGATAGAATGCTCCAGTAGAAAGCCAATGGGCAATCATCCAAACCCTGGGGCGCCTGGAAGGCTAAAGAGGTCCACACATAGGGGTCCACTCCAAATGGGAGGAAAGCATGTCCCTCACCCCAGAAGAAACACACCCACGGGAGGCCTCAGTATTCAACAACCGCCATAATCACCCAGTGCCAATGCCAGCAACCAAGGATACAGAGGCCCAAGCATCGGGCAAGGGGCCGCAGACCCGAAGGGGAGGGGGAAGAGGGGGGGGGGGAAAGGAAAGGGGAAATAAAGGAGAAGGTGAGGGGGGGAGGGGAAGGGGGGGAAGAGGGGAGGGGGGGAGAAAGGGGAGGGGGGATAAAGGGGAGGGGGGATAAAGGGGAGGGGGGATAAAGGGGAGGGGGGATAAAGGGGAGGGGGGAAGGGGGGGAGGAGAGGGGGGGGAAGGGAACCTCCCCAAGAGCAGCGACCCCCACCCCAGACCCAATCATCTGCATCAATAGAGGGAGCCATAGGTGGATCAACCGAAGCCTCCAACAACGGGGAGGCATGGTCTAACCCTCTACCGATATCAAACTCAAATAAACCTAGTACGTAGAATTAACAAGGCAATATCAGGCCCACAGGTGTGCCAGGGGACGTAACAAAAAGAGAAAGGGCTCAAAAGGCCCAAGAGCACGTCCATTGGCACAAAGCATAGGGAACAGATCTCAAAACAAAGAATAAAAACTCATAAATCAGTACACACAACTCTAACAACTGGGGATCAGGAAACCCCGATGTAACACAAAGGGGACCCCCGATCCACCATCCCCGAATACACTCAGATCAGACCCAACCTCTTGAAGGAAACAGGGTGAGGACCTCCAGAACCCACTCGACCGGGCCGTAGGACCCGGAAGAGACTAGGCCCCAAAAGCCGCCACCTCGAAGGAGGAAGGGCCCAAGCGAGAGAAAGGGGAAGAAAAGTAGGCCCCAATGAGACCACAGACCCCACAGGAGGGAGAACCCCGAAGGATGTGCGGCAGGGCCACAGAGCAGGAGCCCAACCCCCCCCCAGATCTCCCCATGTGTGACAGCCACAAAAAGAGTCTCAAAAGGAGGGAAGGGGGAACAAAAACAGTCCCATGAAATTACAGTTCGATGGGTATAGAGAAGCTGTGCAGTCAAGTCGGAGCAAAACGGGTTCGCTCGGTTCCTCCTGCACTCGAGTTGTCCCACTGACGCTTCTGTGAGCGTTGCCGCTGCTCTTTAGGACCATCACCCGCCTCAGGAGTCTCCAAAGTCTCAGGCACCGGAGGGATCTGCAGTGCAGTGCAGAAGGTGTCAGCCTCCTCCAAGGAGCGAATATAAGCTGTGGCATCTCCCTTCTGGGCCTGAAGATGAAAGGGGAATCCCCACCTGTATTTGAGTCCAAGCTTAAGTAAATGAGCGGTAAGTGGCTTAAGAGCACGTCGTTGCTGCAGTGTAAATTGTGAGAGATCAGAGAAGATCTGGACCTCCGAATCTTCTATCTTGAGATCAGCCATCTCTCTACTGCGACGAAGAATAAGATCCTTCTCTGGGTAGCGATGAAGGCAACAGACCACGTCTCGAGGCCTCTGATTCGGCCCAGGGCGGGCCCGCAGTGCCCTATGTGCCCTCTCCAACCGTACTTCATAGTCGTCAGGTTTCTGCAAAATTTTGCGGAACAGGATCTGCAAAGCGTCTCTAAGTCCCTCATTAGGGATGGATTCAGGGACATTCTTAATACGCAGGTTGCACCTGCGTCCTCTGTTGTCCAGGTCATCCAACCTGTATTGTAGATTAGCCATCTTGTCTTGCTGATCCAGCACAAGTTGCTCCAAAGACTGCAGCCGCTCACTGTTGGTCTCACCCTCCGACTCCAAAGTCCTCACCCTCTGACCCAATTGAACCACCTCCGCCTTGACATCCGCCAGGTCGCGCTTGAAGGTAGCCTTTAGATCGCTAAACATCTCCCTCAACTCCGTTCTTGTGGGTAAGGTCTGTCCCTCCAGAACCCTCCGTCATTGTGCTGCAATGGGCCATAATAGGTCTAGGGCGTTCAGTCTTCGGTAGAGATGTAGGATCCTTTAGTGCGTCAGATAGACCAGCAGGCCTCTGAGGAGAACAAGGCCTACTTGGCGTCGCTCTGGTAGATCTGCTGCTGCGACGCGAACGAGCCCCTCCAACTCGTTTTGATGACATAAGCTAAGTCCAACGGGTGCTGTCTTGTCAGGTCGGCGTCCGGTGCCAGGTCAGGGCTGTGAAATAAGCTGTGTTTCCCAACTTGAACACGGAGCTAGGCTAACATGCGGCCATCACGGAAGCACGCCAGCTCCGCCCCCCCGTTATTAATAATTTTTATTTAAAATAAATGTTTAACCTTTTGAGTGCCAGAGTGGTGTGTACACCTCTCTGGCACTCAAAGGGTTAAGAGATATTTACTTTTCAGTGTACTGAAGTCTGATGGTACAGGTTGGTACAGCCATGTGCCAAATACTAACATTCTACTAACATTTTTCCCTCGCAACTGCCACTCTATCATGCTGGCAAGCAAAGGGTAGAAGAAGAAGAGGGGAGAGAAAAAAAAAAAAAAAGAAAAAAAAAAAAAAGAAAAAAAAAAAAAAAGCTGATTGAGTACTGACCAGCAGAGAGTGGCAGTTGGCTTGTAGAGCAGTGTGGGATATTACTATCTGCCAGGTTTGCACAAACGGACACATAAAACTAAATATCTCATATTGTATTGCTTAAAATAAAAAAATGGATAATTAAATAAGAGGATTTTAGTCTTACCTGTTAAATCCTTTTCTCTTAGTCCATACAGGTTACTGGTAACTTTGGGTAGGCGATCCTCCCCTTTAATTGTAGGCAGGAACAATTCTAGAATTGTATGCAGGGGGTGGAGCCTACCTTCCCTCCTTGGCTGCAGCTAGCCAACCAGCTCCAGAAAGATTTGAGACACTAACTATTGACTAGATAGTGGAAGGGAAAGAAGACTCCTGTGAGCATGACCCCGAAGGACCCCCACAATAGACAAGCATGGTCCCTTGACAGGGTGGGAGACCAGTAACCTGTATGGACTAAGAGAAAAGGATTTAACAGGTAAGACTAAAATCCTCTTTTCTCTGTCGTCCAATACAAGCTACTGGTAACTTTGGGATGTCCAACCATTGAGTTTCCCAGAGGCGGGAACCAAGGCAAGGACCAGGTGCAAGGCCCCCAAAGTCACCAGAGTAGATATGAACCATCAGATCAGAGATAGCCAACAAAACAATGAAGTGTCAACGGAAACTAAACAGGGGTAACACCCCAAACTGTTACACAGCACACTGAACTAGAGCAAACAGGGCTCAAAAGTGAAGGAAGCACCAAGAACCGAAGAAGATTCTAGACAGGCAAGACCGCCTCCAGGATTCTGCTCCCAAAGCTGGCATCAGCCGATGCCAGCACATCAACACGGTAGTGCCCCGAAAAGGGGTGCACAAACGACCAAGTGGCAGCCTTGCACAACTGATCAGCGGAGGCCTGATTCTTGTAAGACCAAGAAGCCCCAATAGATCTTGTAGAATAAGCCGTGACCCCGAAAGGGGACAGGCTTCTTCCTCCGCTCGTAAGCCTTACGAATAGTGGACTTGATCCAAGAGGCAATAATCATTTTGGATGCAGATCTTCCTGCCCTGGGATCCTCAAGAATGACAAACAGAGCATCAGATTGCCTGATAGACTCAGTGCGATGTACATATAACTTGAAACAACGCACCATATCTAACAAGTAGAGATCCCTCTCCTTGTCAGAGTTGGGTTCAGGGCAGAAAGAAGGCACCACAATCTCTTGATTGATGTGAAACTCCGAAACCACCTTCGGGAGAAACTCCTGAAAAGTGCAAAGTACTGCCTTGTCCTTGTGAAACACCAAATAGGGTGGCTTACAGGACAGAGCATGTAACTCCACTACACGGAGAATGGACACTATCGCCAGGAGAAAGGCCATTTTCCATGTCAAAAGGCTTAGAGGAATAGTAGCCAAAGAGTCAAACAGAGGGTGCTGAAGAATGTCCAAAACCAAGTTAAGATCCCACGGAGGAAGGATGGCAATGCGCCTCTGAAAGAAAACAGAGAGAGCAGAAGTCTGAACCTTAACCCTTTGAGTGCCAGAGGGGTAAGCAACGCATTGCTTTGCTATGTGTTGTGTACCCCTCTGGCAGTTAAAGGGTTAAGGGAACTCAAACTGAAGCCCTTATCCACAACATCCTGCAAAAAGGCCAGGACCGTAGGTAGATCAAATTCCTGAGACAGGTCCTTGTCAGCACACCAAGATAGAAAGGTCGAACAGACATGATGGTAAATCTTTGAAGAAACAGATTTGCAGGCACTGAGCATAGTAGCCACCACCCCAGAAGAAAACCCTTTCTTCTTCAGTATTGAGGATTCAACTTCCAAGCCGTCAAAGTTAGCCGATGAACATCCTTCTTCCACAGATAACCCTGTAGAAGAAGGTCCGGACGGCAAGGGAGCCAGAATGGCTCCACCACTGACAGATTCAGAAGCTCGGGATACCAAGCTTGGCGAGGCCAGTAAGGAGCAATCAGAATGACTGGACAGCATTCCAGTTGCAATTTCCATAACACCCTGTGCAACATTGGGAGGTGAGGAAAGATGTAGGCCAGAGGAAATAACCAAGGAATGGACACTGCATGCACCACCAGGGCTAGAGGGTCCCTCCAACGAGAGCAGAACCTTGGAACCTTCATGTTGTGTCTTGTCGCCATCAGGTCAATGTAAGGAAGACCCCACTACTTCTGAACAATGAGGGTGAACACCTCGACTGAGAAAGTCCGCCATGACGTTGTCTACGCCTGGAATGTGCATTGCGGATATGGCAGGAACATGTTCTTCCACCCAGGACAAAATAGCCTTGACCTCTAACCAAGCGGCAAGACTTCGTTGATGGGAAGGAGAGATTCCTTCAGACACCACCGACCCTGAGCACTCAGGCGACTCAGGACTGCTCCCCAGCCAGAGAGGCTGGCATCTGTCATCACTGTGGTCCAGAAGGATACCAGGAAGAACTTGCTTTTCAGCAGATTAGAGACGTCGAGCCACCATGACAAACTCAGTTCCACATGAAGAGGGAGGTACACTGACATCTTCCATGTTGATGATCCACCCGCGATGGGCGAGAGCATGAATGCATTGCTGAACCTGATGATGAAAAAGTTCAGCAAAAGGGGCTTTCAGAAGCAGGTCATCCATGTCTGGTGTAACTCGGATGCCATCCTGGAGGAGGACAGACACTAAGGCTCCCAGGACACAGTTGAAAACTTGAGGAGCTGTAGTCAAACCAAAAGGGAAGAGCTGAAAACGCCCTAGGTCGCAGGCACACCTGAGATACTGCCTGCTCTCTGGATGAATGGCGATGTGTAAATACACGTCCTGAAGATCCAAAGATGCAAGGAATTCCTCCGGGGACATAGCAGCAATCACCATCCGTAAAGACTCCAGGTGATAATGGGTCTGGATCACAAAGGAATTGAGATCCTTCAAATCCAAAATGGGGCGACAACCGCCGTCCTTTTTGGAGACCACAAAGAGGTTTGAGTAAAAACCCATACCACTGTCCTCAACTGGAACCGGCTCTAGAAAATCCTTGTCCAGAAGAGCCTGAATAGCTTCCATTGCTGTTTGGGCTTGGAGGAGGCACGCGGAGCTGAGGGAACCATCTGGTTCGCTGGACGTGTCTCAGTGTGAAAGGAACGAAAACACTGATTACGCTTAAGCGGCGTTTTCTTCCTGGGGACCGAGGGTAGAAGTGTACTCTTACCCCCTGTGGCCTCACTGATCAGATCTTTAAGATCTGGCCCAATCAAAGAAGTACCTTGAAAAGGTAACGAGAGCAATGCTTTCTTGGAAGCAGTGTCAGCAGACCAGATCTTGAGCCAAAAAGCCTGTCTGGCAACCACAGACATGGTGGAAACCCTAGCCACTAAATGGATGGCATCAAATAAGGCAGCAGAAACATAGTGCTGTGCCTCAGAAATGTTGGCAAGAAGGCACAACATATCCAAAGTAGGAGCAACCTGACGGACAGCCAGGGTGAGCTGTTCAGTCCAGACTGCAATGACCCAGTTCACTCATGCTGCAGAGAATGCTGGATGCATGGCAGTACCAGCAATGGCAAAAATGTACTTAAGGGAAACCTCAAGTTTCTTGTCAGTCCAGTCCTTCAGAGCGGACGCATCAGAAACTGACAAGGCAGTAGACTTAGATAGTCTGGAGAGCATCCACTTTGGGAGGATGAACCCACTGAGCAAGTGCTGCCTCAGAGAAGGGATAAAGCTTGGCAAATCTCTTGGACACGGAAGGTTTCTTGTCCGAGACTTCCACTCTTCAGACACAAGGCGGTCAAGAGTGTAGTTAGGTGAAAAGCAAGTAAGGGGCTTTTTAGGCTCCTGAAACACATCAGAGGGATCAGAAGGAACCTCCTGAACTAAGAGAATGTTAAGGGTATGCAAAACAGCCCTGATCAGGATCAGCCTCAAAAAGATTCCCAAAAAACAGAGAGGAGCCCACAGCAGAACATTCCTCAACATCAGAATCCACCAGCAGTTCAGAGGAATCTGATATGTCAGGTACTCCCTGAGGTTTTGGCAGGGAAGACTTGATGGAGGAGGGGGTCTGCCAAGAATGGAAGACCCCCTGTAACTGGGATGGCAAGAGTTGCAATGTAGACCTAAGGTCCCTGGTAGCAGCTTTGAACTCGTGCACCACAAACTGGCTCTAATGCATGGCTGGAGGTCCCTGGGAGACTCTTAGGGACATCAGAACATGCTGGGCATAAATGACCTGAGAATTATCTAGGTAACCCTGAATGACAGGAAGAGCAATGCGCAATAGGGGATACAGAGACCCCAGCATCCTTAGTCTTAGGTCTGGTCCCAAGCTCCAACGGTATAGACATTCTCACAGTGTCAAATAAACTTACAGTATAAATCACCCATGAAAGTATGTAGGATTAAGGTTTCACCCCAGAAATCTCTGAAATAGACTTGTCTGGCAGGCGAAGGGTTAATCAGCAGAGGAGAGAACGAGTGTCCAAGCCCTGCGAAGGATACTCGTTCTGGAAATGGCACAAAATGGCTGCCGTGGCAGGAGCCAATCAGAAATGAGCGTGCGAAGCAAGCGCTCATGGGAAATGTAGTTTTCCCAGAAAAATACCCCAAACAGTGCCCGAAGCCCCCTGAGCCCCCAACACACTGGAAACATGAACCGGATGATAGAGAAAGGGCAGACAAGAAAAATGAGCAATCTCTGAAGTCGCTAGGTTAAGCGGTTGCAGAGATATGTCCCAAACTGTACAGACCAATAGAAGTGAATGGAGCAATGGCGCCTATGCGGTAAAGCGTGCAGGAACTCAAATTTTACAAAATTGAAACAGTAAAATAAAAATACATGAATCAATAGTACATGTTAGGGTACCCAAAACACACTGAACCAGTAGGAAAAGTGTCAGAAACCCCCCCAAAAGATGCAAAACCAGCAGCTAAAGGGTACCACATAAACCTGCCCCAAAACACCCAACAGACATACAGATAGAACCAATGAGTGCAGGAGTGCGCAATAGGAACTCCAAAGGTAAACCCCTAAGCGGAGGGGCACTGTAGGACATGTAGGATATCCGCCTAATGGTGGTATTCCATTTCTAACAGAAAACTAAAAAATTTCTAGAACTATACCAAAACTGTTCTCTTGCCCATGTCTTCACCAAGAAACAAATCTTTCTGGAGCTGGTTGGCTAGCTGCAGCCAAGGAGGGAAGGTAGGCTCCACCCCCTGCATACAAATCTAGAATTGTTCCTGCCTACAATTAAAGGGGCGGATCGCCTACCCAAAGTTACCAGTAACCTGTATTGGACTACAGAGAAAAGGGTTTTTTTGGGGGGGTTTTTTTCTTCTTTTTTCAGCTGTTGAGAGGAGGAGTTTTATGAAGCACCTTTCTCCAGTATCAGCATGAAGGAACATCAGTTGGTAGAGAGAGTAGTGTAAAATGTTAGTATCTGGCTCTCGGCTATGCCAGCAAGTACTAACTTGAATGGAGTGACTCAAAAATAAAACATCTCAAACCATTATTTTAAATAAAAATGTGCTGTGATTATAAAGCTCTTCCACTTTAAGACATAGCAGGCCTTGTGACTAATGCTATTCACATTAACATACCTGAGAACGCTCAAGGATTTGAGTCAGATCTCATAGTGAAGGGCCAAATTCTCAGCATCCACTGTTTTGTACTATATTTTAATTAAAGCAATAGTAATGTTTCACAATAAAAGCAGCTCCAATTAAAGTGGATGTATCACCTATGCACAACATCCTCTAAATAGTTAGGTGACACATCCAATAGCAATAAAACGTTATTATTATTATTTTATTTTAAGCTTCCGTTTGGTTTAAATGTAACTTATAAATATCTGGGCTTCGGTCACTTTCGTGTAGACTGCAGCCCGATGTTCTGCCACTGTTCTCCTCCTTCCTCCGATGATGGAGGCCTCGGTCAGTAAGCTGGTGTCTAATCGGCTAGATATCGATCTCTGCCAATGAGACTGCTCCAGTTTACTGACAGACGCCTCGGTCATCGGAGGAGGGAGGAGAGCAGAGGCAGAGCTCTGTAACCGTGGAGAACCGCAGTCACCCGGAAGTGGCTGCAGCAGATACTTTTGTAAGTTACATTTAACCCCTTCAGTGCCAGAGGCTCGGGCCATTTCCTGAACCCTGCAGGCCAGACACTTTTTCAACATTTTTGCTATCCTTCCGTTTAGGCTTGATTTCCTCTGGGGATTTTTAGTTACATATGGAAAACTATATATTGTTTTTTTCAGAACGAATTGAGCTTTCTTGTGATACCTTACATGAAGAGAATTTTACATCGTGCAAAAAGCTATGATGTCATAATGACAAAAAAAAGTGAAAATTTACTCATTTTGCTAAAATCACATACTATGTATCAAAAACATTTACCTTGATTGAAAAAGTTTCAATTATTTGAAAAAGCCTCGAGTCCCCTGAGTAAAAAAATACCAAATTTGTATAGTTTTACCTACGTCCATGGCTAGCGTAGAGCCCTAATCACCAGCAGCGCAAAATGACATTCTAGGGTTTTTGTGGTAAAACTACCCTAAAACAGTGGAATAACTATATAAAACTATATATTTCGGAAAAGTAGACAACCTGCCGCATCTAATGAGGGGTAACTTGCCTTCTTACCCCAAGCCTGGTGTGCACAAATGCCTCCAGAAGATGGCGCTAATGAAAAAAAAAAGGCATTTTCTTACATTTCTGCCCCTTCAAATGTACTGAAATTTGTGAAAACCATGGCATTTCCAACTGTATTCATTAGCTAGTGCTCTTAGGAGAAAAATGACACCCCATTGGTATGAGTTTAACTACCTCAGGGGGCGCTAGAAGTGCAAAATGACACCTACTACAACCTCAAATTTTTCTAACATTTTCTCAAACATTACTTGTCTGTACACAAATGGTTATAACAACTACAGAAGTGAAGAAAGGGTACACAAACCATACCATTTTGAAAAGAAGACACCCTGCCGCATCTAATGATGGGTGACTTGCATTGTTACCTCAAGCCTGGAGTGCACAAATGCCTCCAGAAGGTGGCGCTAATGGAAAAAAAAGGCATTTTCTTACATTTCTGCCCCTTCAAATGTACTGAAATTTGTGAAAACCATGGAATTTCCAACTGTATTCATTAGCTAGCGCTCTTAGGAGAAGAATGACACCCCATTGGTATGAGTTCAACTACCTCAGGGGGCGCTAGAAGTGCAAAATGACACCTACTACAACCTCAAATGTTTCTAACATTTTCTCAAACATTACTTGTCTGTTCCCAAATGGTTATAACAACTACAGAAGTGAAGAAAGGGTACACAAACCATACCATTTTGAAAAGAAGACACCCTGCCGCATCTAATGATGGGTGACTTGCCTTGTTACCCCAAGCCTGGAGTGCACAAATGCCTCCAGAAGGTGGCTTTAATGGAAAAAAAAGGCATTTTCTTACATTTATGCCCCTTCAAATGTACTGAAATTTGTGAAAACCATGGCATTTCCAACTGTATTCATTAGCTAGCGCTCTTAGGAGAAAAATGACACCCCATTGGTATGAGTTCAACTACCTCAGGGGGCGCTAGAAGTGCAAAACGACACCTACTACAACCTCAAATTTTTCTAACATTTTCTCAAACGTTACTTGTCTGTACCCAAATGGTTATAACAACTACAGAAGTGAAGAAAGGGTACACAAACCATACCATTTTGAAAAGAAGACACCCTACCGCATCTAATGATGGGTGACTTGCCTTGTTACCCCAAGCCTGGAGAGCACAAATGCCTCCAGAAGGTGGCGCTAATGAAAAAAAAGGCATTTTCTTACATTTCTGCCCCTTCAAATGTACTGAAATTTGTGCAAACCATGGCATTCCCAAATGTATTCATTAGCTAGTGCTCTTAGGAGAAAAATGACACCCCATTGGTATGAGTTCAACTACCTCAGGGGGCGCTAGAAGTGCAAAACGACACCTACTACAACCTGAAATGTTTCTAACATTTTCTCAAACATTACTTGTCTGTACCCAAATGGTTATAACAACTACAGAAGTGAAGAAAGGGTACACAAACCATACCATTTTGAAAAGAAGACACCCTGCCACATCTAATGATGGGTTACTTGCCTTGTTACCCCAAGCCTGGAGTGCACAAATGCCTCCAGAAGGTGGCGCTAATGAAAAAAAAAGGCATTTTCTTACATTTCTGCCCCTTCAAATGTACTGAAATTTGTGAAAACCATGGCATTTCCAACTGTATTCATTAGCTAGTGCTCTTAGGAGAAAAATGACACCCCACTGGAATGAGTCGACCTACCTTAGGGGTGCCAGAAGCACATCACTACACCTACCTGTTTGCTTCTTCGAAAATGGCGGCTTGTACTAAAATGTCCATAACTGTTAGAGACATGAAGGAAAGGTATAAAAGGTATACCATTTTGGAAAGTAGACATTCTCCCGCATCAATTGAGGGGTCACTTGCCTTTCTACCCCCTGGGCTGAAGTGCACAAATATTTCAAAAAGGTGGCGCTATGGGAATAAATACATGTTTTTTTACATTTCCACCACTTCAAAGATACTAAAATCTTTGAAAACCATAACATTTCCTGCTGTATTCAGTACCTGCTACCAACATGAAAAAAATGGTAGCCTATTTGTGTGGGTTAACATACAATATGTGGGTGCTAGGAACACGTACGTAAACCTGACACTTTTGTTTTTGAAATTATCTGCTTGCACTAAAATGGTTATAACCATAATAGATATGCAGAAAAGGTAGAGAAACAATGCCATTTTGGAAAGAAAACATCCTTCCGCATCTAATGAGGGGTCACGTGCCTTCTTACCCAAAGGCTGGTATGCACAAATGCTTCCAGGAGGTGGCGCTAGTGAAAAAAAAGGCATTTTCTTACATTTCTGCCCCTTCAAATGTATGGAACTTTGTAAAAACCATGGAATTTTCAACTGCATTCATTAGCTAGTGCTCTTAGGAGTCAAACGACACCCCATTGATATGAGTTGACCTACCTTAGGGGGTGCTAGAAGTAGAAAACTACACCTACTACAACCTCTGATGTTTCTAACATTTTCTCAAATGTGACTTGCCTGTACAAAAATGGCTATAACACATTCAGAATTGAAGAAAAGGTAGATAAACCATACCATTTTGGAAAGAAAACAACCTGCCGCATCTAATGAGGGGTCACTTGCCTTCTTACCCCAATACTGGTGTGCATAAATGTTTCCAGAAGGAGGCGATATAGGAAAAAAATTGCATTTTTTTACATTTCTGCCCCTTCAAATGTATGGAGCGCTGTGAAAACCATGGAATTTTCAACTGCATTTGTTTGCTAGTGCTCTTAGGAGTCAAATGACACCCCATTGGTATACCTTAGGGGGTGCTAGAAGTAGAAAACTACACCTACTACAACCTCTGATGTTTCTAACATTTTCTCAAACCTGACTTGCCTGTACGAAAATGACTATAACACCTTCAGAATTGAAGAAAAGGTAGATAAACCATACCATTTTGGAAAGAAGACAACCTGACGCATCTAATGAGGGGTCACTTGCCTTTTTACCCCTACGTTAGTTGGCACAACTATTTCCAGAATGTGGTGCTACAGGAAAAAATAAAATTTTGTTTTACACATCAGTCACTTCAAAGATACTAAAATGGTTCAATGCCGTGGGATTTCCTAGGAGGACTTCTTGCCAGCCTAAGAAAAATGGTACCCCACTGCTGTGGGTTGACATACCAATTTACGCTACAGGAGCGTAGCTACCAGTGAAACAGAAATGGTAAAGCAAACAGTGTATGTGTGATTTTATGGCTAACAGATGAAAGAAGCTAGGGCGTCAGCCGGTGTACGTGCGGACCTGTGACTACAAGTGTAACAAAGTATGTGGGAGGGTGAGGGATTAGGCAGTGTGTGTGGGTATGAGCAGAGGAGCAAGGATGGTGGGGCAGTGTTTGATAGTGTGTATGGGAGATCTGTGACTACCAGTGTTGATAAAAAGTGCTGTGTGTGCCACAGGAAGGGGGTCGGCATTGAACTCCCCTCCTAGTGGCAAACACAGGGTTAATTTGTGTTTTAATTTTTTTTTTTTTTTTTTATTATATACCTCATTGAGGGGCATAAGGACCCCCTGATCCCTCCCCAATGAGGTCTTAGTAAAAAAATATATATATATATGTCCACAAACAGGGGACCCGGAGAGTGCCACAGGGGTCTCCAGCGCATTGCAAAGCAATGCATTGGATCCTTGTGGCACTCAGAGGGTTAATTTTTTTTTTTATCATTACTTGGTAATCAGAGCTTGTTGGGGGGCCATCAGGACCAATCATGAAGGCCCCCCAACAATCTCTGATAACGAAGTAATGATAAATGCCCTGTGTGTGCGCCACAGAAGGGGGGCTGCATTGGCCCCCCTTGTGGCACACACAGGGTTAATTTTTTTTTCTTTACTTTTTTTTTTATTATGGACCTCATTGGTGGGTATCAGGACCCCTCTGATTCCCCCCAATGAGGTCTAAAAAAAAAAAAAAAAAAAAAGGAATCAAAATAAATGTCCCTGTGAGTGCCAAAGGGGTTTCCAGCACATTGCAAAGCAATGCATTGGACCCTTCTGGCACTCAGAGGGTTAATTTTTTTTTTTATTATTACTTTGTAATCAGAGCTTGTTGGGGGGCCATCAGGACCAATCCTGATGGCCCCCCAACAATCTCTAGTAACAAAGTAATGATAGAAGCCCTGTGTGTGCCACAGGAGGGGGGGGTGCATTTGACCCCCCCCCCTGTGGCACACACAGGGTTAAATTTTTTTTTTTTTTTTTTTTTTTTTTTTTTTTTTTTTTTAATAATAGACCTCATTGAGGGGCATCAGGATCCCCCCTGATCCCCCCAATGAGGTCTTTAAAAAAAAAAAAAAAAAAAAAAAAAAAAAACCCCAAAGAAAAGACCCTGTGAGTGCTACAAGGGTCTCCAGCACATTGCAAAGCAATGTGCTGGGGACCACTGCGGCACTCACAGGGTTAGTTTTGTTTTTTTTTTTTTTTATTTTTTTTTACATATATTCAGACCTCGTGGGGGACATCAGGACCCCCTATCGGCTGGGAGACCAATTTGGCAACTGCAGGAGAGCAGAAGCTCTCCTGCCTTTCACTCCTACCACCGGTAGGAGTGAATCGCTTAAGGGAAACTTCCCTAACGTCATCGGTGATCATGTCACCGATGACGTTAGGAGGTTTCCCCCGGTCCCGCCCACTCCTACCCGGAAGTTCGGGTAGGAGAGACGGAAGAGGAGAAGCTGCGCTTCTGCTGCGCTTCTCCTCTTCTTTTATTGATCTCCCAGCGTGATCGTCTGGGAGATCAATAACAGGGGGGACATGAGGAGTGATCCTCATGTCCCCCCACGATTGCCCACTTTTTTTTTTTTTTTTTAAATGCGGCCACTGCATGCCGGTTATACCGGCTCATGCAGTGACCGCATTTTAGTGGGTACATTGTACGAGCTTGGCACAGCAGGTACAGCTGTCCAAACTCGTACAATGTACCCACTTGGCACTCAAAGGGTTAAACCAAACGGAAGCTTAAATAATAATAATAATAATAATAATAATAATAAGGTTTTAATGCTATTGGGTGTGTCACCTAACTATTTAGGGGATGTTGTGCATAGGTGATACATCCACTTTAATCTTTATAGTAGTTGGGCCATGGAGAGTGTCATTTCACTACTGTCAGAGTTGTAGTTCAAGAGTAATTGAATGATAAAGAATCCCCCTCCCGCCCCTTTTACCGATGTAACACTGCTTCCCTCAGAGCAGCAAGACTGTCTAGATGGATCGCAGAGAGGGACAATCTTCAGTGAGCATAATGAAAAACCTGTCAAGGGGGGCAGGATTTTCCTTATGCTCACAGTAAGAAGATTGTCCCTTGTTGTGACCTGTCCAGTCAAGTGACCAGATTCCACATCTGAGGGGAGGTGTCTTACTCTAGGTAAAAGGGGAGGGAGGGGGTTATGTTATCATTCAATTACTCTTGTACTACAACTCTGATAGTATTGAAATAACACTCTTCACGGCCCAAATACTATGAATATTAATTGGAGCTGCAGTTTTTGTGAAACATTACTATCCCTTTAACTGCTTTTCTTTCTTTTATTTTTTTTTTTATAAACATATTTGAAAACTTAATTTAAAACTGCCTGTGTCATGTTAACCAAAATTCCAACAGATGTATAGTTTGAGATATGCACACTATTATTACTGGGAAAAGTGAAAGAGGTGAAAATCTCCTGGTACAGCACATAGCTTAAAGCGGAACTACCACCGCACAACATCTTTAAGGGATAGTAATACTTCGTTTTAACTTTATTTTATTTTGTAGGCATTAAAAAAAAATATGAAGAATGATACAAGTCTTATCTCTCAAACCTTTATGGTTTAAGAGATATTCACAAGCAAAGTTTCCCCCCTGCCCCTTATTCCTAGTGTAAGCCATCTCTTCTCAGATGTGGAATGCAGTCCACAGACCAGACAGATAACAGCAGGGGACAATCTTCTTCCTATGAGAACAATGAAAGCCCTGCCCCCTTGACAAGCTTTTCAGGTTTTTCCCTTATCTTAATTGAAAATTGTCCCTCTCTGCAATCTACCTGGACACCTCCCTCCTGCTGTGGCTGAACAGTGTTACATCAGTAAAAGGGGCAGGAGGGGGACACTTTGTCATTGAATTACTCTTGAACTACAACTCTGACAGAATTGAAATAACACTCTCCAAAGTCCAAATACTATGAGGATTAATTAGAGCTGCTTTTATTATGAAACATAGCTATCCCTTTAGCTTAACTAAGTCCCCATCTGGCGACTAGCTGCTTAGTAGTGCTAGTTGCCAGAATTATTACCTTATTTAATAGATTTAAGCTTTCTTCCATGGGTGACAGGCAGGACGGAGAAGACATCTTGTCATAGTGACGTCAGCATGCCTGCTCTCAGGCCGGGTCTAGGAGGCGTTGCTAGGAGCCGGCCAGCTCTAAAAGGGACTGACAACGCAGGCACGTGGACGTTGCTATGGCAAGATGTCTGAGCTCCTGTCAGCTATGGAGAAACCATAAATCTATTAAACAAGGTAATAATTCTGGAGACTAGCGCTACCAAGCAGCTAGTCACCAGATTGGGACTTAAAGGGGAACTACCACCCCGTAAAAACTTAACCTGGATTGATTCTTCATCTGGCGACTAGCTGCTTAGTAGCGCTAGTCGCCAGAAATATTACCCGGTTCTGAAGATTTCGGCCTTTTTCTGACGGTCATTGGAACAGGAAGCACGGACGTCTCGTCACAGTGAAGTCCGTGCGCCTGCGCTGTCAGTCCCTTTTGAGCCGGCCGATGGTGACTAGCTTAATAATCGTTATATTACCTCTCACAAGCACAAGATTCTATAGAAATCCTTAATCTTCTGAGACTGGAAGCCAGGCATCAGTGCAGACATCTTGCCTGCGCGCCTGCGATGTTAGTCTCGGTCTCCCTTCAGAAGCATTTCATTGTCCTGAAAGGCACTGGAAGGGACTGATGGCACAGGTGCACAGACTGCACTAACCTGGCCGTCAGCCTCGTCTATAGAATCTTGTGGTTGTGAGAGGTAATATAACGATTATTAAGCTAGTCGCCACCTGCATAATTATTGCAGGGTAACTTTACTTCTGGTGGTAGTTCCGCTTTAAAAGTTATAGTAACTTTTTAATGTTACACATTATGCAAATGCTTATTAACTACTACTACACTCTTATGTCCCTGACATTGAGCTATCTGAACCTGTTTCCACAAAGCATTCTGTCAGGAACTGTGAAAAATGGCATAGTCATAGAATGTAAGAGATAAAGTGTAATAATAAATGTGTGTTTATATCACACAACATAAAAGGAAAACATACAGAGCACTCAGTGCTGCAGGGATAGTGTTACATTGTTTCACTGTCCTGCGCTGATGGTCAACTGACCAGAAATCTCTGTGGAAAGGGAAATCCAAGACACTTAATGTCAGTTTACTCATCCTTTATGAACAACGTATTAGTATAGATATAGTTCCCCTTTAAGTAAAGATTTTGAATTTCCCCTTTGGAATTAACATGTCAAGGTCTGTCATCTCCCACTGGCTGGACACACCCCTGTGCCTACAAATGGCTGACAAGGCAAAGTGGCTATTTTAGAAACCACTGGTGTCAGACTAGGCAACCAGAGTTCAGATTACAAAGAGATTTTACATAGAAAAATATTGTTATGATCATATCGTCAACATGCCTGGAAGGTGTGGATTACAGTCATCTACTTATAGGCTTACAGTGGAACACTTTATAATGACGTGTGATTATGAAAGAGCTTTCAAAATCACCTATATTTATGTTGGCCAATCTTCATTTAAAACTATAGCTCATCAGAAACTTAGCTTCATTTATCTGTCAGTTTATGCAAATTAAGCAGTACTGGCTTGCTCAGCCTAGTGAGGCAGATTTTAATACTGTGCTCTCTCTCCCAACTGCCACTTGACACAAGGAAGTGCTGATTCATTTGCATAAACTGACAGATATTTAATATCCCAAGCTACGGTTTAATACACAGAAGGATTTACATAGGGGATTTTTGTGTCTCTACTGATAAATACTTTTCTCTTAGTTCTTGTGTAATCTAGAACTGATTTCTCTTAGTCCTTGTGGAAAACAGAAAAGATGGGGTAAAGTATCTTACTCTAAGAGACAGGATACTTGGAGGTAGTAACTCCCCCTCAGTTCTGCTTTACTTCCACCTAGCGGCCTCAGTTTCAACGTATAGCCAAGTAAGACAGGAAGGTGGTCAACATACCAAAGAACTCAAAGAATACCCCTGACTGGAACGTAAACAACCTGTTTTATGCCGGACAGGAAATCTTGTATTCCACAAGGACTAATAGAAAAGTATTTATCAGTTAATACACAAAAATCCTCTTCTCCCATTCATCCGGTGTGAAACACAGGAACCACAGTGATATACAAAACTAATTCACCAAGATTCCAGTGAAGGAGAGAAAAAAGGCCAATCAGAAATAGGCCTGTTAGGATCTTAAAGCAGAACTTTCGGCTCCATAATATTGCCCCCCAAAATATTACAAATATAGTGATAGGCAAAGGAAGAGTTGTATTAAGCTGAATAAATCCGGGTTATTGAAGTAATCCACCTTCTTCGGCACGCATCCAGTGGACAACAGTGCAGACATCTTAGAGGAAATTTCCCTCCAAGTCTGCGCTGTCTGTCCTGTGCACGGTGCCCTGGATGCATGCCGAAGAAGGTGGATTACTTCAATAACGTGGATTTATTCAGCATAATACAACTATTCCTTTGCCTATCGCTATATTAATGAAGTATCGGGGGGCAATCTTATGAAGCTGAAAGTTTCACTTTAACCCATCTCCACAAGTTCTGTATTATGATGTTAGAGTAGACTGGTACTACCAAGTAAAGCTGTAGCATTTTTCAGCGTTGATCCTACTGCTTTGCCTTTATATTTATTTTATATATATTCAGAGGAATGATTTAAAGGGGATGTCTGCCCCCTTCACAACATTGCCTAAATATTTTCCTTATCAATATTAAATAATGGAAAGCGTATCCTTTAACAAAAAAAAATCTGCCTGTTTGGAGAAATAGAAAGATTAAATGTACCTCTGTACCTTCTTTCTGGCCAATAAGATCGGTCCAGCTTGGAGACAGACAGCCTCCGTCTTCGGAGGAGGCTGGAGAGAAGCTCAGACTATGGTACAGATCCGGTCAGCACTGTCTGCCGGAAGAAGGTACAGAGGTACATTTAATCTTTCTATTTCTCCAAACGGGCGGATTTTTTTTTTTTTTTTTTTTTAAAGGATACGCTTTCCATTATTTATTATTGATAAGGAAAAGATTTAGGCAAAGTTGTGAAGGGGGTAAACATCCCCTTTAAGATACATAATAGAAACGTTGACCCCCTCTTCAAAACTCCATCAGACAATGAGAACAACATTTGCATTTTCCTATCAGCAGATGATGATATTAAACCTTTTGGTCACCAGACAGGGTTTGCAATGTAGTGTATACCTCCACAGGTGCTCAAAGTGTTAAAAGATTTAACCCTTTGAGTGCCAGAGGGGTACTCAATGAGCTGCGTACCACTCTGGCACTCAAAGGGTTAAAGTAAGGGTCCAGGATACTCATCTAGGAATGGGCCTACCAAATACTGTAGAAGGATATACACATGATGCAATTTCTTTTAGCTCACAAGTACCATACCACAGATAGGAACTATCCTGCAACACAGTGTAGCCAATACATGTCTGAAAGACAGAAGCAGCTAACAGAGATATATGTGTAGGCTTCTTACACCTCAGGATATTTTTTGTGTGCGTGACATTCATAAAGTAAATGAAAGAGCCTACAAAGTTTAGAAAGCTCATTTCTAGTTGTGTATCTTTGACCCTTATTTTGAATATGTAAATAACCCTTGGGTATCATCTCCCAAATGGTTATAAGGGAATCCAGATGTGGACCTCTTGTTCTCAGGTGCCTAGAAAGAACAACTGCACCTCAATAATGAGGCTGAAATGTATGTCTGGAATTAGCTGCTTCTCTCATTGAGAGAGGAATTGACTTCCACTTCATGGCTAGTCTGTAATACTAGGAGAAGCACTATAATGTACTGGAGGATACTACACCCTTAGGAGGTTAAGGTCCTATAGAACCTGCTACAATCCTCACTGCTCTTCCTCTTAGCCAGTACTAACTCATCTGCATAAACAGACAAATCAATTAACCTTTTGAGTGCCAGAAGGGTATGCAACAACACATTGCTTTGCCATGCATACTCCTCTGGCACGCAAAGGGTTAAATAAATCCTGTCCGAGGTGAGAATCTGGACAGGTGACAGTTGCACTTTAAATCCATATCTAAACCTCTCTCAATAGTGGAAGTGTAGCACTATTCAATCAGGTGTGCAAGCTTTTGTTTGAAATTCACGCGCTACCTTTCTGAACTTTGCACTCCTATTTAACTGCAGGCAGCGTGAGATCAGCAGACTTTCCAACGAGTACACTTTAGAGGAGAAAGGAATAATCAGAGCCTGCTCACCTCCAAAAACCTGAGGGTACATCCGATTTCTAGCAGAAATTACTACTATAACTGGGTATCCATGGGAACGATATTAAATCCAGACAGTAAAAACATCCACGCAACACACCCACCCATCTACAGAACACATACAATACACCCTCCCATCTCACCCATCTACAGAACACATACAATACACCCACCCATCTACAAAACAGATACAATACACCCACCCATCTACAGAACACATACAACACACCCTCCCATCTACAAAACAGATACAATACACCCTCCCATCTAGAAAACACACACAATACATCCTGCAGCAGCGGTAAATATGGATGCTGGGATCTGACAATACCTTTATAAACAGGTCTTTAAAGAATTATTTTTCATATAAAAACAAAACCAACAAATTAAAAAAAATCAGAAACCCCTTCAGCCTTAGTTTTGTGATAGAGAGGTATAATAAACTATATTTCTGTTTACTAGAACCCCATTAGGCACCACAATTTGTTATTTTATTTCAGACATCAAGTGTTGGGAACCCTCTCAACTTGTGTCCCAGTCACACATGGCAAAGGGGAGAGAGTGAGGGGTTGCAAGACCTTGCTGGTTTAGTTATTAGCACCACGTAAGGGAATTAAGGGAGGATCTGTAGATCCCCTTATCAGGTTGTCCTTTTCATTGGCTTAATGTGGTCCTTAGACACTATGGGCCATACTCAGTAAGCTAAACATGTGCAATTTATTTATGTATGTGTAACTGTTTTGTAAATGCTCCTCAGGATTACTTGAAAATAAGACACATTTCAATGTATTCTTCCAAGTAAGACATTTTCTATATACATACAACATTTTGGGCACAACAACTGTTACATAGGGACAAAACAGCATTCATTTTAATGGGTATTTTCTTCTCTTAAATGCTACAGTGGTCTCCAACATGTTGTAAAGAAATATAATGGCGACATCTGGCATTCAAGGAGTTAAAAGTCCCATTTATATGATTGTAAATTTTCATTTCTCTCCTATGGTGTAATGGTTTTGCTCCAGAACTACACATCTTTAGCTTACAGAGTACTGCTCCATGGACCTTATACAGGTCTATTCTTGCACATACCAATTGCCCCAACTGCAAATGAACAAAAAAACATGTAGGAAATTGTTCTGACACTCTCCCCAGAGAAACAGATTCCATTAGAAGTGCTAAGTCAGTGTATCACTTGTAATAGAACATTTTATTGAGCCAAGAAGCCACTTCATTCCTTACCACGCATGTTTAATGAGCGATCTGAAGCTGACGTACTAAGCAGAACTATTTCTGGAACAAACCAACTGCACCAATAGGGGTTAAATGCAAATTCCCCAAATCCTCACAGATTTAACCCCTTAAGGCCCAGAAGGGTGAGCACAGCTTTCTGAGACATTGCTAGCATTCAAGAGGTTAAATGGATAGCAAATGTATTTTATGGAAAAATATATGCAACAGGAGTGTTTTGTTTTTGTTTTTTTGCTCAGTAGAACAAGTGTATTCCCATTTTATTTTATTTTTAAACATTAAACTGCAATTTGCTCCTGTAGTCAACAGATGGTGTTGTTCCCATCACTTGCTATGGAAACCCACAGTAAATGGCTCATGCTCTCCACAGAGAGCGTTATAAAAAACAATTTGAGTTTGGGGCATCAGTTGGTGTTGTTGATAATAATTAGAAATAAAGAAATCATTTGAGTTGTAATAATTTTTAAACAACAAATTCCCTTAATTTATTAACCAGGAAAGCCCAATAGCAAATATTTTTTCACAGAAAAGTTGCTGTGCCTTCAAAAGCCTGAGTTAAAGGAATAGTAATGTTTCACAATAAAAACAGCTCCAGTTAATCTTCATAGTATTTGGGCCATGTAGAGTGTTATTTCAATACGGTCAGAGTTGAAGTTCAAGAGTAATTGAATGATAAAGTATCTCCCTCTGTCCGGATGGGTCACAAAGAGGGACAATCTTCAGTGAGCATAAGGGAAAACCTGTTGGGGGGTGGGGTTCCTTATGTTCACAGTAGAAGATTGTCCCTTGCTGCGACCTGTCTGGCCTCAAGACTAGATTCCACATCTGAGGGGAGGTGGCTTACACTAGGTAAAAGGGACAGGAGGGGGATACTTTATCATTCAGTTACTCTTGAACTACAACTCTGACCGTATTGAAATAATGCTCACCATTGCCCAAATACTGTGAAGATTAATTGGAGCTGCTTTTATTGTGAAACATTACTATCCCTTTAGCTCCACATCCATTTTTATCTGTCATCCAAGGTGCAGTTGGTTTGACCCAGAATTACTCCAGTTCTTCCTAGTACATCTGTCTATTTTTAGTACACCTACCTGAATCAAACCCATAGTAAGTAATAATTAAGTATACAGCAATGACAACCATGACTGTTTGGTACTCACAATATTGACTGAAATAGACTAATTATGCTATATATTGCACATAGTGAGGTCTCTACAGTGTGTGTCGTTTATGTGGGGGTCGTTCATCTCTAAAGTGTTTTCTATGCGGGTTTGGTCACAGAAACCACCTCCAAAGACTCCTCCTACTTTCACTTACATCGTCTGGAGAAGGCAGAGCAAGAAAATGAACAAGTGCTACAACCAGAATGATTCCAGCCAATCAGGATAGAGATGTGATTGACTATTTAAAAGCTGCCATGAGGAAGCCCCATAGAGCTGAAACAGAGGATTCACTGTGAGTGAAGAAACTCCTACAGCAGGGTGAGGATGATGGGAGATGTAATCTAACAACAGTTGAAAGGCCACAATCTGGCCACCCCTGCCATAAGGGATGCAATACAATGCATTGGATACCTTTCTGGCACTCAAAGGGTTAATCTCATTGGATACCAAAGATGTTTTGTGACGCTTTGGTGACATCTCAAATATTTAACCCTTTGAGTGAGAGGGGTACGCAATGCGCTGCGTACCCCTCTGGCACTCAGAGGGTTAAGGTGTTAAGCCCTTGAGGACCCCAAGGGTGTTACACATTGCACGACAATGGTGTGGGCATTCCTCTGTCCTCAAGGGATTAAAGGAACAGTAAACTTCTTTTTATGAAGACACATTTTATAGAGCATTTCCTGCTGAATAAAACAAGGTCACTCCCACTGCTGTCAGATGTTTTATTCAAAAATTATAGCAGTTTAAATAATCAGGAAGTGAATTTACTGTGTTTACTTCCTGATAGTTCTAACTGATAGGAAGTGACAGGCAGTTTCTATCACATTCTATGGAGAACTGTATGTCTGACTTTTCTGACTTTCCTCTCCATTAGAATCTAACATGAAATCTAAGTAGAATTTAAACACTAAAGGGGACTGCTAATGTAAAAAAAACAAAAAAAAAACAAAACACGTGGGTTTAAACTGTAATAACTTTTTTTCTTATGAAAAAAAATCTGCGATAATAGAAAAAAAAAAACAAAACATAAAAAGATAAGCATGGAAAGTATAGCGACAGTTTTCAATACTCACATATTCCCTAACATTCTTTGTTTTGACAGCTTTGTATGAGGAATATGCCGGATACAGCAAACCAAAGACAAGCCTGTAACAAAAACAGCAAAACACTTAGGCCAAGTTCCTACAGGCATTTTCTACACAGCGTTAAAAGCACCAGTTTTCTAACAATTGCAGTGGATTGGGCGGTGCACGCTGGCATTTTGCCAAATGTCACTAAGGCCAAATGCAGCTTGCTGAAACTTACCAGTGTTCAACACAGGAATGTGTTAGTCGTGCTCATCTGCATGGCAGTCTATGGGGCCGCCATGCAGATAGACCACATGCAAACAAAACAAGAAGAAAAAAGGGCACTCATTAGTGCAATATATCTTGCCAATAAAGGACTTTCACCAATACACCACCATACTCACAATATTCTTGATCACTAGTAGTGATCAGCATGCATAGGAGGGGGGAATCTGACGGCCCCCACTCAGTCTCTCCAGAAGATGGATGCTGCATCTTCTAAAAACACCCCCCAACACTTGCTGGGAGCGTTGGAATAGAGAGACACATACGAACAGGAAGAGCACAAATCAACAAAAGATATCTCCTTTAACAATCTTATATCTATATTGGACTGATCTTGAATTGATACAATACCTTTGTGGAGTAGCTGGTGTTAAATGGAACCAGCTAAAGCAAACAGGGTAACGTCAGAATGCCCTGTTACAGTCACTTAATCTCTGCAAATGAAACTATATCTGCTGGTGGTTTGCGCTCTTCCTGTTCGTATGTAGATAGACCACATGGATGACTGGATCAGTACGTTGCTCCCGGCAATGATCCAATCAATGACCAGCCCTGTGTGTGACACCCAATAACATTTGACTTATACCCCTGTGGGCTTGCCATCAGCTGCATCTCGGTAATGACCTTTGGAATTATCACTGAGGAAACACAGGGGTTGCACAGGTAAGTTTTTCATGGGTGGCTTGTACAGTGCTGAAAAGCAGAGCATTCAAATCATCTAGGTAAACCTAGCCTTAGGTCATGAGTAGACAAACTTTGACAAGCCAGTTGCTGGTAACAACAACTCCCACCATTCCCAACCAGCCAACAATGTAGTGCCAAAGAATGCATACCTTTGACTTAGGGCCTTACACAGAAAGCAAAAGACTGGCAATTGTACAGCATATCAACTGCATATGGGGAGTTAAAATGTCCACTGATTTAAATCTGGGTTTTTAGCTCTTAAATGCTAGCGAGGACTCCATCTCTTTGTGAAGCACTTAGGTGGAGACCTCAATCGCATTGAAGGAATTCAAAGAGAAATGCCTGAAAGTTGTGCACTTTTTATTTGCCCCATATGATGCTGTTGGAATGGCATTTTTGCTTTCTGAAATAAAAATCTTACCTAGGCAGGTACAAAAAATAACTGGTGACACAGGCGAAAAGTCAGACAAGCAGGTAACTGTATGACTCCCAGCTTAACCCTAAAACCCACGCAGTCTTGAAACTAAGCCCTCTTTAATGGTATTGAATGTAAACACCACACCAAGGAGAGAAGGGATGACTCCATCCATTTCCCTGTGATTGTGGTTACACCTACTATGTGATTAATGAAGAGAGGGATCCCCATCTCTACATAAGAGCAAATAAACAAGATTATTATCAAGACAGAAAGAGGTCATGTGGATCCTCCTCTCACCAGGTCATTCAAAAGTTTTAGTGATGGCAGAAGGAAGAAGAGTAGGGGAATTAGAGAGACTGTGAAAGGTATTTTCAGTCTGGCATCTTGTGTGACTAGAATAAACACAGTCAATCCACATAAAGCTAGGTAAAACTAATATTCTATTAAAATAACTTATGTTGTTACAAGGTGACAGGATCACTTGGAACTTGTGCACCAGTTCACACAGACCCACAAAGTTCCAAGCCTTACCTGCACGTAGAACCACACAGGCCAAAGCCTCTAGAAGAGGTAAGCATAGCAATGTACATTCCCAAATCTGATGAAAAAGTAGCCACAAAAACATATATGCCCATGTCTAACAGAAACACAACCACAAAAAGATGGCAAAAAAAAACTATGACGTTTGACAATACTTAACCCTTTAAGACAGGGCTTAACAGCCAGGAACCAGGTTTCCATGGTATCTGGCACCCACATTTCAGACCAGCAATTTTTTAACTATGTGCGGTTCAAACACAAAATCAGACCTTGTGTTTGTGTGTGGTTAAGGCTCCTCCTTGGGTCCTACCCCCCCAGCACAGATCGCCTATCTAATTGGATAAGCAACCAGTACTGGGACCTGGAAGGTGATCATCACATTCCATTATTTCCTCAACCCGGTGTATGAACTTCCAGACTGAGGACCTTCAAGACCCACATGCATCATCAATGATGAGAGTGGGTATTGAAGGTCCTTCTAGCAGGGAGCTGGGCATACACAGAATGCTGGGTTGAACATAAGAAAGTATGGGAAGGCAGTAATTGCCTTGCTGGATGCTGCATCGGTCACCTATCTAACCGGACAGGCAATCAATGACAGGGGGCATCAGGAAGGGTCCTTAAGTAAATAAAAATAGATCTTCCCCAAGCAGACAAGTTCACAGCCCCAAACCTGACGCGCAAGCAGACAAGTTCACAGCCAAAAACTTGACACATGACCAGGCAGGATCACAGTCACAAATCTGACATGCAATTAAAAAAACGTCATCACAGACACAAACCGGACACTCAACAAGGCAGGCTCGTAGTCACAAACCTGAAGTGCAACTAGACAAGTAGACATACCAGGGATGAATGCAAAACAAAAGAGGATTTACACTAGAGAATCTGATGCACACCTATACATATAACAGTCCTAAGCTCACACCCTAATAACATTCTGACAACAGCATACACTATTATTTAAATGGTGAAAATAGGTCCTAAACTGTATGACTATTTAAATACATATATTCAATACTGTTAAATAACCGTAAATTATGGAAAAGGTGCAAAGACTAACTAAAACCAAAAATGAACATCTGTTTAATAACTCAAAAGAGTGTGACACACACACACTCCATCAGTATTAGCAGAGTAACAGTAGAAACATTCAGTGTGACACCAAATGCCAGGTGATTAAAATAATGAGTCAGACTGTACCAGGAAGATGGGAAGGCGCAGTTGCCATGTCACATAAAATAAACCACAGCAGCACAAGTGGTAGAAAACACAAAGGAGTAACGAAACATATGTAATGAGTAGAATCAACATGTTCTATCGGAGACGTATGAGTCACATTTCAGTAGATGTTTTGTGCTGTCGGAGTTGCAGTATATGTCTAGAGACCCACAGACAGACTCAGAGAGAGGACTGGCTGAGCAGATTGCCAATATTTCAAAAATACTTCAGTGAAATGTTCCCCTTCTACAGCTACTGAACATAGCATAACTAGTATTCCATAACACATAGGAGCACAATGTCAGCAGAAAACCTTGTACAAAGGACATTACACACAGCCCAATACTACATGAAATAATCTAAGTAAGCAAACTTAACATGAAGAGAAGCTCATAAATGGTTTAATGACATGCACATAGAATATGGACTTGAAATTCAATTTTAAACTACTGACAGGAAGCCAAAACCAGGAACAGTTGACAGCTAGATTACAGGCTGGATGGATCAATTCTGAGTAAACCATTGGGGACAAATAAACACGTCTACTGATCTAAATGGTGACGTTTAACACATTGAATGCTGAAGGTTTCCAACACAAAAATACATTTGTTTCATTGTCTCCCTATGGTGCTGTTGGTTTGTCCAACAACTTCTCTAGGTTTGTCTATGTCGCAGATAAACAAGTACATTGGTTGAAATGATACTTTTAACCCAGTGCCTGACAACCAGGTGCCCTCCAGCTGCTTAAGACTGACTAGAACTCCCATCTTCCCCAGCCTGGCTGTCTGGCTAGTGATCATGGGTGTAGGAGTCATCAAAAGCTGGGGGACCTCAGGTTACCCACCACTGCTTAACCACTGGGTGCCATAGGTATCAAACGCACTGCGCTGAAATGCGTTAGAGACCTCTCAGCATGCAATGAATTAATTTTAGGAACGTGGTATTCATTCTGCCCCAGAATTACACTGTTGACTTTATTCTTGGCCAACCTATGTCTATTACAGAAGTTGTGTTACAGTTGATGTGTGCGGTGCCATATTTCACAAGACATCAAGTAACCGAAACAGAGAACTGCACGGGAAGGGATGTGTTCCGATCTTTGTGTATGTGTACCGCTTTAACCCCCGATTTTATGTTACTCACACGACAGCCCGAGAAATAATCCAAGACACCATCCTGTCTAGCTTTCGATCCCACACAGACAACCTGCTCTGCTTCAACGCTTCCGCTTCCTGTAGGCGTGGCCACTGCAACTCAAATTTGGAAAAAACAACTGTCAAGCAATGAGCGCGCAGCACCTTAAGGCTCCGCCCCCGTTCCGTATTTCGTCACCATGGACACGCGTCTTGGCTGCGCTGTCGGTATGAAAATTGCTCTTATTATGGGTTGTAAATAGTGTGTAACAACCATTCACTTAGCTTATTTTGAGATACGTATAACCGTCAAGTGACTAATGTACTGTACTTATGGGATGTTTATAACCAGCAACCGACTAACATATAGTATTTAGTATGCGTGTAGTATCTAGCTAAATACAGCCATACCTGGGAACTTTCAGGGTTTTGAACTAAATGTCAAGATGAAGAGCCAGATTCTCAGTGTGAGAGATTCCATTTTTCCTATTATACAATGTCCACCAAATTACTGTTTATTTAACCACTTCGCGTCCTGTGATGTACCCGGACGTCACGCTGGGATATTAAAGGGATAGTAATACTTTGTTTTAACTTTATTTTATTTTGTAGGCATTAAAAAAACATGAAGAATGATATAAGTCTTATCTCTCAAACCTTTATGGTTTATGAGATATTCACAAGCAAAGTTCCCCTCCCAGCCCCTTTTACCTAGTGTAAGCCATCTCTTCTCAGATGTCACTCTGGTTGTATGACAGTACAGATAACAGAAGGGGACAATTTTCTTTGTATGAAAACAATGAAAGCCCTTCCCCCTTTGACAAGTATTTCAGCTTTTTCCATTATCTTAATTGAAGATTGTCCCTCTCTGCAGTCTACCTGGGCATCTCCCTTCTGATCTGGTTGAACGGGGGGGATACTTTGTTTGTGAATATCTCTTAAACCATAAAGGTTTCAGAGGTAAGACTTATATCATTCTTCATGTTTTTTTAATGCCTACAAAATAAAATAAAGTTAAAATGAAGTATTACTATCCCTTTAAGGACCAGTGACGGTCCTGGTACGTCACGTACTTTTACTCACCGCGCTCCTGCAGGAGCGCGGTGAGTAATACCGTGGACTGAAATTGATCGCTCCAAGACCGGAGCGATCTCTTTCAGTCCTCCTTTCGATGTGCCGCCCCACGTGATCAGTCACGTGGGACGGCACGTCAAACGCGTCCATCTGGTCCTTAAAGGACCAGACACCGCGGGATCGTCGGACCGTAAGGGGTTAACGTCCACATTATTGACATTTCTACCAGAAAAGCAGAGGGAGAAGTCCTATTTGTGAGTGTATAAGAAATGATATCTCAGAACCATAGCATTTAAAGGGATTGTAAAGTCGTAAAAAATGTACCTTGTAGAGTCTTTATAATATAAGAAACACATTGCCCTATTTCAAACCTCTTACTTGTTTGTAGTTCAAAAGTTATTAAGTGAAGAAGGATCCACCACCTGCCCCTTCTGGTACGTCACTCTTCAGGTCCTGACAATTCAGTGAGGGACAAACTTCAGTATTCAAATTAAAATCCTGCCCTCCTTCCTCAAGGAGAGCAGGGTTTTTGTCACGGTTTATTATGACTCTCAGACACAAGTTTTAGGTAAAAATCAATTTTATTGAAATAATAAATTGATAACGTAGGATGGCATACACATTCATACAGATATATACAGAATATAACAAGACAGAAGGCAGACTCTACCGGTCCTGTCAATATACCAGACAGGACAGTCTGAAGTAGCAGAATGTTAGGCTCTAGGCCTTGCCAATACCGGGTAAGGCAACCTGCAAATGGAATAGCATAACGGTTCTACCGGCCTTACCAAATTACCGGGCAAGGCAGCCTCAAAAGATTCAATGTAGGCTCTACCGGTCCTGCCAACCCCGGGTAAGGCAACCTCAGATGGAATGTGGCAAAAGGTTCTACCGGCCTTATCAATATCGGGCAGGACAGCCCAAAGATAGTAGCAGCAGTCAGATGGTAATGGCAAATTGACAGGATCGTAAGCAACCCAGTGTACACACACTGAGACCAACAGGGGAATCGTAAAGCCGCAAGACTTTGGAGCAAACCAGCGTCCGCACACTGGGACCAATACTGACTTGTATAGCCGATAGGCTTTGGAGCAAACCAGTGACTGCACACTGGTGTAACAAACAAGTTTTGTATAGCCGCAAGGCTTAGGAGCAAACCAGCGTCCGCACGCTGGGACCAACACAGGATTGTATAGCCGTTGGGCTTTGGAGCAAACCAGTGACCGCACACTGGTGTAACAAGCGAGTTTGTATAGCCGCAAGGCTTTGGAGCAAACCAGCATCTGCACGCTGGGACCAACACAGGATTGTATAGCCGATAGGCTTTGGAGCAAACCAGTGACCGCACACTGGTGTAACAAGCGAGTTTTGTCTAGCCGCAAGGCTTTGGAGCACACCAGCGTCCGCGCGCTGGGACCAACACAGGATTGTATAGCCGATAGGCTTTGGAGCAAACCAGTGACCGCACACTGGTGTAACAAGCGAGTTTTGTCTAGCCGCAAGGCTTTGGAGCACACCAGCGTCCGCACGCTGGGACCAACACAGGAGTGTATAGCCGATAGGCTTTGGAGCAAACCAGTGACCGCACACTGGTGTAACAAGCGAGTTTGTATAGCCGCAAGGCTTTGGAGCAAACCAGCGTCCGCGCGCTGGGACCAACACAGGAGTGTATAGCCGATAGGCTTTGGAGCAAACCAGTGACCGCACACTGGTGTAACAAGCGAGTTTGAATAACTGCAAGGCTTTGGAGCAAACCAGCATCCGCACGCTGGGACCAACACAGGAGTGTATAGCCGATAGGCTTTGGAGCAAACCAGTGACCGCACACTGGTGTAACAAGCGAGTTTGAATAACTGCAAGGCTTTGGAGCAAACCAGCGTCCGCACGCTGGGACCAACACAGAATTGTATAGCCGATAGGCTGTGGAGCAAACCAGTGACCACACACTGGAGTGACAAGCAATGTCGCCGATGCGACCAGGCAGGAGGTCGCCAGGATACAGGAGACAGGCGATGTGATGACAGGAACCAGCAACGATCAGTCAGGTCAGGAAACCGCAGAGAAGAAGTTCAGCAGGAACTGCAACACCAGAGACTAGGCCGGAACCAGGACTGGAATTACTCAGCATGCAGGAAACACTGGAACAGTAGCGATCAGGAACTCAGGAACACATGAGAACAGGAACTCGGGAACACTGGAACAGAGGCCCAGCTATCACTGGCATAGTGATAGCAAGAAGGTCAGAAACAACACGATAGGGCACTCAAAGGGTGCCCAATCCAGGTTTAAATAGGCAATAAGAGGCGGGCTATCTGCAGACAGCCAATAGCAGCCCCCTACTGGTGACAGACAAGGAACTGCAGCAATCACGGGCACCGTGATAGTTTTCCTCATACTTACTAAAGTTTGTCCCTCACTGCATCCGCCGGGTCACACAACAGGATTAGAGATCCAGTGGGAGGCGGCCAGAAGGGGCAGGCGGGGGATCCTTGTCCACTTCATAACTTTTGAACTGCAAACAAGTAAGAGGTTTGAAATAGCACAATGTGTTTCTTATATTATAAAGGAGACTTGAGAGATGTAGATTTTTTACAACATTACAATCCCATTAAAGGTTCCAAGAGGACTGACTGAATCATCTCTAGATTAGGGCACACATTGACATAACATCTAGAATCTAGTTTCGTGGGAGTATTTCAAAAATCTCAAGGTGAGCTCATATCAAAAGTTCCCAGGTATGAATACTGTACTTTTAATGTAGAACATATATCTAATGTACAACAGTCATTGACTAATATACACATACCTGAGAATTCTCAGGGTTTGACCCCCAAAACACAGAGTTTTGACACAAATCTCATGGTGAATAGTTACATACTGTCAAAGTTTTCAGAGTTGCTCTAACTCTGCCTATTGATTCTGCTGTCTAAGCTAATCTAGTGCTCTGCTATCCATTGCGGCTGCCTTCTGAGTTCCTGGGTCAGGCTGAATCAGCTGATCTCTCTGATTACTTGCTTGACTGTTATCAGCCATCCCTCTCAGGGTATTTTAAGCAGCTTGGCTCGCTTCCTGATTGTCCTTGTGTTTGTTGCTGCTGTGGATTCCTGTGCTCCTGTTTATCTGTGTAAGACCTGGCTTTCTGACCCCTGGCTTGTTCCTGACATTGCAGAATCCTGTGTTCCTGACTCTGGCTTGGCTGAGTACCTGTCTTGATTCCTGACCCTGGCTTGTCTTTTGGTTTATGCTCCTGGATCACAATTCTGTTTTGTCACTTTAATAAAGATGTTTTGTATTTTTACATTTTCGTGTCTGTCTGGTTCCTGGTCCCTAACAGTACTCAAGGACATGAACTCAGGAGACTCAGGCAATCCACTGAATATTTTTTTTTTTTTTTTTTTTTTTTTTATAATTTTTATTGATAAGAAAGAAAAGTACAAACAGCATTGACATATAAAATAAAGAAGTAGGCATACGCAGAGACCTATCAATACATCACATATGATCAAATAAACGAGCAGTTTAATGTAGCAGACTGTTCAACAGAATGTTAGAAAAGTCCATGGAACATCATTAAAATGTCAAGAAAATGAATATTTCAGCTATGACATAGTACCCCAAACACTGGAAAATGCTGTTGAATGATTTGGGCAAATGAGGTAAGAGAGGAAATGAGAATAATCATTTATATAGAAACAATACTAAACAGAGAAGAAAAAAGAGCCTAGAAATACGAAGGTTAAAAATGAAAAAAGTACAGGATAAATGAAGAACAAGGAAGAGAGGGGAGAAAGAGAGGAAAGGGGTAGGAAAGGATGGGGAGGGAAGGTGGGGGGAGAGGACAGAGAACACACGCTGACACTAGTAAGTCCGAGAGGATATAACTGTGACATGGGCAAACCAACTAATCCCGGTAATCAAGCCAAGGGGACCAGATCTCCGTAAAGGAGACTGCACCTCCAGATAAAAGATAAGTCAATCTCTCATAAAGGCAGATAGTGTTCACTTTTATCCTCCACATCTCCACAGAAGGAGGAGAGGGTGCTTTCCAACAAAGTGGTATACACATCCTCGCAGCAGTGAGCAACATTGAAACAAGAAGTCTCAGAGATTTGGAGAAGCCAAAACGATGCAATCCAACCGAGAATAGCAACAAAGCTGGGTCCAAAGGAATAGGGACGGATAAGACCCTGGAGAGTATCGCGGTGACGGATCGCCAGAAGCAAGTTATGAGAGGGCATGACCACCAGATATGAGCTAAGGTGCCATCATCCCGACCACATCGCCAGCATACGGAAGAGATAGCAGGATAGAAACGATGTAAGTGAGAAGGTGATCTATACCAACGAGTGAACAGTTTATAATTTGTTTCCATAGCAGTAACATTACGGGACGAAGAGAGGGACTTTCGAAAAGCTAGTTCCCACAATTGAGGTGAAATTGAGATCTGCAAGTCAGACTCCCATGCAGTACGGTATGAATGATAACGTGTGACACCCGCCGCCAACCAGCCATAAATTTTTGACACCGGCCGATGAAGGCGCGCCAAACCGGAGGGAGAATCCATCAAGGGTTTGAAACAAAGTGTCTCAAAGGGTGTGAGAGATCGAAGCATGTCCGCCCGCTTCGTATGTGTGGTAAGAAAGTGATGCATTTGTAAATATTTCCAATACTCATTGGAATGAAGATCCCATAACTCGGCTAAACATTCGAAAGTAGCTATTGTACCCCCAGTCAAAAGGTCAGCCACCACAAGGCCTCTGCCTGTCCCCCAACCCAAAAAAGCCAAAGCTGACAATCCCGGTGGAAATTCTGGATTATGAAGAAGTGATAAGAGAGGAGAAGGAACACTGGATATTCGAGGAGCAACTTTAGACCAACATTTCAAAATCGGAGATATCAGAGGATGCGAGGAAAGTTGCGGAGGGAGAACTCCTGGACTCATCCATGGGATTGAAGAAAGTGGGAAGGGGGAGCAAAGAGTTCTCTGGATAGTCACCCAGCCCTTAAGGGAAACTGAATGAAACCAATGGGGAATAGCACTAAGAAGAACTGCTTTGTGGTACCTAAGAAGATCAGGAGCCCCCAAACCACCTCAATTGCGTCCCTGAGAAATATGTGAGAATCTAAGGCGAGGGGGCTTACCACCCCAAATAAACGAGGTAAAGAGACGCTGCAATGATTCCAAATATGACTGGGGGAGGAATACAGGTAGAGTCTGAAAAACATATAGAACCTTGGGTAAAAACACAGACTTAAGCAGGTTAACCCTACCAGTCCATGATAACTTCAATGAAGAGCTTGCACGAAGCTCTTTCGCGATGGACTTAGCCAAGGGAACATAATTAAGACCAAAGACATCAGACAACGAAGAAGGTATTTTAACTCCCAAGTAGTTTAAAGAACTTATCGCCCATTTAAGAGGGGCTAGACGTTTAAGACTTTGAACCCGAAGAGGAGACAAGTTAATATTCAGGACCTCAGATTTGGTAAGGTTCATTTTAAAATAACTCACCTCCCCGAACAGGGACAATTCTTGAAGAACCACCGGGAGAGAATCCTCCGGGTTAGACAAGGTGAATATGATATCATCCACGAACAATGATATCTTGTGCTCAGTGTCACCCACGCCAATACCAGACACCAAAGGGTTAGATCTTATTCGGGCAGCCATATATTCCATAACCATGATGAAAAGAAGAGGTGAGAGGGGACATCCCTGTCTCGTGCCATTGTGCAGCTCAAAAGAGTCGGACAAGAAACCATTAACCCGGACTCGTGCTGTGGGGTTTGCATACAAAGCCATGATGTTAGAGATAAACCTTTGTCCCAGACCAAAAGCTTGTAAGGACGCCACCAGAAAGCCCCAGTTCACCCTGTCAAAAGCTTTTTCTGCGTCAACCGAGAGAAGAAGAGCAGAATCGCCAATTGTGTTCGCTTGGTGGATTAGATGAAGTAGCTTAATAGAATTGCCCCTCGTTTCACGCCCTGGGACAAATCCAGCCTGGTCCAAATGGATAACAGTAGTCAGCAAAGGACGCAGCTGATTTGCGAGCACCTTTGCATATATCTTTAAATCTATGTTGAGAAGGGCAATAGGTCTGTAGCTAGAACATAAGGAAATATCTTTACCTGGTTTCGGTATAAGCGAGATGTAAGCTTCTGCAATACCGGGTTGAGAGGAAATAGATATTGGAAGTTCATTGAATGAAGCTGTAAGAAGCAGAGAGACCAAATGTAGAAAACGACGATAAAAGATAAGTGGGAATCCGTCCGGACCCGGAGCCTTCCCGAGCGACATTTGCTTGATGGCAGATTCTACTTCCCGCTGACTGATATCATTCTCTAAAAGAGAAGCTTGTAAAGGGGAAATCTTCGGGATGGAAGCAGCAGAAACATAATCCAGCTGGGCCGACGAAGGGGTAGAAGACTGACCCGGAGAAAGATCATAAAGTGAAGCATAAAAGTCCCTAAACGCAGAAGCAATAGCATGTAAGTCACGTACAGTCTCACCCCCTGCCTGACGAATGGAATGAATGGGTTTAGGAGAATTAGGGCCCCGATATATACGTGATAGCCATCTGCCGCTTTTATTGGCCTGTTCATAGTAATACCGTTTTGACCAAGTGTCAGATTTATTAACCTGGGATGTCAAAAAAGAACGAACCCTTTCCCTACAAGCTCGAACCCCATCAGCATCCACTTTTCCCCCACCGGCCTGATGGGCCAATTCCGATACACGAAGATTATTCAAGAGCGTAGAGAGTTCCAATTTAGCCTTCCGTTTTCGCCTTGCAGCAAGCTGTATGCATACACCCCGCGTCACACACTTAAATGCCTCCCAAAATGTAGTAGGGGAGGACACAGAGTCCTTGTTAGTATCTAAATACTCCTGTACCCCCTTAGTGAGGGCAGCAAACGAGACTGGGTCATCCAGCACAGAAGCATCCATATGCCAACACCTCGAGGACTCTAGCTGAAGAGGTAGAACCAGTTCCAGCAAAGCAGGCCCATGGTCAGACCAAGTAGCTGGGTGGATGGAGGCAGAGCTGGCAAAATGCAAATGACTCTGGGACAAAAAAAGAAAGTCTATCCTAGAATAGGAAGAATGAGGAGAAGAAAAAAAGGAGTATGAATGAGAAGATGGGTGTAGAATACGCCATACATCAAAGAGGGAATTGTCTAGAAACAACTGGCGAGTTCTCGAATGGTAAGAAAGTGGATGACTAGAACTACCATTGGAACAATCCATAGAAGGGTCCAGAGCTATATTGAGATCACCTCCAAAAAGTATCATCCCTTCCCCAAAAGCACTTAAGTCTTGAAAAACAGAACGAAGAAAAGTCAATTGACCGGTATTGGGAGCATATACATTGGCAAACGTAAGACGAAGAGACCCTAGTCTCCCCTTTACAAAAACATATCGGCCCTGAGTATCCCTAAGAACATCTTCACAATCAAAGGCTAAAGAGCGATGCAAAAAGATTGCAACTCCAGCTCTCTTAGTAGAAGCATTGCTAAAATAGGACAACGGATACTGCCCTCTGCTGCAGGAGGGAGCCTTGTCAGACGCAAAGTGAGTTTCCTGTACGAAACACACCTTGCTCCCAAATCTGGACAAGTCCCTAAACAAAAAGGATCTCTTGAATGGAGAATTGAGCCCCTTGACATTGAGAGAGAGAGCAGTCAAAGAGTAAGACATCATGCGGTGCCCCAATGTCAACTAAGTAGCTCGTGTCAAGTGCGTGTGTTCTCGGGGATTAGGGAAGGGGATGAGGGAAGGGTAAGTAGGTAGAGGAAAAAAGGGAATAAGAAAGAAGAGAAAAAGTTAGGAAAGGAAAGGGAGAGAATAACACCTGCTGACAAGCGGTGTCTCAGAGAAATATATAGGCAAAATGTAAGATCAGTTGTGAGAAGATGAACAAGGGTCAACAACCACTACAAACAAAAGGGGGTATCAAAAAAAAAGTAAGAACCGAACTGAATTATAAATGGGACAAAGTTCCTGACCCATAATATTGAGTAATGAGATAAAAGCCAGGGACAACTAACGATAGGAGGGGGAGGAACAAAGAACAGAGAATGCCAACCGGAGGAAAAGGGAAATATTTGGGACCCCTAGTAATCCTGAGAAGAGTCTCATGAGCAGAAAGGAGTCCTGTATGACTTAACCAATCAGCTCAGGAGGATCTCAAACAGAGGATCGAAGTCATAATTACACAAGAGCAAGAAATTAAGAGGACAGAGGGTAAAAGCATAATAGAAAACAGGTAGACCAAACGGTAAAGCAGGAGACCTAAGGCAAGCACATGACATAAAGATAACCATTAAGAACATAAGCAAAGTTTAATAAAAATCTTGGCCTATAGATAATCAATCTCCACCCCATCTAACATAGAAAGGCAGAGAAGGGAAAGGTAAAACCCTAAGGGAGCCCTAAGATCCAGTCGGCCAGAAGGAGCTCAAGGAGAACTGGATGTAAAGACTCAGAAGGGCCACGGAAAGAGAGAAACAGGAAACCCCCCCACCAGGGGAGGGGAAGCCCGAATCCCCCCATCCCCACGGCTCCAACAAAGATATTGATGGAGAATTATTAGTGAACAAAAAAAAGCTTCAACTGGCTGAGGGATCGCACCACACTGAAAACGTCCACTGCTGTACAGCTTCATAGGGAAGGGAGGGAGGGAAGTAAGGGAACACAATATATGGGGGAAAATACAAAGACAGGCGAACCCGAAAGGAGAGGATGGATAAAGGTATCAGGGAGAACCGAAACACTATGGCAATAGTCAGTGGAATGTGGGGGGGGGGGATGAACACAACGGGGCCAAGACAAGTGTAGACAAGCACAAGAGGGACGAGGAGAAAAATGTAAGGGGACAGAAAGATAGCTGAACAGCAGCGTGGTGCTCCCTGTTACAGTAAGGGAGTAAAACATGGTGTGCCACAAACTCAAAAGAGGCATAAATACCAACACACCATGTCACACTCCATACCTCTGCACTTAGCTTAAGAAACATATTATATACATGAACCATATTAGCTATACAGTATTCATACAGTAACAACAATAGCGAGGCCTAATGCCTCCAAAACATCTTAATAAAAACTCACAAATTGTGAAAAGTCCGGGAACCAGACACTTGGTGTCTAGAAAGGTAAGTGTTGAGTTAAACCGTTCATGGGCAGGAACAAAAAAGTCCACAGGAATCTTGGTCCCGAGGAGCAAACACTCAGGGACTGGAAGCAGCATCACCCCTGTCAGAAGAAAGTCTCTTGAGAGTTGCATGAGAGCCTCGCCATTCTGGAGCAGACGGTGAGAGAACACGGCGGGACGTCTGAAAGCTGTCAGCCACCACCGGATCGGAAGCCACTGGTAGAGTAATGTGGATAACCTTACAAAAATCCTGTATCTCCTCCGCTCGGCGGATGATATGTTGCCGACCATCCACAGACACAATCATGGAGAAGGGGAATCCCCAACGGTAAGGTATATTTTTTAAGCGCAGTTCATCCGCCAACGGCTTAAACTGGCGTCGGAGCTGTAATGTGCGTACAGAAAGATCGTTGTAAAGAGATACCTGGCCACCTTAAATGAAATATGAGGTAGATTCCTAGCTTTCTGCATGATCAGGTCCTTTTGAGTGTAATGGTGGAGACAGCAGATAACGTCTCGTGGACGGTCCGCCGATTGCGTTCTAGGACGCATTGCTCTATGGGCTCGTTCAATCTTAATCCCTTCCAAATCAGACATTTCCAGCAGGGTGGCAAAAATCTTTTGTAGCGTTAAAACCAATGCCGAGTTCGGGATCGTCTCAGGCAGCCCTTTGAGTCGAATATTAGAGCGGCATCCCCTATTTTCTAGATCATCCAACTGATTTCGCAGAGATTCAATAGTCTCTTCTTGCATGGAGAGAATACGCTGAATATCCGATTGAGTTGCCCGCATCACGTCCTGGGAAGCCTCCAGATCTTTAACTCTAGTGCCAACTTGTTGTAGATCCGCTTTGAGATCAGAGATATCTCGTCGGATAGAGTCCCTGAGCGACGAGATTAAACTTTCCATATCGGCTTTGGTAGGTAAGAGCTGTAAATCTTGCTGCGTGATAGTCAGGGAAGTATCCGGAGGGCGGTTTTCCTTTCCTGCTCCCGCCATGAGTGCGGCCTGGTCCGGTAGAGAGGGAGAGGCAAGACTGCCACACGTCTTAGGCGTCTGGGAGCGAAAATACGAACCAATGTTAGCAGATTTTTTCCTCCGGTTAGTCATAACACCACAAGTAGTAGGTATCAGGGTCCCAACAAATAAGCGAAACAGCTAAAAGGCGCGTTTAGCAGCTATGGGTCACGGAGCTCAGGAATTATGTGACCGCCATCGCCACAGTCCGGCCACACCCCCTCCACTGAATATTTTATTCAGGCTTGACCAGGTAGACCAACACATGGATCAGTTTCCGGCAGCCTTCCAGGCTTTGTTACTACGTACTGAGCATCTGGTTCCACCGCCTCAGTGGCCCCCGGTCCAGGCTGTCTCTATAGCTGCTGCTGCTGCTGCTCTGGCTGCCAATGGTGATTCCAATGTTGCGAGAGGCATGACAGGGTCCGCCCCACTTCCCCAGCATTATGGGGGCAACCCTAACAAGTGCAGAGGTTTCCTGAACAAGGTTGTTATTGATCTAGAGATGGTACCACAGTCCTTTCCATCTGATAGGAGTAAGGTGGTCCTCGTGATTTCCTTACTCTCTGAGAGGGCCTTGGCATGGGCTAATCCCCTTTGGGAAAAGCAGAAACCTATAGTATACAATTACCCTGAGTTTGTGGCATCCTTTAAAAGGGTATTTGATGTACCGTGCCGCTCCACCTTGGCTGCCAAGCAACTAATGTCCATCCAGCAGGGTATTAGGATGATTTCAGATTATGCTGTAGAGTTTATTACCCTGACAGCCGAGGTTGGTTGGAAAAATGAGGCTCTTGTGGCTGCTTTCTCTAATGGGCTCTCGGATACGATTAAATATGAGATTGCAACCTTGGAACTCCCCAGATATTTAGAGGAACTGGTCTCATATTGTATCCTGATTGATTCCCGTCTCTTCTGGTGGCCAGAACTTGGCAAAAATATTGCTGCCTTTGTCGCTGCCTGTCCAGTCTGTGTGCAGACCAAATCACCTGTCACCTTCCAGTGGGCCTTCTCCAACCCATACCCAATGGGGAGAAGCCATGGTCACACCTTGCCATGGACTTCATAGTCGACCTCCCTTTGTTTAACTGTAACACAGTCATCCTCATGGTCGTTGTCGATGTTCTAAGATGATTCATTGCATACCTTTCAAAACACTTCCATCTGCTAAAGAGTTGGCTACGGTCTTTGTCAAAGAGGTCTATCGGTTACACCGATTTCCCAAAGTCATAGTTTCCGTCCGGGGTAGCCAATTTGTCTTGAGATTCTGGAGGGCCTTCTGTGCACAACTAGGGATCCAACTCTCCTCCTATCACCCACAGTCGAATGGGGCCGTGGAAAGGGCTAATCAGGCTTTAGAACAATTACTGCGGTGTTACATCTCAGACCATCAGAATAATTGGTCAGACCTGCTACCTTGGGCGGAATTTGCTCATACCAGTGCTGTCTTGGCTTCTACCAGGTGTGTCAGAGACTTTGTCCTGGTGGAGCATAGAGGGTTAACTCTAATAGTAGAAATTAACTAAAAAACCTGTGTTTAAAATGTGTTCAAATTACCTCATGTTAAAATAATGGGCCTCAATGAGGGAGAAATAACTGACAGTAATGGCCGATTGATGTTAAATGGGAGACGTGATGTCTGTGAGAGACGGACTCCCTTATGGGAAAGACATAGCAAAATGACTAGTTTATGGGGTTTCTGATAAACTCCATGACCTCTCTTCACTTTGAAATAGGCCATGTTATGTGTCACATGTAAAATTCTAATATAGCGTAAGGGTGCCATCTGCAGCCTTTTATATTGTCAAATACTCATAATTGGGATATTTTTTTTTATTATCATAAGATATAAGTATCCAATCAGGTGTGACTGGTGATCTCACAGTCGAGATGGATCTCTGTCCAATCATTAGGAAGAGGTGGGGATTACTGATAAGGCAAAATTGCCTAATATAATGCCAAAATAGAATGATTGGGGTCTTTTTTTTTTGCTGCCTGATGAAAATGCCTAACAAGTCTCTTGATTCCTAAAAAAAAAGAAGGCTGAGGTTCATAGTTGAAAAGACAACACCTGCTCCTGCCATCTCACAGAGAAAGACAAAGAAATTTTGATTGGTAACTATATCATTTATTCATTTAGAATCATTTAATCCAGAATTTCATAATTTTTCTTCTGTTGTAGAAACTGAATTAGTCTTATAATTGTCTTAAGTGGACTGGCCAACCATTTAGGATCAGTTATAATATGCTATATTTAGCTCTAAATGTCTGGATTTAACAGAATCTGTATATAATTATTGGGAAAGTGTTATATTTTACCAAATCAGTGTAATACAGTTATATAGCGGGGGGTTACATATATCAGCTAATATAAGTTTTGGTATTCCTAGAGTAATATTTTGTGGTTCTGGGAAGATTATAATAGCTAATATTTGATCTAGGGAATTCTTTGAATTCAGTTATTAACCCTTTAACCGCTATTTGTCTGTTATTAGTGGTGTTTTATTTGGAATTATCTGTGTATGTGCTAGGCTTATCTTTTATAAATTGGAAATATTCACTTCCAATAGACAAAATAAACTTCTGGGTGTGGCACCTATTTTAAACGAGTGGATTAACCCTTGGAGTGCTTATAGGTTTTTTATATGTTGCGGTAGTCAAAATTATGATATATGTTGCATGAAGTTGGTATACTTACTAGACATATGTTATTGGATTAATTCTAGGTAGATTATTTGTATAATCTTTGATTGACTATATTAATTGCAATTTATATATATTCAGAGGTAAGCAATATTTGAATTCAGTATATAATTAAATTATAGTGATTTAAATCTGGGATTCTATTCCAGTTATTCCCTAAATTTGATTATTATTGATATATGATACAAGAAATTGTTAGAGGAATTATTTAATTCATCTCACAATACCCCTTACATCATAATTAGCATAGTCTATACAGTTTCTGGGGCAGAGGTATTCTTAGATACTACTGCCAACTGTATTATAATTAATTGTAAGAATCAATTAACCTTTTCTATGCTGCTGAATGCCAGTATTGTTATTTAATACCTTTGAATATACCTATGTGTGGTTAACCCTTTCACTGCTGGTAATCCTCATGGATATAAGTGTGGTTTGGTTTTCTATGTACCTATTATAATTGCTAATCACTTATATATTTCATTGTTGCTGATACTTGTTATTTATATAGTATATTGTATTTTAATAAAGTATATATTTTTGCACAAATATGAGGGATTGATTCTTCTTATCAATTCATTACTGTGAAGTAGCGTGTCAATGCATAATAAAGATAAAGTTCTCAAATTATTTTATTAACATTTGCCTATTTAAGTGAAGAAATCCAACCTGAGTGGTTCTCTGTTTTAACTCTTTAGATACCTTCATATAAATAGTCCGACAGATGAATTATGGGTATCAACCCTCCATGATTCTGGACTCATTCTGTCCCCATGGTATTCCAGCATTGGAGGATCATCTCTAGCGAATCCGTTCCACATGGGTGCAGGTCTAAGAGTCATTGCAATGCTCATAACAATCCCAGGAGCTCCAGGCCAATTGTAAACGCCTACCCACACCCTCCTACCAGGTCGGGGAGAGGGTCTGGTTGTCCTCCAGAAATCTCCACCTCTGAATGCCCTCTCAGAAACTGGCTCCCCACTTTGTGGTGCCTTTCCGTATCCTCTGATGTGTGAACCCTGTGGCCTATGCCCTGGACCTCCCTTCCAATATGCGAATCCACAATGTGTTCCATGTTACGCTGCTGAAACCCCTGGTATGCAGTTGTTTCACTACGGTCACTCCTCAACCCCATTCAGTGCCCGTTGACGGCCATGAGGAGTTTGAAGTCTGCTCCATAGTCGACTCTCATAGGTTCTGAGGGAGGCTTTAATATTTGGTCCATTGGAAGGGGCAGGGCGGATTTTCCATAAGGCAGAGTAGGCATATGCCTACAGGCGCACCCTACAGAGGGGCACCTACCATTGCAATTGATATATTTTTTTTATTTATTTATTTTGAGTGGAGTGCCGCTCTGCCCTGTGCCGCCAGCCGCATGGTAAGGTCTTTGCCTCTCAGACCTGTAGCTGCTGAGTTCCCCCGGCTCTTTAGTAATGCAGAGCGATGGGAGATGACATCATCTCCCAGCGCTCTGCATTACTAAAGAGAAGGCCGCACGGGAGCTCCAGCAGCTACAGGTCTGTGCAGAAGCACAGATCTCTTCTGCCGCTGGACCACCAGGGTGGTAGGAAACGGATGGGGGGGGGGAGAATGTGAGACTTAATGTGGAGCTGATTAGGGGCAAAGGAGAGCTGATTGGGGGCAAAGTAGAGCTGATGGGGGGCAATGTGGAGCTGATGGGGGCAATGTTGAGATGATGGGGCAATGTAGAGCTGATGGGGGGCAATATGAAGTTGATGGGGGCAATGTTGAGATGATGGGGCAATATGAGGGCAATGCGGAGCTGATGGGGGCAATGTGGAGGTGATGGGGGCAATGTGAGGGCAATATGGAGTTGATGGGGGCAATGTTGAGATGATGGGGCAATGTGAGGGCAATATGGAGATTTGGAGCATTGTAGAGATGGCCAATGGTGAGGGGGGAGCTTCAGATTTCTGTGCCTACAGGCTCCTGAGATGTAAATCCGGCCCTGGGAAAGGGTACTGTCCAGAAGAGCGCTCATGGGTTCCAGCCGCAGATGTGCATGTCCCCACCCTCCTCCATGCTTTCCATGCACTCTTTCTCCATAAACTTGCTCCTGCCCCGTGTGTGTGTGTGTGGGGGGGGTACTGTCAAGGTTTGGCTGAGCTGCTCTAACTCTGCCTATTGATTCTGCTGTCTGAGCTAATCTAGTGCTCTGCTATCCATTGCTGCTGCCTTCTGAGTTCCTGGGTCAGGCTGAGTCAGCTGACCTCTCTGATTACCCACCTGACTCTTATCAGCCAACTCTCTCAGGGTATTTTAAGCAGCTTGGCTCACTTCCTGATTGTCCTTGTGCTTGTTGCTGCTGGCTGCTGTGGATTCCTGTGCTCCTTAGGGCTGCAACTAACGATTATTTTGATAATCGATTAGTTGTACATTTATTTTTTGATTAATCGATTACAATGTAACACTATCCCTGCAGCACGGACAGCTCTGTACAATACAATGCAACACTATCCCTGCAGTACGGACAGCTCTGTACAATACAATGTCATCTCTCTCTCTCTCTGTCCCTGGCACATGCCACAGTTCTCTCTCTCTCTGTCCCTGGCACATGCCACAGTTATCTCTCTCTCTCTGTCCCTGGCACATGCCACAGTTCTCTCTCTCTCTGTCCCTGGCACAGGCCACAGTTCTCTCTCTCTCTGGCACAGGCCACAGTTCTCTCTCTGGCACAGGCCACAGTTATCTCTCTCTCTGTGTACCTGGCACAGGCCACAGTTATCTCTCTCTCTGTGTACCTGGCACAGGCCACAGTTATCTCTCTCTCTGTGTACCTGGCACAGGCCACAGTTATCCCTCTCTCTCTGTGTACCTGGCACAGGCCACAGTTATCTCTCTCTCTGTGTACCTGGCACAGGCCACAGTTATCTCTCTCTCTGTGTACCTGGCACAAGCCACAGTTATCTCTCTCTCTGTGTACCTGGCACAGGCCACAGTTATCCCTCTCTCTCTGTGTACCTGGCACAGGCCACAGTTATCTCTCTGGCACAGGCCACAGTTCTCTCTCTGGCACAGGCCACAGTTATCTCTCTCTCTCTATGTCCCTGGCACAGGCCACATATATCTCTCTCTCTGTGTACCTGGCACAGGCCACAGTTATCTCTCTCTCTATGTCCCTGGCACAGGCCACATATATATCTCTCTCTGTGTACCTGGCACAGGCCACAGTTATCTCTCTCTCTGTGTACCTGGCACAGGCCACATATATCTCTCTCTCTGTGTACCTGGCACAGGCCACAGTTATCTCTCTCTCTGTGTGTACCTGGCACAGGCCACAGTTATCTCTCTCTCTATGTCCCTGGCACAGGCCACAGTTATCTCTCTCTCTGTGTACCTGGCACAGGCCACAGTTCTCTCTCTCTCTCTGTGTACCTGGCACAGGCCACATATATCTCTCTCTCTGTGTACCTGGCACAGGCCACAGTTATCTCTCTCTCTGTGTACCTGGCACAGGCCACATATATCTCTCTCTCTGTGTACCTGGCACAGGCCACAGTTATCTCTCTCTCTCTGTGTACCTGGCACAGGCCACAGTTATCTCTCTCTCTGTGTACCTGGCACAAGCCACAGTTATCTCTCTCTCTGTGTACCTGGCACAAGCCACAGTTATCTCTCTCTCTGTGTACCTGGCACAGGCCACAGTTCTCTCTCTCTCTCTTTGTACCTGGCACAGGCCACAGTTATCTCTCTCTCTGTGTACCTGGCACAGGCCACAGTTATATCTCTCTCTCTGTGTACCTGGCACAGGCCACAGTTATCTCTCTCTCTGTGTACCTGGCACAAGCCACAGTTATCTCTCTCTCTGTGTACCTGGCACAAGCCACAGTTATCTCTCTCTCTGTGTACCTGGCACAGGCCACAGTTATCTCTCTCTCTGTGTACCTGGCACAGGCCACAGTTATCTCTCTCTCTCTTTGTACCTGGCACAGGCCACAGTTATCTCTCTCTCTGTGTACCTGGCACAGGCCACAGTTCTCTCTCTCTCTGTGTACCTGGCACAGGCCACAGTTATCTTTCTCTCTATGTCCATGGCACAGACCACAGTTCGTTCTTTCTTTCTCTCTTTTGCTCTCTCTTTCGCTCTTTCTCTCTCTCTCTCTCTATGTCCCAGGCAACACGTATCTCTCCCTGCCCCTGTCACGGTTTCTCTCTATTTCTCATTGGGCATGTTCTTTACATTGGATCTTTCACAGTACAATCTGCCACCTACTAGTATACTATAGCATTTCTCCAGGTCTAAGCAAAAGTCATTGGCACAGCCTGTATACAAGTTTGTTCTTCCCCAACCTCTTCTAATGGAAGAACATATTTACCACTTACGCTAGTTTATATCACTGTGCCGGACAGATGCAACATCTCTTACATCTACATACATTATCAGTTTTCAGCATGCACTTGCCCTGTGTCCTGCCACAAATTACTTGGTACCTAGACAAACGTGCCCACATCCATGGCCCCTGTCTCTGAGAGTATTTACCTTATACACATCCCCATAGGTGCCACTGACAATCCTCTGGATAAGCTCGAAGTCCTTTTGTGGGTTCCTACGAGACAGGTCGCAACCCGTGCTCATCATGGCCTCCCGGGGGGGGAATCCCAGACCCCTCTCACAATTACGCGCAGGGAGATGATGCACAGCTCACATTATTATATTCTGAGTCTGACATTGCTGGTGGAGGCGGGCCCCCCCTCAGCAACTAATCAATAATGAGAATTGTTGGCAACAATTCTCATTATCAATTTTTATCGATTTAATCAATTAGTTGTTGCAGCTATAGTGCTCCTGTTTATCTGTTTAAGACCTGGCTTCCTCTGATGATCCTTCTGGCTCCTGACTGCTGTGTTCCTGACATCGCGGACTCCTGTGTCTCTGACTCCGGCTTGGTTGAGTACCTGTCTTGGTTCCTGACCCTGGCTTGTCTTTTGGTTTATGCTTCTGGATTATGATTCTGTTTTTTCACTTTAATAAAGGTGTTTTGCATTTTTCCATTTTTGTGTCTGTCTGTCTCCTGGTCCCTAACACATACTCGGTGATAGAGTTTGGTGTAACCTATCTACTCTATACCAATTACCTGATCGTTTCCTCTCTAAAATGGTGCATACCTCCCAAGTGTCTGCCTTATGGCGTTCCAAATCCCCCTGTCCCTCTTCCCCATCCCGGTGCCCCTCTTTTTAGGAGTCAGATTGTGTGGTCTGATTAAACTCACATTAATATTTGTTTAAACTTCAGTATATGTGTTTATGAAATAGTCTGTGTAAATAAAATAATTATGCCTTGTTCTAAATCATTTATTCATCATTGTATTCCAGAAACTTAGATGGATGACGGCCTCCTTGACGACTTATTGGAGTATCTCTCCATTAGCCCTTTGAGTGCCAGAGGGGCACACAATGCATGGCAAAGGCATTCAAAGGGTTAGAGCAAGCAATGGCATATTAGCTAGGCCCTAGAATCTATATTATGGTGAACTATAAAGGGATAGTAATACTTCGTTTTAACTTTATTTTATTTTGTAGGCATTAAAAAAACATGAAGAACGATATAAGTCTTATCTCTCAAACCTTTATGGTTTATGAGATATTCACAAGCAAAGTTTCCTGTCCCCGCCCCTTTTACCTAGTGTAAGCCATCTCTTCTCAGATGTGAATCTGGTTGTATGACCAGACAGATAACAGAAGGGAACAATCTTCTTCCTATGAGAACAATGAAAGCCCTGCCCCCCTTGACAAGTTTTTCAGCTTTTTCCCTATTGTCCCTCTCTGCAGTCTACCTGGGCACCTCCCTTCTGATCTGGTTGAACGGGGGGGGATACTTTGTTTGTGAATATCTCTTAAACCATAAAGGTTTGAGAGATAAGACTTATATCATTCTTCATGTTTTTTTAATGCCTACAAAATAAAATAAAGTTAAAACGAAGTATTACTATCCCTTTAAATTCACAAGGTCAGCTCATTTTGAAAGTTCCCAGGTATAAATATACAGCACTTATTATTGTGAACTGTACAATGTCAGCCACTCACTAATATTACACACTTATTATGGGGTGTATAATAACCAGTATCTGGCTCTGACAACGAGGACATCTGGGCACCAGTAACACAAAAAACGTTGGGGCCCCTCAGCAGGCTCTGTTGTGGGGGACTTCACACTCCTGTAGTGTCAGAATGAGACATAACAAAGCTACTGGTAGTCTTAGAACCGTACATACACTGTCTGACACCTCAGCTTTGAGGTGCCTTGATAAAATGTTAACCTTTTAAGTGCTGCAACTCATTGTCCAGCCACTCCTCTCGTTCCACCTCCACTCCCAGGTCACACTTCCATGCCCTTTTGTAACTATATTTGAAGGAGCAGTGAATTAATGAAAACTTATGTTTTATAGGGCTTTTCCTGCAGAGTAAAACAAGGACACTCCCTGTCAGTTGCTTCTTGCTGGTGACTCACCTCTACCACAATGCAACAGAATAACGTTTTAAAATCTAGGCACTGAGGGCACTTTTAATGTAAAAAAACAAACAACAGCTTAAACGTTAATAACTGGAAAGATGCATCTCCTGGCAGTAGGAGCACCATTGTTTTACTCAACAGATTTTTTTAGAGACTTCACTGCTCCTTTAGAGTAATCTTCCACAGAGCATATTAGAGAGATCAGTCTTTTAGAGGAGTACATCTCCAATCAAACATTTTCAAACTGGGTTTTTTGATACTAGGGGCTCAATACTATTACCATTGGTAAAACTGGAGGTAATAGTAAAAACAACTCCGACCAATAAACCCGCACATCTACCTCAGCTATTCTGTAGCTGGTGAGGTACATGGAACAGTGAGCACTGGTGGCCAGAACTCACGTGTTACCCAAATGTCTTTATTGGTTTTTGTTCCCACAACTCGCGCTAAATAGCGCGAATTGTGAGAACATAAAAGGGAAAAAAGCCAACTCTCATTGTTTGACAGTGCCAAATAACGAGCGTGAGTTCAAAAGGGTCAGAAATGTAACACCTGTCATCCACTGTCCGGCTTCTTCATTTACCTTGTCTTCTTTCTTCTTATATCCAGTCTTTTTTCTTGTTAGAAGAAAAATAAAAATTCTGTTTGTGCTGTCAGTGAAAAAAAAAAAAAAATGAAGCCCCCAAAGATGCAACCGTTAACCCTTTGAGTGCCAGAGGGGAAGCCCTCCGGAGCGCAGAGGGTTAATATAGGTGGCATCATAATGTCTGCTTTAAATAAAAAAATTCTAATGTTTTTGTAACTTTGCTCAGTAATATTATATTTTGCCAATATCTCACCCCACTTTGCCTGTTGGCGGAAGACATTTTGAATGGCGCAGAGCTCCCTTTCTACCTCATGGGCCGTTGCCCGAGTCAGACTGCCAAGATTTTCAACAGAGACTGGCTTTTATATGCCAGTCTCAGTTCAAAATAAATTGACAGTCTCCAATTGGCTGGAAAGTGCTTACGCACCTCCCAGGCAATCAGCTTCTAGCGGGGTTCGTCATCCCCACGCACACACTCACGCACAGTGGTATTAGTGTTGACTGAAGGTGTAAACTTTTTTTTGAGCTTTGTAACACAAAAATGTTGTTCCAGAGGCATAACTAGAACCTTTTGGACTCAATGACAGGTGGGCCTCCTTGGTGCCAGGCCCTGTCACAGCTGCAGTCCTTTACCCTTTGTAGTTACACCCCTGCGCATGCACATAAAAACACACGCATGCACACATTTGGGAAGACATAGACAAAACAGGCCTTTTCCTTTTATTTCTTCCACTGCAACATTTTTTGCCCATTCCTACCTCCAATCACTATAATAGATACATATTTTAAGATATAATTGGTTACTTATTCCTTTCTTGATATGCCAAGATTTTATGAGGAGTGATACATTTTATATGTGTTTTATTTTTCAGCTGGTTCAGGCAATTTACTTTGAATGGCTCCTGTTTGGGGAAGGTTTGTCTACCTGAAGAGAGCACTTAGAAGTGGGTAAACACAATTCAGACCAGGTAGAGTGTTTGGACTGCTCTCTGGAGAGTTTCATTCACTTCTGAAGCATGGGCACAGTACACTTGGATATTGTGTAAGATATGTTCTCCATAGACCGACTGGGAAAAGCTTTTACACTTTCACTGCCAGACAGAATGATTATGTACTTCTTCTGGCGGCTGATACAGGCACCTACTACTACTTTTACACAATAAGATACTGTGAGTCCGATGTACTAAAAAGAAGTGGAGCAACCTGGGGACAAATCAACTACATTAGAGGGGACAAATACAAATCTCAATTGATTTAAATTGGGCTTTTAAACCTTTGATCGCTAAAGATGTATCTAACTCAGACCATTCTAGCATTCACTGCTTGTGTGCTATAGGGGTGTACCAAGCATTGCGAAGCAGTGTGTTACGTTCCTCTCTGGAGCTCAAAAGGTTAAATTGATGGAAATGTTTGGGGGGGGGGTTTCTTCCCTATGGTGCAGTTGGCTTGCTCCAAATTTGACTCAGTTTTCTTAGTACCAGGTGAGGTGAGGTAGGTTCTACTGCTGGAAATGAGGAAGAAAGGGATAGCACTTGGTGGGAGACTTTTTAGCAACCATCTAACAACCAGGGGAATGTGCAGGGCATTGCAAAGGGTTAATGGAGGAGTATCAAAAGAACAATCTCTCTGTATACATAAAGGTAAAGCTGCAGGCATTGCCAATCCACTGCAAGGTGAAGGCCTCCACATTAACCCAAGTTGGGGGGTATGGACTGTAATCCGCCACACTAGTGCAGTGCAGGTTGCTCCATGAATAGGCAGGAGCAGAGTCCAAAAACGTGGTGAAAAGCACCAGTATGTGTTGGAAAACTGGTTCACAACACATACTGGTGGTTGAAACAAAGAAAAAGATGAACCTTATGAGTGCCAGTGGAGTATGCAACGCATTATACAGCACTGCATACCCCACTGGCCTCATAGGGTTAATCCAGAAATAGTTCACAATGTCCAGACAAATAAAAACTGATCAGTAGTCCTGATGTTCAGTGGGGTTGCGACTAGGGTTGCACCGATACCAATACTGGTATCGGTGCCGATACCGGCATTTGCGCGAGTACTTGTACTCGCGCAAATGTGGCCGATGCCAGCACCGATACCCTGTGTCAGGGTCGGTGTTGCAGAGAGGGAGCCCAGGGAGCTGCTCACAATGCTCCCTGGTCGACTCTCTCCCTCCTGCAGCGTTGGATCGTTGCTGTGGTAACCCACGGCAACGATCCGACGCTGACCTCTGCTGGGGCTCGTGAGAGAACAGTGAGCACCCGGCAGTGGAGGGTAAGGCAGGCAAGGTGGGGCATCAAGAGTGGGTGGTGAAAGAGGCATAGAGGGGGGTCAAGAGAGAGAAAAAGAGGCAAAAGGAGGAAGGATCAGGAGACAAAAGGAGGGGGGCCAAGAAGAGGCAAAAGGAGGGGGAATCAGGAGGGAGAGAGAGGCAAAAGGGTGGGATCAAGAGTCAAGGAGTGGGAGAAAGGGGGATCAAAAGGGAGAGAAAAAGCCAAGGCAAAAGGAGGGGGCTCAAGAGGGGGAGAATGAAGCAAAAGGTGGGAATCAAGAGGGGGAGAAAGAGTCAAAAGGGGAGAATCAAGAGGTGGTGTATGTATGTATGTATGTATGTGTGTGTGTGTGTGTGTATATATATATATATTTCAAGTACTCACCGATACCAATTACCGATACTTTTTTTTGAGGTCATTTGCCAGTTTTCCAAATACCTAAAGCATATAGGTACTTGGAAAACTGGCAAATGACCGCAAAAAAAAGTATCAGTAATTGGTATCGGTGAGTACTTGAAAAAAGTATCGGTACTCGTACTCGGTCTTAAAAAAAAAAAAATTGGTATCGGTGCATCTCTAGTCGCGGCGATCTTTTTCTTTTTTATTTCTTGTGTTGCATAAGAAAAAAAATACATTATTGCTCATTGAATTAAAAAAAAAATAAATAAAAAGCCCCAAAAGGTGCGACCGTGAACCCTTTAGCCCTCCGGATTGCAAAGGGTTAAAATGGGTTGTATCTTAAAGTCCGCATTAAATAAAAAAATGAAAAGTTTTTAAAACTCTTCATAGAGAGTATATGGTTTAATTCCTTATGCCCCTTTGCCTCTGCATTTTGAGCAGCACACTCCTCCCTTTCCACCTCACTGGCCGTTGCCTAAGTCAGACCGCCGGGATCTGGAATTTATTTTGAACCAAGACTGGCATATAAATGCCAGGCTCTGTTCAAAATAAATTGGCAGTCTCCAGTTTGCTTACTCACCTCCCAGCCAATCAGCTTTTAGCAGAGTGGAGGGAATGACAACCCCGTACAAGCCAATTGGCTAGGAGGTGCGTCTTGGTTCAAAATCCCAGCAGTCTGACTTATCCAACGGCCCATGAGGTGGCAAGGGAGGAGTGCGCTGCTCAGAATGCCCTCTGCCGCCAGCAGAGACATTGGTGGAGGCAAATGGGGTAAGGAATTAAAACATATACTCTCTATGAAGAATATTAAAAACATTTTTTTTTTTTTTAATTTAATGCAGATTTTAAGATGCGACCCATATTAAACCTTGGAGTGCCAAAGGGCTACCCCTCAAAGGTAAATGGTTGTATCTTTGGGGGCTTATTTTTTTTTTAATTCAATGAGCACTTTTGGATTTTTTTAAATTTAACATAGAAAAGAAAAAAGAAGGAGAAGAAAGAAGAGAAGATTAATGAAGAAGACGGACACTGGATGGCAGATAAGTGTTACATTTCTGACTAGTTTTATCTCACTCTCATTTGACACTGTCAAACAACGAAGGTGTGTTTTTTTTTTCTTTGGTCTTCCCACAATTTGCGCTATTTAGTGCAAGTTGTAGGAACAAAAACCAATAACGAGCATTTTGCCAACACATGAGTTTTGGCCAACAACGCTAGTTTTTCCATGTACCTCACCAGCAATAGAATAGCGGAGGTACATCGTTGAGTTTTTTAGGTGTTCATGTTTTTACTATTACCGCTGCCATAAAGTTGCAGCCATATTATGCCCCTGAGGACAGCCCACCCAGCCCCTATATTCAGGGGCGGATCGTGGTGCAATACCAGCCCGGGGGATTTTTTATTTAAATGGCCCTCTAGCTGGTATTCTAATCTGTATGCATATATTAACTGTTTGAGTGCCAGAGAGGTACGCAATGCATTGCGTACCTCTCTGGCACTCAAGGGGTTAAAATCCTTGAAGTGCCAGAGGGTTACGTAAATAATTGCTGTGCAATGCATTGCTTAACTCTCTGGCACTCAAAGGGTTAACCTAACCCACTGTATGCATTGCTAATGAGTCATAAATTATTAGTTATTAACCCCATAACATACTGTATGCAATACATTATCAGTTATTAACCCCCTGCATACCAGAGAGGTGTACAGAAATGTGTTCTGTGATTAACCCATTGAATGTCTCATTGGTGCAGAACACACTGCACAGGAATGTGTACTTCAATGAATAACCCCTTGTGTACAAAAGAGGCATAATTAATCCGTAACTGACAAATTTACTCACCTTTCTAGCATACAAGGGGTTGATTACGGATGAATTACGCCTCTCTAGCATACAAGGGATTAATACATGAGGTACTGCACCTATGAGGAATTCAGATGGTTAATAACATAATAAAATATTGCTGTAATTCTCTCTGGTATGCAAATGGTTAATAACAGCTATGCCTCTCTAAAGCAAACAGTGGGTTAAAGGGTTAACAGAAGGTAAATTAAGCCTCTCTAACAATGGGTACAATTAGTTAAAAAGAATTAAATAATACATATTTAATCTGCTAGGTAGTTAGGTCCCAGAATTTCTAATCAATCATGCACTGCACCAGGACACACACTGCAGGCAGAGCAGGGCCAGCTAAGTCAGCCTTGGGGGCGGGACAGGTACAGAGAACAGGACCCCGTCTTCACTGCTGCAGGGCTTTGGTGAGCGAGTTGTGCCTTGTGTCCGTAGAGTTGTGGGCTGGAGAAGTGAGATCATCTGTTTTCCCTACCAGCCCATAACTGAGTGGCCCACCGGGGGATGCCCGATCCCCCGATAGGGCAATCCTCCCCTGCCTATATTTATAAGGGGGAGGCTTGTGCCTCCTGCCCCCTTCTGCAGATTCTCATGAAGCTGATGATATAAACTGTAATCTAAATATACACAAATGGTGGCACTTACATGGGCAATAATTGAAAACAATCACCCACTCGGTAGTCAAGAAAAGACTCCTACTCGACCAAGTTCAATCTAATATAAAACTGCATAAATTCCGGCGCTAGAGTGTAGAATCAAAATGCCATATACAGAAACAGGTGTAAAGATTAGAAGTGAATGACAAACCTATAATTGTACTACAAGTAATGAATAATACCCTATAATAAATGATCCAGCTGTCCTGATACATATTGGTACCAATGACAAGGCTGGATGAAGATGGGGGTCCCTAAAAAATGATTTCAGGGTTTTAGGGTGCAAGCTGAAGGCAAGGACCTCCAGGGTAGTGTTTTCTGAAATGCTACCTGTGTCAGTGCAGGTATGCAGAGGGAGCTTAGTGCATGGCTTAAGTATTGGTGGAGGAAGGAGGGTTTAGGGTTTTTAGAACATTGGGCTGACATTGCTCTTGGGTACAATCTATGTGGAAGTGATGGATTGCACCTAAATGGTAGGGGAGCCGCTGTGCTAGAGGATATAATGCTAAGAAAGTTGGAGGAGATTTTAAACTAGGAAAGAGGGGAGGGTATAGATAGATAGAGTTGATAGAAACTGGGTCCAAGTAAAGGTTCATGGGGTGGAGAGGGGGTGGGGATAAATGTAGCTAATAGGGAGGACTCCTTTTAAATGAGGATGTAGAAAAAAAGGCAAGTAGTGAGTAAAATATGTAAAGACATCAAAATTAATTGTACGTTGGCGAATGCAAGAAGTATGGTAGATAAAATGGTAGAACTAGAATTGCTGGCGGTTAATGAGCATTTGGACATAACTGGAATAACGGAAACAGGTTGGATGATACACATGATTGGGCTGTAAATATATACAGCTATTCCCTGTTTAGGGAAGGGGGAGGTGTGTGCTTATATTTTAACTCAGAACTAAATCCAATTTCAAGGAGTTATATTAGTGAGGCCATAATGTGGTGTTCTTGTGGATAGAAACTGAGGTTAACTGTGGTGTAAATGGTTAAAAAAAGATGTTTGTGGGTATCTGCTACAAACTACCAAATATTGATGAGAATGTTGAGGCCCAACTCTTATTGGAAATTAGGAAAGCTGCGCATCCTGGACATACTATAATTATGGGAGATCTTAACTATCCAGATATCAGCTGGAAACATGAAACCTGTCAGAGTGCTATGGGAAGCAGGGTTGTGAGCACGTTTAGGGATAGCTACATGTCACGAATGGTGGAAGTACCAACAAGAAATAACAATACATAGGACCTAATGATAATGAATAACATAGACATGGTGTCCAATATTAAGGCAGGTGAACATTTGGGAAACAGTGATCACAACATGGTTACATTTGAGATCAACAACAAGAAAAAGAAGGGTGCGTCCTAGTGCAAATATACCCTTGCAAATTCAAGACCTACACCAATACACCACTGTACTCACAATAAACAAGATCACTAAAAGTGATCAGCCGGACAGATGAGGGACTCTGACTGCCCCCACTCAGTCTTCCCAAAATTGGCTAATGGATGCTGCTTCTTCAAACAACCCCTGGGACTTCTCAGGACCCTTGGAACACAGAAGACAAAAAACAGGAAGAGCGCAAACCACCAGTGGATAATCCTTTTGGATCTGATGAACATGTATCCAATACTCACAACCTAGATGATGGTGTGCTGGTTGAGGGTACAACCAGCAAATTCCAATGGGGTCTCACAAGCCTCCCCGATTTGGCTACTTCTCCCAAATTGGAGTCTATGATTTAAAAATATATATTTGTATTTATTAGTAAAAATTCTATATGCCAATATGTTAGTTCAAAAGCATAGTAATACAACCTGTATGACGTGTTTTCGGCACTATAAGCTCCTTTATCAAATATCAGGTAAAGATATATAATATAAAAACATGCACTATAAATTTGGCAAAAGAAGAAAGAGTTGTACCCTCAAACAGTTATGTTTGAGTATTGGATACATGTTCATTAGATCCAATAGGATTTTCTACTGGTGGTTTGCGCTCTTCCTTTTTTTTGTCTTTTGACATTTGAGATCAGTTTGGCGATGTAGAACTGTATAGGTTTAAACAAAACTCTTAATTTTAAAAAAGATAACTTCAAAATGTTAAGAGCATCAATTCAAAACATATACTGGGATAAATTATTTAAAGGCAAAAATAATGAATAAAATGGTCAGAATTTAAATTTAGGTTGCAGAAATTCAATAGTATATACCAGTGGGGAACAAGTGTAAAAGAAGTAGATCACAAACAACATGGTGAAATGCAAACGTAAAGAAAGAAATGGCAAGGAAAAAAAGCCATTTAAACTTCTTTCTTGAAAAACAGGGAGCTCAACAAAGATTGCAAAAAAGGCAATTACATTATCAAAAATAGCCTGCACGGATACCATTTTTTTAAGACTGAGTACAAGTACCGATACTTTCCCCAAGTACTCACTGATACCAATTACTGATACTTTTTTTGCAATGCCATTTGACAGTTTTCCAAGGGGTGGTGAGAGGGTGGAGTGGAACTGAGTGGGAGATGGGGGGCTGAGGGGAAACAGGGGAACTGAATGGGAGAAGTGGGGGGCTGAGGGGAACTGAACTGGAGAAGTGGGGGGCTGGGGAGAACTGAATTGGAGAAGTGGGGGGCTGGGGAGAACTGAGTGAGAGAAGTAGGGGGGCTGAGTGGGAGATGGTGGGGCTGTCAATGGGGCTGATGCATGGCAATGGGCTGAAGCCATGGCTTTCTGCAAAAGAACAGTGAGATTGTGCCAGGGTCTCCCTGGAAAGCTACAAAGAAGTTTACAGCTTGTCCAGTCTGTGCCAAGCTGCAGCTTCTGCTTGCCTTACCCTCCAGCTACCCGCTGTAATTTCCTCTGCCGGGAGCTCGCTGTTCTTTCGCGAGCCCCGGCAGAGGTCAGCGTCGGAGCGTTGCCATGGTAACCCGCGGCAACACTCCAACACTGCAGGAGGGAGAGAGGCACCCGGGGAGCATTGTGAGCAGCTCTCCGGGCTCCCTCTTTGCAGCACCGAACCTGACACAGGGTATCGGTGCTGGCATCAGCCGCATTTCAGCGAGTACGAGTACTTGCGCAAATGCCGGTGTCGGCACCGGTATCGGTGCAACCCTAAAACTAGGAAATGAGTCTCGAATTGCAAGGGAGAGAAAGACATCCAAAAAAGTTTTTCAAATACATAAAAAACTTAAGAGGGAGTTCATTGGACCTTCAAAAATGCGATGGGTGAGTTGATTAGAGAGGATAAGGAAAAGGCTGATGTTCTACATGCTTTTTTCCATCAGTATATACAAGGGAACAAGAAATGGCAGAAGAGCCTCAGCAAGTAACAAAACCATACCAATATCCATATTGGGTTAACCCTTTGCGTGCCAGGGGAGTACAGAATGCATTGCAAAGCAATGCATTCCATACCCCTCTGGCACTCAAAGGGTTAACACAAGAAGAGGATTATGGTAAGACTGAACAAAATTAAGACTGACAAAGCACCGGGTCTTGATGGTATACAGCCAAGGTTTCTTTAGGAATTCAGTGCAGTGTTAGCAAGACCCCTCTTTTTACTCTTTAAAGGGATAGCAATACTTCATTTTATCTTTATTTTATTTTGTAGCCATTAAAAAAACATGAAGAACGATATAAGTCTTATTTCTCAAACCTTTATGGTTTAAGAGATATTCACAAGCAAAGTTTCCCACTCCTGCCCCTTTTACCTAGTGTAAGCCATCTCTTCTCAGATGTGGAATCTGGTTTTGAGACCAGACAGATAACAGAAGGGGACAATCTTATTTCAATGAAAACCCTGCCCCCCTTGACAAGTTTTTCAGGTTTTTCCCTTATCTTAATTGAAGATTGTCCCTCTATGCAATCTACCTGGGCACCTCCCTTCTGCTCTGGCTGAGCAGTGTTCCATCAGTAAAAGGGGCAGGAGGGGGATACTTTGTCATTGAATTACTCTTGAACTACAACTCTGACAGAATTGAAATAACACTCTCTAAAGTCCAAATACTACGATGATTAATTAGAGCTGTTTTTATTATTTATCCTTTAAAGACTCTCACCACAGGCTCAGTGCCACAAGATTGGCATAAAGCCATTTTAGTGCCTTTATTTAAGAAGGGAACTAAAACAGAACATGACAATTACAGACCTATGAGTTTGATCTCTGTAGTGGGAACACTGCTAGAATGGATAATAAGGGATTATATTTAGGATTACACCACATAAAATATGTTTATTATCAGGAATCAACATGATTTTATGAGTAATAGATCATGCTAAACTAAACTTTTGAGCTTGTGTGAAGAAATAAGTAGAGTTATATTTCAATAATATCAGGCGACAGGGTTATACTGTGTATCAGTAGACAAAACAGAAAGTTCAGATAAAGACTAGTTTATTTGGCAACAGGAAAGCTTATATAATTCTCATTTCTCTGAGTTATGAGGCAAAGGGATTTATCTTTTTTCAACCTAATTTACTATGTTACTATATAATTGTGGTACAAGATTTGTCATCAGAATGTACCTTGTACCACAATTATTAGTATAGTTATATACTAAAACTATTTTGCCTTTTGGACATCATTTGGTGTTGCTGCTAACAGTATGATTAAATCAAACTTTAATGACTTTTGAATGAAACATCTTCCCACAGTGGGCGTTCCCTTGTTTTAACCCTTTGAATGCCAGAGGGGTATCCAACACAATGCACTGGATACATCTCTGGCATTCAAAGGGTTAAACAGAAGAAAAAAAAAATGATATATATATTTTTACCCAATTAAAAATGTATAACTGTTCCTTTAAATCAATGGGAATTTTTATTTATGGTACATCTGGTTCACCCCACATTTGTTCCAATTTTGTTGTGTGCATGTGGCTTTAAATGAATGAAACTGAATGTGAGAGAGAGTGCACAAGACTGAAAACCAGAGAGCACCTGCTTCCTCTCCACTGCCTTCCACCCCTATGAAAGATTAATATATCAAGTCTGATTACTTCCCCTCCTCCTATCTCCCTTCCACCCCTATGGAAGATTAATATATCAAGCCTGATCACTTCCCCTCCTCCTATCTCCCTTTCACCCCTATGGAAGATTAATATATCAAGTCTGATCACTTCCCCTCCTCCTATCTCCCTTCCACCCCTATGGAAGATTAATATATCAAGTCTGATCACTTCCCCTCCTATCTCCCTTCCACCCCTATGGAAGATTAATATATCAAGTCTGATCACTTCCCCTCCTCCTATCTCCCTTCCTCCCCTATGGAAGATTAATATATCAAGTCTGATCACTTCCCCTCCTATCTCCCTTCCACCCCTATGGAAGATTAATATATCAAGCCTGATTACTTCCCCTCCTCCTATCTCCCTTCCTCCCCTATGGAAGATTAATATATCAAGCCTGATCACTTCCCCTCCTCCTATCTCCCTTCCGCCCCTATGGAAGATTAATATATCAAGTCTAATTACTTCCCCTCATCCTATCTCCCTTCCGCCCCTATGGAAGATTAATATATCAAGTCTGATTACTTCCCCTCCTCCTATCTCCCTTCCTCCCCTATGGAAGATTAATATATCAAGCCTGATCACTTCCCCTCCTATCTCCCTTCCACCCCTATGGAAGATTAATATATCAAGTCTGATCACTTCCCCTCCTCCTATCTCCCTTCCTCCCCTATGGAAGATTAATATATCAAGTCTGATCACTTCCCCTCCTATCTCCCTTCCACCCCTATGGAAGATTAATATATCAAGCCTGATCACTTCCCCTCCTCCTATCTCCCTTCCACCCCTATGGAGGATTAATATATCAAGCCTGATTACTTCCCCTCCTCCTATCTCCCTTCCTCCCCTATGGAAGATTAATATATCAAGCCTGATCACTTCCCCTCCTCCTATCTCCCTTCCTCCCCTATGGAAGATTAATATATCAAGTCTGATTACTTCCCCTCCTCCTATCTCCCTTCCTCCCCTATGGAAGATTAATATATCAAGCCTGATCACTTCCCCTCCTCTTATCTCCCTTCCTCCCCTATGGAAGATCAATATATCAAGTCTGATTACTTCCCCTCCTCCTATCTCCCTTCCTCCCCTATGGAAGATTAATATATCAAGCCTGATCACTTCCCCTCCTCTTATCTCCCTTCCACCCCTATGGAAGATTAATATATCAAGCCTGATTACTTCCCCTCCTCCTATCTCCCTTCCACCCCTATGGAAGATTAATATATCAAGTCTGATTACTTCCCTTCCTCCTATCTCCCTTCCACCCCTATGGGAGATTAATATATCAAGCCTGATTACTTCCCCTCCTCCTATCTCCCTTCCTCCCCTATGGAAGATTAATATATCAAGCCTGATTACTTCCCCTCCTCCTATCTCCCTTCCTCCCCTATGGAAGATTAATATATCAAATCTGATTACTTCCCCTCCTCCTATCTCCCTTCCTCCCCTATGGAAGATTAATATATCAAGCCTGATTACTTCCCCTCCTCCTATCTCCCTTCCTCCCCTATGGAAGATTAATATATCAAGCCTGATTACTTCCCCTCCTCTTATCTCCCTTCCACCCCTATGGAAGATTAATATATCAAGCCTGATCACTTCCCCTCCTCCTATCTCCCTTCCGCCCCTATGGAAGATGAATATATCAAGCCTGATCACTTCCCCTCCTCCTATCTCTCTTCCGCCCCTATGGAAGATTAATATATCAAGCCTGATCACTTCCCCTCCTCCTATCTCCCTTCCGCCCCTATGGAAGATTAATAAATCAAGCCTGATCACTTCCCCTCCTCTTATCTCCCTTCCACCCTGTCACGGTTTTTTAAGACACTCAGACCATTGGGTGAATAAGAACACAGTTTTATTAAAATAAGATAAGGCAATAACACGCCCTCTAGTGGTGGTAAATATACACAGTGGTAATGTATAGATACAATGGTAAATGCACAAATAACTTATAAGTACAATTACACAGTAATAGAATAGCGTATACCCCTCAGGGGTTAAGTCCTTGATAACGGTCAGTCTCAGATGTGGATGTTTGGAACGCCCAGGGTGTAATAAGGCTGTGCTGGAGACCAAGACTATCACCGGCTGGATACTGGACTGCCTCGCCACGGTGTTCAGTAAGAAGCACAAGAGTCCACGTAGCCCCCTCGGGCGTACCTATTGGAACTGCTTCAACTAGTGCAAGTGCAAAGCCCCCATGGGCGTGATTGGAACCGGCCTTCAATGCGAGAACTGCCAAGCCTCCTCAGACTTAACCGGACAACGGGATAGCCCACGCTAGAGCCGACAGCCCCCACGGGCGTGATTGCCGGAATACGAATGCTGATGCCTGTGCCTGCCACCACTCGGTAAAGCGGAATTGCTAAATGATCAAGAGAGAGAGTCTCAGGCGCCCAACCGGCCCAAACGGATGTAAACACTCTGCAAGGATGTGTGGAGCTGCCGACGAAGAGCGGCCAGCTCAGCAGTAGTATTCACCGAGAAAGAGACTCTTACAGGAGTAGCGATAGAGTGGAACCCAGCGGCACTGCTAGGGTTAATTAGCACATTTACTCGAGGCTTTTCAGCGGTATAGCAAGGCTCTGCAGTCTGAGGGAGGCGCGTATACGCACAACTCTGCAAAGGAAAATGCACTGCACTGATCGGAGTACACCAGGCAAGGCAGTCACACCAAAAGCTGGAACAGCAGATAGAAATGTTGCGGCGACAACTGGAACACAGGTCACTGTAGAAAGCAGGAGTCGTTCTTCGGAGCGGGAAGTCAGCCAGGCCGGGTTGGAGCATGTAGAAGGCAGTCATACAAGCCGGGTCGTACACAAGCAGGAACGTCAGCCAAACCGGGTCAGGATCCAAAGGAGGTAGTCAGACGGGCCGGGTCATACACGAGCAGGAACACAGGAGAATAGTCAAGACAAGCCAAGTCGGTACACAGGAATCCGGAACACAGCAACAGTAACTGGCACAGAAACACCACGAAAGGGCGCCTGATAGTTGTGCTAGCCAGGTATAAAAAGGTCACCAGGGGGCGGGCCAAACCAACACAGCAAATCAGTATCTGTCAAAGATGAGACTGACAGGAATCACAGGCACTGTGATACACCCCTATGGAAGATTAATATATCAAGTCTGATTACTTACCCTCTTCCTATCTCCCTTCCACCCCTATGGGAGATTAATATATCAAGCCTGATTACTTCCCCTCCTCCTATCTCCCTTCCACCCCTATGGAAGATCAATATATCAAGTCTGATCACTTCCGCTCCTCCTATCTCCCTTCCACCCCTATGGAAGATTAATATATCAAGTCTGATTACTTCCCTTCATCCTATCTCCCTTCCACCCCTATGGGAGATTAATATATCAAGCCTGATTACTTCCCCTCCTCCTATCTCCCTTCCTCCCCTATGGAAGATTAATATATCAAGTCTGATTACTTCCCCTCCTCCTATCTCCCTTCTACCCCTATGGAAGATCAATATATCAAGTCTGATTACTTACCCTCCTCCTATCTCCCTTCCTCCCCTATGGAAGATTAATATATCAAGTCTGATTACTTACCCTCCTCCTATCTCCCTTCCTCCCCTATGGAAGATTAATATATCAAGTCTGATTACTTACCCTCCTCCTATCTCCCTTCTACCCCTATGGAAGATTAATATATCAAGCCTGATCACTTCCCCTCCTCCTATCTCCCTTCCTCCCCTATGGAAGATTAATATATCAAGTCTGATTACTTCCCCTCCTCCTATCTCCCTTCTACCCCTATGGAAGATCAATATATCAAGTCTGATTACTTCCCCTCCTCCTATCTCCCTTCCTCCCCTATGGAAGATTAATATATCAAGCCTGATCACTTCCCCTCCTCTTATCTCCCTTCCACCCCTATGGAAGATTAATATATCAAGCCTGATTACTTCCCCTCCTCCTATCTCCCTTCCACCCCTATGGAAGATTAATATATCAAGTCTGATTACTTCCCTTCCTCCTATCTCCCTTCCACCCCTATGGGAGATTAATATATCAAGCCTGATTACTTCCCCTCCTCCTATCTCCCTTCCTCCCCTATGGAAGATTAATATATCAAGCCTGATTACTTCCCCTCCTCCTATCTCCCTTCCTCCCCTATGGAAGATTAATATATCAAATCTGATTACTTCCCCTCCTCCTATCTCCCTTCCTCCCCTATGGAAGATTAATATATCAAGCCTGATTACTTCCCCTCCTCCTATCTCCCTTCCTCCCCTATGGAAGATTAATATATCAAGCCTGATTACTTCCCCTCCTCTTATCTCCCTTCCACCCCTATGGAAGATTAATATATCAAGCCTGATCACTTCCCCTCCTCCTATCTCCCTTCCGCCCCTATGGAAGATGAATATATCAAGCCTGATCACTTCCCCTCCTCCTATCTCTCTTCCGCCCCTATGGAAGATTAATATATCAAGCCTGATCACTTCCCCTCCTCCTATCTCCCTTCCGCCCCTATGGAAGATTAATAAATCAAGCCTGATCACTTCCCCTCCTCTTATCTCCCTTCCACCCTGTCACGGTTTTTTAAGACACTCAGACCATTGGGTGAATAAGAACACAGTTTTATTAAAATAAGATAAGGCAATAACACGCCCTCTAGTGGTGGTAAATATACACAGTGGTAATGTATAGATACAATGGTAAATGCACAAATAACTTATAAGTACAATTACACAGTAATAGAATAGCGTATACCCCTCAGGGGTTAAGTCCTTGATAACGGTCAGTCTCAGATGTGGATGTTTGGAACGCCCAGGGTGTAATAAGGCTGTGCTGGAGACCAAGACTATCACCGGCTGGATACTGGACTGCCTCGCCACGGTGTTCAGTAAGAAGCACAAGAGTCCACGTAGCCCCCTCGGGCGTACCTATTGGAACTGCTTCAACTAGTGCAAGTGCAAAGCCCCCATGGGCGTGATTGGAACCGGCCTTCAATGCGAGAACTGCCAAGCCTCCTCAGACTTAACCGGACAACGGGATAGCCCACGCTAGAGCCGACAGCCCCCACGGGCGTGATTGCCGGAATACGAATGCTGATGCCTGTGCCTGCCACCACTCGGTAAAGCGGAATTGCTAAATGATCAAGAGAGAGAGTCTCAGGCGCCCAACCGGCCCAAACGGATGTAAACACTCTGCAAGGATGTGTGGAGCTGCCGACGAAGAGCGGCCAGCTCAGCAGTAGTATTCACCGAGAAAGAGACTCTTACAGGAGTAGCGATAGAGTGGAACCCAGCGGCACTGCTAGGGTTAATTAGCACATTTACTCGAGGCTTTTCAGCGGTATAGCAAGGCTCTGCAGTCTGAGGGAGGCGCGTATACGCACAACTCTGCAAAGGAAAATGCACTGCACTGATCGGAGTACACCAGGCAAGGCAGTCACACCAAAAGCTGGAACAGCAGATAGAAATGTTGCGGCGACAACTGGAACACAGGTCACTGTAGAAAGCAGGAGTCGTTCTTCGGAGCGGGAAGTCAGCCAGGCCGGGTTGGAGCACGTAGAAGGCAGTCATACAAGCCGGGTCGTACACAAGCAGGAACGTCAGCCAAACCGGGTCAGGATCCAAAGGAGGTAGTCAGACGGGCCGGGTCATACACGAGCAGGAACACAGGAGAATAGTCAAGACAAGCCAAGTCGGTACACAGGAATCCGGAACACAGCAACAGTAACTGGCACAGAAACACCACGAAAGGGCGCCTGATAGTTGTGCTAGCCAGGTATAAAAAGGTCACCAGGGGGCGGGCCAAACCAACACAGCAAATCAGTATCTGTCAAAGATGAGACTGACAGGAATCACAGGCACTGTGATACACCCCTATGGAAGATTAATATATCAAGTCTGATTACTTACCCTCTTCCTATCTCCCTTCCACCCCTATGGGAGATTAATATATCAAGCCTGATTACTTCCCCTCCTCCTATCTCCCTTCCACCCCTATGGAAGATCAATATATCAAGTCTGATCACTTCCGCTCCTCCTATCTCCCTTCCACCCCTATGGAAGATTAATATATCAAGTCTGATTACTTCCCTTCATCCTATCTCCCTTCCACCCCTATGGGAGATTAATATATCAAGCCTGATTACTTCCCCTCCTCCTATCTCCCTTCCTCCCCTATGGAAGATTAATATATCAAGTCTGATTACTTCCCCTCCTCCTATCTCCCTTCTACCCCTATGGAAGATCAATATATCAAGTCTGATTACTTACCCTCCTCCTATCTCCCTTCCTCCCCTATGGAAGATTAATATATCAAGTCTGATTACTTACCCTCCTCCTATCTCCCTTCCTCCCCTATGGAAGATTAATATATCAAGTCTGATTACTTACCCTCCTCCTATCTCCCTTCTACCCCTATGGAAGATTAATATATCAAGCCTGATCACTTCCCCTCCTCCTATCTCCCTTCCTCCCCTATGGAAGATTAATATATCAAGTCTGATTACTTCCCCTCCTCCTATCTCCCTTCTACCCCTATGGAAGATCAATATATCAAGTCTGATCACTTCCCCTCCTCCTATCTCCCTTCCACCCCTATGGAAGATCAATATATCAAGTCTGATCACTTCCCCTCCTCCTATCTCCCTTCCGCCCCTATGGAAGATTAATATATCAAGCCTGATCACTTCCCCTCCTCCTATCTCCCTTCCTCCCCTATGGAAGATTAATATATCAAGTCTGATTACTTCCCCTCCTCCTATCTCCCTTCCTCCCCTATGGGAGATTAATATATCAAGTCTGATTACCTACCCTCCTCCTATCTCCCTTCCTCCCCTATGGAAGATTAATATATCAAGTCTGATTACTTCCCCTCCTCCTATCTCCCTTCCACCCCTATGGAAGATTAATATATCAAGTCTGATTACTTCCCCTCCTCCTATCTCCCTTCCACCCCTATGGAAGATCAATATATCAAGTCTGATCACTTCCCCTCCTCCTATCTCCCTTCCACCCCTATGGAAGATCAATATATCAAGTCTGATCACTTCCCCTCCTCCTATCTCCCTTCCTCCCCTATGGAAGATTAATATATCAAGTCTGATCACTTCCCCTCCTCCTATCTCCCTTCCTCCCCTATGGAAGATTAATATATCAAGTCTGATTACTTCCCCTCCTCCTATCTCCCTTCCTCCCCTATGGGAGATTAATATATCAAGTCTGATTACTTCCCCTCCTCCTATCTCCCTTCCTCCCCTATGGAAGATTAATATATCAAGTCTGATTACTTCCCCTCCTCCTATCTCCCTTCTACCCCTATGGAAGATTAATATATCAAGTCTGATTACTTACCCTCCTCCTATCTCCCTTCCTCCCCCACTCCTTACTGCCAACACAAAGGAGCAGCTCACACTCAGAGGATGCCCCCATGGACAGGATAGCTTTATTACATCATGGCCACCTCAAGATCCCTTCTCCTCCTCTCTCTCCTTTTCACCTGCATTCTCTTCCTGTCTCGCCCCCTCCCCAACCCCTGCTCCTGAATTTTTCTCTCTCTACATCTCTAGATACTTTATCCCTTCTCCCTTACATACCTTTCCAACATTCTCCCTACTGTCTCTTCCCTTACCAGCCTCTAATCCTTACCTTCCCTTTTAATTTCTCTTCTTCCATTCATCTATTTCCTCTTTGTCTGCTACGGTTTCCAAAGACCTCAACCCAGAGCCCATTGGACCTCTTTATCCCTGCTATTGCCACTGTTGTTTACCTGTTTATGCTTTATCATTTGGGACCTTCATGGGATACCATATGGGACTCTTGAGCTTGCATGCTCTCTCTCACATCTTATCTGTATTCTATATGATTGATTCAATAAAGAAATTAAAAGAAAACTAGAGACCACAAGTGTGAAAAAGACAGCAAGTCTAATGCACTAAGAGTAGCTGGAGCAATTCTGGGGCAAACCATCTGCACCAGAGAGGAGAAATAAAGATACCAATTGATTTAAATGTGAACACTAGAAAAGTCTTCAGTGCATTGTGGAGCAGTTCATCAGAGACCTCCCTAGCAGTTACAGGGTGCAAAAACTCTGTTTATTTTCCAACCCCCTGATTCCTATGCTATGCGTAGCATACCCCTCTGGTTATCAGAGGGTTAAATGTTGTCGAGTGGAGTTAAGTGGGTAATAGATATTTGGAAGAAAGGAGAGAGAGAGATTTGATGAAAATAGATGGATAGAGGTCTCCAGTGCATTGCTCCAGTTCTAAGGACATCGGCCTGTCTGTCTGGTGCTGCCTCTTGTGCCCTCTCTATCATGCTGAGGCTGATGTCCTAACAACTAGAGCGGAACTTTCAGGTAGTAATAAGTCGCCCTTCAATAATTAAACATATGGCGACTAGCATCCTAATACATGTATTACCTCTGTAAAGTGCCGCATTCTAAAGAAATCTTTCATCTTCAGAGACTGGAACTCAGGCATCAGTGTAGACATTTTGACTGTGCACCTGCGCTGTCAATCTCAGTCTCCTGTAAGAAGCATTGCAGCATGCCACAAGATAACTGGAAGGACTGACAGCACTAACCTGGTCTCCGAAGATGAAAGATTTCTTTATAAATTCACCTCAAATCCAGCTGCAAATTTCAGACTGCCTTTTGGCCATTTCCTCCTGGATGGTACAACGTCATCTGAAGATAAACATCGGCAAAACTGAACTGCTAATTTTCCCACCAAGACCTTGCCCAACACCTAGCTTCACCATTACAGTTGATGGAATTTATATTGATCCGGTCAGCTCAGCACGCTGCCTTGGGGCCATATTTGATTCCTCTCTTTCCTTCTCCCCTCACATTAACTCTGTGGCTAGATCATCTCGCTTCTTTCTCAGCAACATTGCTAAAATCTACCCATTCTTCTCCCAACAAACTACTAAAACTCTTATACATGCTCTCATTCTGTCCCGCTTAGACTATTGCAATATCCTACTAACTGGCCCCCCTGCTACTCATCTTTCACCTATGCAATCTGTTTTAAACTCAGCTGCATGAATCACCACACTCTCCCCAAAAACTGAACCTGCCCACATAATTCTCAGACATCTGTCATGGCTCCCGATTCAGCAGCGCATCAATTACAAAGTCCTTCTTCTCACCTTTAACGCTCTCCACACTGCTACCCCTCCTTACATCTCTTCCCTCATCTCCTCTTATGTTCCTGGCTGCCTCCTTCGCTCAGCACACAACGCACTTCTTGTTGCACCATCCACACCCTCTGCCCTCTCTCGTTTCAAACCTTTCCGGCTTTCTGCTCCATACCCCTCTCCTTACGTCTAGAACATTCCCCCTCTGTCTTTAAGTCTACCCTGATATCTTATCTTCTGGAGCACTAGGACCATGCACTGCCTTTGGCCACACTCAGCACTTGTAATCTCAGCATTTGACACCCTCATACCCCATTGTCTGTCTCCTTTTATCCATTTAGACTGTAAGCTCCTTGGGGCAGGGACCTCTCTCCTATTGTTTCTAAGAATGTCACACTTATTTCATCCCCTGTTATTTATTGTAACATATGTCTATTGTAAGGCACTGCGTACACTGTGTGGCACCATATAAATAAAGATATACATACATACATACATACAGAATGCAGCACTTTACAGAGGTAATACGTGTATTAGGATGCTAGTCACCATATGTTTAATTATTGAAGGGCGACTTATTACTACCTGAAAGTTCAGTTTTAAGTCAATGGGGAAGCTTGTTTACCCCAGAATTGCTCTAGTTCTCAGCATTAGCCTCAGCATGATAGAGAGGGCACAAGAGGCAGCACCAGACAGACAGGCCAATGTTCTTAGAACTGGAGCAATGCACTGGAGACCTTTCTTGTTTATCAGGGGTTAAAAACCCAAATGAAATCAATGGGAAGTTTTATTTGGCCCCCAGATGCAGTTGTTTGCCCCAGCATTGCTTGAGTTCATCTTAGTACATTAGCCTGTTTGTGCCATAAACACATTCTCCATCCTGTCTCTTTTATCCATCTATTTTCATCAAATCTCTCTCTCCTTTATTCCAAATATCTATTACCCACTTAATGCCACTCAACAACATTTAACCCCTTGACAACAAGAGGGTTGTGCAACTCCCCTCAGGGGATTAGAAAAAAATTCCACAAAAGCTTTTCCTCTGAGCAGTCACATAGCAGATCATCGCTAGATGCCAGTATCACTGTGTATCATGGCGCCAGCAGATAAGCTTGCAGAGTTAGAGCTGTTCTTCTGCATCAAAACAGAGATTATCATGCCAAATTCCTAAATAAAATGAGAAGGTGCTAAAGTAGCAGTAAACGTTTTTCAAATGAAAAAAGTATATATTTTACAGGGTTTTTACTGCTGAGTAAAACAAGGATGGTGCCCACTAGTAGGAGATCCTTCATTAAAAAGTTATCACAGCTTAAATTGATCTTTTTCTTTACATCAACAGCACCAACTGGTGTCCAGAAGGCAATTTTAGTTTTATAATGCCCTCTATGGGACAGATTGAGTCACTGGTAGGAAATGTACTAATGTGATTTTGTTCTAAAATGGACTGGAATTGATTTTCTAGCCCTATTTTTGTCTAATGGCAATTTAGTTAACTATGTACACCACAAAATTTTCCCTTAAAATCGACTGCACCAAGTGGAGGTTAATGGTATAGTCTGTGGGTTATTTGGGGTGTTTCTTTCCGCTCTACAACTTGTTGAATGCCATTTACTAAAGACAGAAATGGTGTAACATGCTATGGAGCAGGTGTAAGGGCTTTCTGGCATTAATCCCTCAGGGACCAAGGCCTTAATGACACTGTAGGATTTCAGACAGTATGTACTAAAGCAGAGGTCTCAAACTGCATTCCTAGGGGCAAAGTTCAAAAAGTGAAAAAACAATTGTTTGAAAACATTTCTACATGTCATCAATGCTCAGATGTATTACTGTCATTTTTTGCAAAAAAAATAAATGCATCTGTTAAGGGCATCTTAAGTAATTATTTCTGATGAATTAAAGGCATAGTAATACTTCGTTTTAACTTTATTTTATTTTGTAGGCATTAAAAAACATGAAGAATGATATAAGTCTTACCTCTCAAACCTTTATGGTTTAAGAGATATTCACAAGCAAAGTTTCCCCCTCCCGCCCCTTTTTCCTAGTGTAAGCCATCTCTTCTCAGATGTGAATCTGGTTGTAAGACCAGACAGATAACAGCAGGGGACAATCTTCTTTGTATGAAAAGAACGAAAGCCCTTCCCCCTTGACAAGTTTTTCAGCTTTTTCCCTTATCTTAATTGAAGATTGTCCCTCTCTGCAGTCTACCTGGGCACCTCCCTTCTGATGTGGCTGAACGGGGGGGGATACTTTGCTTGTGAATATCTCATAAACCATAAAGGTTTGAGAGATAAGACTTATATCGTTCTTCATGTTTTTTTAATGCCTACAAAATAAAATAAAGATAAAATGAAGTATTACTATCCCTTTAAAGGTAGGCAGGCAATGTAACAAAGGGGCAGGGAGTGCAAGCAGGGTGCTGAGTTGTAGAGATAGGGGCATTAGTAGCAGAAACAGAAGTGGTCATGCCACACTACAGATCTCTAGTTAGACCTCACCTAGAGTATTGTGTACAGTACTGGGGACCCCATCTCCAGAAGGATATAGATACTCTAGAGAAAATCCAGAGAAGGGCTACTAAAATGGTGAATGGCTTACAGGAAAAGAAATATCAGGATAGACTAAAGGATCTGAACATGTATAGCTTGGAGGAGAGAAGACATAGGGGATATGACAGACACATTCAAATACATGAGGGAAGTACATTTCAAACTCTTAGGACAAGAGGACATAGTATAAAACTAGAGGGACAGAGACTTAGATGTAATGTAAGAAAGTTTTACTTCACTGAGAGGGTGGTACATAAGTGGAATAGTCTACCAGCAGAAGTTATAGAGGTTAATACAGTGACAGAATTTAAGCATGCATGGGATAGGCATAAGATTATCCTGAACATACGACAACTCCAATGACCAAATAAAGTTTGAGGTTTTTACAGTAGGAAGAATGGGCAGATTAGGTGAGCCGAATGGTTCTTATCTGCCCTCAAATCCTATGCTTCTGTGCATATCAGGGATATCCCAAAATCCTGCACTGTTTCTGTAGCCTAGGAGTACAGTTTAGGACCAATGCACTCCAGCATTAATGTGTTCTAATGTAGCCTCTGGTGTGGGAATCCTCGTTGAGGTAGACAAACTTCCCTGGAGCGTAGGCCTCAAGAACAACCCAGATCCTATTGAGCTTCCTTATCCTCTAACCAATTTATAATTAAAACAGGGCATCCATATTCCATCATACATAGGTATATTATCATTTAATATGTAAAAGTACTGTTCCATACTGGCTTGATAAGAGATCTGAGAACAGATCTCTAACCAGGCTGGAGGTTCCACTTTACACCATTGTCTGGCTATACAAATTTTTACAGCTAATAAAATATTTATTATTAGATAACGTCTATCTATCCCTAGCAGGTCGAAATGAAACAGCCAGATCTGAGACTTCAGAGAATGAATTTACTCAAGCACGACAGGTCGAGGTACCACCAGTTAAGTAGCTTATAAAAAACTTAATGTAAGCTAACTGAATGGACTGTCTTCCTCACCAATGTCCAAACGTCAAACCAACTCCCCGCTTGAAAAGTGTTTCCTAAATCTATCTACCATTTCCCTATAGCAGGAACCTGTAAATCGTAGCGTTCATCATTCAACAAATCCTTCAGTCTGGAGATTAGTTTATTTCTATAACCTTTCTCAATAAAATCTTCCAATCTATTTTAGTGCCAGTTGAGTTTATACTCAGAAAGCTCTTCACCGTCAGATATGTAAATAATTCCCTACTTGCTATACCATATCTTAGTTGAATCTCCTGAAAGGTTAAAAGAGAATTAGTTGAGGTTAAATCCTACAATTTTAATATACCTATAGTTTTCCAAGTAGACAGATCTATCTCCTGAATGTTATATCTAAGAACTTCAAGTAGAAGAAGTAAAAAAGTACTCACAACCCATTGTTTCTCTAAATTTCATCATGGAAATTATAGCGTCCTTGACTACTAGATTACTAATATTCCTTAATTTTATAATGAGACTCAGTTCCTTTGTAATTCTATAGTGCATATGCACTAAGTTTTCTCAAGTGGGAGAGATCTTAATGGATAGGCTCCACAGAAAAAGATAGGACTTGGAGTAGTGATATCGCTGAATAAAGTATCTCCATTTTATCACCTCTTTATCACACATTACTGCATAACCCCCCCCAAGGTGTCTAGTATCAAAAGGCCTAAACCAGAGGTGTTAAACTGCATTTCTAAAGGGCAGAGACAGTGCACATTATTGGAATATCCCTAATTTTTCAAATGTTTTGTAATAATTATCTCAGTCCTTTTGACTGCGACACTTGTACAGGTTCATGGGTATCCCAAAAATATGCAGACTTGGCTATTTCCTAATACAGTTTGACACCCCTCACCACCAGGCTAAACACATGTTGGTTAGAGCACTGCCTGTTAATCTTAATTTCCCACTGTATTCATTAGATTCTCTGCCAAGAGAGAAACAACATCCCATAGGGAAGAGATGAAATTCCATAGGGGGCCCAGAGGCACAAAACTAACCTTGCCTAAAATTTCTGCATTTTATTTGCATATTTCAAATTTGACCTGCCTGTACTAAAATGGCCGTAACAACTACAGATATGAAGAAATAGTAGACAATGTATACCATTTTGAAAAGACGACAATCCAGCGCATCAAATGAGATAGTCACTTGCCTTTCTACTTCTAGGTTAATTCTCACAAATGTTTCCAGCAAGTGGCTCAACAGAAAAATATACATATTTGTTTACACTTCCACCACTAAATAGGTGCTAACATTTTTGAAAACAATTTAATTTTCTCAATTTCAGCACCTCTTGCAAGCCCAAGAAAAATTATAATCTTGTATCAATCCCTTATAACTATAAAATCCTTCCATTTGTGCTCAAAAAAGAACATCTATGTAATGTAAAAGAAAAAAGGCTACTATCACCCACAATAACCCCCACTACTGGTCCAAAATGAATACATGAAAATATATAAGAAATAGGAGGCAATTTGACTTTAGATATTGTGTACTCGTAGAATGTTAAAAAAGTAGGTTGACTGTCTCTTTAAGATAAGGTTAGTTAATTTTAAAGAGCATTAAACACTTCCAATATGTCATGTTAGTCATTTGTGTAAGTTAAATTGTTTATGAGAAATGAACCTTTATTTGTTGGAACAGTCTGGCACATTATGCTAATTAATTTCTGTGCTGTGCCTAGGGTTGCCACCTTTTCTTCCAAAAAATACCGGCCATGGCATTCCGTCCATAGACTTAACATTGGACAGAAGCCAATTTTTTACCGGCCTGCCGGTAAAATACCGGCTGGGTGGTAACCCTAGCTGTGCCAATTTTATCACACACATTGTGCTATGAATGAGTCTAGTCAGAGCCCACACACTTGGGCATTTCTACGAACAGCAAGTTTGACCTCAACCAGAACTAATTAGCATAATATGTCATGAATAGTGTAATTCTCTAAAACAAACTAAACTTGTTTTAGGGTGATAGGTCATTCCCTTCAAGGGGTTGAAAAACTCATTTAAATTGGACCTATCTAGCATTTTGGGGGTTAAAAGCCCTATTTTAATCAATGACAATTTTGATTAGGCCCTATGGTGCATTTGGTTTAAAGTTAATCTGTGACGATAAGTTTGTTTTACAGACATTTTTAATTTGCCTGTATTTTGTACTAGATATTTTTCAGTGAAATAAAGTTTTGAGAAATTAAGCTTTATGTGCTGGTGGCACAGTGTGGCATTTTATGCTAATTAGTTATGGTCAAGCCTATCACTTGCTATGCTATTCTAAATGACCTTGTAGTGTGGCTTCTGTATAAATCAATTTTAGCACATTGTGGGTTATGTACTGTTATTTTATAGAACCAATGCACTCAGATCTCCAAACCTGGAGAAATCTTAGTATATAGGCTCCACAGAATAACATAGGAACTGGAGAAATGACATCACTGGAGATGTCATCTCCACTTTATCACCTCTTTATCACATTTTAGTACATAACCCCATTGTGTAGTAAAAAAGTCCTGCAGTTTTGCCACCAACAACTAACAGCTAATTTCTCAAAAACTAATTATATGAAAAACAAATGACAAGCATAAGTAAACTAGACATGGCAGTTCCACTTTAACAGAATTGCTCATCTTTAGTTTCTTGAATATGGCCTTTAGTGAGCTGTTCCTCATGTCTCTGTTAAGTAATAATCATATTATGAGACTTGGCACAGTAGGATTCTGGGAACATGAGCAAAACGTGGGGACCGTCCATGAAATCTGTGACAATTAGCTTTGATGGCCTGCTCTTCTCATATAGTGCAATGCCCTGCTCCCTCTGCTGAATATTCTGTCAACATTACATCCCTTTCCATATTGTAACCTCCCTCCTTCATTATATCAATTCATTATATCAATATTTTATCTCTACTTACCATCAGGGAAGAAAAACTTCCTATTAATTAGAATGGGACTTTTAACCCCTTGGGTGCTGGAGAAGCAATTCGCTGGTGACCTCTCTAGGATTCAAGGGCTTAAAAGCCCCTTTTAAATTAATAGGTATTTTAGGAATCAATATTTCTCTCCTAAGTTGCAGTCGATTTGTCTAGTTGCTCCAGTCTGCATTAATACATAAGGCCCTTAGTGTAATTTTAATCCTTTAACCCCTTAACGACCCATGACGTGCCAGGACCCTCATGGGTAGATTTGACTTAAATCAACTGTTCCTGTGGTGCAGCAAACTTGTCTTAGTACATCGTTCCCTCTCTGTCTCCCCATTTCCATAATGATAACACACTCCCACATTCCTATATTACATCCCTCTCCTATAGCTGTATGTATCTGGTGAAGAATGAACAGAAGTGATGTGTTACTGTAATATCTGTGGATCACTCTGTTCCATTTAGAAGTTCGCTTTTCATCTTGTGTCTACTGTAACTATGATAATCAGATTACAACCCACGTTTGATGGCATCTTATTTAACCCTTTGAGTGCCAGAGAGGCACCCCTCTGGCATTCAAAGGGTTCATTATTGTTTCAGAGTTATACACTGCAATGGTTAAAATAAAACGTGGTTCCATACAACACATGCAATTGTTCTCATTCTGACAGTTACCCATTGTTCAGACGTTTCCATGCGACTATGGATGTTTCACACATGTGTAATATTCTATCACTACAAAGTCATGCTGTGCTTTAAAACGTTCATTGCACAAGAGAGACAGCTTAAGTAAGTTATCCGGCATTGCAGGAGCTGACACTATTAATGAAGCATTAATTATTGAAGGCAGTGGCAACGTTGTACGAGGCGCGATAAAACGACATTTTACAAGGCGCCATTAAAAATCTCGCCCATTTGATTCTTGCAAGATTGTTATGGCGCTCTGGAAGCCGGCGACCTATTTATAATGCTTAAACACCGCACTTTCTTATTCGTGCGACATTTCAAAAGGATACCCATTGTAAGGACCTCATAGACCACAAACGTGTGTTTTTTTTTTGGTCAAACCAACTTTATTCATAACAGGGGACAAATAAAATTTCCCTTTGATTTAAATGGGTTATCCGATGCAATGTTTTTGGAGACCTCTACAGAATTAAAGGGGTTAAAAGCCCCATTGAAATTAATTGGGGTTTTATCAATTTTATCTTTACTCTATGGTGCAGTTGGTTTGCTACAGAATTGTTTATTTGTGCGTATGGCCCTTATACTGGAAATGTATTATCAATGAGTAACTGTCATAATCAGAACAAGTGCATGTTGCAAGCATGTGAATTAATGTGCTGGATACCTGTCTTGCACTGAAAAGGGTTAAAGACCCATTTAAAGGACCACTAAAAACAAGATGTTTCATTTAGAAAATGAGTTACGCAGATGTATAGTTTATGCTAATTAAGGCATGCTGTGTAGGCACTTCCTGTCTTAGTCCTACATTGCCATCCCCATGTACTGACACTGCACAGCCATCCATTGCCTATCTCCCCTAATATGGAAAGGGTTAAGTGTCATTGAACCAGAATTGCATACACTGCATATCTTAATCGGCATATTTCTAAGTACAAAAAAGGCTATAACAATATATAGATGATTTTCAAAGTTCTTCCAGAATTGCTGTTTTTAGGTGATAGTGTTCCTATAAATTAATGAGACATTTCTGGGAATTTTGATTTCTTGGATTGCTCCTAAATTTCTCTACTTTTTCTTAGTTTCATTAGTCTAATGTCAGTTGAGGTGAGCCAGGTTTCAGTGTATTGGAAATAGAAGGTTCATGAATGGAATGAGTTTATTACACATTGATTGTATTTTCCACTGCCAACAGATGTTTCGGATGGAATGCATTGTTTATTGACCAGGTTGCGCCATTGCGACTTGAAGTCCCATCTGAGACCAGATGTCAACACAGACATATTTACTAATGAAGCATAATGCATCTCAGCTCTAAGTGCTTAACAGTAAAAGTGGCAATGCTTCTCTTCAATAGCTCAGTGCACTTGACTGCCACAGTTGCTTCAGTCCACAGAACAAGGGTCAGAAGGGCCAGTTCTAGGAACTGTGGGACTCACAGAAGTTGATGTACTAAGAGGAACTGGAGAAATTCATGTCAAGCCTATTGCACTGTAGGAGAGAAATAAACACTTCTGTTAATTTAATCCTTTGAGGGTGATTGGGATATGCAACTCATTGCACAGCAATGCTTAGCGCACAATGGGTTAAGACGGGCTTCAGAGCATTTAGATCTGCAGGAATTTGGGAAATTTTAATTTGCCCTCTATGGTGCAGTTGATTTGCCCCATTTTTTTTAGACTATAGGAGGAGATGAGCACATTGATAGACTTTCTTTGGCCACAGCTCCCAACTGTTATACATACACGTGGGAGCTCGCATGAGCTGATCCAGAGCTCAGGGTTTTGACAAAATCTCAGACAAAGGGCCAAATTCACTGGCAAACAGTGCTGAGAAGCATTGCTATTCAAATGACTAAGTTAACTTACCTGCTTGTTGTCCATGCATTCCCCCAACAGTACCATCCCTAAGGTTGCATGGCACAGGCTTGACATGGACGGTCCACATGGGTGTTAGCCATATATCACTGCAACATTCGTATCTCTACTGTGTACAATGTGCACCATGAAGACTGACTCTTCTGAACCTTCCTGCTTTCAAATAATAGATGCAGGAAAGTTGCATCAAACTGCATTAAGTTGTGTCACGCATTGGGGAAAACCTCCAATGTGAACAGACATATTGAGGGCTAATTCCTTGGCAATCAGCACACTTTTACACAATGCTAATGTCATTGTGAACAAGGTTTAAGATGTGGCATATATAGGCTTACTTCAAGACTAAATGCATAACACTGCATTAAACCAAGCAGGAACAGATCACTTTAAGATAGTTTTAAGAGTTAATATTTCAAATATCTCAGGTTCAGCTCGTTTTGTAAGTTACCAGGGGGAAGATGCACTTAACCCTTTGAGTGCCAGAGGGATACACAACGCATTGCTTTTTGCAATGCTTTGCGTACCCCTCTGGCACTCAAAGGGTTAAGGATGATGCTGTGGCGATGTGAGTCTGGTGATGTGTAGCAAATACATCGCCTTGGCAATAGAGATGCACAGAGCTATGTGCACTAAGAATTAATGACGCAAAGGGAGGGGGGAGAATCTCATCAGCACGGACGATTGTTTAACTGCTGGTGATACCCTCACTTACACATCTCCAGCAATTCGGTAATCCTCTCCGCTTGCCCACTAGAGGGGGAGGATGGTCTCAAACTTCAGCACCACAGACCCCTTCAGTCCATAAAGATATGCACTGCATACCCCTGTAACACTGAAAGGAGTAAAACGTTATGTGCTATGTGAGACATAGTATGACCTAAATATGTTTGTCATTCATAAATAATTCCGTTATCTTTTAGGTTGGTCATAGCTGAGATCCAAAGAGATAAACACACCCGAAAATGCAAGTTGAGCCCAGACCAGTGCGAGAGAGGCGACAGTAAGAGAATATGGGGAGAGACGAAGAGATGAAATAAACATGTCATTGGACAAATGTATTAAATGTGGCACGCACATGTTATGTGCACTATCCATCCATTTTATTGTATCAAATTCCAATTGACATCTCACGTGTTAATAAACTTAAATTATATGTTCCTTAATTTTGAGCTTTACCCTTTGAGTGCCAGAGAGGTATTCAATGCATTACATCTCTCTGGCATTCAAAGAGTTAAAATGGAACTCTCCCCTCTTTAAAAGTTTGCCTCTATGTAATCTTGTTATAAAGTTAACATGTAATCTGTAATGTTTTTTTTTATTTAAGGAAGGCTTTAGTGAAATTTACAGTTTTAAAGTGTTAGTAATGTCCACAAAAAGTTTTTTTGCATTTAGAAGAGCTTAAAAAAGCTGAGCTAAATGCAAAAATTGTACCTCTCAAACCGCTATGGTTTAAGAGATACGGGCATTTAAAGTTTGATCTCTCCTACTGACAGCTGTAAAGCTGTCAGCAGGAGATCCATGTCGGCCGACACGAAGGCGCTTGAGCAGAGCCGCGATCTCGTTATTTACCATGAATCCCTTCATTGGAATGGCCTAAAACGAGTGCTTGAAAACCAGGCACACATTTTAGACCATTCCAGTGAAGGGATTTGTGGTAAATAACGAGATTGCGGCACTTCTCATGTGCCTCCATGTCGACCGACACAGTTCTGCTGCTCACAGCTTTACAGCTGTCAGTAGGAGAGATCAAACTTTAAACACCCGTATCTCTTAAACCATAGCGGTTTGAGAGATACGTTTTTTTTGCATTTAGCTCAGCTTTTTAAGCTCTTCTAAATGCAAGAAAACTTTTTTTGTGGACATTACTAACACTTTAAAAGTGAGCCAGCGACGTAACTTCAGGATAAGCTGCGGCAAAACTCTGCCTGCAGCCTGTCAATCGTCGTCTGTTCCCCTCCCCACGTAGCACCTTGTTCCAGCCTTCTCTGATGATGGAGGCTTCCTCCATGTAAGCTGGAGTGCTCTCTTGCCAATGGGGAGAGATCCACATTAAGGGACGTTACCACCTCATGCATTGACACTGTCTGGGGAGGCAGTTACTTTCCTACAATAACATAGTTATGTGCTGCTTTAAATCATGTATTTCTGCATTTTGTGAGTGGATGCCTCGCCATGCTGCTCTACTGGCATCCACTCACCTCTCCAGACACTGTCTGACAAGGTAAGCGGATGTGAATGGATGCCAGCCATGCTTCACAAAAGCCACACTGCTGGATCCACTAATCCCCTCCCCTCACCCAACAGTGTTTGGCGAGGTGGGCGGATGGCAGTGAGGTGGGTGCATGAGACAGATGCCAGCAGATGCTTCGCAAAGCTACACCACTGGATCCGTTCACATCCACTCACCAGGCAGTGTCTGGAGAGATGAGCGGATTCCAGTGGTGCAGCTTGGGGAAGCAACCACTGGCATCCATTCACATCCGCTCACCTCGCCAATGCGTTGGAGACCTCTCCAACATTGAACGGGTCAAGTCAATGGAATGTTTGTTTGTTCCCTACAGTGCAGTCGGTTTTCTCCAGAATTAATCTGGTATTATTTGGATGGCCTTGGTAATTTCAGGGACTGAACCACCATTAGTGCAGCAGGGGCAAAGAACCGGGGCCCAATAAACTTTATAGGCCATTGAATCAGTAGTATAACTAGTCATATCAGGGCCCCACACACAAAACTATTTCCCTGAGTTGTAATTTAAAACTTCTGGGCTCTGGTGCTGATGGACCCCCTTGGATGCAAGGCACTTTCACAATCGCACCCTCTGCACCCCTTTTATTTATGCCCCTGCATTGAATTCTAGAAAAAAGAAAATGTTGAGGGTTTTTCAATAATTTGCAATGAACCAGGGGCCCATAATTAATTTTGCACCAGGGATCTCTTTCATTAGATCCCCCAGTGGGGCTCTGTAAAGTTGGGAGAACTGCCCCAGAATATGAGCTAATTAGCAAGAGAGGTAATTCAGGTCTATAGCAGCTATTTGGCTGGTTACCAGTGTAATTAGTAGGTAATGTGTAATGATTGATAGTCTAGTTGTTAGCCAAATAGAATGTGCGTGTGTGAGTCTCTACAAGGACCCTAGGCTAGCTTAAAGGGATAGTAATGTTTCAAAATAAATGCACCAATTATTCTACATAGTTTTTCGGCCATGTAGGGCAATATTATCATTCTTTACAAGGTGTAGTTCCAGAGTAATTGAATTATAAAGTATCCCCCTCCCGCCCCTTTTACCTATTGTAAGCCGCCTCCCCTCAGATGTGGAATCTGGTCGTTTGACCGGACAGCTGGCAGCGAGGGACAATTTTCTTACTGTGAGCATAAGGAAAACCCTGGGCCCCTTGAAGGAGAAGGGCAGGTTTTATCTTATGCTCACAAAAGATTGTCCCTTGCTGTGATCCATCCGGACAGTCTTGCTGTGCAGTTTTACATTGGTAAAAGGAGCGGGAAGGGGACATTTTATGATTCATCTTATGTGGCACTTCCGCATTCTGAGGAACCGTGTATGAGCGGCAGGACTTCCCACCTCCCTCCCAGCAGCCGCTGGGACATGCGTTCATGCTTCCCTTCGTAGCTGCATTTTTGTGGGCTAATGTGACACCAAGCTCTGTTTACCATGCTACTGAGGTTGCAACCTCAGTGGCATAGTAAACGGAGATTGCTGTCACGTTAGCCCAGGAAAATGCACTTCCGAAGGGAGGCGCGAACACGCGCCCCAGGGCCTGCTGGGAGGGAGGTGGGAAGTCCTGCAGCTCCATGCCGCACATACACGGTGCCACAGACCCGGACGTGGCACATTTCAAAGATTAATATCTCCACTCTTAGGCAGTGGAGAAAATAAATAAAGTCAGCGCTAATATTGTTTTACATTTTAAAAGCAATGGTGAAAGTTTTTGGGGATGTGAATGTTCCTCTTTAATCTTTGGAGACCGGACGTCAGTCCAGGTCTCCTCTAAGAGGCATTGCACTGTGCTGAAAAACATTGGAAGGGACTGACGGCACAGGCGCGCAGACAGCACTAACCTGGCCATCAGTCTTCGAAGCTCTCGGGTACTTGTGAGAGCTAATAAAACTATTAAGAAGCTAGTTGCCATATGCTTAATTATTGGGGGGCGACTTTATAGAAGGTGAAAGTTCTGCTTTAAGAGGTTAAGAACCCCTGAGGCATTGTGACTGGAGGTCGCCAAATATAGGTTAACATTTAGGATCCTTAAGTTTAGTTGTAGCCTTCCTACTTCATTCTTCCTATTTGTAGGAAAAGCATCCAGATTTACATTATGCACCCAGAACTACCTCACTCCTCACTGACCATCTGACGAAAGGTTTAAATTGTTCCTTTCTGTAAAAATGGGACTGTTGGGAACCCAAGGAGAGGCCTCCTGGCACTGGAGGATGCCAGTGAATGCCCAAGTACACCCATACATTAAAATGCATCAGGTTATCAAGAGAGACTAGCTGCTAGCCAAACTGTGATTGTTTACATTAGAGAAGAGATGTTGAAGGGGTGATATGATTACCATTTACATATATATTTAAGGTCAATACAAATAACTCTCCAAGGAAATATTTACTCAAAGAGCAGAGCATCCATTAAGACTAGAGGAGACATGACTCCGACTAAAACAAAGGCAGTGTTTTTTTTACAGTAAGGGTAGTAACATTATGGAATTCTTTGCCTCGGGATGCTGTGCTTGTGGATACAGTAATTACAACAGAACTTTAACATTTTGAGTGTCGGACAGGATATCCTGCTGGCACACAAAAGGTTGAACTGTTTCTCCAAATTTATATAATTTTTTTGTTGGGAAAAAGAGAGAAATTAAAAAACAAATAAATAAATAAAAATATTTTTCAACTACCGTACAATATAATAATAATTTGTGATTTTTATAAGGCTTTTCTTCCTGTGAGACTCAATGTGTTTTACAAACCTATAAATAGACATAACATTTAAGAGTTCCTTATGGTCACATGAGTTGACTGAATGCCTGATAAAAGAGATGGGTCTTTAGCTTTTTTTTTTAAGTCTGTAATGATGGTGCTTCTCTATTTGAGGACAGTAAAGAGTTCCAGAATGTCGTTATAGCGTGGCTGAATGCCAGGGAACCTGAGGTTGTCTTTATTCTGGATACTGACAGCCGGGATCTGTTGATTGACTGCAGTGAGCGGGATTATATATAGGGTGTTAGGAGCTCTTCTAGGTACTGTGGGCCTTGATTATTTAAGGCTTTGAAGGTCAGCAGGCCAATTTTAAAATATGTTCGCCATTTAATTGGAAGCCAATGCAGGGAGTGGAGAACAGGTGTTATGTGACATGAGCGAGTTTTATTGGTCAGTAGTCTGGCTGCTGCATTTTGTCCTGTCTGTAGGCGATGGAGTTCTTTTTCTGGGAGGCCCCAGTAAAGTGCATTAGAGTGATCTAGACGAGAAGACACAAATGCATGGACTAATGTTGGCATATCATCTGGTGGAATTAAGTGTTGTATCCTGGCTATGTTTCTCAGATGAAAGAAGGCAGATTTTATTACAGAAGAGATCTGCTGTTTAAATGACAGTCCAGAGTCAATCATCACTCCAAGACTTCGTACCTCTGTTGAACGAATGAGTTCAGAACCTCCAAGTTCCAGGCCACTTGGGTGATCCTGAGATATTCTTGTTACCCGGGGTCCCTTCACCAACAGTAACTCTGTGTGTGTGTCCATGTGTGTATCTATATGTGTGTGCGTGATTGTATGTATGTAAGTGTGTGTGTGTATGTGTGTCTGTGTGTGTGTATGAATTTAAGTGTGTATCTATATTTGTGTCTGATTGTATGTATGTGAGTGTGTGTGTGTATATATGCCTGTGTGTGTGTCCATGTGCATGACTGTATGCATGTGAGTGTGTGTGTGTGTGTATGTGAGTGTGTGTATGTATAAATGTGAGTATGTGTGTATATGTGTGCCTATGTGTGTTTACAGCTGGGGTTCTCATTCCCAGTTTGCTCAAGGCACCTCTAACACTCATTCTGGAATCGTCTGGGTACACTTAACATTTTATATTCATACCATCCAACATTTCAAATGGCCACTTGTGCTTTAGCTGCTGTTTCTGGGGGCATAGCTGGTGGGCGGGGCATTAGTGAGAATATTTAGATTATTTTATGACCTATTGACACCTCTTTGTGTAACTGAATAAATGATTTAAAACAAGACCAGAATATTTTATTTTCACAGACTAATTTATAAATATACTGAAGTTTCAACAAACATTAATGTGGAGCAATGTGATACACTTATACACAGTGTGATCTCCTAAACTGAGGGATAACAGGGTAGAAAGGAGTGACACAGGGATTTGGGTCTCAAAGAGGGACAGTCCCTCCTAAAGGGAGACATTTGGGAGGTATGTATATGTAATTTGTCTAAAATGTAATAAAGGCACAAATACATAAATATATAAAGATGTTTTGGTCTAATATGCATATATAATTCAGCATTCAGATTTTTGTCAGTCTTTATAGAGAAAAAAAGGGGCATCCTAAGTGGATATCTGCAGTGTACGAATGTGCCACGGCACCTGGCTGTGAACCACTGGTTTAGAGGATTCTTTATTACTAAAGTTTCTGGTTCACACAGGCACAGTTCGTTTTTGTGGTTAGTTTTTTTGGGCATTGTGCAGTGGTCACACAAGTTCAAATAAAATATTGATTTTATCTATCAAAGAAATAGGTTAAAAAATATAATTGTAGAATGATGCATTTGTCAGTCATAAGAGTGAGTATGCTTAATGGACTGAACTATTAATAAAAAGATAATTGTGTGCTCACACACACAAAAACTGACAAAGAAAATGGTTTATCTTGCATGAGAAGCTGCCCACCCATCTTAATGCCAATATTTCATGTCCCCTGCAGAGATTGGCATATTACAACCCTTGAGCTCTTATTGGTGTACAACTTCTATCATCCTTGATAGGTTATTGGCTGCTTGAGGATGATAGGAATTGTAGTCCAACAACAGATGGAGGGAAACAGGTTTCCAAACCCTGCTGTTGGCGTGCAGTGGTCCCGATGCACCGGCAGTATGAGCAAACAGAAGGAATGCAATGTGCTGCATACCCTGTAAGCACTCAAACGGTTAAACTGATGAGGTAGAAAACTTAGATTAACAGATCAATGCTTGGCAAGAAACAAGCTAACCCTTTTAGTGCCAAAGGGGTATCCAACTCATTCCCTCTCTGGCACTGAAAGGGTTAATAAAGCATTGCTCTGCATGAATGAGCAGGAGAGGAGTTACTGGGGCCAAATCTACAAAAACCTCAGTACGGTGGGAAATGATTAAGGTAATGTTCTGCAGGGCTGGTAATGGGGGGGGGGGGGGGGGGGGCAGGTTGCCATTATTACTGAAACCTCTTAAAATCCCCAGAAGTGTTTGTGCTCTTTAAACAGATGTAGAGTTTGAACAAACACTCAGTGAGTAGGAGGGGAGCACTTCATACTAAGTGTACCGTCCCAGGTAGATATATATAGATGTGTATCAGACCAGTCCCTATACTCATTCACAGTATGCAACAAGACATGGAGCAGAGCAAAGCTGTCCTGATGGAGAGACCCCCAGTGAGTACAATGAGGGGAACCGAGTAATGATCTGCAGTTCTCTTGCAGGAAAGGGGTTTAATGGAGCAACCTTTGAGTGGGAAGAATTAGTGGCCAGATATTTTCCAAGTCAGTGGTGGTGAAGGATTTAACCCTTTGTGTGCATCTGATGCATTGCAGTGCAATGTGTTGGATACCTTTCTGGCACTCAAAAGGTTAAAAGAATGATGCTCTGAAGTAGCAGTAGTCAGTTGGACTTCTAGCTGTTGGGGACTACAATTGCCATCATACCCTCTTCTCTGGGATCTGATATGGTTCTAGCTAATGGAGCAATGCTGTAGTCTGCAGCTATCTCAGAAGGGATGAAGTTACCTGAAATGCTCTGCAGGTATAGGCAAGGAGAGAGGTTAACAGAGTGATGTTCTGCAGGAATTTGGAGGGAGAGGTTAATAGAGGAATGTTCTGCAGGTATCTGGTGGGAGAGGTTAATAGGGCAATATTCTGCAGGTATCTGGAATAGGCTAATAGAACTTTGTTCTGCACATACTGCATCTGGTGGGAGAGGGTACTAGAGTAATGTTCTGCAGGTATCTGGAGGGACAGGGTACTAGAGTGATGTTCTACAGGTATCTGGAGGGACAGGGTAGTAGAATGATGTTCTGCAGGTATCTGGAGGGACAGGGTACTAGAGTGATGTTCTGCAGGTATCTGGAGAGACAGGGTACTAGAGTGATTTTCTGCAGGTATCTGGAGGGACAGGGTATTAGAGTGACATTCTGCGGGTATCTGGAGGGATAGGGTACTAGAGTGATGTTCTGCAGGTATCTGGAGGGACAGGGTACTAGAGTGATGGTCTGCACATATCTGGAATAGGCTAATAGAGCAATGTTCTGTAGGTATTTGGAGGGAGATGTTAATGGATAGATGTGCTGCAGGTATGTAGAGTGAGGCATTAATGAAGTGTTCTTTTGCTGCTCTCTTAAAAGGAATGAATAATAGCACAATATTCTACAGGTCTCTCTGAAGTGGAGTGTTTACCCTTTAAGCACCAGAAGGGTGTGTAACACATTGCTTTACAATGCATTGCAAATTCCTCTGGGCCTTAAAGTGTTAGTAATGTAAAAAAAAAAACTTTTTTGCATTTAGAAGAGCTTAGAAAGCTGATCTAAATGCAAAAAAATGTATCTCTCAAACCGCTATGGTTTAAGAGATACGGGCATTTAAATTTGATTTCTCCTACTGACAGCTGTAAAGCTGTCAGCAGGAGAACCATGTCGGTCGACACGGTGGCGCTTGAGAAGTGCCGGGATCTCGTTACTTACACGGAATCCCTTCATTGGAATGGTCTAAAACGTGTGCCTGAACACTAGGCACACGTTTTAGACCATTCCAATGAAGGGATTCCGTGTAAGTAAGGAGATCTCGGCACTTCTCAAGCGCCAGCATGTCGACCGACACGGATCTCCTGCTGACAGCTTTACAGCTGTCAGTAGGAGAAATCAAACTTTAAACGCCCGTATCTCTTAAACCATAGCGTTTTGAGAGATACGTTTTTTTTTGCGTTTAGATCAGCTTTTTAAGCTCTTCTAAATGCAAAAAAGTTTTTGTAGACATTACTAACACTTTAAAGGTTTAATAGAGTCATGTTCTACAGCTCTAAAAGGGAATAGGCTAATGGGAGTATGTTCTGCAGGTCTTTGAAATTGAATAGGTTATTAGATTGATGATCTGCAGGTCTCTGGAGGTGCATAGACTAACAGAACAGTGGACTTTATATATATATAAAGGCAAAGTAAATCAATTCTGGAGCAGGGGACACATACTCATTCCCCATATTTCTATTGATTCAAATGGAGCAGTTAAAGTCATAGCCAACCTCCTTTTTGACTGCAAATTCTACAATGTAACAGAAATGACTGCCTCCAGTCTATTAAATGTATCATACAGTCTTACTGTCGCAGGGGTAGTGTTACATTGTATTAGTATTGCTGCTTTCACAGTCCATGACAGAAAGCTTGTTAGAAAGGGTTAACACCTTCAATGCTATAGGGGTCTCCAGTGCATTGTAAAGCAATATGTTGGGGCCCTCTCTTATATTCAAAGCATTAAAGCCCAACTTAAATCAATGTGAATATTTGTTTCCCATGGTGCAGTTGGTTTATGCCAGGACTGTTCAATTTAGATTTTATACATCAGTTTTCTGCATGTCTCTGCAAGGGAATAGGCTATTAGAGCAATGTTCTGCAGAGCTCCTGAAGGCAGGGGCTAATAGAATGATAATCTGCAGATCTCTGTTAGTGATGTGGACAGTGTGATGCTATGCAGACTCTCTCTCCCTCAGATGTACTCGGAGTTTCAGCTGCCAGGTATCCCGTGTCTGGGCGGGGTGAAGAAGCTTGTCTGTGTGGTCCTGGTGGTGGTTGTCCTGGTACTGGTTCTAGTCGGAGTACTCCTGATGGGGTTGCACATGAGCCAGAAGCACACGGAAACGGTCAGTACCAATATATTACTCATAAACATCAATGTCGCACTACTGAATGAACACAGATCCATTAATGATCAGACATCTAATTAAAAAGCAAAGTCCCATCTAATCCTTCCACCTCAGGGCTCTGCCCCACAGTCTCATCCAACATTCTCAATACTGGATCTCTGTCCCTTATCTCATCAACAGTGACATGTTTAGGCCTAAACTGAGCAACCCAAGGCCTAGGACAGCAGATTAAGCAGCTTTGCCACTTTGTGCTTATATCCATTTTAAAAATCTGCAATTTAGAATCTCAAAGCTTATCAAGACCTCTTTCCTAAAAAGAACACACAAAAAAGTATTTCTTCATAAATTACATTTCCCAGTCTATTTTAGCCTTTAGAATGTACATATACATATTAACATAGCCTTAAAACATATTCCCCTCCAATCTGACATTCATGCTTCTGTGTCTTTAATGGAGAGGGTGTGGCCTGCAAAAGGAGCAGAATAAAGTGACAGTCTGGCAATATTTGTACCTATGAATAATGAGGTGAAAGCATTTGAATGGGCCTAGGGCAGCAGAAAACCTACAAGTATCACTGCCAATCACCACATAATCCCTTTGAGTGCCCATTGGGTATCCAACGCATTACAAAGCAATGCATTAGATACCCCCTGGCACTCAAAAGACTATTTCGATCCTTCTGCCCCTTACATCAGAAACATCATATAATTAATGATCACCAGCTCTCAGCTGCAGACTCCTGGGTTGTGTGTACAGTCTCAATAGACCTGCTGTGTCTGGTTTTCAGAGAGTTTATGGGAACCTGTATCACGCAGGGCAGGAAGCTACAGTTCAGTCTCTTCCTAGGGGATCTCTTTTAAGTAGGAAAGCAGATCTGCTGATGTGGTACAAACCTTTAAAGCAATTTTTTTAATGAAAACCTTTATGTTACAGAGTTTTTCCTGCTGAGTAAAACAACATGACTCTCACTGCTGTCAGTTGTTTTATTCAAAAGTTATAACTGTTTAAAATGGTTATACTCTCTGGAAACAAAGATTCTGAGTGCTTACTTCTCAAAAGTTTAAACTGATAGGAAGTGGTAACATTGTTACTGTAACATTCTATAGAGAACTGCTTGTCAGTGACTTACCTCTCCCATAGAATGCAAAAATATCACTGTGTGAAATCTATCCACTTGAGGGCAGTGATAATGTAAAAAAAAAGAAAAGAAAAAGACTTTTACCTGTAACTCTGGATAGATACACATCCCAACAGTGGGAGTACACTTATTTTACTCACCAAACCCTTCAAAATAACAACCAAACGCCCTAAATGATTTTATCCTCCACTACAGTGCAGTCGGTTTGTTCTATAACGTCTCTATTCTTCTTAGTACATCAAACTTCAGTGGTGTAACTAGTCATTGGAGGGACCTGGTTCAAAAATCTTTTGGGCCCCCTAACACAAGAATATTTTCACATTGCTTAACTAAAACCTCTTGGACTCCGGGCAGATGGGCCCCCTTCAATGCTGGGCCCTAGTGCACTCCCTGTAGTATCCCAGTCATAAGCTGATGATAATGGAATCATTACGTACACTATAGTAGTCACTGATAATACTGCAGGAATCCACTAAGATAATCAGCAGGCTCTTGTCTTCTTTCAGATTTTTCAGATGTCTCTACATGATGGAACTGATTCTGGACTACGTGGGGCAGGGGTCGCAACCTTTCACCTGGACACAGGAATCAATTCCTCAGCTAGTGTTGTATACGATTACAGCAAGGTATGGGTTATGCCTGTTGATATGTGACATGCAGAGCTTCATTACCCCTTCAGGACTAGTGGGCTGTGGGACACATTGCTTTGTATTGTACTGAACACTGCTCTGGTCAATAAGGGGTTAAAGTGAGGGTAAATGTACTTTTTAGCCCTTTGAGTGCCAGAGAGGTGCACAGTGAGGTCTATTAGGGCCCTAAGCTGTATTGTGGAGAATTAGTGGAATACCCCAAATATCAGAATTAACTAAAGAGAGAAATCAATGCAGACGTAAGTTTCTTCCCTCCAATCTTACTGTTGCAGGGATAGTGATACATTGTACCACTATCCCTGCTTTTACTGACAACAGTTAGCTGTATGGAAAGAGAGATGCAGAGTGTTCACTGTCAGATTTAATAGTGGCAAAAACAAAAGATTAAAATGAAAAATAAATACATAAAACTGATAGCCAATTAGACTTTACATATTCTGAACTTGCAGAATATGTTACGTCAAAAACGGGAGTTTATACATTTAAGAAAAACACACATAGTTGGAGAGAAATGACTGACAGAGTTTACTGAAACACAGTGCTTGCAGTCAACGGTGCATCTGATACTGAGAGCTTGCAGTCTTCTGGAGAAGTGACACATAAGGGCATGTGTTTAAAGTTAATGTGAATCAATCCTGGGGCAACACAACTTCACCATATTTATAAAAGTAATCTCTAAGATGCTAGGGAGGTCTCCAACATACTAAGAAGAAATTTGTTTTAGAGGAAAGCTTTACTGAACCCCTTAAAGACCAAAGGAGTATGCAAAAGCATTTCTTCTCATTGGGGGCTTAAAACAGTGGGATTTTTAATATTTTAAATGTGGCACAGAATTGCTTCACTTTTCTCATTGTATATATACTTCATTGAGAATACAGTACAGATACAAACATTGCCGCTGGGCTTTTAATCAACAATGAAAGTGACCTCACTGCATGCCTATGCACTCATGCAAAAATCCCAAAACGTGGGTATAAACAGTCTTTATTGTAAATCGTAGAGCAACGCCTCACAAATAACCAAAGGTCTAACACATTTTCGCATATATCGTGCTTAATCATAGATTATAGGTCTATGACTATGCACAATATGTGTGAAATGTGTAAGAACGTTGATTATGTGTGAGACATCTGTTTGATCCCTTTGCAATAAAGGCGTTTTTACCCACACTTTTGGATTTTGGATGAGCACAGTTCTTCACGTTTGTTAAAGGGATAGTAATGTCTCACAATAAAAGCAGTTCCAATTAATCATAATATTTGAGCGATGGAGAGTGTTATTTCAATACTGTCACAGTTGTAATTCAATGATAAAGTATCCCCCTCCCTCCCCTTTTACTGATGTAACACAACTCACCTCAGAGCAGCAAGACTGTCTGGATTGATTGCAGAGAGGGACACTCTTAAGTGAGCATAAGGAAAAACTTGAAAAACCTGTCAAGGGGGGCAGGGTTTTCCTTATGCTCACAGTAAGAAGATTGTCCCTTGCTGCGAGCTATCCAGTCAAGCGACCAGATTCCACATTTGGGGGGAGGTGGCTTACACTAAGTAAAAGGGGCTGGGGGGGGATACTTTAGCATTCATTTACTCTTAAACTACAACTCTGACACTCTCCATGGTCCAAATACTATGAAGATTAATTGGAGCTGAGTTTTTTTGTGAAACATTATTGTTCTTTTAAATTAAGGGTTGGAACGTTTTGAGCTTGCATCAAGGCGGACTCCTTGAGAAGGAGCTGAGTGCTGCTAGTTTTCCCTCTAAAGTCACTCATAGTATGCAATCCACAAGAAAACTGAGTGCAAACATTTTGCAGTCCAAAACCAAACTGAATCCAGGTGTGATCAGTAGTGCAATTGACCACAGAGAATGCAATCTATAGAACTGCATACATAGAATTTATAGTAAAAAAACATATTGAATGACAGCGTTTTCTGTGGATATCAGAACATGCATTCTATAGAACGGAATATACTGAGCTTACGGCACAACAGATTGAATCACAGAGCTGCAATCAACAGTGAAACTGACCATATAGATTGGGAGCTCTGAAGGCCAGTTTTACAGTTGATTGCAATAGATAACTTATATGTTAAGAAGGTCAGTCTTACTAGTAAATTGCTTTCTTCTGGGAGTAGCACCGTTAAAAAATTTATAGCCCTCAGTGTACTGGTCTCCTCCCCTGAGCTGGTCCTGTGACCTCCAGAGAAGCAGCTGATGGTTTCTATTGGCAGCTCTGACATCATTACCTGCCTAAACAGGCAATAAGAATGAAGATGCTACTGGCAGCTTCAGCTGTTCCAGGAGAAGAAGAGGCTCAGGGTAGATCTGTACTAGAGCTGCAAGTTTAAAATGCTACTTCATGTAGACATGGGAATGGTAGCAATTAACCAGAAAAAGACTGAGCTTTATTATATATTATTTTTTTTCAAATTACTTGCCCTTTAAGTCTCTGCTTATTAGTAGAAAGACCCTGAAGGACTGCTGTATTAATGGAGACATTTGTCATAGAAAGAGGGTGGCTAAAAGTAGCAATTCTGAAGCAAACCAACTGCATTATAGAGAAGGAAATACAATCTCATACAATTCCTGTTGATTGAAATGGGGATTTTATCCAATCAAATGCTAGAGAGGTCTCCATTCAAGCACATTGCACTGCAATATGTTGAGACCATGTTAACATAAAGGGGTACAGAGCCCAGCTTACATCAGTGTGAATGTTTATTTGCTCCCCTGTGGTACAGTTGGTTTGCCACAGAATTGCTATTCTTTGCATAAGGCCCTAAGTGGGGGAGTTATATTCAGAGCTGTCAACTTGCCCCATCAGTAGATCTGCTGCCCTGGGAGAAGACCTGCCAATAATGCCGGATGCACATTGTGAATCCTGGCCAATCAACTGGGAAGAACAACAAGGATCTTTAAAGAGACCCACCCCTTCCAGTACAACCATGTTGGTCTCGCAGGAAAAGGCTGAAGTATTACAATACAGTGTCCTGTCCTGTGTGACGTTATTCCAATGTACTCTCTGTAATGGGCTTGAAAGCAAGATACAGTGGATCTATGGAGGCAGGGAGCTCAGCCTAAGAAATTTGGGGCTGAGAGTCACACATACCACAGGTGGAGCTGAGTTCCAGCTGAGGGGTACAGTTCTCTGCCCCCCAAATGGCTGATAGGAGCCATTTTGGAGCTGCATATTCCAAGCATTTTACACAGTTTACTCCCATAGGACCATGATAATTGCCCTTTAACCCCTTGAGGACAAGAATGGTGTGCAATGCATTGCAAAATAATTATTTGCACACTGCTTTTGTCCATAAAGGGTTACGTAGTTGGGTTTTTTTTAACCGCTTGGATGCTGTTGATGTCTCCAGTGCATTGTTTTGCTATACGCCGGGGATGTCACTAGCATATAAATCCATTGTAACTATTAATTGTCCCTTTCAAAAACATCTGTTTAATGTCTTAAAATAACAACAGGTTGTCACAGAATACAACTCTTCCCTTTACATTGTGCTTTTATCTGACAGTAAAGGGGTTAATGGAAGAAAGGTTTTGAGTGAGTCACAATTATCCCTTCTACCTCTGCAGTTGCTGATCTGTATCCGCCCCCGCCCTGGACACGCATGTTACATCACACGTATGGAACCAGATCATGTGCAAAGCCTCCAAACCATTGCTGAAAATGTGCTGACTAAGGTGAGACACAGCTAGATAACAGAATCATAGACACGGCAAGATAAAGCATGATATGAAATACACAGAGGCACAGTAAGATGAAGCCTGATACTAGACACATAACATAAAGTATGTTACACACAGTAAGATAAGGCATGATATGAGACACGCAGAAACACAGCAATATAAATCATAACATGAGATACACAAACGCACGGTAAGATAAAGAAGGGTACTAAACACAGCAAGATAATGCATGATACACCAGACACAACAAGATAAGGCATGACCCTGGATACAGATGCCACAGAATAAATTATGACACTAGGCACAGAAACACAGCTATATAAAGCATGATATGATAAGATGAAGCCTGATACTAGACACATAGTAAGGTGAAGTATGGTATTAGACACAGAAACATCCTATATAATAATTAGCTGGGATGTTTGTCACAATGCAGTCGTGCAGTAGAACGCGGACAGTCTCTATTGCGCATGATTGCATCGTGTGAGTGAGGCTACGCAAGACTGCATCGTGTGGAGCAGTGAGGTAGCTGCCTCTTCACCCTTTGAATGCCAGAGGGGTATGCAACGCATTGCAAAGCAATGCATTGTGTACCCCTCTGGCACTCAAAGGCTTAACATTACCCAGACCTTGGCCCGTGTACACGGGCTTTTACACTGGTAGCAAGATAAAGCATGAAGTGAGATACCCAAAGACAGGGCCAGATTTCACAACAGGCAGTAGGCAACTGCCTAAAACTCCAGATTTTGAAGGATGCCTCAGCTGTTCTGGCCACAACCACATTCTGAATTGTACGTGTGGCCAGGCCACAGAGCCCCTAATTATTACATTTGGATTCAATGCAGATAGGTTTTGATCTGGGGAGACATCTGACTGCTTTTTGGAGTAAGGAAGGATTTTTACCCACTTTGGCCAGTGTTTTTTGTTTTATTTTTTCCTCCTACCTCTGGCTCAACAAAAACAAAGGTGATGCAGTATAGGTTGAACTTGATGGACACATGTCTTTTTTACAACCTAGTTAACTATGTTACTATATTATTTAGAGAGACAGAAAAATAAAACATGATAAAAGACACACAGTGGAACAGCAAGACAAAGCAGGATACTAAACCTGCAGACACACAAGATAAAGCATGACTCAGTAAGATAAAGCCTGATATGAGACACACAGCAGTATAAAATCTTGATACTAGACACACAGCAGGATAAAATCTGATACTAGACACACAGCAGTATAAAACCGGATACTAGACACACAGCAGCATAAAATCTGATACTAGACACACATCAGTATAAAATCTGATACTAGACACACATCAGTATAAAATCTGATACTAGACACACATCAGTATAAAATCTGATACTAGACACACATCAGTATAAAATCTGATACTAGACACACATCAGTATAAAATCTGATACTAGACACACAGCAGTATAAAATCTGATACTAGACACACAGCAGCATAAAATCTAATACTAGACACACAGCAGTATAAAACTGTATACTAGATACACAGCAGTATAAAACCGGATACTAGACACATCAGTATAAAATCTGATACTAGACACAGAGCAGTATAAAATCTGATACTAGACACACATCAGTATAAAATCTGATACTAGACACACAGCAGCATAAAATCTAATACTAGACACACAGCAGTATAAAACTGTATACTAGATACACAGCAGTATAAAACCGGATACTAGACACATCAGTATAAAATCTGATACTAGACACAGAGCAGTATAAAACCAGATACTAGACACACAGCAGCATAAAATCTGATGCTAGACACACAGGCAGTATAAAATCTGATACTAGACACACAGCAGCATAAAATCTAATACTAGACACACAGCAGTATAAAAACGGATACTAGATACACAGCAGTATAAAACCGGATACTAGACACAGCAGTATAAAATCTGAAACTAGACACAGAGCAGTATAAAACCAGATATTAGACACACAGCAGTATAAAATCTGATACTAGACACACAGAAGTATAAAACCAGATACTAGACACACAGCAGTATACAACATAATGCTAGGCACACAGCAAGATAAATAATTAGTCCTTCAGAAGCCAGAGAGGTATCCCACGTCTTGCAATGCGTTGGAAACCTCTCTGGCACTCAAAGGGTTAGACAAGACATACAGAAACATAGCAAGATAGTAATGAGACCACAATCCTATACAAAATTACTCCAATTCTTTTTTAGCACATCAGCCTCACAGATTGCTAGATATTAATTACCAAAGATTAATTTAGCGTGCTGCTTTTCTCATTGATCATGATGGAGGCAACAAATGGTGCACACAGTGGCACCAAGCACAGAACATGAGACCTGACTTACTTCTTTCCACCCAGATTGGATCTGATGCTTCCAGACAGACCGATGCCCTGCAGCCTGTGAGCGACCGCTCTACATTGGGCACAACTATTCGTGTGCTGTGCGGAGACCTACCTGTGTACTGGGCCTGAAACCTGCTGTCTGCACACAAAGTCAACTCCATGTAAACACAATGCGGCCCCTGTGTCTGTTAACTCCATATATCCACAGAGTTACCTGTCTATCACCTCCATGTATACACAGTGTGACCCGTTGTTTTGTCGCCTCCATGTATATACAGTGTGACCCCTTGTTTTGTCACCTTCATGTATACACAGTATGACCCCTTGTTTTGTCACCTCCATGTATACACAGTATGATGGCTTAGTCTGTCACCTGAATGTACACACTGTGTGATCCTTCCTACTGTAACTTCCATGTACATACATTGTGATCTGTCTCTCACCTCCATGTAAACACAGATCGGACCCTCTGTCTGTTAACTCCATGTGTACCCAGATTGATAGCTTCATCTGTACCTCCATGTACACAGTGACCTCTCGATCTGTTACTTCCATGAACACAGGCCCCCGTCTGTTACTTCCTTGTACACACATGCACAGTGACCCCTCGGTCTATTACTTTCTTGTACGCACAGTGACCCCTTCGTCTGTTCCCTCAGTGTATACATATATGACCCGTTAGCACCATGTTCACAGTGTCACCCCTTTGCCTGTAACTTCCATGTACATACAGGCTAACCCTTTTGTCTTTCACTTCATTGTACACTCAGTGTGATCTGTCTGTCGCCTCCATATACACAGTGTGACCTTTTCATGGTCCCCAATGACACTCCTGTCCTCCCCTGTGAGGCTCTCCCCTCTCTGCCCTCCCTCACACTCTCCTGTTATTCCAGGCTGCTTTAGACTCCAGTATAGGCGTAACGCTTTCAGGGCTTTCCTCTGTCTAATGGCAACTGAAGAGAGAAATCACATTTATGAAAAATAAATTAATTAGCATCAAAAATTATCTCTGTAAATCTCTCCGTGTGACTCTACATGTATAAGCACATTTATGTTATGTGTATGGATGTGTGTGTGTGTACAGATGTGTGTGTGTACATTATAGTGTACTTCACAGTATGGAACTGGGGAGCAACATGGAGCCCTCCAACTGATGTGGACTGCAATTACCAGGGATGATGGGAGTTGTAGACCACATAATCTAGAGGGCTTCCAGTTGCCCATTCCTGGTATGGAATATATAATACCAGCATAGGCCTCAAATATATCTCTACGAACCACATGTGGAACCATCATACAGCTCACAGTTCTGTAAAAGAAAGCACAGAAGACAAAGTATTGTACTACAGCCCAGTTAGATACTGCACACTATTGATATAAGGTATCTGTATTATGCCCAAAGTACTGCAGGGTATTGCCTACAGCCCGCAGTCCTGAAAAGCATGGTAAGGAATACAGAGTATCTCTGTGAAAGGGTGACCAGACCTCACCTTTAACTGGGGACAATAGGAAATAGGAAGATTTCAGGGCTTCACTGAAATCAAAGCAGCCCTGCAGTGTGCATTTTTCATATGTGTCCCTAGTTAAAGATGAGGTCTTGTTACCCTATCAAAGCTCAATGTCCTGCACTGTACAGTATGGAATGTAGGGTATATGTATAATGCTCTTAGCCCTGTACAGCACAGTACTGAATTTAGGGTATATGTATACAGCTCTTAGTACTGTACAGCACAGTATGGAATTTAGGGTATATGTATGAAACCCAAAGCACAGCACAGTATGGCATATAGGGTATCTGTATGAATCCCACAGTCCTGTACAGGACAGTATGGAATATAGGGTATATGTATGTAGTTCAATGTCCTGTACTGCACAGTATGAAATATGGGATATATAGCCCAAAGCACAGCATAGCGCAGTATGGCATATAGAACAACCGTATGAAGTCAGTAGTCCTGTGCAGAACAGTATGGAATACAGGGTATACAGAGTGTCTGTGTACAGCCCAAAGTCTTGTACAGTACAGTGTGATTTATAGGGCATCTGCATACAGCCCAATGTCCTGTACAGTAGAGTATGGATTATATGGTAACTGTATACAGCCCAAAGACCTGTACAGCACAGTGTCTTATAGGGTATCTGCATACAGCCCACAGTTCAATACATCTCAGTATGGAATATAGTGCATCTATATGAAACTAAAAACTGTTTATAGCACAGTATGGAATATAGGGTGGCCACGCTGGGAGTGCTGTATCCGACCTCCAACGGGTTTTGGTGACGCAGTTCGACTCTTCAACTCCTCGTCGAACCGGGAATGTCCGCCTCAGCACAGCTCGCCTTCGACAATCCCGACTTCGATAGCTGGCTTACGCCCTCTGGAGAGGTTGAACTGCACTTCCTTCCCTGTTCACCGGAACACGCAGCGCTGACTGGCTGAAGTCGGAGAGGAGGAGAGTGGCACAATGGAGTAGGACAACCCGGGGTCCTTTAACCTCTGTTATATTCTCTACTTAATAAGCCTAACTTTGGTAGGGGTGAGAGATCCCCTTTAAAAGGTATTTGCATGAAATCCAAAACCGTGCCCATCACAGTATGGAATTTAGGGTATATGTATACACATCCCACAGTCCTGTAGAGTAGAGTTTCTCAAACACACCCCTCTAGAACACCTAACAGTGCAGGTTTTTGAAATGTACCTGCCTGAGTACATGTGAACTTATCAGAATAAATGATCCACTAATTTCTAACCTGCGTTGTTAGGGGCACTTGAAGACTGTGGTTAAGAAACTCTGCTGTACAGCTCACTATGAACTAGGGTGTCTGTATACAGTCCACAGTCCTCTGCGGCATAGAATGGGATATAGGGTATCCTAATAGAAAGAGAAATACGGAGCTTAATCTGTAAGGGAAGCCCAAGACGCCAAGTTGTCTTAGGCCATCTTTCTGGGTTTCTCCCTCCTGAAGGCAGCTATAAGCGGGTAGCTGGGCCGGTGATCCTGGATTTTTGCTTGGAAGGCTGGAAAGTAGGCTCCTTGAATGGGGGTCAAAAGGGACCATTTAGACCATCCAAGAATAAAAACAGGATGCACATCTAGTCCAAAATGCCTACTACTTTATTGAAGGAACAGGGGACATTTTATAGGAAAACCAGGTACAATACAACAATGATAGTGTGGACAGGGAACAGAATGGGACATTAGTGGAGTGAAACATAGAACAATGGGCTAAATGGAATGGTAAACAGTAAGTAGTTTGCAGCCAGACACAAGTGCAGCAGACAGACAGAAGTGTGTAGTTTCAAAAACTGCAGTACTTAAGTCAAGCTTGAGGTAAGCTCAGGCTATTACTATTACTTCACTCTTACTTCTCTCTTCTTTTCTATTGTAGACAAAAAACTTAAAAAAAAAAAAAATAAAAAATCTTACTATCATTCTTTAATACTGCTTATGTTGTAGTACTTGGAATTGTGTTGCATTTAGTATTTAGTTTGAATTATGTGTTTATTTACTTTGGTTAATTTGGATCATTAGTGCTTAAGTTTGTATTTGGCTTGTTTTGGTTTCTGCATAGTGTGCATAGGTGTCTATTTGGGTGTAGCTGGTAACTGGTTTCATTAGATTAGCATAAGAAAAGGCTTGGCTCGCTTCGTTAGCGTATCAACTGCAGTAGGTGTATTTATAGGAGGTTTCAACTCTGTGAGTTTACTCTGTAAGTAGTTTGCAGCCAGACACAAGTGCAGCAGACAGACAGAAGTGTGTAGTTTCAAAAACTGCAGTACTTAAGTCAAGCTTGAGGTAAGCTCAGGCTATTACTATTACTTCACTCTTACTTCTCTCTTCTTTTCTATTGTAGACAAAAAACTTAAAAAAAAAAAAAATAAAAAATCTTACTATCATTCTTTAATACTGCTTATGTTGTAGTACTTGGAATTGTGTTGCATTTAGTATTTAGTTTGAATTGTGTGTTTATTTACTTTGGTTAATTTGGATCATTAGTGCTTAAGTTTGTATTTGGCTTGTTTTGGTTTCTGCATAGTGTGCATAGGTGTCTATTTGGGTGTAGCTGGTAACTGGTTTCATTAGATTAGCATAAGAAAAGGCTTGGCTCGCTTCGTTAGCGTATCAACTGCAGTAGGTGTATTTATAGGAGGTTTCAACTCTGTGAGTTTACTCTGTAAGTAGTTTGCAGCCAGACACAAGTGCAGCAGACAGACAGAAGTGTGTAGTTTCAAAAACTGCAGTACTTAAGTCAAGCTTGAGGTAAGCTCAGGCTATTACTATTACTTCACTCTTACTTCTCTCTTCTTTTCTATTGTAGACAAAAAACTTAAAAAAAAAAAAATAAAAAATCTTACTATCATTCTTTAATACTGCTTATGTTGTAGTACTTGGAATTGTGTTGCATTTAGTATTTAGTTTGAATTGTGTGTTTATTTACTTTGGTTAATTTGGATCATTAGTGCTTAAGTTTGTATTTGGCTTGTTTTGGTTTCTGCATAGTGTGCATAGGTGTCTATTTGGGTGTAGCTGGTAACTGGTTTCATTAGATTAGCATAAGAAAAGGCTTGGCTCGCTTCGTTAGCGTATCAACTGCAGTAGGTGTATTTATAGGAGGTTTCAACTCTGTGAGTTTACTCTGTAAGTAGTTTGCAGCCAGACACAAGTGCAGCAGACAGACAGAAGTGTGTAGTTTCAAAAACTGCAGTACTTAAGTCAAGCTTGAGGTAAGCTCAGGCTATTACTATTACTTCACTCTTACTTCTCTCTTCTTTTCTATTGTAGACAAAAAACTTAAAAAAAAAATAAATAAAAAATCTTACTATCATTCTTTAATACTGCTTATGTTGTAGTACTTGGAATTGTGTTGCATTTAGTATTTAGTTTGAATTGTGTGTTTATTTACTTTGGTTAATTTGGATCATTAGTGCTTAAGTTTGTATTTGGCTTGTTTTGGTTTCTGCATAGTGTGCATAGGTGTCTATTTGGGTGTAGCTGGTAACTGGTTTCATTAGATTAGCATAAGAAAAGGCTTGGCTCGCTTCGTTAGCGTATCAACTGCAGTAGGTGTATTTATAGGAGGTTTCAACTCTGTGAGTTTACTCTGTAAGTAGTTTGCAGCCAGACACAAGTGCAGCAGACAGACAGAAGTGTGTAGTTTCAAAAACTGCAGTACTTAAGTCAAGCTTGAGGTAAGCTCAGGCTATTACTATTACTTCACTCTTACTTCTCTCTTCTTTTCTATTGTAGACAAAAAACTTAAAAAAAAAATAAATAAAAAATCTTACTATCATTCTTTAATACTGCTTATGTTGTAGTACTTGGAATTGTGTTGCATTTAGTATTTAGTTTGAATTGTGTGTTTATTTACTTTGGTTAATTTGGATCATTAGTGCTTAAGTTTGTATTTGGCTTGTTTTGGTTTCTGCATAGTGTGCATAGGTGTCTATTTGGGTGTAGCTGGTAACTGGTTTCATTAGATTAGCATAAGAAAAGGCTTGGCTCGCTTCGTTAGCGTATCAACTGCAGTAGGTGTATTTATAGGAGGTTTCAACTCTGTGAGTTTACTCTGTAAGTAGTTTGCAGCCAGACACAAGTGCAGCAGACAGACAGAAGTGTGTAGTTTCAAAAACTGCAGTAGTTTGAAAACGGCAGGAGTTTGGTGAAGGCATTGGTTTTGTCAGTTTGGTGAGTAACTGCTTTAATTCTAAGATGTCTGGTTTGGTGCAGTGTAACACTTGTCTGGCTGTTGTGTTCCGCAGTACTCTCTGGAGTTTGGGGTGTTGTCCAGTATGTTTGCATCTGTCCACATTGTATGGTGAAATTTCCAGGCTGCAGTCTTTGGTGTGTTATCTGCAATCAAAAGAAGTGAATCTTTCCCAGCTAGAGTGTGAAGTCAAGCAACCATGTAATCCACCACCGCAGCCCCAACGGCCCATGAAGAGAAGGGCTGTGTGGAAGACAATTGGTTCCGGGAGGTTGAGAGTTGTGGAGCAGAAGCACAACACTGTTGGTATTTCGGTGTGTAATCCCTTTGGTGTCCTGTCTGAATTGGAAAGTGAGATTTCAGAAGATAAAAGCACAGATACTCAGGTACGGGATGTTGTGAGTCCCAAAGGAGAGAATTGTAACAAGCAGTCAGGAGCAGAAAATGGACTTAAAAAGAAGAGAAAGCATCTCCTTGTTGGTGACTCGATTGTTAGAGGTGTTGCTTTAGGGCAGAATGAGGATGGACTGAAGGAGGTGAGATGTCTTCCTGGTGCTACTGCAAGCAGGGATAAAAGACGCATCTCAAATATTGTCAAGGCTGCAACAAAGGAGACTGAAGTTGATCTGATCATTCATCTCGGTACAAACGATTTGTCCCAGAAAAGTGTTGAAGAGGTGAAAATGGAATTTCAAAGTCTCAGCCTGGAGCTGAGCAGAATGACAGACTCTATCACTTTTTCAGAGATTTTGCCAGTCCGCTCTGAAAATAGTAAGAGACTTCGTATCCTGGAGTTCAATGGTTGGCTAAGACAGTGGTGTAAAGAAGAAGGTTTTGGATTTGTCAGTCACAGTGTTAGAAGGTGGAGTTGTAAAGAAATGTTCAAGAGAGATGGTCTGCACCTGTCACACAGAGGAACTGAGGTACTTGGAGAAGAGTTCAGGTGTTTCTTGGAGAGGCATTTAAACTAGATGGAGGGGGCAGGAATTTCATTGAGAAGATTGATTTCTGTCCCCGAACAGTTTTGGTGAAGCAGGGTTCTGAGTTTGTTAGTGTGATAGATACAGATGTTGGTGCACAGGAAGTTGCTGGTGCTTTACATACAGATGTTGGTGAGGTAGATGATGGTGCGGTAGATAGAGTTGTTGTTGGTGATAAATGTAATGTTCTTCGTGTAATGTGTACTAATGCTCGCAGCTTAGGCAACAAGCTCAGCGAGCTAATATCAATAGTTTGTAGAGATGACTTGGACTTGATTGTAATAACAGAGACATGGTTCAGGGACTGTAATGACTGGGAAATAGCCATTCCGGGATACACGTTGTATAGGAAAGATAGGGCTGAGAGAAGAGGGGGTGGGGTAGCCATTTATGTTAAAGATAGCATAAAATCCACAGCGATCCAGAATTCATGTAAAGAGTTGGAGACTCTCTGGATCTATCTGCAGAATAAAAAGGGATCAGTTACAAGAATAGGTGCAGTCTACAGGCCTCCGGGGCAATCTGAAGAGCAAGACAACATGCTAGTGGACGAGATTACCCAAATGGCAGTAAAGGGAGATATAGTAGTTATGGGAGACTTCAACATGCCTGATGTTGATTGGAATATCCCTTGTGCGTCCACATGTAGAAGTAGGAGCATCGTAGAAGCCCTGACGGGGATGTCCCTAAAACAGCTGGTGAAGGCGCCAACTAGAGGGGACAATATCCTAGACTTAGTATTCACAAATGGAGACCTGGTATCTGAGGTGAAGGTGGGAGAAAATCTAGGTTCCAGTGACCACCAATGTTTGTGGTTCGGAATCCAGACTGACTACGAGAAATCCCATTCTGCAACCAAAGTATTGGACTTTAGGAAGACGAAGTTTGAGGATATGGGAGAATATGTAAAGAAAGAATTAAAAGGGTGGGATAAAACACCGAGAGTGAGTACTCAGTGGAAGACACTCAAAGAAGTCCTCTTAAAGGCAACAAGATTACATGTTAGACAAATTAGCAAGAGGAAAAGAAAGAGAAATCCACTATGGTTTACTAGAGAGGTAAGAGCTATAGTGAAAGATAAAAAGTCTGCCTATAAGAGATATAAAGAGACTGGAAGTGAAGCGGACAGAGAAGGGTATAAAACTATACAGAAGAAGACTAAACAGATGATAAATGCTGCTAAAGCCTCAAAAGAGGAAGAAATGGCCAAATCTGTTAAGAAGGGGAATAAAACCTTCTTCAGATATATCAGTGACAGGAAGAAGAAAAACTGCGGGATTACAAAAATTAACAACGGAAAAAATCAGTATATAGAAGAGGAAAAGGCGGTCGCTGACCATCTGAATAACTACTTCTGCTCAGTTTTTTCAGACGGCGGCCCTCATAATCAGAAAATGGCTGAACACAGCATTGCCTCTAGTTGTATAATTTTAGCCCCAGTGTTTTCAGAGGCCGATGTTCTAGAGGAACTTGTCCGGCTAAAGTCAAATAAAGCGATGGGTCCGGATGGAATCCACCCTAGAGTTCTTAAAGAACTCCGATCTGTCATAGTTGGCCCCCTGACTAATCTGTATAACCAGTCCCTTCTTACGGGAGAAGTTCCTGATGATTGGAGAATGGCCAATGTTGTACCCATTCACAAGAAGGGTAGTAAAGAAGAAGCTAGTAACTACAGGCCAGTCAGCCTGACATCTGTAGTGGTAAAAATGATGGAGACTCTTCTAAAGAAGAAGATAATTGACCATCTAACAAAAAACAACCTGATGGACCCAAACCAGCATGGCTTCACTGAGGGCCGATCCTGTCAGACTAATCTCATTGATTTCTTTGACTATGTAACTAAAGTGCTGGATGAAGGTGGTGCTGTGGACATCGCCTACCTGGATTTCAGTAAAGCTTTCGATACAGTTCCCCATAAAGAGCTGATACATAAATTATCAAGAATTGGACTTAACCCCTGGATAGTTCAGTGGATCTGCAGTTGGCTGAAGGACAGAAACCAGAGGGTTGTTGTTAATGGAGTGTATTCTGAGCAGAGACTGGTTACAAGTGGAGTGCCACAAGGATCTGTTCTGGGCCCTGTTCTGTTCAACATGTTTGTAAGTGACATAAGGGAAGGCTTGGCAGGGAAGGTTTGCTTGTTTGCTGATGACACAAAAGTGTGTAATAGGGTTGATGTTCCAGGAGGTGTCTGTAATATGGAGAATGATTTGGCACTATTAGATAAGTGGTCAAAACAATGGAAACTTCAGTTCAATGTTTCCAAATGTAAAATAATGCACTTGGGGAAAAGAAACCCTCAATCTGACTATCGTATTGGCAGTTCTGTGGTAGCAAAGACTTCAGAAGAGAAGGATTTGGGGGTGGTCATCTCTGACAGCCTCAAGATGAGTAACCAATGCAACCAGGCGGTGGGGAAAGCAAATCATATGCTTGGCTGCATAGCTAGAGGTATAACAAGCAGGAAGAGGGAGATTGTGATCCCTCTGTATAGAGCTCTAGTGAGACCACATCTGGAATACTGTGTACAGTTCTGGAGGCCTCATCTGCAAAAGGATATAACTAAAATTGAGCGGGTTCAAAGAAGAGCTACAAAAATGGTGGAAGGTCTAAAGCATAGAACTTATCAAGAACGACTCAGAGATCTAAATATGTATAGTCTGGAGGAAAGAAGAGAAAGGGGGGACATGATTGAAACCTTTAAATATGTTAAAGGACTGAACAAGGTTCAGGAGGGAAGTGTGATTAATAAGAATCTGAATACAAGAACAAGGGGGCACAATCTGAGGCTAGTTGGAGGAAAAATCAAGAAAAACATTAGAAAATATTATTTCACTGAAAGAGTAGTAGAAACTTGGAACAAACTTCCAGCAGAGGTGGTTGATAAATCCACAGTAACACAGTTTAAACATGCCTGGGATAAACATGTATCTATCCTAAGATAACAATAAAGGAATACTAAAGGGCAGACTAGATGGACCAGGTGGTCTTTTTCTGCCGTCAATCTTCTATGTTTCTATGTTTCTATGACAAAGGGACAGTATACAGTGAGCGGAACTTTACATAATTCAATCTTGCCGCTCTGATTCTCAACCAATAGGAACCAGAGCGACAGGCTGGAGACAGGTGGCTACCAATGACAAGGCAGCATCCAAAACCTAATACAAGACATTTTAAGAGGGATGGTAGGTGGCCAGTCAGGGAGCTGTCTACATTTCAAACAAGGGGCGGCAATTCTCTTGCGGCCAGCTGGCTTCCGTGAGTTCAGTCTTTTAGTTATTTGTGGAGGGCCTTCCAATATAGTGCCCCAAAGTAACTGGCCCAATCTCTATTCCTCAGTATTTGACTGTCACTTAAAAGTGCCCATAGTAACAGCCCAAGGTCCATTACATTATCCCTCCCCCCCTTCCGAGTCCCAAGCAACATTGGTGAATGGTGGCTTGGCTGCAAGGGGGGTCTTCCATCCTTTGATCCAAGAGTGTGCTGGGTGCCCAGGTATCCCAAGCCCAGGCATGCAGAGCAGGTGGCCAAAGGCCAACTGAGGGGATGTTCCAGTCCTCTCCCGCCAGTTCTATGACCATTTGTATGGGTTCCAGGATCCTGAAATCTAGCATAGCTCACACCAATTCCTAGGGGATCTGGGGCCAGAGGCTCTGGATCCAGGGCAAGTCTGTGGGTGAGAATCCTGTGAGGCATAGGGGCCTCAGAAATAACAGGAGAGCCAGGGGGGGGCACTGGTTCCATTGGCCCCTCTCCGGGCGACAAAGATCCGGGGTGCCAGACCTCCAACAGGTCTGGGGTTCCACTCACTGAGTCGGGTCAATAAAACAAGCTGTCATGCCCCTCCAAACCACCACTCAGGGCAGGGGTAACCTTGATTGTCAAGTTCATTATAACAGAATATATCTTCAAAGTGTCCTCAGTAGTGGTGAAGCATAGAATCAACATAAAATAATAAAATAAGTAACAGTTTACTTCTGTTTGGTAAGGGTCTCTTCTGCTCTAGATAGGTATATACTTACAAGAAGCTTTATATAGTCAGCATTAGATACCCATCTCCAGCCTTTCCCGGTCTCTTCCTTTTCCAACGCCATGTCAATGTCTGGGTAATATAATCATGAGCCAAAGGGACTGGCTGAGATTTGCCAGCTGACATCCCCAGAGAAGAAGAAACCAAGAGTGAAGACTTTCTCAGTTGCCACAACAACACAATAAGTTTGTGAAACTGTTTGTTTGTTTGTTTTTTTTCAATATTTTGATCTGAATAAGGAATGTGAGGATAATATATATATTTATTTATTTTTTCAACTCTAAACATACTACCGTATTTAGCTCAATTTTGTCCTAGGAGGAACTGTTAGGAGAAACCTGTTAATAAAGTAACAACTAAAACATTCAACTTTAAAAAGGCTTATTTTACAATGCAAAAAGAAGTATTAGAGAACAATCAATGGGATGTTATTTTCAATGACTGTGGAGGTCACAGCACACAAGCTCGCCCAGTCAGCAGAGCCCCTCCTTGAGTTCTTTTCCTCCATAATCTGGATCAGGCAGGAACACATGTCCTCCACTCACTAGTAGACTGGTAAGGCAACTGAATTTGGCTCTTGCAGTGGCTGAGATGAGGATCACCAGCCAACTCCCCTCCAGGAATCCCTTCCGGAAATATAGCTGAAACTTGTATAGTGGAAGGTAACAGACTGCTTTATTGAAGACACACACAGCTTTAATACACTTCTAGCTGGCATCCATGTACACATAGTCAAATAAAGGCTTGGGACGGAGCTGACACAGTGTACAATCAGGGGACAGTATTTTAGTCTCCAATTGTAGCTCACTTTCCAATCCAGGAAAAAGTCCTTGAAACACAGCTTCAGTCATAGCAGGGGTCAATTAGGTTTCCTTTGTTGTCTCTCTGCCGGGGATTCCTGTCTCAAGTCCTAGGCCTCAGAATCATATGTACACAGAATACACAGCAAAATACAGTGCAGAGGTAACTAACATAGTGAAACACAAAACATTCACCAAATTATAACCCAGGGGACACTCAAAGTAGGGGATACAAGGGGTCCACCCCCTATTTCTCCACAATGGCAAAATACAGAAAAAGAATCAATGTGTTAAAAATCCTTTTGGATAATTATACTCATCAATATATAGCAATGGGTAATAAATAAGAGGAAAAATTAAGACCAATATGGCTTAACAATGAAATTCACAGGAAATGGGGAGGAATAAGTAGGCCTTTAATATGCTTAAGTCAGAAGGGTCAGATGCTTTGTTTAAAAATGTAATGAATACAATGAGATCTGAAAACAAGCAAGTAGGATAGCTAAAATTTAAGATAAGAAGAGGAATTGCAAAAGAGAGCAAGATAAATCTATATTGGGCCACTTAAAGCTGAAAGAGGTGAATTAGTCAGGATAAGGTGATGGCTGACACCCTAATACATTTTTTAAAAGCAATGACGACAGATTTTGGTCAGAGAGTAGCACAGCATTTCCTCCATCATGTACAAGGCTTACTGAGGACAAAGTCTAAAATGGTGAACGTGAATAAATCACATGTACCCAGGTGTTTGGTAACCTCAGTTCAGTAATAGCAAAGACATCATACAAAATACAGTATTTATGAAATTACTCTCATCAGGCATAGTTCCTAGGGATTGGAGGAAAGTAGATGTAGTCCTATTAGTTAAAATGGGGGCAAGGTCTATAGACGTGCAAGTTTGACTTCCATAGTCGGTAAGAAACTAGAAGTGTTACTACTAAATAGTATTTAGGATTATGCTTTAGTTATAAAGAGATACTAGCCAAATTAGGTGGGGTTAAACATATGATATCTAAGGGGGGATATGACTACTATTTACAAATATATTGAAGGCCAATACAAGGCACTCCCTCAGTAACTCTTTACTCAAAGAGTCGAACAAAAAACAAGGAGGCACCCTTTAATAAAAGGACTAAAATAAATGCAGGGGTTATTTACAGTAAGGGCAGGAAGGATGAAGAATTCCTTGCCTTAGGAGGCTATGTTGGTAGATGTGCTACATATTTTTTTTTTTTTTTTTTTAAATTCTGACAACATGGTGAATGTATCTTTTGGTCGCACTCTCGCATGCAACCTTTTAAAAGTAAACCAATTGATAGAGATAGTTGACAGCCTTTTGGATTACCCACTTGATCTATAATAGGAAATGGTTTTAACCCTTTGTGTTCCAGAGGGGTATGCAACCCATAGCTTTGCAAGGCGTTGTGTACCCCTCTGGCACTCAAAGGGTTAATGTATTTTTTTGGGGGGGGGTTCATCTGGATCAACAAAAACAAGGCTGATAAGGCAAAGGTTGAATTTGCTGTCAACTATGTTATTGCCCCTATAAACCTTTCCAACACCCACACAGTTTACAGAGCTTTTATAGGTTCTTCACACATGGTGCTGCTGCGTACTGCTGTAATTGTTTTATTATTAACCTTCCTGCTACAATTCCTGTAAATTAACTCCCAGACCTCCCAGGGAACCTCACTCTCCAGGCCCTGTTTAATTAAAGGTAAAGTGCTGGACAAAGTAGGCAACTATCTAGGAAATTATACTTATATATGAGAAAAATATAATTCCCAAGCTTCCTGGCAGAACACATTTATACTTGGGTATAAAAAAAAAACATGTCAGTTATTGCTGAATCCTTTATGGAAACATGAAGATGTTTCCAAATGGTGGTACCATCTGCAGGGACCAGTGAAATGGCTGTGACTCACTATGTTCAGAAGAAGATATTCCCACAGCAGATAGTTTCCACATATGGAATTAAAGGTCAACCTTCACAATGATGTAAAACAAAACATATGTTTAAAAACTAATCTTTTATTAGTGAACCACTATTACACCCATATCTGGCAGTCATAGCATTATACATTTACAGTCATCACTGTACAGGTCCCCATGGGCATTAAATTCCTGAAGCTGGTGGTGTGAGCTTCACTATGTAGAAGTCATCATGACAACATAAAAATAAATGTATAGAACACATTGGTGATGTGGAGCTTAAGGTATGCATTACAACTTTATTTTTGTGTACTTAACAATAAATCCTCTCTCTCTTAGTCCATGAGGAACAGAAGAACTATGGGGTAAAGTATCCTCCCACAGGAGAGAAGTGTACTTGCATAAAAAGTGCTCGAGGTAGAGACTGTCTCTCTATTCCATTTTGCTATCACCAGACAAGCTCAGTTTTAATGTAAAGCAAAGATCGAAAAAAGAAGTAGAGCATGAAGGTTGACACCTGAACCAGAGAACCCAAATGAACCCCTACCTGGAACTCAAACAACGTATTTTTTTCTAGGAGGGATGTCCTGTATTCCATTTGCACTAAAAGGAAAAGGCTTAATGGTAAGTACACATAAATCTAATTTTCATTTTCATCCAGTATGGAACACAAGAACCATGAGGCTGTACCAAACCTGTCACAAAATAGTCTCAACAGAGAAGAGCCAAAAACATTCATGAACTTCAGTTGTCAACAGACACCTACACACCAATCCAAGTAACAGTAAAAAGGTTACTGGAAGTAAAGACAAGAAGAACACATACACAGGCACTATGACCTTCTGCCCCAAACTGGCTTCCGTCGAGGCTAGAACATTGACTCAATAGTGGTTAGCAAACGTGTGAAGGGACGACCACATTGCTGCTTTGCACAACTGCTCGGCAGATGCTTAGTTCTTATAGGCCCAGAAAGCACCCACTGCTCTGGTGGAAAGATCAGTGACTTAAAGGGAAGGGTACCAGCTTTTTTCCTGATAACAGAGGCCTGACAAATGGTCCCCTTGAATCAAAAATCCACTGACACCTTTACGAAGCTTGTCCCATGCTACGGCCCTCAGGAATACCAAAAAATTAATATGATTTGCAAAAAGGTTCTGTGCAATGAAAGCAGTACTTCAGGCACCTAACTGTCACTGATGCTCCTGATCCAGTCTGTTATATGGAGTCGGGAAAAGAGAAGGAAGAACAATTTCCTGGTTAATATGAATTTCAGAAAATATCTTGGGAAGAAACCCAACAGGCGTTCACAAAACCGCCCTATCAGAATGAAAGATTAGAAAGGGGTGTTTACAGAACAAAACCTGTAGTTTGGCCACATGTCGAACAGACACAATTACAAGCAGGAATGCATTCTAAGCATCAAGAAATGAAGGAAAATAGAAGATAAACTCTCAAAAGTAGCCTTCTAAAGCACTCCTAGGACCACATTCAAGTCCCACTGGAGAGTGAGATCCCGAGGGATGGGGTAGCCATGAGCCATCACTTGCACAAGCATTTGCACATTGGCCAATAAGGCAATATACCTCTGAAAAATAACAAAAGTAGAGGAAATCTGGATCTTGAGCAAACTTAGACTAAATCTTTTCTGAAGCCCATCCTGAAGAAAGGCCATAACAGCTGGAAGACTAAAGGGATGGAACTGGTTATAAGGCCTTCATCATTGTAGCAAAACCCTTCTTCCTCAGAATGCTGGCTTCAAAAGCCAGGCTGTCAAAGTTAACTTCTTCACCTCTGGGTGACACAGAGGACCCCGAGTTAGGAGGTCTGGAAGAAATGGAAGACTAAGTGGCTCGGCAATGGACAGATTGAGAAGATCATGCACAGTGAGGCCTGTAAGGAACAATCAGAGGAGAATTCTGGGTCCTGGAGCAAAACAGTGGAACACTGTGGTTTGACTGAGATGCCATCAAATCTGGAAGATGCCTCAGTCGAACTGATGGGGTTCCCTATTCCAGGGATACAGACACTGATGGCTGGGAAAGTCTGCCATGATGTCTACCCCTGGAATGTGAACGTCTAAGAGAGTCGGAACATAAGCTTCCACCCAAGTGAGAATCAAACAGACTTCTGACCAAGCAGCTGCATTTTTGGCCCCTCATTGGATTGTGTCATTGGATTGTTAAATAAACCACCGCCATTGTAATTTCAGAATGAATCCTCAGACCCCAAAGAAGCTGAGACAAATGCAGAAAAGCAAGCTGAATCACCCAAAATGCCAACAAATTGATAGACAGAAGACAAACTCTGTCAGACCAGAGGCTCTGAGCCTTCTGAGAGCCAAAAGAGGCTCCCCATCTCTTCAGACTGGCATCTTTCATAACTACAGACAAATTTAGGATGACTATTGGACGACCCAGAGTCAGATGAGAAACCTGAAGCCACCAATGAAGATCTGAATTTTCTTGCTGGAGAGAGACATAACATGGGAGAGCTGATACTGCTATCTGGATCGATTCCTGAGAATTTCCAGTTGCAATTACAAAGTGTGGAATTAGGCAAAAGGAACTGCCTCCAAGGCGGTAATCAGATACCCCAGCGCCTTCATCTATTCCAGCACTGTAGCTGACAGGTAAGCCAAGGACTGAGACACCTGCTGAGATGGCAACCAAATCTTGTCCTTTGGAAGATAGACCTGTGACTGTAGAATTTCTAAAGTGTGAAAAAGACTAGAACCTGGGACAAAACCAGAGAGGATTTCTTGAAAATAATCACCCAACCATGCTGCTTTATTATTAACACGCTTATCGGGAGATGAAAAAACAAAGTTTTTGCTGAACAAACTTTTAATAATAGGGCATCCAGATAAGGAGTAAGAGAAATCCCCAGAGAATAAATGTGGAAACTAATGATTCCATGACCTTTGTAAAAACCCATAGAGTAGACACAAGCCCAAAAAAAGAGAGCAGTGTACTGAAAATACCAGTCCAGAAAGGCAAATTAAAGGAAGAGCTGATGATCTGCATGGATGGGAATTTGCAAATAAATGTATTTTATGTCAAGGGAAGCTACATGGTGGCAATAACAGAGCACAAAGACCCTACCTTGAACTGAAGAGCAGGAACAAAGTGATTGAGATTGTTTAAATCCAGGACTGGATGACAGCTGCAATCCAATTTGGGATCTATGAAAAGGCTGCAATAGAATCTCATGAATCCTTCCTGAGGAGGAACAGGCACCAGGTTCTCCATATCCACCAGGGAAGAAACCAATTCTACGAATAAATGATCCCACACTGGATCATGAGGGACTCCCGCCGACAAACAGTGAAGGAACTAAATTTAGGCCATGTTCCAAGCAGAAGGGGTCAGAGGAGGAGGGTTGCCCAAGAAGGCTCCCCAGGGTCCAGGTCTGAGGCATATTGTGAGAGCTTGCCCATGGAGTAATAATATAGTCACTCCATTTCTCAATTTGGTTTTCCAATTTTCCATCAGCCATGATCGTAAAAGAATCTGTGACACAGGTGTGGACAAAACCGAGACGGGAAAAATAGATGGCAGGAAGGATTTGGGGGGGTGCGAAGGGAACATGGAACAAAATAAGCTTTGCAAATTTTCGTAGGTTTTTGCCTGCCCAGGCCTGCTTAGGTTTCAGGGAGGGCACACACCTGACTCACAGAATGAGTGGAAGCTGTGAGCACATACCCATAGTGGCAGGGGTAACAAAAGCCATGTGTCTTCTGTGGAATGTAGGAACACTGGGGTGTAAGGGCATACTTTCCCCCATGACTAACAGCATTCTCTCATTCTTTGCTTGCACATCAATGGGAGAAAGAAAGGCTTTTTAGAATACTGGTTGGTCTGCTGACCAAATTGTAAACAAAAGAGTATGTTGCTCTGCAACAGATAGCACTAATGAACTTGGCAGTGTCAAATGCAGCTTTGGCAAGGTAGGAATTAGCCTAGAGAACCTTAGAAACAGAAAGATCAATGTCCTCTTAGGAACCATTGCATGGACTGCTCTGCTCCTAACAGCTGTTAAACCCCAAACAGCCATGGCTCTAGTCATCCATGCAGTAGCAAAGTCTTGGCAAAAGGTGGTCCCTAAAGCCATGAAAATCATCTTAAGAAGAGACTCTAGGAGCTTGTCCACCTGATCCTTGAACACCACTGCATCTGCAGCTGGCAATACTGTGTTCTTAGAAAGGCGAGAACTAGGAGGGTCAAATGCTGAGAGAGCAGCCTTCTGCTGTAGCACCGCAGGAGATAAAGATATAAAAGAGAAAAGTGCCTGGGGATAAAGAGCTTCTTATCCGGTAACTTCCATTCCTCAAGACCTATTTGGTCCAGGGAACGATAGAGAGGAAAAAGTACCGCATTCCCTTTGAGGCCTCAGAAACCTTAAAGGTCTGCCTAAATAAGACTTTCAACAGATATCCAAGGATGTCTCTCAAATGAATCCCCAGGGGTAAACTAGGAAGCAATATTGTTTTCCTCAGTTTCCCCTTCCACAACATAGATATCCCCCTCTATCAGGGGAAAATCACCCTCAAAAGTGCTTTGGGTGGGAACAGGATGGCTCTGGTTCCAGGACTCAAAGACCCCCTTAATAGATGAATGAATAGTAGCTGTAGTGGACATTATGGTTTTAACCCATGCAGGCTCATGTTCAGAAGAAAAGCATCCCGGGGTTTGATGTGTATGAGCCCACAGAACAAGAGGGGCATAAAAGACCAGCAACATTCCTAGGAAGACTAGGCTGAGATGATAAACAAAGAGGTACTGAGCCATCCTCATCCTCCCTTGTGCTCAGACACAGCCAGAAGGTCCCCAATAAAGGACAGAAAACAAGAAAAAAACACTGCCTCTGAAGGGTTAAAGACAGAAGCATGGGGGGAGATTCAGCCAACCAGATAAAGAGCTGCCAAGAAGGTGCCTTATGGGCCTCTCTATTGAAGAGAAAGGGAAAGGCATAGCACCTCTCCTTCCTTTAACTGAGGCCTGGGAAAAAAATCTCCCTCCATTTTAATGGTAATGGGCACTGTGGTTCTGAAGCCACCATTATTGTTCACCCCCTGAGGGTGTCCCCACCTCATATACATGCAAAGACAGCCCCATCAGCCCACCCAGTGCCGTGGGGCACTGTTACACGGCCGATGCCACATCCAAGAGGTGGCGTGAGCTCCTGGCTCATAATTGTATACAAGGTGGAAAAAATAAAATAAAGTAAAATAAATGAAACCATCCAGCTTTGGGCAACTTTAGAGGCCAGGAATGGAACGGAAAGTAATTTAATAAGGGATAGAGTGGCAGATATAGCAAGACCACAGTGGCTGCTGGACAGAGAGAGGGGCATACTCACAGAACCAGTGCACTCTGAAACTGGAATCCTCTTCAGTCTCCTATGAAATAGAGATGGAAGGGAGGAGCTAATTAAAGTTCTGAATACATCCTCTAGCAGAGTCTGCTTCTTGGTCCATATCCATCCCAGAGGAACAGGTAACAAGAGCCTGCCTAATGGGGAATTGAATAGCCCCATGTAAGTTACAAAAAAAAAAAATGCGAGCTAAGAGAATCTTTGAATCAATGTGTTCACTTTTGAAACTAAGCAAGTCAAGTGGGGATAAAGTGGAGTAGGGAGGGAGACTCCACCTTCAGAGAGCTCTTTATGTGCAAGTTCCCTGTCCTCCTGTGGAAGGATACTTTACTCTGTGGTTCCTGTCTTCCACAGTGGACAAAGAGAATTGCTTTTTTCTGTGATTAAATAAATAAGGATTATATAGAGAATATGTGTAAAAGTGTATTACATTTTTTAAGGCTTTATTTGGCCGAAATTGAAGGAATAAACGCTGCCCTGCACCTACTTCCAGATAAACCGTGGTTACCTGCTCTGTAACCACAGTCTGTCTGCCTCTGCTCTCCTCCCTCTATCCGGCCTCCTCTGATCATGGAGGGTTTCTGCCTATAAGATGGAGTGGTCTCACTGGCTAGATAAGGATCTCTGCCAATGAAACAGCTCCATCTTACAGGCAGAAAGCCTCCATCGTCGGAGGAGGCTGGATAGAGGGAGGAGAGCAGAGGCAGAGTGACAGACTGGGGTTACAGAGCAGGTAACCACGGTTTATCAGGAAGTAGGTGCAGGGCAACATTTATTCCTTCAATTTCAGCCAAATAAAGCCTTAAAAAACCCCAAAATTAATACACTTTTACACATTTTCGCTATATAATCTAACTATTAAGGCTAACTTGTATAGGGGGTGATAGAGCCCCTTTAACATCCCAGGCGTCCCAAGGCAAGGGACTGGAGTCCCTTAGCTCTTCCCATGACCACAACCCTCTCCTCATATGATCCTACCCCAGTCCCATCCACTGTTATGGGACAACAAATATAGTTGGCATGTAACAAGCAAAAACAAAAGAAGCTTCAATCCTTGGTTTCTAGTGAGATCTCCATTGCATTGTGTAGAACTATGTGTTGGCATTCTCTCTAGCATCCAAGTAGTGAAAAACAGACTGGAAAGGGTATAAAACTGGGGCAGGGACATTGAGATTGCTCTGATCACATCCTCAGTTCAGAATGTGGGTGTGGCCAGCACAGCTCAAAATTTGGATCTCTAGGAAGTTGCCTACTCTTCCTATTAGGAAAACCAGCCGTGGTGAGGGGGAAACATCTAGCGCAGTTTAAAGAGACAGTAATTTCAAATATAAATATACATAGAATGGTTCAATGTAATGTTCTATAATGCATAAGATCTTTTGGAGGGTCTGTATCTTTTTATTGTCCTAGTAAATCGAAAGCTGGTCCAGATAGACCGTAATGAGGGACAATATTATGTGAGTATAAGGAAAACTTCATCAAGGAGAGATGGGATGTCTATATATTGTTCCTCATTGTGGTCCGTCCTGTCAAGTGACCAGCTTTCGGATGTCGGTGAACTCTGAATGACATGATGGAAAGGGGAGGGAGGGGGAAACTTTCAACTCCATTTTCAAGAACAATACAAGGACTGAGATATTACAAAAGATACTATGCTTTATAGAATATTACATTGAACAGTCCTGTTTATATTTTGACATTACTATCTCTTTAAAGAGGAACTTTCATCAGATGAGCATAGAGCCATAGTAATGTTTCAAAATAAAAGTAGCTCCAATTACTATTCAAAGTGTTTGAGCCATAGAGAGTGTTATTTCAATACTGTCAGAGCTGTAGTTCAAGAGTAACTGAACGATAAAGTATCCTCCTCTCACCCCTTTTACCTAGTGTAACACTGCTCACATCGGATGTGGAATCTGGTCCTGGGACCAGACAGCTCACAGCAAGGGACAATCTTCTTACTGTGAGAACAATGAAAACCCTGCCCCCTTGACAGGTTTTTCCCGTATGCTAATTGAAAATTGTCCCTCTCTGAAAGCCATCTGGACACCACTTTTTTGTTCTGAGGTGAGCAGTGTTACATCAGTAAAAGGGGTGGGAGGGGGATACTTTATCATTCAATTACTCTTGATCTACAACTCTGACAGTATTGAAATAACACTCTCCATGGCACAAATACCATGAAGATTAATTGGTGCTGCTTTTATTTTGAAACATTACTATCCCTTTATATCATAATTACATTAGCAATCTGCCTAGACATAGTTGTCTTTTCAAGAAAAACTGCTGCATTAAAGAAAAATAGAATCTTTTATGCAGAAAGGCATGGGCTGGGATCTTGCTGTAAGCTCTCTCTGCACTGTCAGTCCCTTAAGGCACAAAGGCATTCAACTCACCAATCATGGAGGTGAAGGGGACGGACAGAGCAGACTCAGAGATGCCTTCTCTGCAAGATGTCTGCGCTGTTCCCCGTTGCCTGTCTGCCTAAAAGATTCTATACTTCTTTACTGCAGCAATTATTCTTGAAAATAAAACTACGTCTGCATATCGCTAATGTAATTATGGTTTAAGGCTCTATGTTCATCTGATGAACGTTCCACTTTAAGAGAGGTTCATGGACTTAAAAGATTGGTGCATATCTGACTCAAACCAAGTGCTCCCTAGGTGATAAAAAGAAAATAAACTCTAACTGATTTAATGGGCCGTTTAACCCCTTGAGTGCCAGAGAGGTACGGAACGCATTGCAAAGCGTTCCGTGCATATTCTATTGCAGGTGCTAAATGTTAACACCAGGGACGTGCACAGACATTTCGTGGGGCAGGGGCTCAAATGAAAAAAAGGGCACTTCTCGATAAAATCGGACTGATTACATTTTTTTTTGTTTTGTTTTTGTTAAAAGGGCACGAGGGCAATTTGGACAAAAAGGGCAGGTGCTCAAGTCCCCCTTGGTGTCTATGTGTGCACATGCCTGGTTAACACCCATTTTATCAAACATTTTCCTGTTGAAGTCTATGGAGAAAACTGGAGATAAACGCAGAGATAAAATTAGCACCTGTAATAGAATTTAGCCCCTGTTGTCCCTCTTTTTAGGAAATCAGACAGTGTGGTGTGTATATAAGTCTATCACATTGTTCCACAATAATAAGACTCACATTAATGTTTGTTAAAACTTCAGTATATGTTTTTATAAATTAGGTTTGTGTAAAGAAATACTTTTGTTGTTATAAATTATTTATTCATCTACACAAAGAGGTGTCAACAGGTCATGAAATAACCTAAAAATTCTTGGTGATGCCCTACCCACTAGCCACACCCTCAGTAACATCACCTAAAACAAAAGCGTCCCTCTTTGGCCATTTGAAATGTTGGGAGGTATTAAAAATGTAATATTAACTCATAAGACAGTGAGTGAGAGAAAAAATCAGGAGTAGTCAGGTATTAGCTGTGGGAGGAGAGAAGACTATAGACAACCAGTGTGTATAAAGGGATAAAGTGTAAGACACTTCCCTAGGATTCAAGGGGTTCAAAGCCACAGTTAGATCAATGGGAAGTTTAATTTGTCCCCTAGAATCCAGTTGGTTTGCACAAGGTCTTCTTAGTAAATCAGCCTCATTGATATATTTTACCACATTTCTGCCTCTTACACGTGTGTGTAATATATATATATATATATATATATATATATATATATATATATATATATATATATATATATATATATATATATATATATATTTATATAAATTCCCTACAATCAGCAAATTCAACACAACTGAATACACTAGTTGCACTTACTGGACTCATTTGAACCTGACTGAATATACCAGAGAAGGTAATTGTGTTGATGTCACAGTTCCAAATTGGGCCACTTGGTGTCACTGTCCATACAGATTAGCAAATCAAGACTTTTAAAGCTTTACAAACGTTAAATATTTGATTTCCAGCCCTTGCTCTTCTAGGCAGCCCCAGAGGTTACAGGCTCTATATTATTTGGTACTAGAGGTGTCAGTCTCATGAAGCTATTCACTGTGCAGTTTTAGTGGTTCACATTGTCCCTCAGGGCATATAAACATGTCTTAGTTGTGTAGACAGGATATGCTCAGTCCTGTCATATCCCTGAGGAGTAGGAGTAGTGTGTGTGTATGATCAGGCCATACCCACTACATGCTAACCTATACAGATACAGGGGGCAGGCTGGGGTCCTAGAGGTGGAGGCGGAGACTCACTGGATACACTTACCGACCAACTCTTTCCTCTGATCAGGTGATGACTAGAGATTAATTTTGTCTAAGGCTCCCATAAGTGACCATTTTAAAGAGGAAGCTATGAAAAATAAATAATGCACTAGTTAAAATTTAGACCAGCGTATGCTTTTTTTCATTTGATTCAACTTAATTAGAAGTAGCTGATCTATGGGAGCTCTACTTTAGCCAGGAAAAGCGATCAGTATGGATGAACACATCTGTTAAGGGTGATGGTGACCTTATTTCCATTCACCACTTTATCACGCCTTAGTGAATAGCCCCCAGGTATCCATTTTAATGCAGGCACTTATGAAAAACATACACTCAAGGGTTGCACTGGGTCCTTGCTCAGTTCTGTAGAAGGACATTATCAAAAGCATTCCCATTAACCCTTTGAGAGGCCACAGGGGTACAAAACACAAGGCACTCAGATGGTTAAAATCGAGATCTGGTCACATTAGTCAAAGATACTGTGAAAATATAATTTCTTCTTTAAAGAATAGTAACCCGTTATTTTGACTTTATAAATTCTACAGGTACATATGTACTGACGAATAGTTTTTTTCATTTTCATCGACATGTTTTTTTTATGTCACTGACAGTGAGCTACCTGGATCTGTTTCCAGAGAGTTTTCTGGCCAATAGACTATCAAAGCTTCATTGGAATGGTCTACAAAGTGTGCTTGCAAACCAAGCACACTTTGTAGACCTTTCCAGTTAAGTATTTCTTTTTAGATAGCGCTATTTCTGCTCTGCTGAAGAGCCGCCACCGGTTTGATTGACTCAGATCTTCCTGTCAGCTAGACAGCTGACGTCTGTGAAAGGGGAGGGAGGGGAAACTTCATTAGCATATATCTCTCAAACTATAAAGGTTTAAGAGGTGGGACTTGTATCAGTTAATTTATTTTTTTAATATCTACAATCAGGGCTCAAAATTTCCACTCACCACTAGCCAATGGCGAGTGAAAATTTAGCCCTGGTGGGTATGCGATGGCTTGCAGTGGCGAGTAACTTTTCAGGTCTGGCTAGTAGCAAAGGACTTCAAATTTTATGCCCTGTCTACAATATTAAGTTTTATTGAAATGAGACATTACTATCCCTTTAATAATAAACTGCTATATTCTACTGTGGTCACCAGGTGCTGCTGTTCTGATCACCTAACATGGTAAGCTGTAGCCATAATAAGTTTTGAATTAAAAATCTCCCAGCAGTGGGAGTACCTTTGTTTTAATCAGCTATACAAGTCCTATTACAAGGGTATGAAACATTGGTAGTCCAGCTGCTCCCATCCCCAGCCAGCCATTGAATAAAAAGCTTCCCTACCTCATCTATAACATATTTTTCATTATAAACAAGTCCACTGAAACAGTGACTATCACTCAGATAGGAAAATCTGTCCAATAGAAATAAACCTGAAAATTAAGCTGTGGCTGTGTTGTGACCGTTGTGGCCACTGGTGGAGCAATGGAGAAGCAGAATAGGGATCTGTAGACAGACCCACAGAGTTTCCCTCATTGGTCCCACTAGAAAAGACTGAACTGCAGGATGGCAGTCTCACAGTTCAGCCTGCTTTCCTGAGGAATGCAGACCCCCTACAGATTAGGAGTGTCCAATCTAAGGCCCTCCAGCTGTTGTGGACTAAAACTCCAATCGTCTCCTGCCAGGCAATGCCATCCTGCAGTTCAATCTTTTCCTGGACCAATGAGGAGAAACACTGTGGGTCTGTTTACAGATCCATATTCTGCTTCCCCATTGTTCTGCCAGTGGCCACAACGCAGCCATAGCTGCATTCTCAGGTTGGCATAGATTATATAATTTTGGCTTGAAAACCCAACATGGAGGGTCTATGGCGGTTTCATGTAGGGTCTATGGAGGTTTCATGTAGGGTCTATGGAGGTTGCACGTCTATGGAGGCCCATGTAGCCCATGAGTTTGTTGAGAAGAGACAAAACTACTTGGTTAGGATGCAGCTGAAGGAGTCAGTTTTGGGGTGCACAGTAAATCCTTAAGTATTTTACTAGTAAAACATTACACTTGTCCTTTAAAAAGCTGCAACCATGTAGATGTGACTTCATATTAATATATGACCACCCAGTGACAAGGCTTAACAGGACACTGAGGGATTACAGACTTCTTTTGTGGTGGAACCTGGCACAGCAAGCTATAGGTTTTACAGGGTGGAAAGACTGTGACACAATGAATAGCCCCAGAGCACCACACTGATATACTGGTCACCATACCTGGGAAATCTCTGGATCTACCCTGGACACTTGATTTTTACCTCCCAAGTGCATTATTTTACATTTATCAACAGCAGTAGCCACACTCTCGTCCATTCTTCTAATTTACCTAAATAATTTGCCAGTTGGCTTATCCACTCAGGAATGTCTACCCTTTTGCAGATCTTTGTATCATCTGCAAAAAGGCATACCTTACCTTGAAGGCCTTTTGCAATATCACTAATAAAACAAGAATGGACCCCAGTACAGATCCCTGAGTTACCCCATTAGTAACATGACCTTCCTCTGAATATTCTCCATTAACTACAACCTCCTGTCTCCTGTTACTAAGCCATTGCCTTATTTATCCCACAATTTTTATATCCAGACTTAATTACTGGGTCTCCGGGAACAGAGGCTGATTCTCTGGCTTATGGAGTTCCCTGGTAACCCTGCCTACTTCCTGTCTAGTTGTGTCCACTCCTGCCCAGTTCCGCCTACTTCCTTGTGCATTTCAGGACAAACTCAGCTCTTTTGTGTGATAATACTGCCCACCCAGTTTAAGTCATGCCCACATTTACACATTATGATGCTAACTGTGTCACTTGGACAGTCCCATCCCCATTCATTCATTATTGTCTTGGAAGCTTGTACTTGATGGTTCCCAGGTATGCTGGTCATGGAGGGGGAAGGAGGGGAGAGTGTAGGGTCATAGACCTGTAATGAGGAATAAACAGTTACACTTAACTAATCCAGAGACTGGTGTCTGGTTATAATTGATGATTAAGTAGCATAAGTGGACTTAATGGGGACCATATGATGGCAAGGTGTATTGAACTTGTGTCGAAGTTTTTTCAATTGAGGAACACTTGATTAGAAATTCATTTGTACATTTCTTATTGATAAAAATGGTGAAATATAACCTGTTTGCAATTAAATGCGACTGGGGCTTATAGAACCATGTTGCCTGCTCAGAGCCAAAATCCAGGTATTTCAGCTGTGAGCAGGAGCAGTGCTTCTATGGTGGCTTGAGATGTCACTCCCAGCTCATTTAGCGCAAGTCACCAATCAAAGGTGTAAGTGAAGACTGCTTCCCCTTAGTCTTGAAAATAGAAAGTGGGATCATCCATGTCATTGGGTACGAATTAACCCCTGAGCTACTGGATTAGTTTAGCCATCGTCAAAGACACATGGCAAGTCTTTTAGTTAGATAAGGGTTTTAGTAGGATTTCATGGTTTACCGGTCCTTTAAAAGGGATAGTAATGTCTCTATTAAAGTGCAGCTCCAAGTCTTCTATATGTTTTTTATAACATGTATCACTATGTTTAATTACTTACAGTTCTGTAGTTCAAAAGCTATTCAAGCTGAAAGGATGCCCCACCTGCACCTTCTGGCCGCCTACCTTTAGATCTGCAATCCAGTCGTGGGACTGGACGGAGGCAGCACGAGGGACAATCTTCACACAGTAAGAATAAGGAAAACCCCGCCCTCCCCCCACCTTGATGAAGGATGGCAGGATTTTCCTTTTGCTTACTGAAGATTGTCCCTCGCAGCTCTCCATCCGCACCAGACTGAGATGCAGAGTTACACAGGGAAAGGGGCGAGATAGGGATCCTTTCAGTTTGAACAACTTTTGAACTACAAAACTGTAAGTAATTAAGCATAACACTACGTGTTATAAAAAAACATATAGAAGCTTCGGAGCTGAACTTTAAAAGTGACATTACTATACCTTTAACCCCTTAAGGACGGCCGATCACGCATACAGCCATCACTTAAGGACCATGGACCATTTTTTATTTTTGTTGATTCCGGCTCAGGGTTCCCTGAACAGTGTGCAGCCTTGTGGGGAGCCCTGAATTCCATGACGGTCCTGGCACGTCATGGGTCCTTAATGCAAATCTACCCATGACGTGTCAGGACCGTCAAGGGTCGTTAAGGAGTTAAAGAGAAACCCTATCCTGATAACCTGCAGTAAGGAGGACACAGAGGACCATACATATTAACACTATTGTGACCGGACATTCCCTTTATGGATGAGTATGAAAAACACACATTGCATGGTAGCACTGGTTACTGTGAAACCCAGCAGACTGAAAATTTCCTAAGTGTCCTAAATAAACGAGAGGCCTTGCCATCTTAATCAAGAAGTGTGGATCAAAACAAGATAAAAAAAATCTTAGGGTTCAATGAGAGGTTTTTCTTGGTATATATAACGTGTAATAACTTTGCTTTAGATTCACAAAACTTTTATCTTGATACATCAGCGGACTCTTCTACAGACAATATAATCTTAGGACTGCAACCTGTTTATTATCCCTTCCAATACCACAAGGATATCCAATGAATTGTGAAGCAATGCGTGGCTACCCCCTCTGGTTAACCCTTTGCGTGCCATATGGGGTATACATTGCATTGCAGTATCTCTCTGATACTTAAAGGGTTAATCCCTTGCATACTCTTTCCAGTTCTCGAGGGGCTAAACTTCTAAATCTATTGGCTGCTGCAAAGCACCACCTGGGATTATTTAGGCTAAGACAAAAAAAAAAAAAAAAAATGCACCCCCCCCCCCCCCCAGCCACATACACCATACAGATGGGAGGAGGGGACAAAACTGCAGAGACTGCCAGATATTTTATAGAGATGAAAATATTCAGACCACACATTTGCATTCACCAAAAGTCATGGGTAACACACAGATCCAGCAACTGTGTTCAGGTGCTTTGGTGTAATTACCAGGAATCAGATCTCTAACGGAAGGGCAACTTTAACCCTTTGAATGCCAGAGGGGTACGTAACGCATTGTACCCTGCTCTGGCACCCAAAGGGTTAATGATTTACGTGTCTGTGGGGTTAACAAAGTAGCACAGAGCACTGCGGGACATTTTTTTTTTTAGTTTTTCACTATTGTGTATTTATACTATAGATTTGAGGATGGAGAAACAAAAAAAAAACCACATGGATTTAACCCTATGACAACCAAAGCAATGCACATCCTTCTGATCCTTAAAGGGTTAACCCTTTGAATATCAGAGGGGGATGCAACACATTGCTTTGCAATGGGATAACATCAGATATGACCTATGTTTCTCTCACCTAATCTGCTCCTTTTCCTGCCAGTCCAAAAATCTCACATTACATTTGATCTTTGACCTACTCATGGACCTTTTTTTTTTTTTTCTCCAACACATTGCTTCAAAATGCTAAATGGGCTAAACCCCCCAATCAAAGAATATGATGTTGTGGGGGTTTCATTTCTCCCCTACAGTAGGCTGACCAGATCTCACCTTTAACCGGGGATACATAGGAAATAGCCATTTTTCAGTACTTCACTGAAATCAAAGCAGTTCTGCAGTATGCATTTTTCCTATGCGTCCCCAGTTAAAGGTGAGGTCTGGTCAGCCTACCCTACAGTGGAATTGGTTTGCTCCAGATTTGCTGAGAAATAAGGCCATATGAAGAATGCAAAATGATCATTGTGGAGCATGCCTCTAGGGGGCTAATACATTTTCCCTAAATTCCTTTCCTTCATGGGAATGTTAACCCCTTGTATAGCAGGGAACTCCAAATGCAAATGTCCCTCTTTAGTCGGGACAGTCCCTCTCTGAGGTACAAATCCCTCTGTCCCTCTTTCCCCCCTGGTGTCCCTCTGTTTAGGCGATCAGACTGTGTGGTGTGTATATAAGTGTATCATATTGCTCCACAGCAATAAAACCCATATTATTGTTTGTTTACACTTCAGTAAATATGTTTATAAATTAGTCTGTGTAAAATACCTTTATCTTTCTGTAAATCATTTATTTACACAAAGAATAGTCAATAAGCCCTGAAATAACCTAAAAATTCTCATTAACCCCTTAACGACGGCCATTAGATTCCGGACTCCCCATACAGCATGCAGCTGCGCGGGGAGTCAGAATTCCATGACGTGCATGTACGTCCTTTGTCCTTTAGGGACATCCACTCGTGACGTACATGTACGTCATGGGTTGTTAAGGGGTTAACGCCCCACCAACCAGCTACAACACCACCAATGCCTAAAAAAAAACAATTGTCCTTCTTTGACCGTTTGAAATGTTGGGAGGTATGCAAATGCATTATTTACCAATAAATTGGAGAACTCGCTATCATTCAATGGGTTAAATACCCCATTTAAATCAATCTGAATGTGTATTTTCCCCTATGATGCAGTTGGTTTGCCTCATTTTCTTTTTGAACATAGGGTCCTCAGTGCATACCACCTCTTCTTGAAGGGGGTTCCACCATCACTGTTCAGGTTTCTCAATATTTCAGTCCACAGCAACGACAATATAACCCTTTGAATGCCTGAGAGCAGGGCTGGTGCAAGGATTTTTGCCACCGTAGGCAAAACCTAATTTTGCCGTCCCTTGGCTCCGCCCCTTTATGCCCCACCCCTGTATGTGTGTAAGTGCCAGTGTGTTCCCTATATGTGTATAAGTATCAATTTGTGTGTGTGTTCTCTATGTGTATAAGTGTGTCAGTGTGTGTGAGTCTCTGTAAGGATATCAGTGTGTATGTGCTTCTCTATATGTTTCTCAGTGTGTCAGAGTCTATGTTCTCTATATGTGTATCAGTGTGCCAATGTTTATGCTTGTCTGTGTATCAGTGTGTTACTGTGTTTGACTCTCCTCACCCTTTGACTCTTTCTCCCCCTCTTGACTGTTGATCCCCCCTTTGACTCTTTATCCCCACTTGACCCTCCATTTTGACTCTCTCCCCCCTTTTGACTTTATCCCCCTCTAGTCTAGACAGACCCTCTTTTGCCTGTTTCCCCCCTCTTGATGCCCCCCTTTCCTCATTTTCCTCCTCTTACCTCTTGACTCCTCCATGATGTCTCCAGTCTCTTTTCCCTCACTGCCCACATTGAGAGCAGCCAGGACCATGTGATACGCAGTGACACAGACGTGGTGCATGCTGGGGGTTTCTTCATCTTTCTGGGTGCTACTGTCAAACTTGTTCTGAGGACAGTGCAGGTTTAAAAGTGACATCCAGACTGATGAAGAAACACCAAGTATGCACCGTGCCTGCCTAACCGTGTGTCACATGATAATGACTGCTGACAAAGTCGGGCAGGCTAACATTTTATGGGCTTCCCCCCGCTATGCCACTGTCTTGGGCAGTAATTGGTGAGCGGCGGGGGGCGGAGCCCGGGCCCCGCTGCACCCCCAAAGAATGTGTGCCCTAGGCCGGTGTCTACCTCGCCTATAGGTGGCGCTGGCCCTGCCTAAAAGGTATCCAATGCATTACAAAAGCACTGGATACCCCTCCAGTACTCAAAGGGTTTAAAAAAATGTCCGGGGAAAGCAATTTTCCCTAGCAATACACACTTCCTGTTGTGTGTTACCTAGCAAAAGTGCATGTAGCCTCTTGAACAGGAAGAGTACAAAGGGAAATGGCTTCCCCAACCTGCTGTTTAACAATATATCTCTGCTGAGGTATGAAACACACATACAGGGGAGGGCTGGCCTGGGGGGCAATTGCCCCTGGGCTGGTCATGTGTCTGGACTGGTGGACCACTGCCTCACTCAATCTCCCACTTGTAAATGGAGCTACACTAGTGATACAATAGAGCTTACATATGAAATGAATCTAAATAGAAATGATAACGCAGAGCTACAATCCAAATAGAGCTACACTAGTGGTATAGCCCGTTTCCCTTGTAAGATCTATGGCATCAATAGAGTAGCTTTACTTAAATTGTAAGCACTGTAGTATCACTAATGTAGCCCCATTTCAACTGTAAGCTCTGTGGTAATCACTTGTCTTACTTCACAACATTAAAGGGATAGTAATACATCATTTTAATTTTATTTTATTTTGTAGGCATTAAAAAAATATGAAGAGTGATACAAGTCTTATCTCTCAACCCTTTATGGTTTAACAGATATTCACAAGCAAAGTTTCCCCCTCCCGCCCCTTTTACCTAGTGTAAGCCATCTCTTCTCAGATGGGGATCTGGTTGTAAGACCAGACAGATAACAGAAGGGGACAATCTTCTTCCTATGAGAACAATGAAAGCCCTGCCCCCCTTGACAAGCTTTTCAGGTTTTTCCCTTATCTTAATTGAAGATTGCCCCTCTCTGCAATCTACCTGGGCACCTCCCTTCTGCTCTGTCTGAGCAGTGTTACATCAGTAAAAGGGGCGGGAGGGGGACACTTTGTCATTGAATTACTCTTGAACTACAACTCTGGCAGAATTGAAATAACACTCTCCAAAGTCCAAATACTATGATGATTAATTAGAGCTGCTTTTATTATGAAACATTACTATCCCTTTAAGAACAATTTTAAAATTAACGAAACAGGGGTGGGCTGGGACAGTGGGCTCGGACGATAGTAGAAATGGGCCACTTGATTGTATTTGCCCTCTGGGACGTATGTTGCCAGCCTTCCCCTGCACACATACATTTTAATTTTATATATACATCTCCCAAGTGTCCCTCTTTGAGATCCAAATCCCCCTGTCTCTCTTTCCCACCCTGGCATCCCTCTATTTCAGAGCTCTGACTGTATGGTATGTGTGTGTATATAAGTGTATCTCATTGCTCCACAGCAATAACACTCACATTAATGTTTATTTAAGCTTCAGTATATGTGTTTATATATTAGCCTCTGTAATTAAAATATGTTGGTCTTGCTTTAACTCAAAGGGTTAAATCATGTATTCACTTAAACAAAGAGGTGTCAATGGGTCATGAAGTGACCTATACATTCTTAATACAGCCACATCCCTAGCAACACCATCTAAAACAAAAGTGTCCCTCTTTGGCCATTTGAAATGTTGGGAGATATGTATATATAGACCTGGGACCTCTCAGGGTTTTCATCCAAGTTCTCAGAATGAAACAGTCCAGTGTTACCTACTTAAATGCCTCTTTAGTTTCTAACATGGTGCCATTTATACTAGAAATGCAGGGAGATGAGTTATACTTGTCTTTTTTTGTGATCAAGCAGTGATATCTCTAAATCAGTTATTCTCAATCTTTTTTTGCTCAAGGCAAGCCTAACACTATATGTCATTTGTCAAGTAGCAATGAAGTAATTTACAGTAATATACAGTCATTTTTAGGTCTCACATAAATTAAAACATTGTGCATAACAATTAGTAAACATACATTTGCAACCAAAAATGCACACGTTTGTGAAAGACTTCATAAAAGAGTAGGGGCACACCAAGTCAATGCTGGAGACACACCAAAGTGCAATGGCGCCCTGGGCTGAGAACCACTGCTCTAAATTACTGCATGTTAACCCTTTAAGTGCCAGAGGGGTACACAATGCATTGCTTCTGTCACTCAAAGGGTTATTGGTTCCTGAATGACTAAATGGAATTTCTCTGGAGTAAAGAAAGCAGAGTCCTACTGCTGAATATATATATTATGGGGATCTTTAACCATTTGAGTGCCAGAGGGGTGATGCTTCTCTGGAACACAAAGGGTTAAGGGTTAATATTATTACAGTCTCAGGGTAGAATCTTATTGCAAGATGTTGCAGCAGCACATGACCACAACTGAAAATTATTTTAGATGAAAAAACCATGTGAACTGCCCCATAGGAAAAAAAAAAATTCTCTGAAACAGGTAGCTAAAAAAAAAAAAAGGCAGTGTGAACTAGGCCTAAGGCAGTGAGTGATACACAGCTCCAGTCCTCATAGCACACCAACAGGTGAGATTTTCTGGTTCTCTCTAATTAACCATTGGCAGCTAAAGCACAATAACTGATACACTTACTACTGCCCTGTGATGAAGCAGAGACATCCAGAACATGACCTGCTGATGTGCAGTAAGGCTTAAAGGGATAGTAATACTGTGTTTTATCTTTATTTTATTTTGCAGGCATTAAAAAAATGAAGAACAATATAAGTCTTATCTCTCAAACCTTTATGGTTTGAGAGATGTTCACAAGCAAAGTTTCCCCTCCCGCCCCTTTTACCTAGTGTAAGCCATCTCTTCTCAGATGTGGAATCCAGTCCATAGACCAGACAGATAACAGATGGGGACAATCTTCTTCCTATGAGAACAATGAAGGCCCTGCCCCCCTTGACAAGTTTTTCAGGTTTTTCCCTTATCTTAATTGAAGATTGTCCCTCTCTGCAATCTACCTGGGTGCCTCTCTTCTGATCTGGCTGAGCAGTGTTACATCAGTAAAAGGGGCGGGAGGGGGACACTTTGTCATTGAATTACTCTGGAACTACAACTCTGGCAGAATTGAAATAACACTCCCCAAAGTCCAAATACTATGATGATTAATTAGGGCAGCTTTTATTATGAAACATTACTATCCCTTTAATATTGAGAAACACTGCTTTAAAGGGACAGTGTATGATCAGAACAAGTTAACTTTAAGTGAATGTGCAGTTCACCCTCCGCTATTGCTGTAGCAGCTTTATTCTTCCAAACTCAAGTGTTTTTTCTTGGTATCACAGGTTGTTTTGGTGCCCATTATATTCATGCGTCTGGGAGGCTCAGCTGTAATAGCAATAGCGCCATCTGGTAGTAAAACATTTTGACCAAACGCTAATCAGTAGCAAGCGCAAATGTTCCGCTAGTCCCTAGTAATGGCAGGCGCAATGCTTCCCCATTCAAGGGCAGGCAATTGACTCCACTGATAAACAGAATGCTCGGCAGATCACAGTTCTGAGATAGCTGTGATATTCTACACAGAGCCCTATTCATTTGGGATTGCGATACTCTGTAGAGCCTATTCCAGGAATTAAAGGCAACGAGAACAAATTTCATACCAGTCATTAGGAGATCCATGCTTGCAGATGCATCTGAAGGGGAATAAGAAACGCTCTGCAGGTACTTGTTCAAGAATAGATGCAATGCTCTGCTGATGCCCATTCATGAGGAACTAATACTATGCATGTAGCTCTCCAGCGAGTGGTATAATGCTTTTACTGACTCCTCCAGTGATTTATACTACAGCTTGTCTGAACACAGGACACATGGTCTGAAGTCACCTTCCCAACTCGCAATACAACGCTCAGCAGTATGGGGGCTGTGTCCTACACAATGGGCTGCCTCCGATCCCCCTTATTTTGTGTTTATTGCATTTTCCCCAATTGGGGATGGTGGGAATTTTAGTTTCCAACTGCTGAAGAACCAAAGCTTGCCTACCCCAATTCCTAAAATACCCAAGACAACCTTGATGGTGACTAAAAAGCCACTGCGCCCCCCTTCTCCAAGTACCTTCAATACCAGCCTCTGAAAGGGGTGAGAGGTACGCTCTCCTCTTCCCCCTCCCCATTAGGCTGGCTGTTTCCCAGAGACACAAGGATATCCCACGGGCTGTAAGGGGCTGATCCGAATGAATCCCGCCTACCTGAAACATCACATCCCAAAAAAAAGAGAGTGAGACTGAGAGAGGGGGAAGCAAAGGCAGCCCATTGCTCAGCCAGACATAGCTGTGCTGCCGGGATGCCCTGGTTAGGTTGCAGCCCTGTGTTCCTATGGCTGCTAGTGGTAGGGATGCTGTTCCTAGGACAGGGGCAGGAATTCCTGGATTACTCCTATGACCTGGAGGAGGTGGAAGAAAGCATAGACTACAAAGACCCCTGCAAAGCTGGTAAGGGGGAGGAGGAAGGAGGGAGAGAAAGAGGGGATAGTGTGAGAGAGGAGGGGGGAGAGAGAGAAGGGGGAAGGGATGAGAGAACTTTGGACAGTTCAGCTGAGACTTTGCAGTTTGTGACTGCCTGCGGGTTATATGTATAGAGACAAAAGTCGAGCAATGCTGGGACAGACCACAAGAGGGATACCCCCTCCCCATTGATTTAAATGGCGATGTAACCTTCTGAGTGCTAGAGAGGTATCTAACCCATTGCGCTGCAATGCGTTGGGTTCCTCTCTGACACGCAAAGGGTTAACACCTTGAATTGTATAGAGGAGTCCAAAGCCTTGCTTCGCATACCTCTAGCATTCAGTGGGTTAACCCTTTGAGTGCCAGAGTGGTACGCCACGCATTGCGTACCCCTCTGGCACTCAAAGGGTTACATATTTTTTTGCATTTGTCTTTCCCCAGTATTTTTCAATTTGTGTCTTTCTACATAGTGCTGTGTGCTCTCTATATCTCTCTGTGTGTATCTTAGAAGATATTGACATCCATATATATATAAAATAATGTGCAGGGTCTGTTTCCTTGTATATGTGCAAGTCTGTGTTTGTGTGGATATTCTATCCTTGTATATGTATCATTTTGGGTTGCCAGATCATATCTTGAAAAGCACCTATAAAAATGCTTGTAGCATTGATATATGAGGACCACTGCAACCTAGTAAAAAAAACACTGGAACCCTGCAGTATGCATTTTTCATTTGTGCCCACTTTTAAAGGGATAATATGGCAACCCTAGTTTTATTATACATGTGCATGTCTGTGATTTGTCCCTGTGTCTTGAGTATTTTGATCCCTGTTTGTGTGTATATCAGCCAGTTGTGCAGGTATGTTTGTTTGTAGCAATACACATAGCTATTGTGTGCATCTTAGAATCTATATGGATGCTCTACATATTTATATAAGTAGGATGTATGTGTAAACCAGTAGTATTTATGAGTTTGCTTTATATATCTATTTATACTGCACTTTCCCAGTTTATGTATGCTTGTGTATATATATATACATACATACATGTGGTAGAATGTGTGTGATTAAGTAGCCATGTTATCTAAGTGTGTGATTGTTATACTGATAAGGGAGCTGTGTGTTGTATAACTGATCTGTGTGAGTGCGAATTGGGAGGTGTTTGGAGTGTACAAGGGATACTGCCACACAGACAAACAGGAGAGACAGACGGAGAGTGTGAGAGAGAGCGTATCTGAGAGCATATCCCACATAGGAAAGACAAGGGAGACACATGGATGGATTGCTTGTATGCAATATATATATAGTCCAGATTGATTAAAATAATAAAGGGAATCATATTATTTCAAACACATACACTGAGGCCAAAGAACAATTGGAGTACATCTGGAGCAAACCAACTGCACTATAGTGGACAAATAATGTTGTGCAATGCATTCAGGAAGTTAAGACTCACTTAAATTGAAGAGAATTTGGGGAATGTTTGTTTGACCCCTTTAGTGCAAATGCTTTGTTCCAGAATAAATCCAGTTCTTAGTAGATCAGCTTCACTGCTGATCTCACACATATACAATCTAGTATACTGCTGATCTCGCACACATTTACTAGTATACTGCTACACACTACACCAGTTCAGACTCATTGCTACCTAAACACAATGCACAATATACCATAGTACACACAAACACTGTTACTGCTCACATAACATACACACAGGCACACATACCACTGCTCATATAGGTATGCGCTTAGTTGGATACCAGCAAGTTAGCACTACTCCTGATGCTCATTAACACAGACATTAAAATGCTTTTCTGTTCACAGTTACACACACTGGAACATACACAATATTGTGCTCTTAGACAGACACACACTGACACATAGACAGATTTTCTCTCCCCTCCCCACACCAGGAGAAATTCCCTGCCACATAAACACAAAAGCAGACACGCAGACACACGCAGTCTGACACACTCATTCATACATAATGCAGTGAATCACACATAATGACTCATATCTGACCCGTGTGTTATGTACAAGAACACGGACACACACAGGAACATACATACAGGCACGCACAGACAAGAACTCCACATGTGTGTCTCATACAAAAGTTTGAAAAATTACAAAAACACAATGTGTTAAATACACTCTCTTATTGTGTGTATATCAGATGATTTGTCCCAGTGTATCTGTTAATGTGTGTGTCTTTCTGTCAGTGGAAAAGTGTGTATCAGGAAGTATGAGTGTACATTTGCGTGTGTGTGTCAGAAGGTGTTTGTGTATCGGATGGCTTGTCATAGTATGTATTTGTGTGTCAATGTGTAACAGCATGAGTGTGTATCAGATTTTCACAGTGTGTATCTATATCAGTGTGTGGATATATGCATGTATTAAACAGTTGGTGAATGTGTATCAGACAAAGGGTGAGATGTATGTGATGTATGACAGTTTATAACTGGGTATCAGACTGAGATTGTATCAGTATGTATGAGATTTTTTTTTACAGTGTGGATCAGATGGCATGTGATTGTGTATGAGACTCAAACTGTTTAACTGTGTTTATTAGATGCCTTGTCACAGTGTATCAGTGTGTATATTTGTGTATGACAAGGTGTATATGTATCTGTATGTGTAACAGATTGGCAGAGTGTGTATCATACAGTGTATAATTATTGAAAGAGGTTCACTGCACTCGATTCTTCATAAAACCACCGTCTTTATTGGAAAAATGTAACACAAGACACCAAGGAATACAGTCTCACACGTTTCGCACTACGTGCTCTATGGTCTATGAGTAAGCATGTAGTGCGAAACACGTGAGACTGTATTCTTTGGTGTCTTGTGTTACATTTTTCCAATAAAGACAGTGGTGTTATGAAGAATCGAGTGCAGCGTACCTCTTTCAATAATTGTCTTGGATTTAAGGATGGGTCAGCACCGCTTCATTGTTAGTGATCGGTGAGTGATTTGCAACATTTTTACTGGGATATTGTACCAAGTTTAGTGCCGCTTATGAAATACTGTCATACAGTGTATATGCATATATGTTTTATAAGTTATAGCGAGTGTGTATCAGGCAGTGGTTATATATCATGGTGTATATGTACCATGTAGTTTATCACAGTGTGCATATGCATGTGTGTATCAGATATATAAGAATGTGTATGAGACTGTGAATACGTGTATCAGATTGCGTATCAAGTGTTGCATATAAATATATTATAACATATAGCAGATGGGTTATCACAATGTTTATTTGTGTGTATGAAGCTGCATGTGTATCAGATGGTCTATCACAGTGTTTGTGTGTATCAGTTGTGGTTGTGTATATATCAAATGGATTGTCACAGTGTTTGTATGTATCAGGCTGTGTGTATCAGATGGCTTTTGACAGTGTATCTGTATCCGTGTGTGTGAGTGTATAAAACAGTGGTTGAGTGTGTATTAGATGGTTTGTCAGTGTGTGTGTGTCAGATGGGTGAGAGTGTTTTTCAGATGACTTGTCACAGTTTGTGTGTATCAGAATGTGTGCATGTGCGAGTGACTGTATTTCAGATGCTTGCTACAACAACGTCAGCAGTGTGAATTAGGCTTTAAAGTGATTATGCATCAGAAAACATGCATGTGCATGTCATGTGGTTTATTGGCGTATATCTGTGTTAGTTTGTGTGGAAATCATGTGACTTAATTTAGGGTGGGAGTATGGAGGAGTTATGTAAATCTTCTCTCTACTACCTGTCCCATTGGTAGAGCATGGGGTGTGATTTTCAGAGTATTGGGCAGGGGGCATATCTCTGCATGGACTTCTCCCTCCAACACAGTGCACACCCTCCCTCCCATTTGCCACCTACACAACTTTAGCCTCCAACACAATAGACACCACCTCAACTCTACACCATCCCTGACCTTCTCCTGATCAGCTCACACTCCCCTTCGACACACGACCTCACATTCACCTTCAACTGTTCAACTCACACATATACCACATTCGTACTATTCGCAGACTTCTGTCTACACGCTCTCTGCCCCCCCCCTTCTCCACCTTCTCTCCTGTCTCCCATTATACGTTCTCCTCTGTCCACCTTCCCTCCCATTATCTCTTCTTCCCTGTTTGGACTTGGATTCACACTGCTTTCTCCTATGTCTGCCATCACGATCACCATCTCCCCTCTTCACACTGCCTCCCATTATGCCTTTTCCCCTATCCGCTCTCCATTCCACCATATCCACCTTTTCTGCTTTCCATGCTTTGTCCACTTTTACCTCACCTATCACATTTGCAACATCCTCCTATGCTTTGGCCTGTTTGTCTCTCCCACCTTTCTTTTTGCCACTGACACAGAACTTTGATTCACACTGCACCTAGACAATATGCAGTGCAGTCTGAATCAAACTGCTCTGTGCCTTGAGCTAAAATGAACCTGTGAACACTGTCTGTAGCCCTACTGATCCGTCAGCAGCCGTGGATAACAGACTTCTCCTGTCCCTTTCTACTCACTGGTTGCTGTGTTCTCTCTTCACTTCTTACTCCCCGGCTTCCCGACACTACACGTTCCCAAACACGGAACCTTCCACAATTAAGGCCAGCGTGGAGAGAGACACTGACTTCTCCGAAAGAAGCACAGGGAAGCGTGAAGACCATTGTAACACAGATGGGCAACTGGTGGCTCTCAAGTTGTTGGACTACAGTTCCCATCATCGTAAGCCACCCACACAATGTCTGTTGTAGTCCAGCAGCCATTGTAACACAGATGGGCAATTGATGGTTCTCCAGTTGTTGGACTACAAATCCCATCAACTTCAGCCACCTCCATGATGGCCTTTATAGTCCAGTAGTTGGAGAGCCACATTTTTCCTCTACCTTCCCCATTATATTCAAGGTTTGTCCATGCTGAGTTTACCTTTATCATCAAGTTGCACACACCTCACTGGTGAAATCAGGACTATTTGATTTTTATTTCTTTCTATTTCTATGTATGTGTCTCTCATGACACCCGCTTCTCATGTATGTGTGTGTGTGTGTGTAACTATCTATGTGTGTCTCATGAGGCCCTGTGGTGTGTGTGTGTGTGTGTGTATGCATCTGTAACTATGTCTCTCATGAGCGCCTCTTCTTATGGCTCTGTGGTGTGTATGTGTCTGTAACTATCTATGTGTGTCTCATGAGCCCCTCTTCTCATGGCTCTGTGGTGTGTGTGTGTGCATGCGTCTGTAACTATCTATGTGTGTCTCATGAGGCCCTGTGGTGTGTGTGTGTGTGTGTGTATGCATCTGTAACTATGTCTCTCATGAGCCCCTCTTCTTATGGCTCTGTGGTGTGTATGTGTCTGTAACTATCTATGTGTGTCTCATGAGCCCCTCTTCTCATGGCTCTGTGGTGTGTGTGTGTGTGTGTGTGTGTGTGTGTGTGTGTGTGTGTGTGTGTGTGTGTGTGTGTGTGTGTGTGTGTGTGTGTGTGTGTGTGTGTGTGTGTGCATGCGTCTGTAACTATCTATGTGTGTCTCATGAGCCCCTCTTCTCATGGGTGTGTGTGTGTGTGTGTGTGTGTGTGTGTGTGTGTGTGTGTGTGTGTGTGTGTGTGTGTGTGTGTGTGTGTGTGTGTGTGTGTGTGTGTGCATGCGTCTGTAACTATCTATGTGTGTCTCATGAGCCCCTCTTCTCATGGCCCTGTGGTGTGTATGTGTCTGTAACTATCTATGTCTCTCATGACACCCGCTTCTCATGTCTGTATGTGTCTGTAACTATCTATGTGTCTCTCATGAGCCCCTCTTCTCATGGCCCTGTAGTGTGTGTGTGTGTGTGTGTGTGTGTCTGTAACTATCTATGTGTGTCTCATGAGGCCCTGTGGTGTGTGTGTGTGTGTGTGTGTGTATGCATCTGTAACTATCTATGTCTCTCATGAGCCCCTCTTCTCATGGCTCTGTGGTGTGTGTGTGTGTGTGTGTAACTATCTATGTCTCTCATGAGCCCCCTCTTTTCATGGCTCTGTGTGTGTTTATGCGTCTGTAACTATCTATGTGTCTCTCATGAGCCCCTCTTATCATGGCCCTGTGGTGTGTATGTGTCTGTAACTATCTATGTGTGTCTCATGAGCCTCTCTTCTCATGGCTCTGTGGTGTGTCTGTCTGTGTGTGTGTATGTGTCTGTAACTATCTATGTGTGTCTCGTGAGCCTCTCTTCTCATGGCCCTGTGGTGTGTGTGTGTATGCGTCTGTAACTATCTATATCTCTCATGAGCCCCTCTTCTAATTGCTGTATGGTGTGTGTGTGTGTGTGTGTATGCGTCTGTAACTATCCATGTGTCTCATGAGCCCCTCTTCTCATGGCCCTGTAGAGAGAGAGAGAGAGAGAGAGAGAGAGAGAGAGAGAGTGTGTGTGTGTGTGTGTGTGTGTGTGTGTGTGTGTGTGTGTGTGTGTGTGTGTGTGTGTGTGCATCTGTAACTATGTTTCTCATGAGCCCCCTCTTATCATGGCCCTGTGGTGTGTATGTGTCTGTAACTATCTATGTGTGTCTCATGGGCCCCTCTTCTCATGGTTCTGTGGTGTGTATGTGTCTGTAACTATCTATGTGTGTCTCATGGGCCCCTCTTCTCATGGTTCTGTGGTGTGTATGTGTAACTATCTGTCTGTCATGAGGCCCTCTTCTCATGGCTCTGTGGTGTGTCTGTCTGTGTGTGTGTATGTGTCTGTAACTATCTATGTGTTTCTCATGAGCCCCTCTTATCATGGCTCTGTGGTGTGTGTGTGTGTCTGTAACTATCTATGTGTCTCTCATGAGCCCCTCTTATCATGGCCCTGTGGTGTGTATGTGTCTGTAACTATCTATGTGTGTCTCGTGAGCCTCTCTTCTCATGGCCCTGTGGTGTGTGTGTGTATGCGTCTGTAACTATCTATATCTCTCATGAGCCCCTCTTCTAATTGCTGTATGGTGTGTGTGTGTGTGTGTGTATGCGTCTGTAACTATCCATGTGTCTCATGAGCCCCTCTTCTCATGGCCCTGTAGAGAGAGAGAGAGAGAGAGAGAGTGTGTGTGTGTGTGTGTGTGTGTGTGCATCTGTAACTATGTTTCTCATGAGCCCCCTCTTATCATGGCCCTGTGGTGTGTATGTGTCTGTAACTATCTATGTGTGTCTCATGGGCCCCTCTTCTCATGGTTCTGTGGTGTGTATGTGTAACTATCTGTCTGTCATGAGACCCTCTTCTCATGGCTCTGTGGTGTGTCTGTCTGTGTGTGTATGAGTCTGTAACTATCTATGTGTTTCTCATGAGCCCCTCTTATCATGGCTCTGTGGTGTGTGTGTGTGTCTGTAACTATCTATGTGTCTCTCATGAGCCCCTCTTATCATGGCCCTGTGGTGTGTATGCGTCTGTAACTATCTATGTGTGTCTCATGAGCCCCCTCTTCTCATGGCTCTGCGGTGTGTGTGTGTGTGTGTGTGTGTGTGTGTGTGTGTGTATTCGTCTGTAACTATCAATGTGTCTCTCATGAGCCTGTGGTGTGTCTGTTTGTGTGTGTGTATGTGTGACTATGTTTTGCTAGTGTGTGTATATATGTGTGTGTGTGTGTGTGTGTGTGTATATATATATATATATATATATATATATATATATATATAATATAATATAATCTCAGATAAGACTGTGTGTGTGTATCAGATGGTGTCACTAGATGCGTGTATTTTTGTGCGTGACACTGGGTGCGTGTGTGTGTGTGTGTGTATATCAGGTTTTATCACAGTGTGTATCTCTGCATCGGATGGTTTATCAAGGTGTGTGTGTGTGTGTGCATTAGATAGTCTATCACAATGCTCAGTTTTTGTTATGTGTCATTGTGTGCATTTTTCACGGTGTGTGGAAGTCTGTATCAGAAATGATATTACAGTAACAGCTGGCTTATCAGAGTGTGTGGAAGTTTGATGTGTTAGTAACTGCCTACTATTTGTGAGACTGAGTAACCCTAAAATCTTGGTTAGTTTACATTAGGTGTTGGTGTTTATATACAAAACCATGTCTTATCCTGTGAACTGGTTCTTGTTCTTTACCACAATGGGCCCTATTTAATTAGCTGAGATATAGCCTTTTTCATTTTTTTGCTGAAAGTAGCTCAAGAAGAGGACCCCTAGAACAAGAGAGGGTCTAGTACCCACACATAACCACACTGACACCACAGGCTTGTCCCACTGTCCACTGATAGTCATAGAGCCACATATACATTGTCTATCAGGGGGAGGGAATTGCAGGGCTGAGGTGCAGCACTGGAGAAGTCCTGTAGGCGGGAGTGGGAGGTTGTGATAAGAGCTGTGGAGAACAGAAGGTCATGTGCAGAGCGAAGGCTGGAGTGTATTTGGACATGAGAGATGAAATATAGGAGGGTGCAGTGTTAGTGAGGGCTGTATAAGTTAGCACCAGAATTTTGAATTTAATCCTGTATGCTAATGGAAGCCAGCGTAGGGACTGACAGAGGGGTTTGGTGTCAGAGATGCGATGAGTGAGGTAGATTAGTCTTGCAGCAGAGTTCATTATGGACTGTAGTGTGGTTAGTCAGGTGAGAGGAAGGCCAATCCGTAATATCCATTACCAGCCCAGAGGAGTGGCTGGCACAGATCCAGAAATTAGCATATACAGTGCTTCTCAATGTTTTAGCTGGGTGGTAAATGGGAAATAAAATGTTTCTGGGGATCCTTAGTCCCAATTTAAATTATATTTGGCCAAAGGGGTGAGGGACAAATGACTCCCTCTGCCCTCCATCTGAACTGGGTGAATGGGAAAGATCAAATATTTTGGGGGGGGTCTAGTGACCATGTGAAAGTATATAGCGTGTGTGCATTCTGCCTGTATCAGAGTATGCATGTATACAGTGTGTGCACTGCATCTGTACCAGTGGGTGGATGGATACAGTGTGTGTGTACGACATCCAGTCTATACCAGTATGTGTATACATTATGCATGTGCATTCTGTCTGTATCAGTGTGTTTATGTATACATTGTGTGTGTGTGTGTGTGTGTGTGTGTGTGTGTGTGTGTACAAGATGTATGTGCATTCTGTCTACACCAGTCCATGGAGGTATAAAGTGCATGCACAGTGTGTGGGCATTCTGTCTGTACCAATGTGTGGATGTATATAGTGTGCGTTTATGCGTGTGGGCATTCTGTCTGTACCAGTGTGTGGCTGTATACTGTGTGTGGGGGCATTCTGTCTATACCAGTGGGGGGGCATTCTGTCTGTACCAGTGTGTGTGTGGGGGGCATTCTGTCTATACCAGTGTGTGTGTGTGTGTGGGGGGGGCATTCTGTCTATACCAGTGTGTGTGTGTGTGTGGGGGGGCATTCTGTCTGTACCAGTGTGTGTGTGTGGGGGAGCATTCTGTCTGTACCAGTGTGTGTGTGTGTGTGGGGGAGCATTCTGTCTATACCAGTGTGTGTGTGTGTGTGGGGGGGCATTCTGTCTGTACCAGTGTGTGTGTGTGTGTGGGGGGGCATTCTGTCTATACCAGTGTGTGTGTGGGGGAGCATTCTGTCTGTACCAGTGTGTGTGTGTGTGTGGGGGGGCATTCTGTCTATACCAGTGTGTGTGTGTGTGTGGGGGAGCATTCTGTCTGTACCAGTGTGTGTGTGTGTGTGGGGGGGCATTCTGTCTGTACCAGTGTGTGTGTGTGTGTGGGGGAGCATTCTGTCTATACCAGTGTGTGTGTGTGTGTGGGGGGGCATTCTGTCTGTACCAGTGTGTGTGTGTGTGTGGGGGGGCATTCTGTCTATACCAGTGTGTGTGTGGGGGAGCATTCTGTCTGTACCAGTGTGTGTGTGTGTGTGGGGGGGCATTCTGTCTATACCAGTGTGTGTGTGTGTGTGGGGGAGCATTCTGTCTGTACCAGTGTGTGTGTGTGTGTGGGGGAGCATTCTGTCTGTACCAGTGTGTGTGTGTGTGTGGGGGAGCATTCTGTCTGTACCAGTGTGTGTGTGTGTGTGGGGGGGCATTCTGTCTGTACCAGTGTGTGTGTGTGTGTGGGGGGGCATTCTGTCTATACCAGTGTGTGTGTGGGGGAGCATTCTGTCTGTACCAGTGTGTGTGTGTGTGTGGGGGGGCATTCTGTCTGTACCAGTGTGTGTGTGTGTGTGGGGGGGCATTCTGTCTATACCAGTGTGTGTGTGTGTGTGGGGGAGCATTCTGTCTGTACCAGTGTGTGTGTGTGTGGGGGGGGGCATTCTGTCTATACCAGTGTGTGTGTGTGTGTGGGGGAGCATTCTGTCTGTACCAGTGTGTGTGTGTGTGTGGGGGAGCATTCTGTCTGTACCAGTGTGTGTGTGTGTGTGTGTGTGGGGGGGCATTCTGTCTGTACCAGTGTGTGTGTGGGGGAGCATTCTGTCTGTACCAGTGTGTGTGGGGGGGAGCTTTCTGTCTGTACCAGTGTGCGTGTGGGGGAGCATTCTGTCTGTACCAGTGTGTGTGTGGGGGAGCATTCTGTCTGTACCAGTGTGTGTGGGGGGGAGCTTTCTGTCTGTACCAGTGTGCGTGTGTGGGGGAGCATTCTGTCTGTACCAGTGTGCGTGTGTGGGGGAGCATTCTGTCTATACCAGTGTGTGTGTGGGGGAGCATTCTGTCTGTACCAGTGTGTGTGTGGGGGAGCATTCTGTCTGTACCAGTGTGCGTGTGGGGGGGAAGCATTCTGTCTGTACCAGTGTGCGTGTGGGGGGGAAGCATTCTGTCTGTACCAGTGTGCGTGTGGGGGGGAAGCATTCTGTCTGTACCAGTGTGTGTGGGGGGGAGCTTTCTGTCTGTACCAGTGTGCGTGTGGGGGGGAAGCATTCTGTCTGTACCAGTGTGCGTGTGGGGGGGAAGCATTCTGTCTGTACCAGTGTGTGTGTGGGGGGCATTCTGTCTGTACCAGTGTGTGTGTGCCAGTTTGTATGTGTGTGTGGGGGGGAGCATTCTGTCTATACCAGTGTGTGTGTGTGGGGGGGGCATTCTGTCTGTACCAGTGTGTGTGTGTGTGTGGGGGGGGGGGCATTCTGTCTGTACCAGTGTGTGTGTGTGTGTGTGGGGGGCATTCTGTCTGTAACAGTGTGTCTGTACCAGTGTTTGTGTGTGTGGGGGGAGCATTCTGTCTGTACCAGTGTGTGTGTGGGGGGGGGGAGTCTGTACCAGTGTGTGTGTGTGTGTGGGGGGGGGAGCATTCTGTCTGTACCTGTGTGTGTGTGGGGGGGGGGGGGCATTCTGTCTGTACCAGTGTGTGTGTGGGGGGGGGGAGTCTGTACCAGTGTGTGTGTGTGTGTGTGGGGGGAGCATTCTGTCTGTACCAGTGTGTGTGTGTGGGGGGGGAGTCTGTACCAGTGTGTGTGTGTGTGTGTGGGGGGGAGCATTCTGTCTGTACCTGTGTGTGTGTGTGTGGGAGGGGGCATTCTGTCTGTACCAGTGTGTGTGTGTGGGGGGGCATTCTGTCTGTACCAGTGTGTGTGTGTGCCAGTTTGTGTGTGTGTGTGTAGGGGGGGGACATTCTGTCTGTACCAGTGTGTGTGTGGGGGGGGGGGCATTCTGTCTGTACCAGTTTGTGTGTGTAGGGGGGGGACATTCTGTCTGTACCAGTGTGTGTGTGTGGGGGGGCATTCTGTCTGTACCAGTGTGTGTGTGCCAGTTTGTGGGTGTGTGTGTAGGGGGGGGAGCATTCTGTCTGTACCAGTGTGTGTGTGTGTAGGGGGGGGGCATTCTGTCTGTACCAGTGTGTGTGTGTGTAGGGGGGGGGCATTCTGTCTGTACCAGTGTGTGTGTGTGTAGGGGGGGGGCATTCTGTCTGTACCAGTGTGTGTGTGCCAGTTTGTGTGTGTGTGTGTAGGGGGGGGAGCATTCTGTCTGTACCAGTGTGTGTGTGGGAGGGGGCATTCTGTTTGTACCAGTGTGTGTGGGGGGGGGCATTCTGTCTGTACCAGTGTGTGTGTGGGGGGGGGGCATTCTGTCTGTACCAGTGTGTGGATGTATGCAGTATGTTCATGTGCATAATGTGTGAGTGGATACAGTATGTGGGCATTCCGTCTGTACCAATGTTTGGATGTGTACTGTCTGTTTGTGGCTGGGAGGTGGATGTCCGTTGACACAGCTCACTCTGTCTACAGTTCACACAGCAGAGTCTGTTCTCCAACACACACACACACACACACACACAGCGGTAACATCACCGCTCTACTTCTAGGAGCCTTAAGCACAAAAGAAGAGAGGAGCAATTCTTGGGAAAAGCAGCTGTGCCATAGAGGAAGAAATACAACTTCCCATTTATTTAAATAACCCTACTACCCAAAAACTACTTATGAGTGTGAAAGAGTTTTCACAATCACCTATATGTTGGATTAGTCTTTTTTTTATTTTAGCAACAGGTTTTTCAGTTATTTTAAGTATTACTATCCCTTTAAATGTTATGCTAATTAAGTCATGTCAGCAGGCATCCCTAAGACCTAATTTATTTTCCCCACTTACTGACAATTAGGAGGTGATGGGCTATGCATTGCTGAGCAGTGTCAGTGAATGAGGGAGCTAATCTTTGGCTATGACAGGACGTGCCTGCATTGCCTTAAAGGGATAGTAATACTTCGTTTTAACTTTTTTATTTTGTAGGCATTAAAAAAACATGAAGAATGATATAAGTCTTATCTCTCAAACCTTTATGGTTTATGAGATATTCACAAGCAAAGTTCCCCTCCCGCTCCTTTTACCTAGTGTAAGCCATCTCTTCTCAGATGTGAGTCTGGTTGTATGACAGTACAGATAACAGAAGGGGACAATTTTCTTTTTATGAAAACAATGAAAGCCCTTCCCCCCTTGACAAGTTTTTCAGCTTTTTCCATTATCTTAATTGAAGATTGTCCCTCTCTGCAGTCTACCTGGGCATCTCCCTTCTGATCTGGTTGAACGGGGGGGGGATACTTTGTTTGTGAATATCTCTTAAACCATAAATTGTCCCCTTCTGTTATCTGTACTGTCATACAACCAGACTCACATCTGAGAAGAGATGGCTTACACTAGGTAAAAGGGGTGGGGAGGGGAACTTTGCTTGTGAATATCTCATAAACCATAAAGGTTTCAGAGATAAGACTTATATCATTCTTCATGTTTTTTTTAATGCCTACAAAATAAAATAAAGTTAAAATGAAGTATTACTATCCCTTTAAGTAGCATAGTATATGTCAAACTAGTTTTCTAAATGAAAAATAGCTAATGGAACATATAGGTGATTTAGAAATATCTTTCAGCATCATCAAAGTTGGTTTTAGATGATACTGTCCCTTGGAATCAGGCTTTTTTTGTTTCAAAAGCTTTATTGAAGAATAATGGAATTTACAAAAATGCAAAACCATAAAATGACAGGTAAATATCAAACAAATTCCATTTGACATACATCTGACCATTAACATAAAGCATGTCCATAAAAGCATGAAACATATGTGAGTGCATTCAGCGTGGGCCAGTTATAGGCTGGACTAGAGTCAGCTCCATGGATTCAAAATATGGACATTATAGTAAGTAATGACAGGATGCAATACAAACACTAAGAAATAGTACACTGATAATAGGGAAACAACCCTATATAAAAAGGTTATACTTCAAACCTTAGCCTGTCTGTTGAAAATGAGAAAAAGACCACACTGTACTTGTAAACAAGTGCTCTTTGGGCTTATAATGACATAGATATATGAAATACCAAATATCAGCTCAAGTATCCTGCCAGAAAATCACTCAGTGGCCTGCTAAAGGTCTTTGGGTGGGGGGAGTTACATGCATGAACTGAAAATTACAAGAAGCTGAGCCACTAGTGTGATACTTGAAGGGACAGTTAAAAGTACCATTTAACCATAACTGAAAATTGAACGTGAACAAGCGTTATTCACGTGTCAAATCATGTAACAGTCAGAATGCTATATGCGACTATACATCATAAAGTGAGATTACTCAGAGCGATTATTAGATGCATAATGCATTTACACACTTGTCTTCGGGAGCAAAGGTGCAAACAACAGAAAATCCATAGACTGCTGGTGAACCAGTGTCAGATAGTCTGGCAACCTAGCAGCGGACACCAGCAGAATAAGATTAGCAAAACAAGTGATATGCACACCAATACAAACAAGTTATATACAAACCAATAAAGAGCGGAACCCTATTTACATTTGAGTAGTAGTACCCCATAGAATATTAAATGTCCCCCTAAATAAGTTAACCTCCCATCCCGAAAACATTCTCAATAATCCAAAAAAAAAAACCTTGAAATACTAGAACGCGGCTAATCCCCCCAGGGCCCAAGGGGGATCATCTGTTTTATCAGTGGACAACCAGTCAATTTTGGGGGCGCTGACAAACCGTATGAGGGTACACGAGCCATCGATCCATAAACAAAAAGGTCCGCACATATAAAAGTGCATAACAGAACGATGAGGACATGGAGTATTGCCAAACGAACCACTGTCAGCCACTTGACTGCATCCAAAGCACGGAGGACCAACGATCCCAGAAGAACTCAACAAATGAAGGGTACTGATTCCCGGATCCCATGCGTAAACGTCCCAGCATGACAGTGGAAAAAGCATAGTCGGAAAGAGAGGTAGGTGATCCTCCAGAGCTCCTTTGGCCTCCCACATAAGTAGCATCCCAGAAAACAGCCATCGCTGAGGAACCTGCAGAGGAACCGTATCAGGAGCAAGTCCAAAGCAGCTATCAAAGGCCTCCCATACCCAATTGTAGGCATGGTGGAAACATACTGAACACCACTCCCACTCCAGTCTCCCTGGACGGCTTGGCAATCAACAGGATGAATATGGGCCTCAGTATGGCTGCACAGATTAGATTCGGAGTACACAGTGTAGGGAACCAGTACAACAGTATTTCGGTCCAATATAACAAGGTTCTGGTCCAACCTTCCAGAATCTGGCCTCAAGCTCGCTAGTTCGTCTCTCAGAACACCTCTGAAGTCATCTAGTATAGCCTTGAGGTCGTCCTTTGTTGGTAAGTGCTTAAGGTGCTCTTTCATTAAAGGCTTTCCAGCCGCCAAAGTGTTCAGACACAATGGTAAGGCCTTTTGGTGCGCAAGCAGAGGAGAGAGAATACTTGGGTCCCTGACTGTATTATTACAGTGTTGTCCACTCTAAAATCTCTCAGAACAGTGTAGAGAGCAATAGCCACCAAAAAATAGTTGTGATAAACTATATAGAAGCAGTTATGCCATCTAAAGTAGTGTGTTAGCCTTGGAGCTATTCAAGATGCGTCAGTCTCCCTAGGCAGTTCGCTCCGCCTCCTCGGAATCAGGCTTTTAACTACTTGAATGCAAGAGAAAATTCCTAGACATTGTTTTGCAATACCTTGGAGACCTCTCTAGCATTCGAGTTACAGTCCACATTTAAATAAATGGAAATTGGGTGAAATTGTACGTTTCCCCACTGATGTTTTTGATTTTTTCCAGAATTGTTTAACTTTTCTTTTGTGCATAAGGCCTCTATATTTACCTGTTCTTCAGGGAATGTCCCTCTTACTTTTTCCCTATTATTAATTTACATAAGGACCCAAACCTCACAAGTAAAAGCCTGTTACCTCCTCCTAATACATATACATTAGCACAAAGTGTGAGGTCTGTGTCCTAATACACACACATCAGGACATGTACCTTTTACCTCCTCGTTAAAAAGAACTCTTATTTCTTCCTAATATATAGACTTTGGGACATAAACCTCTCATCTAACACAACGGCATCAGGACAGGTCAACTTGCACCTTCACCTGATACACAGAAACACATCAACACACAGACCTCTATCCGCCTCCTAATATATAGACATCACAACAGAGACCAATCAAATCTTGCTAACGTGTGGAGGTCATGGCACAGACCTCTCACCTTCTAATCTGAAGATACCAAGTACAAGACAATAAGAGCAATTTCCTTTCCTAGAACAACATGCAGTTATCTACTCGGTGTCACTTCAGGACATACAAAGTGATAACACTAATACAGTGAAGACAAACAATATCATTAGTAGGAATCAGCATGGTTTCATGAAGAACAGATCATGTCAGACTAATTTACTTGCATTTTATGAAAGAGTGAGTAGTAATTTGGACAGGGGAATTGCTGTTGATGTAGTATACTTGGATTTTGCAAAAAGCCTTTGACACAGTGCCTCACAACAGGTTACTGCATAAATTAAAAGGCTTCAGTTTGGGCAGTGTTATCTGTACATGGATTGAGAACTGGTTAAAAGATAGATGGCAGAGAGTTGTTGTAAATGGAACTTTTTCTAATTGGTGTAAGGTTATAAGTGGGGTGCCGCAGGGTTCAGTCCTGGGCCCAATGCTTTTTAATTTGTTTATTAATGATCTAGAAGTGGGAATTGAAAGTAGCATCTCAATCTTTGCTGATGACACTAAGCTATGTAAGGAAATACATACAGAGCTCGATGTTTTTTCCCTACAGAAGGATTTCGATAAACTAAGTGAATGGGCAGAAAAGTGGCAGATGTCATTTAATGTAGATAAATGTAAGGTTATGCATTTGGGTTGTAGAAACAAACTTGCTACATACACTCTAAATGGGAAACAACTTGGGAAATCCTCATTAGAGAAAGATTTAGGTGTACTGATAGACAATAGACTTCACAGCAGTGTGCAGAGTCACTCAGCTGCTGCAAGAGCAAATAGAGTACTAGCCTGCATAAAAAGAGGTGTAGAAGCAAGGGATGCTAATATTATCCTACCTCTGTATAAATCCTTGGTTAGGCCTCATCTAGAATATGGAGTACAATTTTGGGCGCCTTTTCTAAAAAAAGAAATTACTGAATTGGAAAAGGTGCAGAGACGTGCAACAAAACTGATAAAGGGATTGGAGGATCTGAGTTACAAAGACAGACTAGCCAAACTGGATTTGTTTACATTAGAAAAGAGACGTCTAAGGGGTGATATGATTACCATTTACAAATACATTCAAGGTCAATACAAAGAACTACCCAATGAATTATTTATGCAAAGAGCTGAGCTAAGAACAAGAGGTCATCCATTAAGACTTGAGGAAAGGCGCTTTCGACTAAAACACAGGCAGGGATTCTTTACAGTAAGGGCGGTAAGGCTATGGAATTCTTTGCCTCGGGATGTTGTGCTTGCAGATAATGTAACTGCATTCAAAAAAGCAATGGATGCCTATCTAGCACAGAACAATATTGACAGTTATGACAGATGGCTTCAAAGTAAATAGGATATTGATCCGGGGAACTATTTGTCACACACACACACACCTACACACCGACATTGGAAATTGCTCCAGAGGGCTTTTTTGTTGCCTTCCTCTGGATCAACAGGGGTGTTATTGGCATGGGCTGGACTTGATGGACGCATGTCTTTTTTCAGCCTTATCTACTATGTTACTATGTTACAGTAGTAATGGACAAACTGAGGCCCTCCATCTGTTGAGGACTACAACTTCCATCATCTCTAATGGCTGGCTAGCGATAATAGATTTCGTAGTCCACAACAACTGGATGGCTTCATGTGATTTGTATCTTAACTTCATGCTTTCTGTTGTAGCTTGAAGCTTTATTACAGCAAGGTGTGTGTGATCAAGTACAGGCTGTCTGTTTAATCTTGTCTCATGATGTGTGTGTGTTTGTGTGTGTGTGTGTGTGTGTGTGTAACCCATTGCAGTGATTTGCCACTCATGACAATATTACTGCCCCCTTAAAGTTCATGAGGAGATTTTGACAGGAGTGTCCTGCGTGGGGGCTTCTACACCCTGGCCACTCCTGTTAAAATCAGCCCCCCCCTCCACACACACACATCTTCTGCCCCCTTCAACTCCTTGCAGAAATTTTCACAGAAGTGGCACAATCCATAACTAATTTGCACTTTCCCACTGACAGCTTTCCTCACAATCAATTATGCAATTACATCTTCCTACTGACTGCTTTCCTCACAATCAATTACATCTTCCCACTGACTGCTTTCCTCATTATCCATAACTTCTTCACACGTTCATGCTGAATGATTTCTGTACTATGCGTAACACAATCACACAATCCTATTGAATGTTTTTCATTACTTATTCATATGATCCTGCTGACTACCTTCTTCACTGTTTAATACTTCATTCACATGCCACTCGCTGTTTGCCTCACTATTATTTCAATGACATGAATAATCACTATCTATCACTTCAGTCACAAGCCACTCACTGCTTTGATCACTATTATTTCAATCACATGATCCCACTCATTGCTTTCCTCACTATTCATTACGTATTCACTGACTGCTTTACCACACTGTCCTTTACTTATTTGCATGTTCCCACTGACTGCTTTACCATACTGTCCATTATTTATTCGCATGCTCCCACTGACGGCTTTACCACATTGTCCATTACTTATTCGTATGTTCCCACTGACTGCTTTACCATACTGTCCATTAATTCAATTCCATGATCCTTCTTCTTGTTAGTCCCTAATCACACTCTTCTGAATACTTTTCTTTTCTAAGTTTTTTTTTTTTTTTTCTTTTGTTCTCTATAGCTGCTTTCTGGGGAGACATAGCCCTTGATGAAGAGGATTTGGCCAACTTCAAGGTTGATCGAATAGTGGACTTAAAAAAACATGCAATCTTTTCAGGTAATTGACATTAAACAGGTTGTTATCACTATACCCCTTGTTATTTACCATTATATTGATCTGTTTGTATTAACAGAGGATAGTAATGTATTAATGAAAGACAATTTTAGAATAATCTTTTTAATAAAAAACAAAAGCAATTGATTTGATGACTCTTTGACATTGGTAGCCTTGACCTGTGTCTATTTCCTGGAATCGGCACTCTCAGGTTTTGAACTTAAAAGAACAAATGTTTCTTTATTTGTGGTCAACATTTCGATCCTCACATGGATCTTTATAATATATATCAAAAGCTTAGGCTATTCCTGTGTTGCTGCCAGCCACACCCCAAGGCAACAGGAGGTAGATTTTAGCCAGATTCCCCAGTACTGACTGCACATGCTTGGAAAGGGAGTGTGATTTTGACTGGCATGGACAGAGAGGTGAAGTCCCCTGGTCACTTAAGTCAATATCACTACAGAGAGTTGGCTGCAAGCAGTGATTTTGACAAGAGAGCAGGGCCACTCTTGTCAAAATAATTGCGGAGAGCTGACTAGGGGTGGTGATTTTGGCAGGAGTATGCAGTTATTTACATCTCGCTGTTCTTCTTACCTGTCTTGCTCTTGTCTCCCCCCCCCCCCCCCGTGACTCTCTGGCTCTTATTCGGGTGAAGGGGTTACAGGGGGACATAGTATGAGGGAGGCGAGGTTTTTGCAAGGGGACAGAGTGGTTTTAGAGGACATACTATGAGTTGATGTAGGCTTCTGCTTCCAGCATGATGAGGTGCACATATTTTGGCTTGGCACCCCTGGTCACTTGCTAGCCATCTCTTCGTTGAGCGAGTTTGGAGAAACACTCTGTTTCCAGGAGGAAGCAAGAAGGGCAATCTACATAACTCCTCCCTCCTGCAATGCTGGGCGTGGCTGGCAGTGATAGAGTAACAGGCCAGCCTTTTATTATATATTAGTTGAAGAGCCCGTGTACATGGGCCACAGTGCCAGCTGGTTGTGAGGCAGTCATGCACAATAGAGACTGCCCGCGCAGAGGCTGATACTTCGGAGCACCCCGCTCTGTATCACCCGCGTCACTGGCAGTCTCTACTGTGCATGGCTGCAGCACACACAGCAGTCTCTACTGCGCATGGCTGCGTTGATACAAACTATAATAACAAAAGAAATTGTATAGATAGACCACGTGTAAGAGCGCACTCTGTAGGTCTTGTATGTTATACTATATACAAGTCCTACAGAGTGTTCTCTCACACATGGTCTGCCTATACTATTTCTTTTGCTTTTTATATGTATCTACACATATGCATATATACAATCCAATGGGTGCACTCAAGTGTCAGGTTCAGAACTCAGGTTCAAATCTGATATCGATACAACCAAGCATAAGGATTTCACTCACGGGATTTAACTCCTTCAGTGCCAGAGGCTTGGGCCATTTCCTTTACCCTGTAGGCCAGACACTTTTTCAGCATGTTTACTATCCTTCCGTTTAGACTTGATTTACTTTGGGAATTTCTAGTTACATATGGAAAACTATATATTGTTTTTTTCAGAACTAACTGAGCTTTCTTGTGGTACCTTACATGAAGAGAATTTTACATCGTGCAAAAAGCTATGATGTCATAATGACAAAAAAGTGAAAATGTACTCATTTTGCTAAAATCACATACTATGTATCAAAAACATTTACCTTGATTGTAAAAGTTTCAATGATTTCAAAAAGCCCCGAGTCCCCTGAGTAAAAAAAAAAAACTAAATTTGTATAGTTTTACCTACATCCATGGCTAGCGTAGAGCCCTAATCACCAGCAACGCAAAATTACATTTTCAACTTTATAAACTAATATGCGCATTCTAGGGTTTTTGTGGTAAAGTTACCCTAAAACAGTGGAATAACTACATAAAACCATATATTTCTGAAAAGTAGAAAACCTGCCACATCTAATGAGGGGTAACTTGCCTTCTTGCCCCAAGCCTGTTGTGCCCAAATGCTTCCAGAAGGTGCACTACAGGAAAAAATGGCATTTTCTTACATTTGTGCCCCTTCAGCTGTACTGAAATCTGTGAAAACCATGGAATTTCCAACTGTATTCATTACCTAGTGTTCTTAGTAGAAAAATGACACCCCATTGGTATGCGTTCACCTACCTCAGGGGGCGCTACAAGTACAAAACTACACCTATTGCAACCTCTAATTTTTCTAACATTTTCTCAAACATTACTTGTCTATACAAAAATGGTTATAACAACTAGAGTAGTGAAAGTCTACACAAACCATACCATTTTGGAAAGAAGACAACCTGTCGCATCTAATGAGGGGTGAATTGCCTTCTTACCCCAAGCATGTTGTGCCCAAATGCTTCTAGAAGGTGGCATTATAGGAAAAAAATGGCATTTTCTTACATTTCTGCCCCTTCAACTGTACAGAAATCTGTGAAAACCATGGAATTTCCAACTGTATTCATTAGCTAGTGCTCTTAGGAGACAAATGACACCCCATTGGAATGAGTCGACCTACCTTAGGGGTGCCAGAAGCACATAACTACACCTACCTGTTTGCTTCTTCGAAAATGGCTGCTTGTACTAAAATGTTCATAACTGTTAGAGACATGAAGGAAAGGTATAAAAGGTATACCATTTTGGAAAGTAGACATTCTCCAGCATCAAATGAGGGGTCACTTGCCTTTCTATCGCTGAGCTGAAGTGCATAATATTTCCAAAAGTTGGCGCTATAGAAATAAATACATGTTTTTTTAGATTTCCACCACTTCAAAGATACTAAAATCTTTCAAAACCATAACATTTCCTGCTGTATTCAGTACCTGCTACCAACATGAGAAAAATGGTAGCCCACTTGTGTGGGTTAACATACAAAATGTGGGTGCTAGGAACAGGTACGTAAACCTGACACTTTTGTTTTTGAAATTATCTGCTTGCACTAAAATGGTTATAACCATAATAGATATGCAGGAATGGCAGAGAAACAATGCCATTTTGGAAAGAAAACAACCTGACGCATCTAATGAGGGGTCACTTGACTTCTTGCCCAAAGGCTGGTGTGCACAAATGCTTCCAGGAGGTGGCGCTAATGAAAAAAAAGGCATTTTCTTACATTTCTGCCCCTTCGAATGTATGGAACTCTGTGAAAACCATGGAATTTTCAACTGGATTCATTAGCTAGTGCTCTTAGGAGTCAAATGACACCCCATTGGTATGAGTTGACCTACGTTAGGGGGTGCTAGAAGTAGAAAACTACACCTACTACATCCTCTGATGTTTCTAACATTTTCTCAAACGTGACTTGCCTGTACGAAAATGGCTATAACACCTTCAGAAGTGAAGAAAAGGTAAACAATACCATTTTGGAAAGAAGATAACCTGCCGCACTGAATGAGGGGTCACTTGCCTTTTTACCCCTAAGTTAGTGTGCACAACTATTTCCAGAATGTGGTGCTACAGGAAAAAAAACAAACATTTGTTTTACACATCAGTCACTTCAAAGATGCTAAAGTGGTTCAGTGGTGTGGGATTTCCTAAAAGGACTTCTTGCCAGCCTAAGAAAAATGGTACCCCACTGCTGTGGGTTGACATACCAATTTGTGTGACAGGAGCGTAGCTACCAGTGAAACAGGGATGGGAAAGCAAACAGTGTTTGTGTGATTTTATGGCTAACAGATGAAAGAAGCTAGGGCTTCAGCAGGTATATGTGCAGACCTGTGACTACCAGTGTAACAAAGTGTGTGGGATTAGGCAGTGTGTGTGGGTATGAGCAGAGAAGCAAGGATGGTGGTGATGATGGGGGGGGGGGCAGTGTCTGATAGTGTATATGGGGCATCTGTGACTACCAGTGTGCGCTTTATGTCCCCCTCATATAAAGTTTGATTCCCAGCCTGAATCTAGTGCATACTGGTACTTTGAGTCTACCAGTAGGCAGTGGAAACAGGCTGAGGAATGGGACTCCCAGTTGGCTGTGGAACCAGGCAGCGGGATACAGTACGTGCATGTGTTGGAGGGGGGGGATTGGAGACATTTTGTGTACATGCCACAGGAGTGCCTAATGTTCTGAAAACCAATGCGTTGGACCCCCTGTTGCACGCAAAGAGCTGTTTTTTTTAAATTATTATTTTGTGTTCATACCTCATTGGGAGGCGGTATCAGTAACACTCCTGGTGTCCCCCATCAAGATCTAAAAACAGAATAATGGAGAAAAAAAAAAGTGTGTGTGTCACAGGGGGTCCAACGCATTGCAAAGCACTGCGTTGAACCCCCCTGTGGCACGTGCACTTTTTGGGACTTTTTCCCCCCAATATTTTTGTGTAGACCTCATTGGCGGCATCAGAACCCATACAGTAGGTCTCAATAAAAAATAAAAGGGGAAAACAAAATAATAATAATCCTTTGTGTGCCACAGGGGTGTCCAGTGGACTGCAAAGCAATGCATTGGGCCCTTGTGGCACGCAAAGGGTTAATTTTTTTAATCATTACTTTGTATTCAGATGGCCACCAAACAAGCTCTGATTACAAAGTAATGATAAAAAGTTGTGTGTGCGCCACAGGAAGGGGGTCTGCATTGAACCCCCCTCCTGTGGCACACACAGGGTTAATTTATTTTTAATTTTTTTTTTTATTATAGACCTCATTAAGGGGCATCAGGACCCCCTGAGGTCTTAGTCAAAAAAAATATATATCCACAAAAGAAGTGACCCTGTGAGTGCCACAGAGGTCTCCAGTACATTGCAAAGCCATGCATTTGGCTCCTTGTGGCACTCGGAGGGTTAATTGTTTTTTATCATTACTTTGTAATCAGAGCTTGTTGGGGGGCCATCAAGACCACTCCTGATGGGCTCCCCAACAATCTCTGACTACAAAGTAATGACAAAAGCCCTGTGTGTGCCACAGGAGGGGATCGGACTGCATTGGACCCCCCAAGGCACACGGAGGGTTAATTTTTTTATTTATTTTAACTTTTTTATTATAGACCTCATTGAGGGGCATCAGGACCCCTTCTCATCCCCCCCAATGAGGCCTTAGCGAAAAAAAATTGTCATAAAAATAAGTGTTCCTGTGAGTGCTACAAGGGTCTCCAGCGCATTGGACCCTTGTGGCACTCAGAGGGTTAATTTTTTTTTAAATCATTACTTTGTAATCAGATCCTGATGGCCCCCCATGATGATGATAATGATAAAAGCCCTGTGTGTGCCACAGGAGGGGGGGGGTGCATTGGATCCCCCTGTGGCACACACAGGGTTAACAAAATATATATATATTTTTTAAATTATAGACCTCACTGAGGGGCATCAGGACCCCCCCGATCCCCCCCAATGAGGTCTTGCAAAAAAAAAAAAAAAAAAAAATGTCCCCAAAAGAAGTGCCACAGGGGTTTGCAATGTGCTGGGGACCCCTGCAGCACAACACAGGCATACTTTTATTATTATTATTATTTTTTTTTAGTCTTCAGACTTCGTGGGGGACATCAGAACCCCTCCTGGTGTCCCCTCGTTTATTGATCTCCAAGCCGATCGGCTGGGAGATCAATATGGCGACTGCAGGAGAGCAAAACCTCTCCTGCCCTTCTCTCCTACCACCGCTAGGAGTGAACGGGACCGGGGAAACTTTCCTAACGTCATCGGTGATCATGTCACAAATGACGTTGGGAGTCTTTCCCCGGTCCCGCCCACTCCTACTCGGAAGTTCGGGTAGGAGAGAGGGGGAAGGAGAAGCTCTGCTTCTCCTTCTTACATATTGATCTCCCAGCGCGATCAGCTGGGAGATCAATAACTGGAGAGGCATGAGGAGTGATCCTCATGACCCCCAAGAGTGCCAGGCTGCATTTCAGCTGAAATGCGCCCACTGCAAGCTGGTTAGCTGTACAATGTACGAGCGTGCCACAGAGGTTACAGCTGTGTCTACTCGTACATTGTACCCACTTGGCACTCTAGGGGTTAAGAAAGTATCACAATTGTATTCAAAAACCTTTGAATAAAATTGTGAAATAAATGTAAAAACCCAGTGAGTGCTTGGTTTTATATATTTAATAAAGCTAGAAAGAGTACAATGTCCATGTTGAAAAAGAGCACTCACAGGACTTGCTAGCAGAGTTGGGTTTACTGTCAATGCTTCTCCCCCCTCAAGGGCCTTCCTATGTATATATAAAATCATCAGTATCAGCCATTGTTGATCCAATACAGGATGAAGGCCTCCTCAGCAAGCCTCCACAACTTCGGTCCTATGCCTTTTGTTGCCACTGTGTACCAAAAATGTGTTAATTTCATCTACCCATCCTGTCTTTGGTCTTCTTCTTGGCCGTTTAGTATAGAGTGGAATCCATTCCAAAATTTGTTTGGTCCATCTACCATCCAGTCTTCTTTCTATGTGGCCTGCCCATTTCCATTTCAGCTTATTTACTCTTTCAGTGATGTCATAGGCTTTTGTTTCCGGATGAATCAATGCAAATGTTTTTTTGGACTTTTTGTTATGTTCAAAATTCAATGTAAACTTAAGTTTTTGTATGGCTTTGACATTGTGTCCATATTTTACAGCCATATGTAAGAACTGGGAGGACACATTGGTCAAAAAACTTTCGCTTGAGGCAGTGGTAAATTTGTCATAAAACAGTATTCCAAAGTTTTCCAAATACTTGCCATACTATTTTTTTCTCTCACTTTCCATCATGTTTCTTCCTGTTGACATTACTTGTCCAAGGTAAACGTAATTGTCCATCTACTGTGATTTTCCTTGTTGTGGTAAATTTGTTAAACATGACTTGCGTTTTGTTGATACTCCTCTTCAGACCAAACATTTTGCTTTCCTGTTGTAGCTCTTCAATGCGTTCTTGCACTTCTTCAGGACAACTGGGAAAGATTATGGCATTGTCTGCAAAATGTAAATCATGTAGGTAGTCTCCATTGATCTTAAAGAGGAACTACCACGCTAGGTAAAGTCACCCTGCAGTAGTTAGGCAGGTGGCGACTAGCTTAATAATAGTTATATTACCTCTCAAAAGCAGCCGATTGTAAAGTAATCCGTAATCTTCCAAGACTGGAAGCCAGGCATCAGCTCAGACATCTTGTTTTCGCGCCTGCGCTGTCAGTCCCGGTCTCCATTAAAAAGCATTACACTGGCCTGAAAGGCACCGGAAGGGACTGACACCGCAGACTGCAATAACCTGGCCGTCAGTCTCGGAAGATTAAGGATTACTTTACAATCTACTACTTTTGAGAGGTAATATAACTATTATTAAACTAGTCGCCACTTGCCTAATTATTGCAGGGTGACTTTACCTAGCGTGGTAGTTCCGCTTTAAGTGCTTTTTTCTTCCAATTTAGTTTGCAGAAAATGTATTTTAAACAAGCAGAAAATCATTTTGCCAGACACTTTTTCTATGTTGATCTGGACATCATCATTTTGACCTGTATTGATGCAGTTGCATTTTCATATATCGAATGGAGAATATTGATGCTATATCTATTCCTTGGTTGATCAGGGCATTGATTATTGCTTGCTGTTTCACTGAGTCAAATACCTTTTTGCAGTCAATGAAGGCTATGAATAATGGAAGGTTGTATTCAGTATGCCTCTCTATAACCTGTTGCATTGTCTGGATATGGTCCATTGTACTGAAGCTTGTCCCTGAAGCTTGCTTGTTCTTTAGGTTGTGCCATGTTAAAGGGGAACTACCACCCCGCAAAAACTTTATATTAATTAAGTCTTCATCTGGCTACTAGCTGCTTAGTAGCGAATGTAAAGTTTACTCCTTCCTCCCTTCTCTTGATGTCAGTGTCCAGCTGACAGCAGGAGATCCCGGTCCTGGGACCAGCCGGCGCTTCTGCAGCAAAGACTAAATTGCGTCACTGGAAAATAATTACTTCATTGGAAAGGTCTACAAAGTGTTACAGGTTTGCAAGCACACTCTGCAGACCATTTCAATTAAGTAGTTATTTTCCAATATCGCTATTGCGGCTCTGCTGCCGACACGGATCTCCTGCTGTCCGCTTTACAGCTGACATCAGGAGAAGGGAAACTTTAGCGGTGGATATCTCTCAAACCATAAAGGTTTGAGAGAGAGGATTTGTGCCATATAATTTATATTTTTAATAAACACTACAAAACAAGATTTTTTTTTTTTTATAGGACATTACTGTCCCTTTAATATTGTTCTGGGCTAGAAAGATGTCCGTTATTTTATTTGTTCCCTGTGGGGCAATTGGTTTGCCCCAGAATTATTCCAGTTCTCAGTACAGTGGATTCCAGTGATGGAACTGCAGCTCCCCACCCCACCCCAACATTAACCCTTTGTGTTGCATACCCCTCCGGCACTCCAGAAAAGGAATTTTGCATTTCATTTCATCGATCATCATTTCGCTCAGCAGTCTTGTTACTTTCCCTGATCATCAGCATTTTAATCAATAAATGTCTAAATTATCTGTGTTCTTCTCACCCGATACTGTTGTCTGATCGTTGTATGTCAGAATGGCTGCTTATTACCAGATCACTTCACTTTAACCTTTTGTGTACCAGAGGGGTATCCAGTGCATTGTAAAGCAATACATTGGCTACCCCTCTGGCACTCAGAGATTTAACCTGTTTAGTGCCAGAGGGGTATGTAAAGGAGAACAAACACCTCCTAATAATACCACCCCCTTCTTACCTTACTAATGCCCTCTTTGCATGTTGCTGTTATGCACATAGCTGGGATCTCTCCAGATTTGCCCCAGAGACTCTGGTTTTCGCTGCTGATTGCCAGGTCTCCAGGGCTGAGGCTTATTCTCCAGTTGTGGGGAGTTTCTAATCCAGTGATTCTTAACCAGGGTGCCGTGGCACTTTGGTGTGCCACGGACATCATCTTAGGGTACCCCACATTTTCTATGAAGACTAACAAAAATGGACTATAAATAAAGATGAATAGAAATTGTTCTGCACAATATGATTAGTTTTATTACTATGATTGTAAGACCTAATAATTGTATATTTATGTATTGTACCCTTCATTATGCCCTTGATAAAGTACATTAAATATGTTAGCCCGAATGTTCTAGATTATGTGTTAGGGGTGCCCCGAACAAAAAAAGATTGAGAACCACTGTTGTAATCAAACTCTGCCCACTTCTGCTCATTCTGAGTCTGTTCCTCCCACTGTCTTCCCACTTCTCCTCCTTTTGCACCCTGTTCTTCATACTTTTTCCACATCCATTAATCCCCGCCCCCACTCACAATTAAGCCCCACCCTTTTTTTTTTTTTTTTTTTTTTTTTTTTTCAAGAACCCCGTCATTTATTTCCCCCAGTGGCACCACATGGCTCCCCTTTGTCCACAAAACAAAGTTACCTGGTATGATTATGCCATTGTTCAAGAGATAATGGGGGATATACACCAAGTATCCTAAATTCTCCAAGTCTTGTGTTATGATATGGAGCCAATGCAAGATTTCTCTAACTTTAGAGATCTTATTGCATTGGATTCATAGAATAACAAAGGAACTGGAGAAGTGATTTCACTGGAGAAGTCATGTCCACATTAACACCTGTTTATCATACCTTACTGCATAACCCCAAAAATCTTCAATCGGCCTTGGATATCATGTCTATGGAGGCAGACATGAGACAGTTGCCAAAAGAACTACTGGGTAAAGAAGGCTATTGCCCTCTGTCTACTTCAGTCTGAAAAGACTGCTATCAACTGTTATGTCCACTTCCAAGAAGATGGCCAGGAGTAATCGAATATGTTATCTCCAGGGCTGGATTTCCCAATAGGTAGTGTAGGCAATCTTAAGGGGTGCCTCAACTGTGCAGGCCACACCCACATTCTGAATTGTGGATGTGGCCAGTGCATTCTCATTTTATACCCCTTTTACAGGTATTATACAACATATTGGATGCTAGAGAGATCTCTGATGCATTGTGAAACAATATGTTGGAAATGTATTTAACAATCAAGGGTTTAAAGCTTTTTTGCTTATTATAGGCCAAGGTCATTTTCTGTGCCAGGAAATAGTGGGTAGGACTGGCGGTGGGGTCATGTGAGAAGTGGCGGTGTAGCAATGGGAAGAGCTAAGGACACCTAGAGTGCCTTGCTTGGGGCACCTGGGATGTAAATCCGGCCCTGGTAATCTCTTGCACAAAGACACAAGGGCAGAATTCGTATAGGCCATTAGGATTTTCTGGCTCTAGTAAGGTAACTGGGAGGTTATAATTAGGTGGTGTGACCTCTCCTTTAGTTTCATGTTTCCAGTATTAGACTTGACAATTGTACAGTAGCACAGACATAGTTCAAATACAGTTCCTTAGGCTTATCTACTAAGAGAAACAAGAATAATTATCTGCACCACAGAAATTCCTAAATTCCCCTTTCAGGCAAATGGTTCTTATAACCTTGAATACTAGAGATCCCTGAGTGGAGGGCTAGCAAAGTGTGGCCAGGGGCAAATACTATTAAGTGGCTCATTTTTGCTATCGTTTAAGCCCACTGTCCCAGCTTGCCCCATTTTGTTAATTTTATAATTTGCATTAATGTTGTAAAGTAAGACAAGTGATATTATGTAGCTTACAGTTGAAATGGGGCTACACTAGTGATGCTACAGAGCTTACAATGTAATTAAAGCTACATTAGTGATACTACAGAGCTTACAATTTTCGTAAAGCCACATTAATGATACCATAGAGCTTTCAAAGGAAACTGGGGTAGTGTAGCTCCATTTGGATTGTTAGCTCTGTGGTATCACTTGTGCAGCTCCATTTCAGTTGCAAGCTCTGTGGTATCACTAGTTGAGCTCCATTTACAGCAGTAAGCAGGAGAGGCAGTGGCCCACTGCCACAGACATATGACCAGTCCAGGGGCAATTGCCAGCCCTGCCCTGTCCCTGACTTCCTGGTGCAAATGGTTGGAGACCTCTCAAACAGTTAGGGTGTTAAAAACCCCATTTAAATCGCTGGTAATGTTTACTAGTTTCATCTAGTGTATGGGTTGCATGGGGATATGCACTAAGATGTGATAAAGTGGAGATAGGTTCTGTAGTGATGTCACTTCTCTAATTCCTATGTTATTCTATAGATCTGGAGAAATTTTAGTGCATTGGCACCATAGTATTAGTATTTGTAGAAGTGATATCGCTGCAGAAGTTATCTCCAGTTTGTCAAGTTATCTCCAGTTTGTCAACCCCCAGGAGGCAGATGCACTGAGGTGTGATAAAGATTGGATGACTTCTCCAGTGTGATAAACTCTCCATTTCCTATGTTATTCTATTGCACCTGTGCACTGAGATTTCTCTATATTTAGAGATCTCCTCTTTATCGCCTCTTTAGCATGAACTAGCAGACCAGTAAAACCTAACCTCCTGTCTGCCAGTACCGTACAGTTCAAGAATAGATGTCTGTTCTATATCCGTATTGTCACTGACTTTTGATCGATAAATAAATCCATATATTTTAATAGCTGACAGGCTATAATTCACCATTATCATTTTAAAAAATACTGCGTCCCTCTCACTTATGGCCTTCTGATCATATGGCCCCCGATTGAAAAACTTGGACGCTCCTGGCTTAAACCTCTCCAAAATTGCTGAATTAAGAGTAATAAAGTTATACTATTACAAAAAAACTGTAGAATATTGTTCTGGTCTAGAAAGGTGTGCATTATTTTTTTGTTCCCTGTGGTTCAATTGGTTTGCCCCAGAATTATTCTAGTTCTTCTCAGTACATCAGAGGTTTTCAGGGTTTGAAGCGCAGCTCTCTCCCCCCCACACCAAACATAAAACGAAGTATTACTATCCCTTTAATCTTCATTTTATTTTGTAGGCATTAAAAAAACATGAAGAATGATATAAGTCTTATCTCTCAAACCTTTACGGTTTGAGAGATATTCACAAGCAAAGTTTTCCCTCCAGCCCCTTCTCAGATGTGGAATGCAGTCTATAGACCAGACAGATAACAGCAGGGGACAATTTTCTTCCTATGAGAACAATGAAAGCCCTGCCCCCCTTGACAAGTTTTTCAGGTTTTTCCCTTATCTTAATTGAAGATTGTCCCTCTCTGCAGTCTACCTGGGCACCTCCCTTCTGATCTGGCTGAACAGTGTGACATCAGTAAAAGGGGTGGGAGGGGGACACTTTGTCATTGAATTACTCTGGAACTACAACTCTGACAGAATTGAAATAACACTCTCCAAAGTCCAAATACTATGAGGATTAATTAGAGCTGCTTTTATTATGAAATATTACTATCCCTTTAAAGCTTTGAGTGCAAGAGAGGTACACAACGCATTGCTCTGCTGTTGGAGTTCACCATCCTGACATCGCCTATGTGGAGTTGGTGATGTTGGGATCTCCCTATGGCTCTCTGTGGAGCTAGAGGACAGTTTGCTATCTCTCTAATAAAGAGCAGAGACAGGAGATGCCCTCTGTAATCCTTTCAGTGCCATAGGGTTGTACATTACACTGATAGGGTTAAGAATGTGTACAATAAAATTAATATAGCTGTGTAGAGCTAATCCAAATTAAGAGCTGCATGGAGTAAGTCTGAGTTGAGAAGGGGTGTATTAAACCACTGTTCATATGCTTCATACTGACTCAATATGACACAAATATTACACATAAAGTCACCAAAGCAAACAGTTTGGTTTGTGGTGGCTGAGCCTCCCCAAGTTTTCTTTATTCTTCGTTCAGTCTGTTAGGGCTTGCAATGCATTTTGATTAACATGTGTACAAGGATTGCTTTCGCCACTCCACTGGTCATCATCACCTCAGGCTGGGGTTCTTCCCTCCCACTCACTGCCATCTTCTTTCCTGGCACCAGCGGTTTGACAGCACTGCAAGCTAATGAATTAATTCTCCCCCATCCCCTTACATACTTAATTCTGAGCGCATATGTGCTTTCCATAGCATTGCCCCTTAGTGCATCTCCTCCCTGGTGTCCACATATTTATTACGTTACATTCTATGGAAAAGGTGAGCCACTGGCTACAGTTCTCCATAGATTATGATCGTAATAGCTCCACCTCTTCATGATAGTTTTGAACTGTTATAACATTTGAATAAAGCAACACAGAGTAGTGGCAATACCTTTGTTGTACTCAGCAGTGAAATAAACAATATATATATTTCCATAATCAGCTGTATTTATAATTTAAGTTGAAAATCTGGACTCATTGCTAGTGTTCTTCCTTATGGCTTGTTATTCTGGTGCAACATATTTGCATGGGCTGAAGCCAAATCTACTGTATGGATTTCCACAGAATTACACATAGAGATAGCTGTTACGAGGGATTAATTGTCTTTGTTTCTAGAGTAAATAAGTGCCCTTGTTTTTAAGATATTGTTTTAAAGTTTTCGTTCCCTAGTTTCTTGCAGTATACCCTATTTGTTTCTTGTAAAATACGCTGCACTCTCTTCTCCAATATACATTATTATCTTAGTATGTCTATACATCAGGGGGGAGCAACTCGAGGGCCTCCAGCTGTTGTTGACTATAAATTCAACTGCATGACGTCTAACATTTCAAATGGCCACAGAGGAACACTTTTGCTTTAGGTGGTGTTTCATAGTGTGCAAGTAGTGGGCAGGGACTCTTTAGGTTACTTCAAGACCTACTGATAGCTCTTTATGTAATTGAATACATTCAGAGCAAGACCAAATAATTTTATTTATGGTGCAAAACATATATAACATTCTTTAAGAGAGAGAGAGAAAGCAAGGATGGGGCCTGGGTGGGTAACATGCTTGTGAATAAGGTATGAGGCAGAGCATGATTGCTGGTGAGTAAAACATGGCCTCCAGACCTCAATTAATTTGTTGCTTAGATCATTTGACGTGGCTTTGAGACACTCCTTTTGGTAAACTCAATTGATTTTAGCAATGACTTTTGTCCATTTAACTTTTGGTCTAAGTGTTACAAATGTATATGGCTGCAATACATTATCAACTTCTTTACAATTGAGTGCGGTCCATTGTGATAAGACGAAATCTACTATTCAGGCCACGTTGGCGATGAGGCGTGAAGCTTATTTCCAAAGGTAAGAAGAGAATTTACAGTTCCACCAAGAGTGGAAGAACCTATATCAGCCTCAAAAATCACAAATCTTTTTTATTTTATGTATTATTTCAAGGACTGGGTATCTCGCATAGTGAGTCTTAAAGGCCTATTCCTGTAAGATGACTGCTATTGATCCTCTATTTACTGCTTGATAAATCTGCTCCCTATACTCACAAAGGACATACACCAAAGTGGATTTCCAGTATGATCTACAGTCCAGTCTACCAGAGAAGGCCATGTCAATGGGAAGTCGGTAAATGCACAAGACTAGGACCTCTTCTCAGATAGTTGGTTGAGCAGTTTTTCAAATCAGTAAGTCTCTGTTCCAAGTAGCCTCCCACCTGCTGTTTGAGTTATCCTACAGGTTGTAGTAGACTTTTCTTTCCAAGGCATGAAGGATACGTTTCTGATGCACCTTCACAATTCTCCATGAACACATCACTTTCAAAACACTCTCTCTGTTCCACATCTCTCTTCATAGTAGTATTAATTCTTGAATTGTAACCCAGATGTAGAAGCATATTTAGAAGGTAAGACAGTCGATGGCAGCCTTTAAAGGTATGCTACAATTCTGCTGTGAGCCACGTCAGTCTGATATAGAAAGGGTGCACTTGTTGAAGTGGCCTAAACCATAAAATGGTGTACTCATTCCAGTGTTGCCCACCTTGTGGGGATTTGGATGGAAAAACTCCACCATCTACTCTAATTTAGCTGCTTGGTAGTATATTTTCAGACATGGAAGAGATGAGTGCCTGTCATCCTTCAGGCAGGAGTGAGTGGCATCTTTGACCCATGGCTTCTTCCCCCCTCCATATATAATATATGAAATATGATTGAACATCATTCATCCAATACAAGGGGGGTGTTCCGACTGGCATGGAGGTAAATATAATAGAGAAGCCTCAGGAGGAGAGAGGTTTTTGCTTCACAATGCATTGGATACCCCTCTTGCACACAAATGTTTAACTCTAGCAATGTGACCAAACCATGACCTGTACTTTGTTTCTAACTTGAAATGTTGAGCTGAGAATAGCGGAGTGGCAGGGTTTGCAATGTTCAAGGGGGTTAAAGGACCCTCAAAGGGTTAGTCAATGATAATTTTGGGAATTTGAATTGCATACCCCGTGATCCTCAAGGGTTAACATGCTTCACTTTTTTCCCTTTGCACATAAACACACACACACATACAGACCTTCCCACCTATATATATATACACACACCACACGCTCTCTTCCTGTTGTTCTGATACCTTTCCTGTTCTGTTAAATTCTCTGGGAAATCGGATGTTGATGACACTTTATGAGAAAAAACAAACACATTCTCACTGAGTATAGGACATAAACACACACTAATGTCCATGGGTGTGAATTCAGGACATATAGAGATTATAAATGTGTGTATATACACAAGCCAGAAGTTTATACAAACACTTGTTCTGTTCTTGAATGTCAACGCACGTAGAGACTGATTAAAGTAAGCAATTTTGGGACAAGCCAAGTGTAATGGGGAGTCTGTAGCATTTACAGTCTTAAAAGCCACATTGAAATCAGTGGGAATTGTTAGTTGTCTCCTAGGGTGGATTTGGTTTGGCCCAGAATTGATTCTCCTCTTCTTATTACATCAGCCTCATCGTGAGGTGAATGATTCAGCTGTCATTAGTACATCAGCCTCATCGTGAGGTGAATGATTCAGCTGTCATTAGTACATCAGCCTCATAGTGAGGCGAATGATTCAGCTGTCCTTAGTACATCAGCCTCATAGTGAGGCGAATGATTCAGCGGTCCTTAGTACATCAGCCTCATAGTGAGGTGAATGATTCAGCGGTCCTTAGTACATCAGCCTCATAGTGAGGTGAATGATTCAGCGGTCCTTAGTACATCAGCCTCATAGTGAGGTGAATGATTCAGCGGTCCTTGGTACATCAGCCTCATAGTGAGGTGAATGAGTCAGCTGTCCTTAGTACATCAGCCTCATAGTGAGGTGAATGATTCAGCTGTCATTGGTACATCAGCCTCATAGTGAGGCGAATGATTCAGCTGTCCTTAGTACATCAGCCTCATAGTGAGGTGAAAGATTCAGCGGTCCTTAGTACATCAGCCTCATAGTGAGGTGAATGAGTCAGCTGTCCTTCATATGGTGCGATACAAGAAACATGCGCAATCTCTATTTCCCGTTTGAAAACCACTAGGGAATAGGTTTGCACATGGAAAAAAAACAAGATTAGCGAACAACTGCGCATATTTTTTTGTGTGGGCGTGGCCAGGACTAAGGAATCTGCTTGAGTGGCATAGCGAATGCGCCTAATGCAGGAAGTGGTATGACAAATGAATTTTATACATTTGTGTAGTGTTGTCGTAAAAAGGAATTTTTTATGCTCAATTCAAGAAGCGTTCAGTATTCAGCTTCTTGGATTAGAAAGTGCAAAATCTATCTGAGCACAAAAATGCCTTTATCAGATGTGAACATTTTTTGCATTGCGCCAATAGTGAGGTGAATGATTCAGCTGTCCTTAGTACATCAGCCTCGTTATAGGGTGGCCACATTTCCTTTCTGCCATTCAGAGACACTTTAATGAAAATGCATCACGTGACATCAGGGACTTTGCATATCCGAGCAGACATCACTGGATGTCTATGCACAACCTGTGTTCACTTCAGAGCAGTGGTAAAGTTGGAGTCTGTATAAGGGCTGTCTCTTCCAAAGATGACACGATATCCCTTGAAATGTAGGATGCTTAAAGAATGACATTTTCATAAGCATCCTCTTTTAAAGTGGTCAGCTTATCTCTGGCTCACCTTGAAGTCCATTAATCTCAAGGTACCTCAAGTAACCAGCCTTAGACTTCAATCTGCTGCAGCAGACATTCTGTTAGTGTGTGATCGTATGGAAACCAATTCTTATACTTGTGAAGGAATTAATTACTTCTGTGGACAGTATAGTGGGGTGGGCAGTCTATAGCTTATAGCTGCTGTTGGATTGCATGTGCATAATCCTCAAACAGCCAATGGCTGGCTGAGTATGATGGGATTTGCAGTCCAACAACAGCTGGGAAGTCACATGGTGCCCACCATACACTGGGCATACACAATTACAGCTTTTTTAGTTTAATTCGCCCTTTCATTGCCTGGGAATAAGGGGCTCACTGGCAGCAACCATTACAGGCTTAATGTTTCCTCGGAGAACAAGAAGAAGTCAACCAGGCAAACTGGGTAGGAGTAGGACTGATCAGCGCATTTTCCTTACTTGCATGATCTGTCTCCTCTCTCACTTCTTCCTCATCTCAGCTGCACGTGTCTGCTCTGCTCCTGTCAATGCACAATGGAAGTCAGCATGGCACTCGGGACTAGCTGGCTTGCTCACATTAGATCATGTAAATCCTTGAGTCATAAAGTTTCCTTCCGTCCCCTTTGCTTCACATGCATCAGCCATCCGATGAGAGAGGAGCATTGTGACAATACTATCCTCTGTCATTAGCTGATGGTGCATGTTGCAGTTAAAGATCTAAGTGTCTGCTACTGTCAAGACTCGACGAGAGTGCAGAGTGGAAACTGTTCTTAGCTTACTTACCACCATACTACTTCAGCAATTATACACAGAGGCTGGCTGAGGCTGTCAGCTGGCAGGCCAGGGCAGAAGCAGAGTGGCAAACTTGGGTAGCTTTATTTAGATTCTCTTCATACCGGGACTGTTTATTTTTGTTGGGGGGGGGGGTAAGTCAGGACACGGGACTCAGACTTCAATTAAGGGACTGTAACGTGATTTGTGTCACAAAGGGGTAGGGGTGGGGCTTAATATATGTGGCCAGAGTTGGAGGAATGGGCTGGGGAAGGAGGGGAAGTGGGAGGAACAGACTGGTAAGGAGCACAAGTGGGTAGAGATTCATTAGAAACTCCCCACATTCAGAGAATCAGCCTCTGTCCTGGGGAAACCTGGTAATTTACAGCCAAAACCTGAGTTTCTGGTGCAAATCTGGGGAGTTCATGGCTATGGGAGTAAGACTTATTAAGGGAGGTTGGAAACCTCTCTAGTATTCAAGGAGTTAGAAACACTCTTAAAAATCAATGGCCATTTTTATTTGCTCCCTTATGGTGCAGTTGGTTTTCCCCAGAATTGGTCCATTTTTTTTCTTTGTATATATAGACCAATAATGATCCACCCAGCAGATCATTGTACAGATGTTTAAGGTTTAGGTGTTATAAATTAGTACAATGCCACAGTTATAACATAGGTTAATCCTTTATGTCCCAGAGTGGTGGGCAAAGCAATGCGTTGTACGCCCCCTTTAGTCATTTAAAGGGCTGAAACTTGTTCTCAGTTCACACATCTCTATCTATCCTTTTATGGGATTAATGTTCATTTGTACCAAAGCGTAATCAAGAGAAGCGGAATCTGTGTCATCAAAATACTGGGAATAATCACATCCTCATTTTTTTAATATGATCCATAACCCAGCAGTCACATAAGTTCACATTTTCCACGGAGTCTTGTGGTGACAAGTTCTGTTCATTCTCCAAACACCAGAGATAACAGCTCATAATTTGAAGCAATGAAGGTCAGTGACTGAAGAAGAGTCAAACTGATTCCAACTTTTTAACTAGTTAGCTAAAGCCATCCCTATTACTATAATATAACAAAGGGGTAGTCAATTGCTGGACCTCCAGCTGTTGGATCTACAGCGTCCATCATTTGGCCTTTGGCTGGTTGGGTATGATGATAGTTGTCTGCCTCAATAGTTGTAATTCCAACAATTGACTACCTCTGGTGTAACCTGTCAGTTAAACCTCTTTTCTTGAAACCAATACAATACGTGTCTGAAACAAATCCGAAGATCTGTATTCAGCAAAGAATCCCGAATTTATAGTTTTTCCTTAGTGTTTCAAGAATTTCATGCGACTACATTCAAGCGGTTAATTGAAAAGCGATGCGTACACATGGTGATATATAAACATATTCATTAACTTCATTCATGAAAACACGCAATACAGTTACTTTTTAGTTTCCAGACTAATGAAAAATAAATTATATGAATAAACCGCAAGCATAAGCAAAGGGACCCATATTTATATAGATCTGCAACCTTATAAATAACCTCTCTGTGAATTCTCCTTTTGTGTTGATGGATGGATACTGGGAGGGCAATGCAAAACTTTGTGTTCCTTGGTGGAGTTAGGTTTTCAGATCTGTTTGTAACATGTAAAGTTAGATCTGTATTTTGTAGGTCCTGTAGTCTGTACATTGGAGGGAGTCTGTCACTTTTTTGCTCATCATAACCTATTGAAACAGCTAGATCTTCTCTGATCAAAATCAAAGAACGGTTACACACAACACTGACTGATCGCGTTCCTAATAGTTATCATGCTGACCAAGGTGCTGACTTCCACACAGGGGAAAATCAACTGGGAGTTGCTGAACAAATTATTCTGGAGTGGCAGGGGATGGACGGATTCCTGTGAATCAGTGTCTGTGTGTATCTTGTCACTGTAACCAACAGATCCCACATGGACAGAACAAACAATTGCATTGTAGTGAAATCTGGAGCTTGAAATGACACCTACTCACAGACTACGACTCACCGACTGATGAATGCAGAAGCAACCACAGTACTGGCAAGGCTCACACAGCCCCCATGCCTCAATAATCCACTCACTGGTTTTGTAAATCCCCACTATGAAGATACTGACTTAAGAGAGAGTGCAGTGTATTGCCTATTACCTAGCTACATAGTTGATGAGGCTGAAAAAAGACATGTGTCCATTAAGTTAAGCCCATGTTCCATCAATGCATTTTATTTAGAGGATGGCAAAGAAAAAAAATGGAAGAAATGTGCAATTAAGCCCAAGTGAGTAAAACAATTCCTTACTGACTCCAAATGGTAGTCGAATATTTCCCTGGATCAACATCCTATCTACTGTGAAACCAACATCCATGTAATGGAGAATAATTGTGAAAAACACAATTTATTCTATCTTTATAAAGCAACACTTATGAATGCAACATAGGAAAGAGAAAAGTGTTGAAATTTGGTGCTCTACTTTTTTTATTTATTTTTGTATTTATTTATTTTTTTAGAAAACTTCATTATTTATAACTATTAAAAATGAACTCCTATGCAAGAATAGAAAATCGTTATAACTTGAAATATGCCTAGAAAAAATAGTAATGAATATAATTTTCACCTCAGCACTTTAGGATCTATTGATATTGTAATGGCTGGAGTATTGGGGTATATAGCAGCTCAGCTAGTCTAAGTTCCAGTACTAGGGAAGTATCCGTGTACCAATATATGATAACCATACCAATATAATGAAAGACATATGTATATAGTTAGACCCACTGTGCCTATTTTTGGACGGCTACTTGAGCATTTAGGTTGTTAGCAACTATAAAGAGGTGCAGTGGTGGTAGCTGCCAGTGTTGCTCATGTGTGTATGAAAGCTGTGTCAGCTAAAAATGTTAACCCACTCAATGTCAACTTCATTGCGATACAAGAGGTCCCTTACATTCAGGCATTTATTGAGCAATGCAGTAGAGGTAGCTGATGTCCATCATATTGCAAAGCATCCATAAATTGGCAAAATCAATAATAAATAAACTACCCTGTTGTGGGTATAGTCTGCAAGCTAAGTTACAAGTATAAATGCATGTCATGTATAGAACACCAACATTTATCAACATTCGCCAAATGGATGGAATAAATTAATGTGGTGAAATATCAAGATGGATGCTTCTACAGAGGTTAGAAGTTAGGATGGTCACAGATCCTCTACACAGTGTAACACCTACCTGGGAACTTTTCAAGAGGAGCTGACCCTGAGATCTTTGAAATATTAATTCTTAAAATGGAACTACCATGCTAGGTAAAGTCACCCTGCAATAATTAGGCAGGTGGCGACTAGCTTAATAATATTACCTCTCAAAAGTAGCCTCTTGTAAAGTAATCCTTAATGTTCCAAGACCGGAAGCCAGGCATCAGCACAGACATCTTGTCAGTCCCGGTCTCCATTATAAAAGGCATTGCACTGGCCGGGACGTCACCGGAAGGGACTGATGTCCCAGGTGCGCATACTGCACTAACCTGGCCGTCAGTCTTGGAAGATTAAGGTTTACTTTACAAATGGCTACTTTTGAGAGGTAATACCTGCCTAATTATTGCAGGGCGACTTTACCTAGCGTGGTAGTTCCGCTTTAAAGCTTCCTAGAATATGGAATACTCTAACCCAGAGGTTTACCAGTCGGTCCACTTGCTACATGTTGGTGATCTCACTGCCTAAACACAAACAAGACTAACATGACATTCCCCCCTATCTTTATGGTACAAATGACGCCAATTTACAGACTAACGCAACATTTAAAGCGGAACTATCACACTGGGTAAGTCACCCTGCAATAATTAGGCAGGTGGCGACTAGCTTAATAATAGTTCTATTACCTCTCAAAAGTAGCCGATTGTAAAGTAATCCTTACTCTTCCGAGACTGACGTCCATGTTAGTGTAGTCTGCGCGCCTGCTCCGTCAGTCCCTTCCGGTGCCTTTTGGGCCAGTGCAATGCTTTTTAATGGAGACCGGGACTGACAGCGCAGGCGCATAGACAAGAGGTCTGAGCTGATGCCTGGCTTCCGGTCTCGGAAGATTAAGGATTACTGATTGTAGAGTAATTCTTAATCTTCCGAGACCAGAAGCCAGGCATCAGTGCAGACATCTTGTCTGCATGCCTGCGCTGTCAGTACCGGTCTCCATTAAAAAGCATTGCACTGGCCCAAAAGGCACTGGAAGGGACTGACGGCTCAGGCGCGCGGACTACACTAACATGGACGTCAGTCTCGAAAGAGTAAGGATTACTTTACAATCGGCTACTTTTGACAGGTAATAGAACTATTATTAAGCTAGTCACCACCTGCCTAATTATTGCAGGGCAACTTTGCCTAGCGTGGTAGTTCCGCTAAAATTGGGGCAAAACGTAGCATAGATAAGAGACCTCTCTCAACCTGAGATTTTGGCCCTTCACCCTGAGACCCTGATATTTGGGTCAAACTCTGAGAGTTTGCAGGTATGGTGTAAAGAGAAGTCCTTGGGAAGGTCACAGATCCTCTCTAAAGTGACTAATGAACACACACATACCTAGATCAAAACCGCTCAGGACATATAAGATCATGCCAGCCTCTGGCAATAAGGATAATGACCATTAATTCGTCAGCAAAAAAAAAAAATACAAAAATTAACACACACACCCCCCCCCTCCGAAAAGATCAACGCCCTCCAGGATATCAGGGGCCCTCTTATATGTTGCTGCCAAAAATACCCAACACCCAGGTGGATCCAGAAAAGACCTGAGGGAAAAGACAAATCCACAATAATGATGCAACTGAATGATCACATTTAAGTAAAAACATATTTTAAAGGAAGATCTGAAAGAGAGAACATAAGGAATGCTGAGAGTCAGGAATGATGATTGATCCTTCAACCTCACTAGAACGTATTTCTTCTGAAGGCAACAAACACGGAGACTGAGGTTACTTAAAAGGCTTGTATTTCTTACCTGTGATCAGATTTAATTTAGAAACAGCAGCTCCAATTAATCTTCATCGTATTTGAGCCATAGAGAGTGTTATTTCAATGTTGTCAGAGTTGTAGTTCAAGAGTAATTGAATGATAAATTTTCCCCCTCCCGCCCCTTTTATCTAGTGTAACACTGCTCACCTCAGATGTGGAATCTGGTCCATAGACCAGACAGCTCACATCAAGAGACAGTCTTCTTACTGTGAGAACAATGAAAACCCTGCCCCCCTTGATGGGTTTTTCAGCTTTTTCCCCTTATCTTAATTAAAAATTATCCCTCTCTGCAATCTACCTGGACACACCCTGCTGCTCTGAGCTGAGTAGTGTTACACAACTCGGACAGAACTGAAATAACACTCTCCATGGCCCAAATACTATGATGATTAATTAGAGCTGCTTTTATTATGAAACATTACTATCCCTTTAACCAAGAAATAAGCAGCTATTATTTCACCCGTTACCCCAGCAGTAAGAGAGAATTTTTTCTAGTGTTTTTTTTTTTTCTTTTAAAGAACATTAATACCCCAAAGAATAAACTAGGGTTAAAAACACTTAAATGCCCTGTACTTCATGTTAACATGTGTAAAACATCTGTTTGTTTTTGAGACCTATTCTACCATTAATCAGTTTCCACAGCTCCAAGTCACAGTCTTGAGATGATTGTCCAGGATTGTCTGTTAATTGGTCTAGCTAAAACAGCAGCATTACTGAATACAAAAGCAGTGTGCACTAATCACAATATATTAACTGACTTAAATAACGGTTTGCTGAACAGGACCGTTTATACATGCACTAAAAAGTAAGTTATGGATTATATTTTTACCCTTTAAGTGCCAGAGGGGAGTCTAACGCATTGCTTTGCAATGTGTTTGACGCCCCCTGGCACTCAAAGGGCCCCTTAATGGCAGTTTTTTTTTCCATTATAGCAATTGACTTCCTGGACTTACCAGGTAAGTCGTCTGTCACTAAGGGGTTAAAGTTACATCAGCTAATTTAATTTTTAGGCGTTGGTGTTTCTTGAAGAGACAAGTCCATGACAGCTCCACTCTGAGGCTGATCTACTAAGAACAACTGGTGGGGGTTATGCACTAAGACGTGATAAAGCAGAGAAGACTTCTCCAGTGATATCACTTCTCCAGTTCCCATGTTATTCTATAGAGCCTATTCACTAAGATCTATCCAACATTGGAAATCTTAGTGCATTGGCTCCATAGAATAACATAGGAACTGGAGAAGTGATATCACTGGAGAAGTTAGCTCCGCTTTATCACCTCTTTATCATGCCTTAGTACATAAACCCCCTGGAGCAATTCTGGGGCAAACCAACTATTTTACTGTGGGCATATAAAATCCCAATTGATTTATGTAGGGCATTTAATATATTAAATACTAGAGAGGTCTCCAGAAAATTGTGGAAATGGTTTGGACAAAGACTCCAGCTCTTTATCGTACATCTACTTTATCGTCAGTGAGTCTCGCAGTTTATGTATCTCTTAACTGTGATGTGTGTTCTGAGAAATGATGGGCAGCCGCTGACTGAGGCTGATGGGAGTTTTAGTGCAACAGCAGCTGGGGTCAGTCCGGTTGCCTACCTCTGGTTACAACTCCAAGCTTTAGAGTCCTAAGTATTCATAAATCCTAGAGACTGGTTCCAGAACCATGAAGGTGACCTTAAAATACATTATTGTTCTGTGCAAGGTGACCACATGTCCCGGATTGCCTGGAAAAGCCCCACTATTTATGTGTATCCCATGTCCCGGCAGCCCTCTTTAGGGACAATACAAAGTCCCTAAATAAAGAATCTAAACACTAGAAGGAAACTGCCCATTGTCTACTGAGACAGGAAGTGATGCCTCTGCGGGGCTACAAGAAAATGGCTTCCAGACAGAGCTCTAAGCACTAGATCGAGAACTGAACCTTGATATTGACATCAAACAGGAGCTGCAGTCAGTTTTGTTGTAGTGTAATGCTAGTCTAAGACCTTGGGCGTGATGTATATTATCCTGTAGCCCATCACAGGCATCAATTTCAGTCACAGCAGTCAATGGACAGTTCTCCCTCTAGTGTTTAGAACTTGGTGGTGTGCCAGATAAAGAGCAATTAGTGCACTGATGTCTAGTGACCACTCCCACATACCTGCCCTAGAGCTGAAGAGATGTTCACTGGTCTCCACAGTGTCCCTGAATGGCAGAATGGAAATGTGGTCATCCTATTCTGTGCAGTCAGCAGATCTCAGCCCAGCTAAACATGTCTAGGACGGGGTGGAGTAGGTTCATGTTAGGGACCCACTGCAGTCTACAATAAGGCAATTGTGGGGTATGATCAAATCTGTACAGGCCAGCAGCTTTGTGAAATGCTTCCAACACACTGGGGTTAAGTACTAATGTGGGATAAAGAGATGATAACCCTGAGATAACTTCTCCAGTGATATCACTTCTCCAGTACCTATGCTATTCTATAGTGGAGTCTGTGCACTAAGATCAACAAAGTTGAAGAAATCTTAGTTCATTGGCTCCATAGAATAACATAGGAACTGGAGAAGTGATCTCATTGGAGAAGTCATCTCTACTTTATCAGGACTTTATCACATCTTAGTGCATAACCCCCATTAAGTGGTTGAAGCTCTGACGTCTGGAGGCTTTACCTTCTATTAGGTCAGTGACCCTAATAACTGGCTGCTTAGTGTTTGTGATTATGTATACTAATTCCCATCGGTTTACTTTTTTCAGGCAGTTAAACTTTATTTCTGGTCCTCATGAGTCAACTAAATGTTTCCCCTGTTTACTCTGTTATCATGGTGACCATATCTCATAATAGTTCAATGTTTTGTTTACAAGTGCACTTAATTGCTCATTTAGGTAAACACTAGTTATCCTCTTGTTATCACTATACATTCTAGTGCATGTACAGATCTGGTACACTAATTTCTTGCTTTGTGAATTCATATGGTCTGTAGGCATGAACAAACATATCGCTTAGTATTTATGCTAACGTTTCAGGAAAAATAAATTCCTCCCTGGCTTGTTTCCCCGCTATCTCCTGAGCTTTGAGACCAACCTCAAATGTAGCTGTAGCGCTCCCAGCAGCTCATACAGCAATTGTCCACTGCTTACAGTTTAATTGCCGTTATTGTGTATGTTTAGAGTTGCAAAACACTGGGTGGATCTATACAACAAGGGACTAATAAATATGTGACATGTAAGATACCGATAAAAACAGTGATTAGGTCATGTACACGAGTTACGTAATCCTCTTTCAGCAGTAACTTCCTTTAAGCCCACATCAACAACCCTACAGTCTAATGTGTTATTCACAGATCTTTTGTAAGAACAGCAGCTGAATTGACACTCTCATAGACTGATCTCCAGGGAAATAACCACAGCTGAATGAGTAATCTGCCCCAGGCGCTTGTGCAGATTGGTGCTGAATAGTGTTTTATGTCATTTCCAGTTATTTTTACCAAAGGAGTTGCACCCTGGACAAAGCTGTTTCTTTGGGCCTTATTGATCAAGCTAAAATTGTGCAGTTCTGGATAAAACCAGTTGTGACATAGTAGTCAGAAAAACATTTCCATTGATTTCAAATGGGGTTTATAAGCCTTTGAATTCTAGAAAGATCCCTAATGCTCCAAGCTCAATTTAAACCAATGGCAATTTTAATTTGTCCCTATGGTTGATGAATAAGGCACTTTATCCCATATGGGAGCGGTACAGAGCCACCTAGTAGTAAATATTGTATTCTGATGTCATCTTCATATGGCTAAACCTGCCCAGGAAACTCACTGAGCCATATGCACAAAGAAAAAAGTGAGACAATTCTAGGTCACATTAACGGCGCTATAGGGAATGAAATAGAAATTGCCATCGATTTAAATAGGGCTTTTAAAACATTAAATGCTAGAGATGTTTCCACTCATTGCTGCCATTGAAATCACCATGACACTGTAGTTGCAATCACCAGCAACTGTCTTACTAAACAAACCTGGTATGTCTGAAGGTGCTGTTGAAACCCTTAACACAAGGGTAAACAATATTCTTTGACTCTCAGGTAAAGAGGCAGACTGGGCCAAGGTAAGAGTCATTTTCTCCCTAGACCAGTGGAGTAGCCACAAACATAATATTCCTCTCACAGTCCCAGTTTGATAATATGTATGTTGTGACTGACAGGAGGGTCAGCCTCCTCACAGCAACACAAGAGCATAGTGTGGCTGCCATCCAGCCAACCATACACTAAATCTGAGTGCACCATTCCCTTGTGGAAGAATACTAGGTCTGGATGCAACTTCATATAATATCTGAAGATGGGAGGTAGCAGTAGGTGGTGAGTGCCCTGATGGAGTGCAGGTGGGGAGTCTGTAGACTGAATGAATATGTGTATTTATATAGCACCACAAGTATACGTATCACTTTACAATTTTAGGATTTAGACAATACAGGGTTATAAGTGATTTGAAAGTGAAAGTGTGGTCCCTGCAGAAAGCTTACAAATTAGACAGGAATGTGGGGGGAGGTACTGAAGACTCTGATGAGATAAGACAGAGCGGAGGATGGTGGTGGAGCATGCTGAGGACCCTGATGGGTTGAAGTGGTCTGAAGGCTGTTTTGCAGTTGTTGAGGTAACTTGATCAATGTGGGGATGATGGCTGTGGTGGGGGCGCTGAGTGTTTTAGGTTGAAGTGAGGTTTGAAAGCTGGGTGTCGTGCTGAGTACTCTGATTGGGTAAATTGGGCTAAAAGTTGTGATAGGATGTGATTAGGGCCCTGGTCAATTGAGGTGGTCCTTTATAGAGGAAGTGGGGATGTGGTGCTGAAGGCTCTGATGAGAAGGGGTGTATTGATTGTGGTAGTGGGAAAGGGGCTGAGGGAAATTGTGCATTGTTTTAAGTGACAGAATCATTCATGTCAATCACGGAGTCTGTTAACTTTGATAAATGTCCGTTAACTAACATTTGGTGCCTATCTCATGGATTGGATTTCTTCCACTAAAAACTTAGGCCATGATTTATCTTTTTACAACCTGGCCAGTGCATCTCGGATGCATAACACAAGGTGGGGAAAATAAGAAAGTGACTGCGCAGGACAAATCTTTTGGGAACAATTTCCAGTTATGTATGCTTAGTCTGTTCAAAGATCTGTGTGCTAGCTCTAATTTTATTAGAATATTTTGGTATAGGGATATATACATGAATCTGGCAAGTTTGAGTTTTTCTATAAGTGGGCACAGTTACTTTGTCTCGCCCAAGCAGCAGGACTAGCTAGTTACTCATCTATTGTATCTCATATGCTCTCTATACCCTTACTTGCATACAGTCATAATTACAATTGGTTATTAAAAGTAAACATTCCCACCCTACCTTTAAAGGTTGGCTGTGTCTCTCTCTTTACCACCTGAGGAGGAAAAACATCAGAATTTCTCAAACCGCAATCTAATGTGATTATGCAAAACCAAAATCCAAGCTCTGAGCAAATTGCGTTAGCATGGGGAGGTTTGAAAGTTTGTCCTTCTCAACCCCCATAGCAGCCAGTCATTGATCTAGCAGGAAGTGGGGCAGTTGTTCAATCGACCCTAAGAATCTAAACATGATTGGGTGAGCGACAGAGTATTAACCCAGACATACCAGAATACTGAAGTGGCAGTCATGTCTGCCTCCATGGACGTAACACCCAGGTATGATTGACAATCTTATTTCTTGAATCAAGGGAAAGATTCATAAGTGCAATTAGGCGTTTATGGCCATAGTAAAGAAAGTGACAAGTTATAAATAGGAGGTGTTAGTCCTCCTTTAACCCTTTGAGGACCAGACTAATGAGAACACATTGGGAAACCATGAGTTTCACACCTCTCTGGTCCTCAAAAGGGGTTAATATATTTTTGCAGAATCAAAATAGCGATTGAGTGATGATTTTTCAATCCAGCAACAGGCGAGTCATTATCAGTAAAAAGGAATTTCAAACAACTATTTGTATTATTAATAAAAAGGTAAGTATAATTTACAAGAAGGCTAAGTTTACATGGATGACAAAAAAGAAATTGCTATCTCACAGTGGAGCCGTACACACACTTTATTGCAAAATCCCAGTTGCAGCATGCCTGATCTACAAGGCAACCTATGGGCTGCCATGCAGACTTTTCACAGGTACAACACTGTAGGTGTTCATCATATTCTCCAATAACTATCAAACCCATGTGGGTGTCAGCCATTCATATAAGGCTCATGTGAGGCCATTGTCAGATCATGAAACCCCCCCCCACCACACACACACACACACACACACACAGAACAGGGTGAAGAGATTTCCATAGAAATGAGGGAGATTGCGGGTAAGTAAATCCAGAAAGAAACCAAGATGTATGTGTAAGCAGAACCTAACTGAGTTCTGTTTAAGCCAAGCCTCTCAAGGTGTCCATGACTACAACTTCCAGCGTGGCTGGTTGGGGATGATGGAAGTTGTAGTCCCCCAACAGCTGGAGAGCCTGAAGATAGGGTTGTGAACTACTGATCCCTATTTCCTGGCATAAAACAGGAGCTGCAGTGCCAGTTTCTTGTAGTGTACAAGTAAGAGAAGGCTGTGGGTTTGGAATTCATCTTCTTGTAGCCCAGCATCAGGCATCACATTGTAAATCATCTATGGGTCTGTTCACTGTCCAGTACAGGGCTGGGCAACATTAGACATCCAGCTGTGGAGAACAAAAATTCCTATCATCCCCTGGCTGGTTATGATGGAAGTTGTATTCCTCCACAGCTGGAGGGCCTCAGGTTGTCCAGTCCTACTTTAGTGTTTTGAACTCAGCGTTGGTTCTGAGAGAACATGTTTTACATTGATTCCAGTGATCCAGCCCCTGCTACCCCTAGAGCTGAGGAGATTTACTCTGCCACTTTCATCTTGGCAGCTCCTTGAATGACAGACAGGAAATATGGTCACTTTATTCTGCATCCGAGAGCCATAACCTATTCCTGCACATAAACCAGGGTTGGCCAACCTTCTGCTTATTTAGGGGCATATGCCATTCAACATTAAGGAGTTAGTATGTTGCATCAAAACATGCGGAATATCTAATTGTGCATTATTTATTGATTTCAAAAATAGCTAATTTTCCACTTTCTTGCCTGCTGCCCAGTATGTGTAATATTGACCTAGCACAGAAACAAAGTATACAGTGTCACCAAAAATAAAGGTAATTTCTCCAAAACTATTTATATTACAAATAAATGTTTAGCACAACATATAGACAGTTTTTCCGTCTCCTGGAAAGTCCACAACAAAAAGTTCCCAGGCATGGAGATGACCCCGCTGCCCTACCTTTGTGTTTTTGCCGTTGGGTTTAACCATGGGTGTCCGCAGGGAGAGACAATATGGGGTACTTGCCCCAGTACCAGTTTGAGGCAGGAACCAAGGGTGCATTACACCTGTGACCTTCAACTTTGCCGGCTCTGCAATTCCAGTACTTTCCTAGAATAAGGGTCTGTGCCTTCTCTGGCACAGACCTGTATAGCCAGTTCCCTCTTGCTCCGTGCCACTCAATTAATGCAGAGTGTTAGGGTATGATGTCATATTCCGGATCACTGTATTATTCAACCGATGAGGAAAGTGAGAGAGCTGGCTATATAGAGTCTGTGCTGGCACAGACCTCTTATTTGAAACCTTTATAGACCTCCTGGGTTCATAAGGCCCCCTCCTGCACCAGCAAAGGTTGGCAAATAGGAGGCAGCCTTATGAAAGGTGGGCTGGAATGGTAGTCAATATATGTGTGGGTCCAGGATTACCAGTGAAAAGTAGAACAAGCCCCCTCTTACTCCCTCATCAGCCTACTCTCTGTCAGTTCAATCTTCCCAGCCTCACTCTCCCTTTTCTCCCCAATTGCACTTGTTTTCCCTAATCCTTTTCCCAAATCTTTCTCGTACTTCTCTTCCCTATTATCCCCTCTCCTACTTCTCCTTGCCTCTCTTATCCCTTGGCCTTTTTCTTCCCATTGGCTTTCTTCACTCTTTGTATCCTTTCTCCCCTTTGCCTCATACTGTCCCTAAGCTCTCTGGTATCACTAGAGTAGCCCAATTTCAGTTGTAAGTTCCGTGGTATCACTGCTGTAGCTAAATTTCAATTGTAAGAGCTGTGGTACTGCTGGTGTAACACCATTTCAATTGTAAGCTCTGTGGTACTAGTTGTTTGGCTCCATTTGAACTGTAAAACCTGTGATATCAATAGTGTCCCTCTATTTTAATTGCAACATCTGTGGTATCAATAGTGTAGCTCCAGTTCAATTGTAAACCTTGTAGTATAATTAGTGTGGATTCATTTCAATTCTAAGCTCTGTGATATCACTTGTGTGGCTTCATTTAAATTGTAAGCTCTGTGGTATAATTAGTGTGGCTCATTTCAAATGTAAGCTATGTGGTATCACTAGTGTGTTTTTATTTCAATTGTAAGATCTGTGGTATCACTAGTGTGGCTTCATTTCATTTGTAAGCTCTGTGGTGTGAAAATGTGTATCCATTCCAATAACGAGATTTTTGTATCAATAGTGTACATTCATTTCAACTATAAGCTCTGTAGTACTGTGTATGCCTATGGGCAAAGGGGTGTGCAGTATGTTATTTTCTCTCAAAAGATTAAAAAAAAAGACAACAAGCAGTATGTGTATATAGTCCATTGTGCTGCAACTCGCTTCAGAATACCTATGAGCTCAGTGTAGCCCTTTATTGGTGTAAGTCTTCAGCAAATCAAGGTCCATTTATTCCCAAAATATATTTCCTTTTTAAAACCTTCACGAGAAATTAGAGCTATCCCTTCCTGGGCATAGGTGAGTCAGTCATTGTTGAATTAGGGACTTAAATTAATTTTAACTGTAATGAAGAAGGGATCTTTACAGGGCTGGATGTACATCTGTTGCACCCTAAAACGAAGGCACGAGGCGCCATTAGTCCCACCTATTGCCACACCCCCACCTTTCACAAGAACCCACCCCTAGCCTCATCCACTGCTTCCTGCTACAGAAAATGCTTAATCTAGAACAGGGATGGGTAATGTGAGACATCCAAGTAATGGCCAGTAAAGAGGTATAAAAATTTGTAATATGCATATAGAAATAGTGGGTGCAAGTATGATTAAAAAGTCAACATAGCTAGTGCCTCATACTCTTAACTTCTAAGGCCTACGACACCCTTGGCTATCATGAGGAAGGCTCATTACCTCTTGAAGATTTTTGTTGCATGGAGTGCATGGGAATTTCTGTCCGGATCTGCACAGCACAAACAATAGAAGGAAATCTGCAAATCACCCCCTTGCTTTTTTCCTCTTTTGTTGTACGTCTCCTGATAACCAGTAATGCTTTTTTTAAAATTTAGATTCATAAAGCATCTTGGATTTTATCAGCAATGTTCAGCATCTTTTTCTCTTCAAGTGCAGACTTCCTTCTGTTGTTTATGCCAAGTGGTAAATAAACTGGTCACCATAAACCATCAGCATTGGAACTTCTCTGGCCACACCCACAATTCAGAATGCTGAGACACCGCCCCTCAAAACTTGGTGCTCTAGGTGTTGCCTATTCTGCCTAATGCAATGGTTCTCAACCAGGGTGCAGTGGCATGTCCTTGTACCACGGGCACTAGTTTAAGGTGCCTTTGATCTCTTATAAAGGCTTTGATAACAATGGGAATATTCTGTTTTAAATATATATTTATATCGTTGTTATTCTCAGTACTCCTTGTTTTTCTATTGCTGATTGAGAAACCTAATAATAACCATATATTTTGATATTTGAACCCTATCATCAAGCCCTTGACAAATGGCTTATAATAGGTTGGTTTACGCTAAGAATTCCATGCTAATATGAGCCAGAAAAGATTGAGAACCATTGGCTTAATGAGAAATGTATCCTGAATGTCCACTTTCCATTGATGGTAGCAACAGCAGCAGCAGAGAGCCTCTAATACCAAGTGGTGGACAGGTCAGAACATAGAGCAGGCTGCTCTGCACTGTATGTCCCTGTAATCTGGTCATGCACCTTGTTATCCTGGAATTCTAGTGAAATCCCTAAACATTTCTGGATACTGAGATAATAATCTGGTTAGTCAAGCACAGATGTAGCTGATCAATAGGAGCACAGATAGAAAACTAGAATTAGACTGTATCTGAGAACCAATTGGCCAGCTTATTCTACCCATCCCCCATGTACATAAAAAGCTCCAGTTTGATTATTCCTTAGAATAGCATCTATCCCATGAGTTCTTAAAGGAGAAAAAACACTTCTTCATAATATCCCTACATCCACTTATTTTACTATGGCTAAGGATAATGAGCAGATAATAATTCTAATATCCTGACAAACACACCCTGGTCAGCAGTGGGGCACAGTAATGCATTAGATCACCTACAGCTATAATTTATAATGTTATAAATTATCATTTAAAGCAGTGGTGGGAACCAAAGTCACTCCAGCTTTTGTTGGGTTTCAATTCCCATCATCCTCAGACTGACACAGAGAAACACACACGTACACTGGGAACTAAGAATATTCACAGAGCAAGAGAACTAGATAAAGCATACCTACCAAGTGTCCCTCTTTTGGAGGGACAGACCCTCACTGAGACCCAACTCCCACTTTCCTGCCATGATGTCCCACTTTTTTAGGAGATCACACTGTGTAGTTTATATAAATGCATCACATTGCTCCACAGAAATACAACTCACATTAATTCTTGTGTAAACTTCAGTATACGTGTTTATAAATTAGTCTGTGTAAATAAAATACTTTGATTTTGCTCTAAATAATTGATTCAGTTACACAAAGAGGTATCAGTAGGTGATGAAATAATCATGCCATATCTCCTGATGCTGCTGGGGAGTATAATTGCCTCAAATTGTGGCAAAAAGGGGGCGGGTTTACCTGCAAGTGGGGATGGGGCTTTCCTGGGCATCACACAAGTGGGCAAGAAGTGAGAGGAACTGGGTGGGGAAGGAGGAAAATTGGGAGGAACTGGGTGGGAAGGAGGAAGAGTAGGAGTAACTGGGAAGGGAAGGAGGAAATGTGGGTGAACTGGGTGGGGAAGGAGGAAAAGTGGGCGGAACTGGTGGGAAGGAGGAAGAGTAGGAGTAACTGGGCAGGGAAGGGGGAAATGTGGGAGAAAGTGAGTGAACTGGGTGGGGAAGGAGGAGAAGTGGGAGGGACTGGGTGGGAAGGAACAGAAGTGGGCAGAGTTTTAAAGCAAACTCCCCACATCTGAAGACTCTGCCTTTTCCCCAGAGAGCCAGTAATGCACTCTCAAAACCACAGTCTCCTGGGCAAATCTGGAGTTTTCCCAGGTATAGAAATAACCTAAAAATTCTTGTTAATACGCTGCCCACCAGTTCTGCCCCCAGCAACATCCTCAAAAACAAAAGTGTCCCTCTTTGGCCATTTGAAATGTTGGGAGATATGAAAAAGAGAGTGCAAGAGACCAAGCCCAAGAGATAGAAAGAGGGAGTAAAAGAGACTGACAGAGTTAAACTATCAAAAATACTTGGTGTTGGGTTTGTGCAGGATATATGTGATAAATGTATCACCTGCTGTGGAAACCAGGTCAGTGCTAGCTTATTTATAAGGTGGCAAAATATTCAGCAGTGCTGATTAATGATCATGTGTAAGGGCTGTCATGTAAATTAAGGAATTTTCACTCTCACCTATACATACTTTAAATATGATGAATTAATTTGCTTCCCAGCCCTTGACTCCATTTAATTTTCTCAAAGGCCTGCTGTACCAATGACTTACATAGTGTGTACATCCACACTTGTTCCATGCTGCATTAAATGTCTGATTGCCGACCCCTTGGACACTTGAAACACTCCCAGTGCATTGCTTTTAAAGGAACTGGAGATTACTCAATCGTCCAAGGGGTTAAACATTATAAGTTTTAAAACTTATGTGCACTAAATCTGAAGGAAAATAAACAGTTTTGTGTAACCCAGTATTGTGTATTCTCTAAAAATAAGCCTCCAAGCTTCAGACCTATAACCGGTGTTCAACACATTACAAAGAAATGTTTTGCACAGCCTTCTGACACTGAAAGGGTCAAACATTGCGTGAAAATTTCCCTATTGAAGGACACAAATTCAAGACTCTGTAATATCCATATATAAGACCCACACAGAAAAAAAATATACTCCCAAATTAGGAAAGAATTAAAGTGACAATCCACCTCCCTTTCGACTTTATACATTGCAAATATATAATATGTAACATAAAATTGTCTATACTTTTCTTTGCTAGTACACAACAGTGATCTCCCTGGGTATCTGGTTCCAGGGATCTTTCTACCAGGAAGTGTGAAAGCAGGTATAGTGATACAATACTGCACTAGCACTGAGTACCCTGTATGCTTTTATTTAAAGGGATAGTAATAATAATAATAATAATAAAAGCAGCTCTAATTAATCATCATAGTATTTGGACCTTGGAGATTGTTGTTTCAATTCTGTCAGAGTTGTAGTTCAAGAGTAATTCAATGACAAAGTATCCCCCTCCCACCCCTTTTACTGATGTAACACTGCTCCCCTCAGAACAGCTGGGAGGTGCCCAGGTAGACTGCAGAGAGGGACAATCTTCAATTAAGATAATGGAAAAACCTGAAAAACTTGACAAGACGGGCAGGGCTTTCATTGTTCTCACAGTAAGAAGATTGTCCCCTGTTGTTATCTGTCTGGTCTAGCAACCAGATTCCACATCTGAGAAGAGATGGCTTACACTAGGTAAGGGGCGGGAGGGGGAAACTTTATCATTCAATTACTCTTGAACCACAACTCTGACAGTATTGAACTAGCACTCTCTATGGCTCAAATACTATGAAGATTAATTGGATCTGATGTTTTTGTGAAACATTTCTATCCCTTTAATAAACTGGTTGCAGTCTTTCTGAGCTAGGGATATTATGACATTGTGTTGCATTTCGTAGTCCCTGACCAAAAGCTCTCTGGAAATAGATATTAAGGGACATAACATTTGAAATCTACTAGCTCATGCTTTAATGTGAATATCACACGCCAGTGTGAAATAAAATGAATAGTGATGTAATTTGCAGTTTCTGTGAACATGAAGCATGCTCTGGGCATAGCAAACCTTATTTAGATCTCTCAGATTTGCCTTGAGTTAAAATGTGGATGCCCGCTGCACTGTAGCTTTCATAACTTCATTAAAGTGTTAGTAATGTCCAAAAAAAAGTTTTTTTGCATTTAGAAGAGCTTAAAAAGCTGAGCTAAATGCAAAACAAAATGTATCTCTCAAATCGCTGTGGTTTAAGAGATACAGGTGTTTAAAGTTCGCTGTTTCCTACTGACAGCTGTAAATCTGTCAGCTGGAGATTCGTGTCGGTCGACACGGAGGCGCTTGAGAAGTGCCGAGATCTCATTACTTACAAGGAATCCCTTCATTGGAATGGTCTAAAATGTGTGCCTGAACACCAACCACACATTTTAGACCATTCCAATTAAGGGATTCCTTGTAAGTAATGAGATCGCTGCACTTCTGAAGCGCCACCGTGTCGACCGACACGAATCTCCAGCTGACAGATTTACAGCTGTCAGTAGGAAACAGCGAACTTTAAACGCCTGTATCTCTTAAACCATAGCAGTTTGAGAGATACGGTGTTTTGCATTTAGCTCAGCTTTTTAAGCTCTTCTAAATGCAAACAACTTTTTTTTGGACATTATTAACACTTTAACTGATAAAGAAGATGTTTGTAATTAAAAAAATAATTTTTAAAGTTAATGTCAACTTCCTATTTGACTTTACATATTTCACAAGTGCTTTATGTGTAAAATCAAATTTCCTATACTTTTTAAAGCGGAACAATCACACAAATTAAAGTTACCCCCAAATAATTATGCAAATAACGGTAAGCATATCCATACTAGTATTATCCGGAAAAAGTCCAGCATTATTGAGAAATCCAACTTGTTCTGAGACTGTCAGGCAGGCATCAGCTCAGACATCTTGCCAAAGAGACATCTGTTCTCCTGCACTGTACGTCCCGGTCTCCTCCAGGATTGGTGAGGGGGAGTTGCATTAAGGGACAGGAAGTGACTGACGTCGCAGGAACGCAGATGCCTCTACAGTAAGATGCCTGACTGACAGTCTCAGAACGAGTTGGATTTCTCAATAACGCTGGACGTGTTCCGGATAATACTAATATGGATATGCTAATCGTATGTGCATAATTATTTGGGGGTAACTTTTTGCATAATAGTTCCGCTTTAAGTAAAACAATTCTGTCATTTAGGGGGGTTACATTTTCTCTACTAATAACCCACTTTTACAATAGTATGCATAGAAATCTAAATTTTTTTTTTTTTTAAACTTTGTTTCGTTAAATCAGTGAGCATTCAGGGGGTGGAGTTTTGAGTCCTGCTAGAAACTGTCATGTCTGCTTCCAAAACATGATTTCCAGGATTGATTGAAGAAGGTGTTTCTTGAAAATTAGGTACAAGGGCAAAATTTATAGTGGTCATTAGCATTTTCTAGCCATAATAAAATATATGTGGGAAGTAATTATTTGGAGGTATTGGTCCCTTTAATTGTATATTAAGGGCCAGGTGCTCAATAGCATTCTGTATCTGCTGCATTTTGTATTATTGATAAAAATATGTTGGCCAAACACCATTTTATTACCCTATTGTAATGTGCTGTGGAAATGTCAGTTTTTATAAATCTCCAAATTATTTTTTCCAGTATTAAAATGGGCCCCCACCCTTGACTTCCCCAGTTCCTACCCCTTGGGAGCTGCCACACTCCAGGCAACTCCCTATTACAACGCATGAACTGGGGCCAAGATGCAGATTTTTGGCTCTGGAAATGCCTTGGTTTGTGTCTGTATGTTTAGGATTTTAGAAACATATCCATAAGTAATATAAATTGTATTAATTAGAATGTATGATTTCATCAGTGCAGAACAGAGCAATAGAAAGTCAAATAAACTTAAATTCCTTGATATGTTATTTTTTGGTATCTTTGAAACAAATCCTTTAACCCTCACAGTACCAGAGGGGATGTCAGATGCATTGCTCTGCATTGTGTTGCGTATCTCTCTAACTCTTGATCACTGGGCACGGCTGGTTCTAGGGTTTGCAGGTCTAGGTGTGAAATAATTTTGAGGGGCTGTTTTTAAAGTAAAAAAATGAAAATAATCTATTGAACATTTATTTAACCCTTTAAAGGGATAGTAATACATGTAAAAAAAAAATATATATATATATAGCTCCGATTGATCTTTATAAAGAGGGTTGTGTAACGCTGTGTTTCAATATTTTTTGTGTTGTAGTTGAAAAGTAATTCAATGCTAAAAGATCCCCCTATCCTTTTAGTCACATCACTCTGCCTCATTCAGCTGGACAGATTCAGCTCAGCAAGGGACAATCTTCACTGAGCATAAGGAAAATCCTACTCCCCTTCATCAAATGGGGCAGGGTTTTCCTTATACACTTGTATGAAGATTGTCCCTTGCTGCGCACTGTCTTGACCCACAACCGGATTCCAAATCTAAGGGGAGGCGGCTAACAGGATGTAAAAGGGGCGGGGAGGAATCCGTTAGCATTTAATTAATTTTGAACTACAACACAGAAAATATTGAAATACAGGGTTACATGATCCTCTTTATAGGAGGATCAATCGGAGCTGCTTTTTTTTCTTGGGTGCCTCTCATACTTTGTATTGTTCATTACTATCCCTTTAAGGACCAGGGGGATGTGTAACAAATTGTGAAGCATTGTGTTGTAAATCTGTGTGGTCCTCAAAGGTAAATAGATGTGTGTGTATATATTTGGGGAGGATGGACAGAACCATGCATATGCTGTCTGACTCCCTAGCTTTGTTCCACTGTCCCATTAGTATGACACATGCACTGTCTGCATACCAGCCAACTGTCCTGATTTAAGCGGGACAGTCCCGATTTTAGGGTCCAAACCCGCTGTCCCGACCGCATTACACTACGTCCCGCTTTCCTGGCCTGTCCCCCGCTTTTTAAAGTTTTGTCCATACCACTACCGCAACCTACACTTCATTCTCACATCATGTGAGCCACGATGCGCTGAGCGTGAGGTACCTAATTGACTACGCATGAGTGTCACACCTGATATATGCGGGCACCTGCAGCATTCGTGCAGTACTCCACCTCTGGCTGTCTTCTGATTAAGAGTGGCTCTGAGCAGTGCAGCACCCGATGACACGCATGAGAATGTCGTCATAGAGCCTCTTGTCCTGATGATCCATCAATCCTCCTCTGACAGGTACAAGCAGTGACTTGACTAATATGCGATCTGATGTCTATTTTCTCTGAAATTAGGTGTCTAGTTTTTTACTACTTGAGTGGTTGCACGGTGCTGTTTGCAGACGGGACGTACACTGCCTCAGTGCCTGCCTGGCCTTGAAGTGACACGGAGGCGGCAGGCCACTGATGAAGTCCCGTTGAAATTTAATTTTAATGTACTTGTACGTGAAGTCTGCACGTGATGCTACCAGCAGCCTCAGCAGTCAAAGCTTTCACTGCTGGGCCTTTCTCAATCCGTTCAGACAATGTACAGTGTGGTACCAGTACACAGAGGGGAATTGGACAGCTCACAATTGCCCTTTATATAAGATGCCCAAGTCACAGAGGGGCATTTTGCAGATTCAGAGAGATTCTGCACTTGCCCCAGGGAAAAGCCAGGGCACAGCAACCAATAGAAAGGTCAGTATAAGGAATGTGTATATTTTTAACCTTTGGATTACTAGAAAGGCAAGCAAACATTGCTGCAGCTTCTCATTTAGTTCCTATTTCTCTCTCCTTTTTCTGCATCTGATATGCAGACCCGATCTTAATTAAAATTTGCATATAAAATATAATATTCACAGCTAAATTCTGGTGTTATAGGCATTAAATATTGTTTTTATTTTCAATTAAACTTTAACAGACATATGGTACCAGTGAGCACTCTGCTAACATTTAACATTTTACAAAACTAAGGACCTAATGCAGCAAACTAAAGGGTACAATGTGAGACAATGTAGAACTGGGCCTGTGACTGCTGGTGGAAGTGTATGTATGTTTATGTGACTAGTAGTGAATCTGTGAATGCTGGTGGAACAGTGTATGTATGTTTATGTGACTAGTAGTGATTCTGTGACTGCTGGTGGAAGTGTATGTATGTTTATGTGACTAGTAGTAAATCAGTGACTGCTGGTGGAACAGTGTATGTATGTTTATGTGACTAGTAGTGATTCTGTGACTGCTGGTGGAAGTGTATGTATGTTTATGTGACTAGTAGTAAATCAGTGACTGCTGGTGGAACAGTGTATGTATGTTTATGTGACTAGTAGTGATTCTGTGACTGCTGGTGGAAGTGTATGTATGTTTATGTGACTAGTAGTAAATCAGTGACTGCTGGTGGAACAGTGTATGTATGTTTATGTGACTAGTAGTGATTCTGTGACTGCCAGTGGAACAAGGCAAGGGTATCCATCTATCTGTGGCTCTATGGATATCAGTGGGCCATATTTCCCAAGTGTCCAAATCCCTCTTTCCCACTATAGTGCCCCTCTTTTTAGGAGATCAGACTGTGTGGTGTGTGTATATAAGTGTATCACATTTCTCCACAGCAATAACACTCACGTTAGTGTTCATGAAAACTTCAGTATGTGGGTTTATAAATATGTGTAAATAAGATACTTTGGTCTTGTTCTACATCATTTAGTTACAAAAGGAGGGTGTCAGTAGGTCATGAAATAACCTAAATATACTCGGTAATGCCACGCCCACCAGCCACACCCCCAGCAGAACCACCTAAAATAAGTGTCCCTGTTTGGCTATTTGAAATATTGGGAGGTATCTGTCTGACACCCAGGCTTGTTCCATTGTCCACTGGAAGTCACAGAACGACAAACACTTTGTGTGACACCTCAGCCTTGTTCTACTTTGCACTGGTAGCCACAGAACATTTACACTTTGTGACACCCCTTCCTTCTTCCACTGTCCACTGGGAGTCACAGAAACAAACACACACTATGACTCACCAGCCTTGTTCCACTGTTAGCCATGTAATTACCGGCACAGTTTCTGACACAACCTTGTTCCACTAGTTTCCAAAGAATCACACATACATAGTCTGACACCCCAGCTTTGTTCCATTGTGCCCCTGGAAGTCATAAACCCACAAATACATGATCTAAAGTCACTGTCTTGTTCCAGTGGTAGCCACAGATCCACGCGTACATTGTTCTTTACATTTTCTATCTGTAGATAGTGGAGGAAGCTGCAGCCACGCTCTCCTCAGATGATGGAGCCATTCCACATGCTACTCTCCATACCCATAATTATCGGGTAGAGAAAGCGGAACTTGTGGAGCAGCTCCATGCTAAATGATCACTATAGGGCAGGTGAATTTTCATGGCCTTGCCTAAAACTTGCCCTGATTGTAGGTTGCAGTCATGTCATGTCAGTTGGATTATCACATACCTTTTTTTAACTGGTATTACATGCCACCAGCAGGGAAATTCAGCATTATAGAATGAGATGACCCGATACCTTTTTGTTTTATAAAATCTCCCCTGGTTTTAAATATATATATACATACATATGCAAAACATAGGTGTTGCAGTGCTGAGTGCTTTTACAGTGGGGGTGGGGGCGCTGATGCACAGTCCTTCCTGAACAGAGTGTCCTGTCACCGCCAATCCTGTCCTGATAAGAGGGGTCATGGCACTGACAGTGAAGTGCACGTACAAACATTTGTGAACACCCATACGATTCGCTATATCAGCACAAAGTATAATGTGACATTGGGGGATTGTGCACAGAGCCATTCCGAAATCTGCTGGGCCTTATTTATAAAAGTAAAATGGAATAATTATGGATCAAACCAAATGCACCATAGGGCACAATAAAAATTACAAATATTTTCATTTTCTTTAAAGGAAGAGGTTTAACCATTTGAGTACCAGAAGGGTACTCCACACATTGCAAAGCAATGCATTGAGTACCCCTCTGGCACCCAAAGGGTTAACCCCTTAAAGAGGTCTCCAATTCACGGAGACCTCTCCTAGCATTCAAGGGGTTAAAAATTCACATTAAATCAGTGTGGATTTTGGTTTTCTCCAGAAAAGTGCACTACATCATAAAGCACTGTGTTACCAGCCCCTGCCTGCAACTCTCCAGCCTGTGCTGGATTACAAATTCCATCAGTTGGCCAACAGTCAAACAATAACACCAGATTTGGTCTAATATTACCATCTGAGGCTCACAGAAAGATCAGGTTTCTTAAAATGCAATAGTGGGGCTATGTCCATAACTTGATGTGCCCCCGGGCCAACTCCTCTCACTAACGTTTTTCTGAGGATTCCCTCCTCAGAGGAGGCCAAAGATTGCAGCCCCGGAGAAGGGAGGAGAAATGCAGAAGACTCCAGGGCCGCAATCTTTGGCCTCCTCTGAGAAAACATGTGTTTATTTACGTTCTAAGGGTTCTGAGTGCCGGTTAAGACCCCAGCCCTCTGGCTGAAAGTATAAAAATTCTTCTTTGCCCGCCAAAAGACTGGGGCAAAAAAAAAAAAGTGAAAAGCAAGAAGTGTCCAAGATGTCCATGCTTGCACCATTCCATAGTGCTCATGCTTCACCTCTCATGCACCAGTGCAGGTTTAAGCCCCCACCCCAGGCTTTGTGGCTAGAGGGGTTTAGTGGCACCTCGGGTTTCCCCTTCCCCCAACCCCTGGCCACTCAAGTGCAGCATGCCACCGTGCCCAGGCATCTGTCCCCTACCTGAGCAGGTACTACCCTTGATTCTTAGCCAAAAGGCTGAAATGCAATATAATATATTACCATCTGTTTATTCTGCTGGATGCTAAAGACATAGTAACATAGTAAATTAGGTTGAATAAAGACACCAGGCCATAAAGTTTAACCTTTGCCTCTTACCTTAGTGACATGAGAACTGTATAGCTTTCCTGCTACCAAATAAATTAGTCTTTATCAGACCATCCGGATTGGCCTACTAATATACAGTATAAACCCTGTATGTTTCATTTTGAAAGAAATGTATCTAATCTCTTAAATGTATCCATTGTATCATATCCATGCTTCCAACTGCAACACAATGCCTTGGAGACATGTCTAATATTCAGACAGTTAAAGGTACACTAAGAGGGGAAGGTTGTCTTATTGTGTGATTGGACATCCCCGGAGGGCCAGGAGGACACTGGCTGGTTGACGAGATCAGAGGATCTCCCCTGCCTGGTCCACAATGACTTGTGTAAGGGACTGGGAGGTCTCTGCACTCCCATGAAGCACGGTAGACGGTGGAGTTTTAATCTGGAGATCTCCAATCATAGACTTGCATGTATGAATGCAGCATCGATTCACTTGTATGTTATCTTGCTTTTATATCTTTGCATTTGTCATTTACATATGAAATGTTATTCATTATGCAACTGATTTATACACTGTTATTGTGGGACCTAGTGTTATGTTTGGTTCACACGATGGATTACATCTATTGGTTTATCTGCAGGGCGTTATAGCATCCTGTACAAAGCGTTGGAAACTGTATTTCTGCTCTTCATATGTATTGTACACAGGCAGGAATGCTGTTGCTTTCATACTGATTTCCTCCACATTTTAGCTTTTGCTGGGGATTACTAGGTATGTGGCTTTAAGGTTTCTTGGATACATTCTTGATATGGTATATTCTGTATACTTAGTATATTATATATATTATATCACGTGTTTATTTAATTGGTATCTATTACAGATGTTTGATGTACCTCACAGAAGTAATATAATTTCTTGCAGTCAGTGTACCCACTGCACATTCATGGTGTCTTGGGTGCCTCTCATACTTTGTATTGTTCATTATCTTGATAAAGGTCTTGTGTGGACCAAAACGGTGAGCAATAAAGTTGCACCTACCATGCTGCCCATCTTTTTTCACAAATATATATATTTATTATGTGTGTGTGTGTGTGTGTATAAGATAGGGAACATTCTTGTCCTAAGTCTCGTGATGTTCACCAATGTCTGGGGGCAAAAGTGTCCAAATTACATAATTTGGTTGGCAGGGAGGAGGGTTTACCCTTAAATGGGTTGTGTTATAAGAGAACTCGCTGAACCTTGAGAATCAGCATCTGTCCCCAGACACCTGGTAAATAAGTATAAAAACTGGTATCTCAGATTCAGAAAGTGACTTTGCTTAGGTGTAAAACCTCAGTAGCGTTGTAAACGGAGTTTGCTGTAACGTTAGCCCACAGAAATACAGCTACAAAGGGAAGCGTGAACTCGCTCCCTGGGGCTGCTGGGAAGTCCTGAGGTGTCATGCGGGACATACAGTCCCGCACAACACGGAAGTGCCCGATTTTGAAGGGTAATTATCTCCACTACTAGGCAATTTGCAAAAAAAAACACACACAGTGCTAATGTTGGGTTAAGGATTAAAACCCATGGTAAAACTTTTATTTTAGGTGAAAGTTCCGCCTTAAAGCTATAATGCTCTGACAATCAAGTGTATGGGTCAGATCCTGGCATATAGGCATTCATGACTAATGATGCAGTGAACACAGTATGGAAATAACCACAGAGTATAAAGTAGTATAGGGGTACAGTTTGTGTCAACAAATAGTGACAAAATGGAGCTGCTCAACATAAAATTAAAGTGCCAAGGTTTATTATTTAACCCTTTGAGGACCAGAGAGGTATGCAGTGCATTGTGTAACTGTCACGCCTGCTGAATTACTATTTTTTTACCCTGCTCCCTCTTTGTCTTTTGCTGGACTTCTCCTCTCTATTTTTGATTGGTGCTGACTAGTTTATATACTGCTCAGACAGTACTGTCTCTGCCCAGTTATTTGAGTTTGTTGTTAGACCAGATTTTGTTGCAGTTCGACCTTGGCTTGTTATTTTTTTAATTGTCCTCCTGGTTCTTTATTCTTTTGCATAGGTTTACTGACTATGAATTCTGCTTATCTTTGATACCCTTTACACTCCTGGTGATCTTGGTTTGACTATTCTTCGGTTTGACTCCTTTCACATCGATAGGTACATTTGTATCTTGGGCCTTCGGGTCTGAGAGGTATTTTGTACTCACTATTCTCTGGTATTCCCGGTTCACTCTCCGATTCAGGCTACTGTCGCTACTTTGTGTTTATCTGATTACACCCTATAATTTCCTTCAACTTGGGCACCCTCGTTTGTCTTGGTGGCCTCTGGCCTACTCCGCTCGACAGTACGTTTCCACTGCAGGGCAAGACGAAGCCAGGAGTGTATCACCTCTTTGCAGTCCCATCTGTCTGTGTAACGGGGTGTTTGGCTGTTGGTGGTTTCCTGGCCTTGGTGTCGAAGTTTGCGGGGGTGAGTTGTTACTGTCCTCCTGGTCAATCGGATACCCTCACTTTTTTATCCCTGTACGACTTTGGGTACAAGTGGTGTGAAAGTCGTATGGTTGCTTCTCAATCACTAGGTGGCGGTAGTGTCCCAATCTATTATATCTATGGGGATAACGAGAGTTTGTCGACCCTAGTAGTACTTGTTTCAAACCACGGCATTACATCTGTTGCATTTATCTTTTTTTTTTTTTGTGCTTGCTTCGACTCCCAGTCGCAGGTTGTTTCCCCCGATTCTTGTTGGATATTATTCGACTCCTAGTTGTAGATATTCCTCTCTGATATTAACTGGCTTCTATCCGATTTCTGGTCTCAGCTCCCTTAGGGGTTCTCTGATAGCTATTAGTATCCTCTTTTCCCACGCTATACTTGGTGAGAAAGAATATGTTGGCATTCCTGTCTGCTGCACTGAGATCCTTTCACCTAGTAGTCTGAATGTACGGTCCATCCTATTTCCCATCTTGGTCAGGGTCCCCGCTCAACTTGGATCAGACATCTGGCTTCTCTGCCAGCATCTTTAAGCCGGTCCTGGCCTCAGCAAGGGATTAGGGTGACTGTCACCGCTACCAAGCCTCGCTCTCTAACATCGCACCCGAGCATCTGTCTGACTCCTCAGTTCAGTGTGACAGTAACAATGTGTTGCAAACCCTTCTGATCCACAAGGGGCATGAAAGTAAAATGTATTAAAGATATTTAGCTATGATTTTATATATATAATGTCTGTGTCTCTCTCTCCCCCCATCCCCCTTTCCCCTCCTTCTGCATTCCAAGTGTTGTGAACTTGATGTGATTTGTTGTATATCAGCTTGTGCTTTCCTTAGTGAGATCTTTAATGTGTGTTGCAGTTTTAAAATAGAATACTTCTGACTTGATAAAGGGAGCATTGCTCTAGAAAAGCTTGTCCCTAAAACTGAATATTAGTTTAATACTGTGATGCTCATTAAATGGCGCGTGTATATATGTGTGTGTCTGTGTGTGTGTGTATATATGTATGTATGTGTGTGTGTGTGTATGTATATATAATATATATATAAACTCTAAAGCAGTATGCTTCTGAATTGATAAAGGGAGCACTGTCCTTCAAAGCTTATCCCTAAAACTGAATGTTAGCTTGATAAAAAAGGTATTATTACATACTGTGATACTCATTAATATGGAGCATACATAATAAATACATACCTGGGAACTCTTCAGATCTGCCCCAGAGACTGTTTGTTTTAAGAGTTAATTACCGGGTCTCAGGAAAGAGTCTCTTTCCAGTGGTGGTGGGTTTCCTATGAAACTCTGCCCACTTCTCCTTCTCACCCTGTTTCTCCCACTTCCTGCCTACTTCTCCTCCTAACCCTGTTCCTCCCACTTTCTACCCACTTCTCCTTCCCACCCTGTTTTGCCCACTTTTACCCACTTCCCTCCTACTTCAAGATGCAAGATTGATAAGTTGCACCCACCATCTTAAGCCCCTGTTGGAATGTAAAGTAGAGAGGAGAAGACATAAGAAGTAGGCGCTGTTTCCAACTGATGAACTCGTTTCGCCTATCCAGAAACTTAATGGTGATGTATTAAATGTATTTTAAAAATGTATTCACCAATATGAAACGCAGAGAAAGAACATCTGACCGATATTACAGTTATCGGAGAATATCACTAATCATCAACTATTAATTATCATGGCAACCATAATTATTATTATTATTATTCTTTATTTATATAGCGCCAACTAATTCCGCAGCGCTGTACAATTGGGGAATAGACATACAGAGGTATTAAATAGTACAATCAGATGTGTAGAACAGGAGGATCAGAGGGCCCTGCTCGTGAGAGCTTACAGTCTAGAGGAAGGAACCATAAGCAACTCAAATATCGGCAATCGTTGGTCGGATTAGTTTGCTTTTGGTGCAAACAAATTGAAAGATTGTTCACCAGATATCCATTAGCCCTCTGAGTCCCAGAGAGGTACGCAATGCGTCACTTACTCCTCTGGCACTCAGAGGGTTAAGAGATTCTTAGACAGTCTCTGGCCTGGACAAATCCTTGCCAATTTATTTTACAGTTTTGTGTTTATTGGGTTTTTATGGGAGTTCAAGCATTGAAAGGAATAGAATGAAGTTCAGATTATATAAGAACTGGAGCTGCTAAATGTTTGTATACCTGAATCTGTTGTTCTTCTCCGTAGTGCAGTTGGTTTGTTCCAGTAATACTGGCACTGTAGACTTCTTTAGCATTCATGGGGTTACAACTCAGTTTAAGTTAGTGGGAAAGTGTATCCCCCTCCCCTTCCTTCCAAACAAGAATGTGATGAGCACCTATCGAGAACGGACAAGATAAATTGTCTTTTTCTGAGGCATGATGGCCTCTCAGTGGTGCTGCAAGTCATGTTGTTCACTCCCATGTGCCTTTGCGGAGAGGAAATTTCCATATCAGACTGGTTCTGTCCACAGACACTTTAGCTTCAAAATGTCAGGAAAATCCTCTTTGAGTGAGAGAAACAGCACACCCACAGATATGCATTTAGGACTATGTGGGCCTCATCGGTGTGGTGCAGCTGATTCCCTCTAGGCACATGGAGAGCAAGGGCCCATGCCTGGGATAGACATGTAAACACAAATGTGGTGAGCACCCATTGAGAACAGACAAGATAAAGTGTCTTGTTCTGACGCATGATGGCCCCTCAGTGGTGCTACATGGAGTAGCTGGTTTACTTCCATTTTAACTTCCTCCATAAGGCCCTTAACCCCTAATTACCCTCTTCATCTGTCAAAGTGCAGTGCATTTATAGTTCTCTCTCTCTCTCCTTCTCCCAAGTTTCATCTGCTGCATCAAATAACTCTGTGACACAGAAAGGCAGAAGGCGCACACGGAAAGGTAGGCGGCACTCCCGTGACAAGCGAGCAGCCACTTCCAGGCCCGAGCGCGTGTGGCCAGATGGGGTCATTCCTTATGTTATCAGTGGTAACTTTAGTGGTGAGTATGGAAACTGACAAAGTTCTGAGGCACATTTTTGACCACCTTTTATTTCTAACCTCATCGATGCTAAAGAGGTATCCAACACATTGCTTACCAGTGCATTGGAGACCTATCCAGCATTCAAGGGGTTAACTGTCCGATGAACTTTTCCCCTATGTCTCTCGTGCTGATTCCTCTTCCACTCTTTCTACCTTTCTTCTCCCTTCTCCCATCACATTCCTTGTCTCATTTTCTCTACCTGTGTTCACCTTCTGTTCCTTCTTCCTTCAATAACATCCTCCCCTTTCTTTCTCTCATATGTTTTCTCCTTATTAATCTTACAATTACTTTACCTTATCTGCACCGCTTTTCCTTTCTTCATCTCTCTCATTGGCTTATCTCTGTTTTTCCCTATCACATTTTACTATCCCTCTTTCCTCTCAGTTCTGTCTGTGGCTGCGTATTCTCTCGCCTTACTCAACCTTCTGTCTATGTGTGCCTCTTATATAGTTACTGAGGTCCAGAAAGTGCAACCTTTGTGAGCTCTCTCTTGTCAATATAAAAAATGTATCCATTTCCAAATATACCCCCAAGTGTGTAAAACAAAATAAATGTCCTTTCTGACCCCAAAAAAGCAATTAATTTTCTCCTCGGATGAACATCCTATCTGCATTGAAAACAACTGATGTCATTTTCTGTATCAAACTTGTTTTTTGAAAGTATCTACAGTATCTGCCAATACAACCCCCAGAGGCAAAGAGAACTATATCCTTACTGCCCTTTCTCTAAAACAGATGCCTTTGCTGTAGTCAAAAGGTAATTTCCTGTAATCTTAATGGGTGCCTCCTTATTTTTCACTTTGAGTAAGAGTTCCCCAGAGAGTTCTTTATATTGGCCTTGAATATATTTTTAAATTGTAATTGTGTCACCTTTAGGTCCCTTTCACAGGAATGCATGAAAAAATGCATGACTTGTAATCACTGTGTCCTTTGAGGCATTTCACACAGGCAGCATGAGCTGTGATTGTAGCAGAGAGATGCAACATTCTTTAACTTCTGACAATAATGCAGCTACAAAATCGTTGCATGGGTGTCAGTGGAGTCCCAAAGTAGCTGAGTTTTCCCTATAATTTCATCACTTCTGTTTATATTGCTACACTGTAGGCCTTAAAGGGATAGTAATACTTAGTTTTATCTTTATTTTATTTTGTAGGCATTAAAAAAACATGAAGAACGATATAAGTCTTATCTCTCAAACCTTTATGGTATGAGAGATATTCACAAGCAAAGTTTTCCCTCCCACCCCTTTTACCTAGTGTAAGCCATCTCTTCTCAGATGTAGAATCCAGTCCATAGACCAGACAGATAACAGCTGGGGACAATCTTCTTCCTATAAGAACAATGAAAGCCCTGCCCCCCTTGACAAGTTTTTCAGGTTTTTCCCTTATCTTAATTGAAGATTGTCCCTCTCTGCAATCTACCTGGGCACCTCCCTTCTGATCTGGCTGAGCAGTGTTACATCAGGAAAAGGGGTGGGAGGGGGATACTTTGTCAACTCTGACAGAACTGAAATAACACTCTCCAAAGTCCAAATACTATGATGATTAATTAGAGCTGTTTTTATTATGAAACATTACTATCCCTTTAAAACACACTAACATATTCCGTTGCTAAAAAAAAAAAAGGCATGTTACACAATATAGCCAACTAGTTGAATAGCCCGTTACATGGGCCACAGTGCCAGTGCCAGCCGGTCGTGGGGCAGTCATGCGCAGTAGAGACTGCCCGCGCCACCGCTGATACAGAGCTGGATGCTCCGTGTGGTGTGGGCAGTCTCTACTGCGCATGACTTCGTTGTTACACTCGTTTTAGCAAATTATTATATAGGATATGAAAGAGCCCTTAAACACATTTTCTCAAAACCAACTCAGTCTGTCTTTATTACTGAAATCTTTCAATCCCTTTATCAAATTAGTAGCACATCTCTGTACTTTTTCAAGTACAATAATGAGTGGCCATTACTGTACTACATATCGTAGATGATGTTTAATAAAGAATATAAAGAGATAAAGTTCTATTCTCTTCCAGTGTATCTGAAGCCATTTTTATGCATGATAGTTTCCTATTGGCTCTCACAGCTACTGCACACTACTATAAAGTTTGTTATCTACAGGCACTCCCAGTCCCTCCTCTAACACGGTCTTCCCACATAGGTTTTAATATAGTGTATTTGTATCTTGGTTGTTTATGCAACCCAGATGCATACCCTTTAATTTATCTATATTAAAGCGGAACTTTCAGATAATAGCCATTCGCCATGCATTCATTAAATGCATGGCGACTAGCTTGAAAATATATGTCTTACCAAAAAAAATACTTGTGTCTAAAGGAATACGTCCCTTTTCGGGACTGACCGGCAGGCTAGTGCGGTCTGTGAGCGTGCGCCGTTAGCCCCTTCCGGTGACTATATGGTGCAAAGCAGTCTACTCTATGGAGACCGGGACTGACGGCGCATGGGCACAGACAAGATGTCTGCGCTGTAGCCTCAGTTCCGGTCTCCAAACGGGATGGATTCCTTTAGACACACGTATTTTTTTACGGTAAGTATATTATCAAGCTAGTCGCCATGCATTTAATGAATGCATGGCAACTTGCTATTATCTGAAAGTTCCGCTTTAAACCTCATTTGTCATTTATCTTCCCATTCACCCGTTTTATCCAAATATTTTCATCCTCATCCTTTTGTACCCTGGTACCTACTGCCTTCCCTCTCCTTCTTTTCCCCTTTTTTCTGTGGGTGCCTCCTTCACTGTACTTCCTCACCCTTCTATCTTCTAATACCTCCTTTTATCCTCTTCCCTGCCTTTCTTCCTCTGACTGCCTCCTCCTTCCTTGACCTCCTGTCTCTGGGTGCTTCTTCCTATTGTTTCCTGCTTTTCTCTCACCCTTGTTTTACTACTCCTTTTCTCCATTTTATTTTCATCTTAATTTTTATCCACTCCTTTTTTCTTTTTGTGTCTCTTTATTGTTCCCTCCCTCCACTTTTCCCTCCCTCCTTCCATTATATAATTTCTCATTACTCCCATATTTGTCTCTCTTGCCCCCTCTCCTTCCTGTCTTTCTATCTTCCTCATCTCTCCATCCCCCACATGTCACAGGCAGTCAGAGAGCGATATTCCGGCAGGCAATGCGCCACTGGGAGAAACACACATGTGTCACATTCCTGGAGAGAACCGATGAAGATAGTTACATTGTATTCACTTACAGACCCTGCGGGTAGGTACATCTCACATCCTCATCATTGCAGGCCAACTACTATTGCTGTTCCTGTAGTGACACTGTGTGTCCCTTCTCTACAGATGCTGCTCCTACGTAGGTCGACGTGGGGGTGGTCCACAGGCCATCTCCATTGGGAAAAACTGTGACAAGTTTGGGATTGTGGTTCATGAATTGGGTCACGTCATAGGATTCTGGCATGAGCACACCAGACCTGACAGAGATGATCATGTTTCTATCATCAGGGAGAATATACAGCCGGGTACTTGTAGGTTTTTGGGCAGGGGATCTACATGGGCACTCTGTGTAGGGTGGATGGAATGTGGAGGAACTTCCAGACAGGTAGGAGAGGAGGTAATCTCTGTGAAAAGAGGATTGTCTGTGGACAGATGAAATAAAAAGAACTCTGATGGTGACAGTTACCTGTTTGGAGGTGGAAAGAGTTACATGTTGAAGATAACAAGGTGCCAGATTTGTGGAAAGGAAGAGATTGTCTAATTAATGGAGATTAGTTCTTAGTAGCTGTGTTGCTCATCACTGCTTTCTTGTAAGCAGACAAGACTCTTCTTTGGGTAAGTCCAGATAATGCTGCTCTTTGATTGGTTGTTATTCCCTCAGGACAGGAGTATAACTTCTTGAAAATGGAGCCAGAAGAGGTGGAGTCTCTAGGAGAAACGTATGATTTTGACAGCATCATGCACTACGCACGTAACACTTTCTCCAGGTGAGGATTTGCTAGGGCTGCACATTTTGTTTTAGGGGGAGGCTGCAATTTGTTTAAATGATGCCAAGGCTGATTTCCATCTGAGAGCTACCTCCATATGTTGGAGACTACAACTCCCACCATCCCCAGCCCTAATAAATAAACTAACCCTTGTTTAAAGGTAACAAGAAATTAGGTTAATAAATCAATGTAGCTATGAGGCAGTCGATTATGGTAATCTGGGGTTATAGTAAGTGGCTGTTAGGAGTTAGTTTGATTTAACACCCCCCTCCACAAAATCAGGTTTTATCATTAGTTCAGATGGACGTAGTCCTAAGCACAGGGTCTATGTTTGGGTGTGGTCTTCTGAGCTCTCTTACCCATGAGTGGGAGATGCTTAGTTAAACCAGTGGTTCACCAATTTTTTGCTGTGATGGAACCCTTTGGTTTTAAAATAAATCCTCATGGAACCCTAAAGCTTTAGCCCATTAACTCCATGGTAAGAGAGTAAGATCTCCAACACAGGGATGTCCTTTTGGGTCCTCTTGCGTAGTGACCACCTGTCTGCCCTACTTCTTTTTTCCTTCGTGTTTGTTATATGATGAAACTGAAGGCTGCTGTTGCTGGATGGAGTTAAAGTGGAGTTGGGAGGGAGGGCGCATTTGCCTCCAGAGTGCTTTAGTCTGCAAGTACCCCGTCTACTTGGGTCAGCTTCTTTACCCCATGGTTCCTGTGTTCCATATGGACTAAGTACACAAAAATACACTATGTTGCTTTATTGTATTACTTACCCTTTATTAAAGGCTTTAAGACTGAATTATTTGGCAAGTAATTATCAATTGATTTTTTGGCAATTATCAGTCACAAGCTACAAGGATCAACTAACACTCTGTCTTGACTTATAAATAGTGCAGTTTGTGGCCATAGATCAGTAAGATGGGCTTTGTTTCACTCCAAAGTAGCCCTGCTTCAGGCAAGACTTCCCATTAGGCTGTGTAGGCAACTAGTTTACTTATAATTTTACTGCCCATTTTTAACCCCTTATAAGCTCATAAGTTCTCAGCTGTTGAAAAACTCTCTAGCATCCAAAGGGTTAAAATATTTTTGTTCTTGCATCTTACAGGCAAAGGGTATTTTCTATGGTAGGCAACAGTGTATGAGGTTGGGGGTGTGGTCATGGGAGAAGCAGGGGTGGAGACATGGGTGTGGTCTAGGGCACCTAGGATTCCTTGACAGAGAGCACATGAAATGAAAATCCGGCCCTGCGAAGGCTTGAAAATTAGCTACTGTAGTCAGAAACGTTAACCGGCTAATTTGGTCTACTTGTCAGAAAATAAAATGTTTATGCTTCACTTGGGATTGCTGGTTGATCCTTGTAAATGATGCTTTGGGTTAGTGTTAGGTGCTTGTGTATGGCTTGAAATTTATCAGGTGATTCTGTCAAGAGTATTTTCTCTTGGGGGAGTTGGATTATAAGGTCAGTTCTGGAAGCTAAAGTGGTGCTGTTCTGGGCAAACCAGCTAACAAACAGCCATACAATTCCCATTAATTCCAAAGCAATGTATTGAAGACCTGACTAACATTCAACAGGTTAAAAGCCCCATTTAAATCAATGGGGATTTTCAGTCGTCCCCTATAGTGCATATGGTTTGGTCTACAAATGCTCTTAAAGGGGAACTACCACCCCGCAATATGTCCACATTATTCAATTCTTCATCTGGCGACTAGCTGCTTAGTAGCGCTAGTCACCAGAAATATTACCCGGTTTACAAGATATTCCACTTTCCGGCCAGCTCCAAAAGAGACTGTCAGCGCAGGGGCACAGACGTCACTATGACGAGATGTCCATGCTTCCTGCTTCTGTGAGCCTCCGAAAAAGTGGAATATCTTGTAAACCGGGTAATATTTCTGGCGACTAGCGCTACTAAGCAGCTAGTCGCCAGATGAAGAATTGAATAATGTGAACTTATTGCGGGGTGGTAGTTCCCCTTTAAGTTTCCAGATTGCATTGGAGACCTCTCTAGCATTCAGGGGGTTAAAACTTAAATCATTTGGAAGTTTATCTCCTATAGTGCAGGTAGTTTACTCCAAAATGTCTCCTCTTATGTGTAAGGCCCCATAATGTTTATTTCAAGTATTTCAGTCTTTCCATACATTCATTCATAGACTCTCCACTCTACTACAGTCTTGTTCTCCTGTCTACCATTTGATCTGTGGAACCCATTTTACTTCTACAGAACAAGGTTGGAGAACCAGACAGTTGCAAAATCACAGTGCTGTGTAGGAGGGGCCTAGATTTATACTCTGCATCATCTTGTCATTTGATGGTGGCATTAGGCCTGAGAGGACCCAGGACCAAGGACTGATAGCAACCATTCTGACAAGATTAGTTTAGGTAAATTAAAGTGGATCTGTCTCTTTAGTTGTGTTTATTTGTTTAGTGATTTATGCAAATTAGACAATGCTACCCAGCATGCCTGCTAGATAATAACATTCCACACTGCACTTCCTGCCACTCTCTGCTGGTCAGATTTCAGTATCCACACTACTGCCCATCCCACGTGCCTCTCCCTGTGGGCCAGTAATTGCTAATTTGCATATGCAGAAATTAATCAATCAAATTATATCCTAAACTATCATTTTAGATAAGAAAGGCCAACATAAATATTAGGGGATTTTGAAAGTGCATGCAAAATCACCTGGTTGTTACAAAGTGACAGTTTAGGGGTAGTTGTGAGACAGATCTGCCCTTTTGTTGTTTGGTCATTACTTAAAGGGATAGTAATACTTAAAATGTAAAAAAATATATGTTGTAGAGTTTATCCCCCTGAGTAAAACAAGGGCACTCCCACTGCTGAAAGGTATTTCATTCAAAAGTTATTAATTTTCAAAGTTGAATTTTTTAGGTTCAATATCAGTGGCCTGAAATTGTACAGTGGCGCTGTTGCTACACCATCCTATGGAGATTTATGGTCAACTGACCAGAGCTGTCCATAGGATCGTGTAGCAACAGCGCCACAGTACAATTTCAGGCCACTGTGATATTGCACCTAAAAAATTCAACGTTGAAAATTAATAACTTTTGAATGAAACACCTTTCAGCAGTGGGAGTACTCTTGTTTTACTCAGGGGGATAAACCCTACAACATATTTTTTTTTACATTTTAAGTATTACTATCCCTTTAAAGATGTAAATTAGAATAGTCTGATAGCCAGTTTATTCTTGGTGAGAATAAGGGTTAATCTTGTTTGGGGTTTGTAACAGAGGGATTTTCCTGGATACAATACTGCCCAAATATGATGTGAATGGAGTGAGGCCTCCAATAGGACAGAGGACACGGCTCAGCACAGGCGACATTGCTCAGGCCAGGAAACTGTACAAATGTACAGGTAATGTATATTCTTTTTATCCACTTGAATTCATTAGTAAACTGTTCTACATATAGATGTATGTGTAGGTATCATGGCCTGGATAGGATGACTTGCTAATGTATACTCTTATACTTCATCAATCAGTAATCTGTTGTGTTTAGATATATGTGTAAGTAGCACAGCCAGTTAGATGCTTCACTGAGCATTGTTGACCCTCTGGATGCCAGAGACATCTCCAACACTATGCAGACATCTCAAACATCCAATGGGGTTAAGTGGTCTTAAATATATAGTAATACGTAAAATAATAATTACATCTGCTGATCATCATTTAAAGTGAAATGTCACTTTGTAACAACTAGGGGAATTTGAAAGAGCTTTCACAAGCATATTATATTTGTTAGGCATTTTTTATTTAAAACCATAGTTTATAAGATATTAACTTTATTTGTCAGTTCGTGCAAGTGACTCAAACATTCCTCATAGCTCTGCATTACCAACTGCCATTTCCTACCAGGAAATACTAGTTCAGCGACCTAAACTGACAATAAATAAATAAAGCAAAGTGTCTCAGAAACTATGGTTTGAAATTAAAAATGACTAACATAAATATGGATGGTTTTGTACACCCTTTGCAAAATATCCTATATGTTAAAAAGTTACAGTTCCACTCTGAGCGTGAATCATATCTGTCTCCCTCTTTAAAACTCAGCCCTTCTTAAATAATTTAAGTCTTGTTTTTCAACCCTCCCTCTGTTTTACCTGAGGGCAGCTAAGGACATTGGTTACACTAACAGACCTAGTGTTGCCAACGGCACACCTACCTTCCGCTAACCAAAGCTGTTATATTTGATGCTCAGGATACAGTAAAGTGATTCACAGAGAGAGAATTCATTCTCGTGCTTTCTCTTGTTGGCTCATTCGACCTTATCGGTACCTTGACTACTGAAGGACTGATACCAATGAAAGGGAAGGGAGATGGGAGGATAACATGTTAAAAACTTAAAGGAATAGTACTAAGTCGCCATGCATTCATTAAGTGCATGGCGACTAGCTTGGAGATCAAAGTCTTACCTTTAAAAAATAACACATTCTAAAGAAATCCTTGCCATTTGGAGACCGGAACCCAGGCTACAGGGCAGACATCTTGTCTGTGTGCCTGCGTTGTCAGTCCTGGTCTCCTTTGAGTAGCACTACAGTGTACCACATGGGAACCGGAAGGAACAGACGGCGCAGGCACATGGACCACACTAACCTGCCCGTCAGTCTCCAAACTGCAAGGATTTCTTTATGCTATATTTTAAAGGTAAGACTTTGTTTTCCAAGCTAGTTGCCATGCGCTTAATGAATGGGTACTATCTGAAAGTTCCGCTTTAAAAATCACTGCATTATAAGATGTATCACTGACATCAGTCAACCATTACTATACATTTAAGACCTTAAGAACAGTCAAGTTGGTTTTACAGAGAATTAAAATCTGCCTGCATTTTAAGAAATTAATATTTACGGTCTGGTGACACAGTGTGGCACTTTATATTATTTCCAAAAAACTGTACTGGTTCTGTCTGAGGCCAAACCTCGTACTGTGCCACACTGTGCCATCAGCAAATAAAGGTTCATTTCTGAAAAGCTTTGTTACAAACTAATGGCTAATATACTATACAGGCTCCCCCCCCCCCTTTTTTTTTAACCCTTCGGGTGCCAGAGAGGTAACCAATACATTGCAATGCAATACATTGGAAATCTTTCTGGCATGCAAAGGGTTAACCTTAAAGTGGCAGGTCCACTTTAATAATAATAATATAATTTTGGTTTTAAGCCTTTGAATGCCAGAAGTGATAGGCAACGCATTGCTTTGCAATCCCTCGTCTACCCCCTCTGGCACTGAAAGGGTTAAGGAAAGGAAATGTATTTATAATAGAAAAGATCTTTCTCCTTTTGGTTCATCTCCTGTTAAAAATCACAGAAAGTATGTTCAGAAGTCCTTCTCTTCTAAGATTTCAGGTAAGCAAGTTGATTTAAAATGGGAATGAAGGGAGGGATTCTCAGATATTACGTTACACAAGGGGTGGGGTATGGCCCAGCCAGCTTTGAAAGCCAAAAACGTATATAAACACAATATCATTAACAGACAGAGCTTGCTGTTACAATATACGTGTTGCACATCATTATGAAGGGAAATGTGAACTTGCTCCCTGGGAGATCTGGGAGGGAGGTGGGAGGAGAATTTGAGGACTGGGAAGTCCTGAGCTGCTGTGCCAACGTTACCCTGCGTTGCAGAATGCGGAAGTGCCCACATCAAGTCTACATTTTAGAGCGAATATTTACTAAAGTATGTACATACAATAAAAAAGCCAATCCACATACCATTTTACTAGCTTAATCATGAGACACTGTGTATTAGAAGTGAAAGTTCCCCTTTAATTGGACATTTTAATTCTTCAGAACGCAATGGAGATGTATCTATCATTCAAGGTGTTAAAAGTCCCATTTAAATCAATCATAATTTGTATCTGCCCCCTGTGGAACAATAGGTTTGCCCTTGAACCTTTATATACATATACCCTGGGCGTGACTACAGGGAGTGCAGAGAGTAGAGATGTGCAGTGACCCAGAATCCATGGAAGCCCCGCCTGCCCCAGGGCCCAGTAGGCCCCATCTATGCCTCTGTGAAATTAATTATGAGTTAGGGGGCCCAAACAAAATATTTGCCCCGGGCATTGAGATATACCCCAGTGTTTTTTTGTGGATATCAAAAATTGCTAATACCAGCCTTATTCCCCCTATTTCTTTGCCTTTTTTATCCAGCTAAACTGTTTGAAACCAAATCTGCAGATTCACTGATGACCTTTCTAGCATTCAAGGGGTTACAATACCCATGTAACTCAATCTGTACGCCCCACATGGGTCTGTTGGTTTGCTCCAGCATTGCAATATTTTAGCTTCCTGAAAGTTATCATTTAACCCTATGAGTGTCTGTGGGGTATGCATACCCTATGGCACCCAACTGGTTAATCACACTTTTCTTCCTCTCCTCCCTTCCCTTTCTTTTCTTATTTCCCCTGCTTACTTGTCAGCCTCCCTCATTCTCTCCCCAAACCATTTCTAAGGAAAGTTTCCCCCGTAATTTTGACAAAATTAGAAATTACTTGTTTACCAGACTGCCCTGTGACCAATAGAGTGTCTGTAAATGGATATTTCTTTGGCCCGTTCTCTACCAGAGACTTTTGGGCCAATACAGAACAACCCCTTCCCTGCCAGAGACCTGCAGATATTCACTCATTAACCTTCCCTTTCACGGGACCAGCTGAGCTTCACTCATTAACCCTGGGGTAGTAAATGACTGGTTGGAGACAATGCGAGTTGCAGTCACCAGCAGCTGGAGGTCCAACAATTGACTACCCCTGCATTAACTCCTCATATAACAGAGACCCTCTGAGCATAATGCGTTCTCCCCTCATGTGCACTTCAGACAAGAGCTGTGCCCTACTTGGCCTTTGGTGTCACAATTTCCGTTGTCCACAAGTAACCTCAGAACATCTGTGAGACATCTGGTGGTCACATGGTGGTGACATCATAAGGAGGCGAGTGAGACCACAGGAGGGATAGGAGGAGTGAGAGCAGGGAAGAGAGGGGGCATAGACAAGATGAGAGAGACATCCTGTAATAAAGCCTATAATTTAATGTCATATATAACCTGTGTGGCTCACTTTGTCTGAAATGTTTCCTTCTAACTGTAAAACCACGTCCCATGTGATCCATGGCCTTGTTCTACATGCAGGTTAGAGGTCTATGGCCAGTGTTCCAGAACCTAACAAGGTGTAGATCTGGAGAAAACGAAATGCTCCATGGGGGAAGAATTGAAATTCCCATATATTAGGCTTTTAACTCCTTGAGTACCAATGAGGTCTCTGGGACCTATGTAGCTTTCAAATTTGTAAAAGTCCTTATTAAATAAATTGATTTTTAATCTTCTTATTGCGAACAATTGCTCCAGTTTGTCATACTGCATTAACCTCATTGCGTAGGTCAGTTGTGAAAGGACTACAATTCCCATCATCTTCTGCCATCTGTTGGTACTGGCTTGTTGGTTGTCCACCACTGGTATAGTATTATTCGCCAAGCCTGGGTGAGCAGTAGTCCACTCATATTGGAGTGTGGCTTGTCTACCCAGTTGTCCATAAATGTATATTTTTGATTGCACACTTTAGAAGTGAAAATCTGAGTATGCCTTGTGCCTGCCCATGTGATCATCCAGTCCTGTCATAATTCAATCCTGGCTATGTGATTATGTGTAAGGCATATCTCTCTGTGTGCTCAGGAAGGGTCTGTGTGTGTGTGTGTGTCTGTTTGTGTGTGTCTCTGTGTGTACATCTGTGTGTGTCTATGACCGTCTCTCTGTATGCTCAGGAAGGGTCTTTCTGTCTGTGTGTGTCTCTGTGTGCTCAGGAAGGGTCTGTGTGTGTGTCTGTTTGTGTGTGTCTCTGTGTGTACATCTGTGTGTGTCTATGTTCGTCTCTCTGTGTGCTCAGGAAAGGTCTGTCTGTGTGTGTGTGTGTGTGTGTGTGTGTCTCTGTGTGCTCAGGAAGGGTCTGTATGTGTGTCTGTTTGTGTGTGTCTATGTCAGTCTCTCTGTGTGCTCAGGAAGGGTCTCTCTGCGTGTGTGTCTCTGTATGTGTGTCTCTGCGTGTGTGTCTCTGCGTGCTCAGGAAGGGTCTGTGTGTGTGTCTGTTTGTGTGTGTCTCTGTGTGCTCAGGAAGGGTCTGTGTGTGTGTCTGTTTGTGTGTGTGTCTGTGTGTACATCTGTGTGTGTCTATGTCTGTCTCTCTGTGTGCTCAGGAAAGGTCTGTCTGTCTGTGTGTGTGTCTCTGTGTGTGTGTGTCTCTGTGTGCTCAGGAAGGGTCTGTCTGTGTGTGTGTCTGTGTGCTCAGGAAGGGTCTGTTTTTCTTTTTTGATATGTCTGTGTGTGTCTCTGTGTGTGTGACATGGCTCCCACTGGATATTGACGCTGATGTGCTAAGAAAAGGTGGTCTAAAGCATTGCTTCAAAATATGCTGGATACCTCTCTAACATTCAGTGGGTGAAAGTTCCTTTTAAAACAATGGACATTTTGTGCATTCTTATTTGTTCCCTATGGTGCAGTTAGTTTGCTCCAGAATTGCATCATATTTACTTAGTACATCAGTCAGTGTGCTGAGATGCCTCCCTCTGACCTGTGTCTGTCTCTTCACAAGCTTATTGCCTTGCTCATTGTGCGGGCCTGTCTCTTTCTTTACATGTGGTGCCTGTATCTCACCCTGAGTGCGGGGCCTGTCTCTTGTGCAGGACCTGTGCCTCACTCGGTATGTAGGGCCAGTCTGTATGACCCGCCTGTCTCTCACTCTGTGTATGACCTGTCTGTCTGTCTGTCCCTGCAGCTTGTGGTGAAACTCTTCAGGACAGTCAGGGGAACTTCTCATCTCCTGGGTTCCCCAATGGATACTCTGCGTACATGCACTGCGTATGGAGACTGTCTGTCACTCCTGGGGAGAAGGTATCTGTCTGTCTGTCCTTCCTTTCGTTCCATTTCTTTTGCATACTTTTCTCCTGTACTCTCTCTCACTCATCCTTTGAACATATCTCACTCCCACTCTCACTTTTATTCTGTTTTCTATATCTTCCTCTTCTCTTTGTCTGTGTTCCAGTGCTGCTTGCTTTACCTCCTTCCCACTTATACCCTCACACCATCATTCACTTCCTCTCTAATTCCCTTCATTCCCTCTCATTCTCCCACCCCCATTTACTCTTTCTCTCTCTCTCATTGCTTTCCGCCTTCCCTCTATCATTCCCTCCCTCCCCCATCTCTCATTTCCTGCCTCCTTTTCTCATTCTCACCTTCTCCCTAATAACCCCCCTTTTCACATAATACCAGAGGGGGAGTGAGATAACCTCGCTTCTCCTCTGGCATTATCTCACTCTTCTTCCTCTGGCATTATCTCACCCCCCCCACATTATCGCTCTCTCTTCCTCTGGCATTATCTCACCCCGCTCCTCCCCTGGCATTATCTTGCTTCTCCCCTCTGGCATTATCTTGCTTCTCCCCTCTGGCATTATCTTGCTTCTCCCATCTGGCATTATCTCGCTCCTCTCCTCTGGCATTATCCCTCTCCTCCCCTCTGGCATTATCTCTCTCCTCCCCTCTGGCATTATCTCACTCCTCTGGCATTATCTTACCCCCTCTTTGGCATTATCTTACCCCCTCTTTGGCATTATCTCACTCCTCCCCTCTGCCATTAGTTCACCCTCCCTCTGACATTAACTTGCTCCTCCCCTGGCATTATCTCATTCCTCCCCTGGCATTCTCATTTCTATATTGCTCCTCCCCTGGCATTATATCTTACCCGCCTGGCATTACCTCATTCCCCTTCTCACATTACCTCGGTTCCCCTCTCAAATCACTTTGCACTGTGCACATCAGATTATACTGAATTTCACCTCGCTGGACCTGTACCGCAGCCGCCTGTGTTGGTATGACTATGTGGAGGTCAGAGATGGATTTTGGAAGAAAGCCCCTCTCCGAGGTACTGTCCCTCAATTTGTAATAGCAATTATAATGCAACAGATGGTACAGTGATAAAACAGTGACTATGCTTTACCTTCCTACTTACAGGTCGATTCTGCGGAGATAAGATCCCTGAGCCCATCATATCCACAGAGAGCCGACTGTGGATTGAGTTCCGTAGCAGCAGTAACTGGGTGGGAAAAGGATTCCAGGCAGTGTATGAAGGTAAAATGATATCAGGCATTTAAGGCATTGTGAGTTGATTGTGATAACTATCTTCATCTCATGACTTCACTCTCTTTTCCTGTTATTCTTCTGTCCTGTACCTTTCCTTTCCTCATTCTCCTCACAGTCTCCTGTACTTATTCTACGCCCCTGACTGTCCTTCCGATCTTGTGTGTTGACTTTCCGCCCCTGACCCTCTTCCTCATCTTCTGTACTCATTGTCCACTCCTAACACTCCTCTATATCTTCTGTACTGACTCTCCATTACTCACATATCTACCCTTATGTACTGACTATCCTCTCCTGCCTCTCTCATCTCCATTCTCTGTACTGACTTTCCTCTACATCTTCTGTATTGACTGTCCACTCTAAACTCTCCTGTAAATCTTCTGCACTAACTCTCCATTACTGACCTACTTACTCTTCTTATTTGCTGACTTTCCTCTCCATCTTGTGTCCTTACTCTTCTCCCCATCTTCTGTATTGACTATCCTCCCCACATTTCCAGACCTTGTTCTGTTCATGAAAGTCTCTTACACAGTGTCCTATTTCTAACACTGTCTCACAATCTGTCCTTATTCTTATACTTATGCCTTTTGTAATGTGTATGACACATTTGTGTATGTGTGTCCCATGTTTGTGGTGATGTGTCTATGTGTTGACATGAAGTGAATTTATGAAGTATCTGTGATGGGATTGTGTGACCTGTCTGTGGGACGTGCGTGTTGTCTGTGGGACGTGCGTGTTGCCTGTGGGATGTCCTTTTTGTCTCTGGCACATGCTTGTTTCCAGGATGTGCTTATCTGTGGGACATGTTTTGCCTGTGGGACATGTTTTGCCTGAGGAACGTAACTGTGAGACGTGTTTTGACTGAGAAGTGTTTTGTACATGTTGCCTGTGTCATGTTTGTGAGCGATATGTCTGTGACCCAACTCAACCCTTTTGTGTTTTCTAATCCACTTTATCCGTCTCTCTCATTCATTGCAGCTCTGTGTGGGGGGGAGGTTAAGAAGGACTCTGGTCACATCCAATCACCCAATTACCCTGATGATTACAGGCCAAACAAAGCCTGCGTGTGGAAGCTGAGCGTGGCTGAAGGATTCCATGTTGGAGTCTCATTCCAGTCCTTTGAGGTGAGAGTTATGGACAAAAGAGAATATTGCTCTGTACTGGGGGAGCGATGGGGCATGGCAATGCTAATTTGAGAGTAAGTAGAGTAGTGTCAGGGTGGTAAACGAAACTACTGGAAATTTCTGCTGGCTCTACTGGATAATGGAATAGAACTATGAATAGAAAACTATATATTGTTACCCCCCACTGCTGGAACTTTATTCAAGTTATTTCAGTTCAATCTATCTCAAATTGATGCAGATATTACTATTAAATTCTATGGAGAAAGGTAGTCAGGCTTCCCACTGGTGGAACTGCTGATAACAGTTAATACAAAAAAACTGATCTGTTATAACTTTGGGTAGAGGTGACTCCCAGCAGAAAAATCCCTACAGAATGTTGTTGTTTTTTTTTTTTTTTTCTCATTATAAAAGGTTCCTTTTTGTTGTTTCCAACAGGAACCATGAGGTACAGTTCCCTGAGGGCAGAGCACTTAAAAAAAGGCAGGGCCTTTGAGGAGGAGACTCCTCTCTTCCTTCCAGTTTTTACCCTCCCCCCCCGACCCTCAGTTTCAAGTGACCTGCCTCAGAAAAAGGGCAAGTTGGCATTGTTCTTTTAGTTTTAGGCTTCCCTTTTAGTTTTAGACTTCTTTTTTATTTTATGCTTCGATATGGGGCTGTATTAACTGGCTTCCCTGGCTTTAGATTGCCCAGGGTGCTGAGGAAGATCAAGGTGGAGAATGCTTAAGTTATTCTGATCACCCCTTTTGGCCCTGTTAGGCTTGGTTCTCAGATCTTCTCAATCTGTGCATTGCTGGTCCATTTCTCCTCCCTCTGAGGCCAGATCTCCTGATTCATGGACTACTTTATCATCAGGTAGAAATGTTGGATTTGAATCTAACATCATAAAGAAGAAGGGCTTTTTGGGCACGGTCATCATCCACTATGGTTTAGGTTAGGAAGCCTTTATTGTCTAAAGCCTATCATAGGATCTGGTCAGTGTTCTACCAGTGGTGTGCCAACAGAAACATGCCCACACAATCATTTAATCTTCCTTTGATTCTGACTTTTCTTCAAAATGGTGTAAACAAGTGTCTCAGTCTGAGATCTATTAAGGTTCAGATCTCCGTCCTCTGTTCTTTTTCAAAAGCATATCACTTTTCTTCCTGATATCAAGATCTTTGTTTAGAAGATCGCTCATGCCTAACCCACCTTCAGGGCTCCCCTTTCTCTGTGGCATCTGAACCTGGTACTGGGAGATCTCCAGACGCCTTCTTTTGAGCCTCTTCCATCTGTCAAACTACAAGCTTTGTCTTGTAAGCCCCCTTTCCTATTTTTTTTTTCTTAACCAGGACAAGGCAGTTCTTCATACACTCAGGGTCGTCTTAGATTCTCACATCAGTCAGGAAATTGTTCTTCCTTTTTTTTTGCCCTGATCCTTCTAACAAGCAGGAGCTTCATTTTCTGGATGTGGTACATTGTCCTAAGTACTATGTTCATTACATGCAGCCTCTCAGAAAATCTGACTCTCTTTTGTCATTCCCGGGGGTCCCTGAGCAGGCCAGGCTACTTCCAAAGTTACCATTGCTTCTTGGATTAAGGCCACTATCCCACAGGGGTATGTGAAGAAACGTGTTCCTTTCCATGTTACTGCACATTCCACAATACCTGTGGGTGCCTCTTGGGCCTAGAAGAATCAAGCCTCTGTTGAGCAGCTGCTTAAGATGGTGACGTGGTCGTCTCTGTAAACGTTCACCAAACACTACTGTGTCAATGTCCTGGCCTCAGCTGAGGCCAGCTTTGTTTGGAAGGAAGATGATTTTTGTGTACTTACCATTAGATTTTTTTTTCTCTTAGCCCATATGGAATACAGGGTCCCCTTGAGGTCTTTGTTCAGAGCATTTCCTTCTTCCCTCTGCTAATTTGCTAAACATTAAAACTGAGGGGTAGAAGGTATAGTTGGAAGGAAAAAGGTCTCCACCTCAAAGGCCCTGCCTTTTTTGAAGTGCTCTGCTCTCAGGAGGAGGGAACTTTACCCCTTGGCTCTTGTGTTCCACATGGACTAAAAGAAAAGGATTTAACAATAAATACACTAAATTCCTCCTTTAACAGGGCTGTAGAGATATGATAATCAACAGAACTGTAATTCATAGAGGTGATAGTCTGTAGTGTGTAGAGGCACAATGCTATATAGTACACTCATAGATAGAGGCCCAGTTCTTTGCTCTATTGTTATTTATGAAGGCCCATTGCCTGGCTTTGTAGATGATGATAAAATCCCAGTGTTCAGCTGCTTGGTTGCAGGTGGTGGCCCAGTGAACTGTTGTGCTGTTGTGAATGTAGGTCCAGTGCTCCACTATGGATGGATGCCCATTGCACCATTGTTAGATTTATGGATTGTTATATTTATGGATGGAGGTCCACTGTTCTGTTGTGCAGTTGTAGATGGAGGCCCAGTGCTTGTTGTATAGTTGTAGATGGAGAATAGATCAACAATGTCCTGTTATGAGGTTTTGGATGGAAGTGCAATACACTGTTTTGCATTTGTGCATAGAAGCACAATGCACTGTTGTGGATGCTGGATCAGTACAGTCTTGTGGATTCTGTAGCAGTGTATTACTGTAAAATTGTGGATGGAGCCACTATGTTCTTCATTACAGGCATGTAACTCTTTTCAGAGAAATTGTGAATGAATGCACAATACTGTGTTGTTATATATGAAGTGCAGTGCTGTGCAATTCAGTTGTTTATGTAAACAGCGTGATCTGCATTGCACTCGTGGATGAAGGAACAATGCTGTGTAGTAGTGCAGGGAGTTTTTATAGAGAGGCTTCTGTTCTGAATTACTGTAGTGGAGAGAAGTGGGATGCTCTGCTGGATTAAAGAGTTGCAAAAGCACAATGTTCTTCTGGTTCCGCTTCTCTGGAGAGAGGTTAGATGCTTTCCATTGTAATAATGAATTTAGTCCCCATTCCCGACAAGTTTATAGCATGTGTGTGTGGGGGGGGAGAATCAGCAGAGCTAAAAAGCTAGACCTTCATTATGCTTTGCAGGGCTGTAATGCAGGCCTGTAGTACATAGATAAAAAAGACACTACACTGAGATGTATTTGAGTGAGGGAGGATGATCTGCAGTGTTGTAATGGAGAGGTGAGATGATCTGCAGGGCTGTAGTGGAAGAAGGCTTGTTGCTGTGTAGGACTTTAGTGATCAGAAGAGCATTGCTCTGTAGGGCTCTATGAGAGAGAATCATTGCTCTGCAGGACAGCCAAGGTGCAATATTTGCTACGCAGGACTGTATGCGGAAAGGTGCAGTGCTCTGCAGGGAGGATGCACTAAGGTGGAATAAAGAGGTGATAACCAGGATGCAAGTTACCCAGTGTGGTATACTCTCCAGTTCCTATGTTGTTCTATGGAGCCAGTACACTAAAGCTGTCCAACCTGAGAGATCTTAGTGGATAGGCTCCATGCACTTGTATCCTCTTACACACCTCTTTATCACATTTTAGTGCATAGGAGTCTAGTAAAAAGAGGTGCAAAGCTCTGTGGTACAGTAATAAAAGAGGAGATTTCATTTGCAGGGTTGTAGTAGTTGATGTGGTTAACAAAAGACATGAATCCGTCAAGATGATCCTTTGCCATATCTCCTTTGTTGATCCAGAAGAAAGTTAAGAAACCAAACCAGACCATAAAAGCAATTTCCAATTATACCCCAAGCAGGTAAAAACCATTTCTCCCTGAATCCAAAAGGCAATCAGATATCTCTCTGGATCAACATCCCATTTACATTGTAACTAACTGTCATAATTCTCCATATTGCAGTATGCAGTACTTTTTTTTAACTCCTTAAGGACCAGCGGTCCAGGAAAGTTACCTTCCCTTAAGAACTGTTTTGATCCTTGCCGACGCACCGGTAACATGACCAGTTGCATGTACCGGCTCACTGCGTTAGGGACTCTCTCAGACTGGAGTAAGTAAAATGTATGTGATGTGCTATGACTGTCACCTGTCCTTAAAGTAGATCTATCACCTTAATTCAAGTTTGCATATTTGAAAACTGCATTAAAAACTGTCTATATGTCATGTTAACCAAAAGTCCAGCAGATGTCTAGTTTATGAAATATTCACACTTTTGTTTCTGGACAAAGTGAAACTAAACTCTTCCTGGTACTGAACAAAGCTTTATTAGTATATGAAACATCATAGAAACCTCTATTAGCATATGACACATCACTGAAAAGGCTTAGCATATGCAACGCAAGTGATTTGCTTAATTAGCATATAAAAACATCACTCATGCCGCACTGTGCCACAATTAGCATACATTAGCATATGAAAGAAGTGTGAATATCTCCTGATCTGTATGTTTGCTGGACTTTTGGTTAACATGACATATAGGAAGTTTTTAATGCAGTTTACAAATATGCAAACTTAAATTAAGGTGATAGATCCACTTTAAGGGTCTAAACTGCGTGACGATCATAGCATATCACCTGGTGCTTAAGGGGTTAAAGGACCTACAGCATCTACAAACACGGCATCGGAAGGTAAAGAATTCCACATTCTCTTACTGCCCTGCCTTTGTTTTAGTCAAAAGCACCAGTCTTAACCCTTCGAGTGCCACAGGGGTACGCAACACAATTATTTAAGTGCTGGAGGGGTGAGTACAGTGTTTATACAGCAATGCATTCCAAACCCTCAGTGGGTTAATAGATGACCCCTTCTTAATTTTGCTCAGCTCTTTGAGTAATGTGTCCCTATAGAGTTATTTGTGTTGGCCTTGAATGCATTTGTAAATAGTAATCATGTTCCCCCTTAGACATCTCTTCTGTAATGTAAACAACCTCAGTTTGGCTTGTCTCTTTATAACTAAATCTTCCAATCCCTTTATCAGTTATATTTGTAATGGAAAGAGGTATGATGCTTTGCAGAGCTGTGGTGGACAGCGGTGATTTGCTTTTTATGGTGATATTAGATTAGGTGCTGGGAACCTAAAGCCCTCCAGCTGTGCAGAACTTCAAGTCCCATCATCTGCAGCCTGCCAACGACTGCCTGGGGATGGTGGGAATTATAATCCTCCACACTGGAGGTCCTCAGGTTGTCCACCCTACTATTAATATGTAATGTAGGACCGCATTGCTCTATGCGCTAATGGTTGCGCTGACACATATCCTCTCACAGATTGAGCGTCATGACAGTTGTGCATATGATTACCTGGAGATCCGGGATGGCAGCACAGAATCCAGCCCTCTCATTGGCCGCTTCTGTGGATATGACAAACCAGAAGACATCAAGAGTTCTACCAATCAGCTGTGGATTAAATTTGTATCCGATGGCTCCATCAACAAGGCTGGCTTCTCACTCAACTACTTTAAAGGTCAGTAAAACACTCACACAACTTCAAAGGCTATAATGCCATATAATGCAGGCACACAAGTTCATGACAATTAAAGCGTACATGTCACTTTAAATTCAGGACTGCATATTTGAAAACTTAATTCTAAACTGTCTATGTATCATGTTGGCCAAAAGACTAGCAGATACATAGTTTTGGTATTTTAATACATTTATTTATTTATGGTGCTTTGTTTGAGAGTAGCACCATATGTTGACTAAAGGGGATCTGTCACTTTGTAACAAATAGGGTGTTTTGAAAGAGCTTTCAAAATCACCTGTGTTTACGTTAGCCATTTTTTATTTGAAACAATAGTTTGAAATATCTTGTTGTATTTATTTGTTAGTTTATGTTCATTCGATTATACTAGCTGGCATGCCTGCCAAATAGTAACATTCCACACTGCTTTCCCTCAGACCTGCCAATCCTTGCTTGCCAGTACTAGTTCATTTATATAAACTGACAAATAAATCTAAATTTCTCTTATGTCCAGTATGGAACACTGGAACCATGGGGTTGAGCTTCCCTCCTCCTCTTCCAGCTCAACCCCCACCTTAATTTCCCAGATTCACGTTCTCTACACGAAGCTGGAATGCAACCTAGAAGTTTGTAGCTCACAGTCGTGATGTTTGCAGGTAGCTCGCTCAGCCTCTATAGGCCCACAGTGTCAGACCTGAACATCCTTCACTAGAGTCTATGGGGACTGAGGACACAGCCCAAGGAGATTGAACTGAGAAATTTCAAATCTTGCAGATCAGTCTCTCTATTGTGGGATCAGGTAGAACGGTGATCTCTTTCCAGACCCTGTTATATTGCTACTCAGCTGACCCATTGTGGCTCACAATGTAGCTTGTTGGTAGCAAACCAACTACACCATAAGAGACTAACATTCTAACTGATTTAACCCTTTGAATGCTAGAGAGGTCTCCAACGCATTGCTTCACAGTGTGTTGGAGATTTCTCTAGTATTCAGTGGGTTAAAACTTCATGGATATCCAATGAGAATTTGGGGGAATTTGTATTTGTCCCCTTTGATGGTTGGTCCCAGGATTACTCCACTTTTCCTTTGGACATAGGGCCTTAAGGACTTTGCGTGCCTGCATTCAGTCCAAGGTCTATTGAATTGGTGTGACAGTAGATCAGGCTGCATGGTGAAATGTGTAAGAACTGTCTCAACACTGTGAGTTCTGAGTAATTTATGTTCTTTAATAATTAGAATACCCCAAGTCACTGCATTAGAGGTCAGTCGCAAGGGCAAAGCAAAATGGGGTACTCCAGCTTACTAAAACCCACATTGGTCACCTTTCTCCCCTAACAGATAAATGCTTATTCACTCAAATAATTAGAAATGCTATATTTTGTTGTACAGAGCTGGGCAGCTTTTGTTGAACTACCTCTCCCATCATCCCTAGCTGGCTTATAGCCAGCAGAGGATGATGGAAATTGTAACCCGACAACAGCTGGAGGAGAGCATGAGGTTGCTCACACCTTGTCTATGCATTGAAATATGGTGTATTTATTTTGTTTTTTGGAAACCCACCTCTGGAAATCCTAGGTTTTCCCCTGAGTAGGATATTGTCACTTCAAATGTCTGTAGGACCTGTATGCACTTTGAAAATCAGCAGAATAACCACAGGATTGCATTCCATTCTAGTCATCTTAAAACATTTTGGATTAGTACATCATAGTGACTAAGGAGAACTTCACCTTTTTCACCTCTCTTTAACTCCTCTCTTTCTCCAGAAGTGGATGAGTGTTCCCGCCCTAATAACGGTGGCTGTGAGCAACGCTGTGTGAACACTCTAGGCAGCTACAAGTGTGCATGTGACCCGGGGTATGAACTTGGACCAGACAAGAAGACATGTGAAGGTGAAGCCTCCAGATCATTCCTCCACTCTCCTTTTCCTTCCAGACACCTACAAATTGTTCTTCCATTTACTTCTCCCCTACCTGGCATCCACAGAGTGTTCTTCTTTATCTCTGTTTATCTCTGTGTTCCTCCATTGTGCCTCCATTACCAACCACCTGCAGAGTGATCCCCCATTGTCCCTCCCCTACCAGATGTCGCCATAGTGTTCTTTCACTGTCTTATCCCCTGCCAGATACAAGCAGATTGTTCCCTCGCTGTCACTTCCCTACCAGAAACTTCCATAACGTTCCTCCCCTCTCCTTTCCCCTACCAAACAAATGCAGTGTTCCTTCATTGTCCATCCCGTATGAAAATTCTGCAAAGTCTTCATCTATTTTTCTTCCCTGTTGGACATCTGAAGTTTCTCAGTTCTCCCTCCCTTATATACCAGCAGAATGTTCCTGCAGTGTCCTCCCATTTCCATAAACCTGCAGTGTGTTCCTATATTGTTCATACCCTAACAAACAACTGGAGAGTGTACTTCCCCTAAGAAGCCTGCAGAATGTTCCTCGATTGTACTGTCACCTATGAGACACCTGCATTGTGCTACTCCATTATGTTTCCTCAATCGTCCTTTCACTTGCCTCACATTTGCACAGTGTCCCTCCATTGCTCTTCAGATACCAGACAGCTGCAAAATCTTCTTGTATAGTCCTTTTTCCTGCCAGACCCCTGCAGTTTTCCTCCATGGTCCTCTCCCCTACAGGTCCCTACAGCTCATCCTAACCAAACTATTTCATAGTGTTCCCCCACTGTCCCAGGTATCCAACACCTCTCGAGTGTTCCTTCACTGTACTACCTACCCAACACCTGTGGTGTGTTAGTCTACTTTCCTACCTAACACCTGCTGAGTGTTCCTCCATTGTCCAGCCTACCCGAAAACCTCTGAGTATTCCTACTTACCCAACACGTTTCCAGTGTACCTACACTGTCCCACTTGCCCAACATCTGCAGGGTCTTCTTACACTGGCCCACTTTCCCATGTGATGTTTTCCTCCTCTGTTCTACCTACCCTAAACCTGCATAGTGTTTCTCGCTATCAGATACCTATAGAATGTTTCCTGTTGACATCTCTTCTACCACACTCTTGCACAGTGTTCCACGATTGCCACAGCCATCTTTTGCCAAGTCCATCTAGATTATCATTCTTAAAACTTTCTCTATTACCTTTCTGTAATGTTAGCATCTTCACCAGCAGTGTCCCATTTTTGCAGCGGCCTGCGGTGGTTTCCTGACCAAGCTGAATGGCTCCATCACCAGCCCAGGGTGGCCCAAGGAATATCCTCCCAACAAGAATTGTGTTTGGCAGCTCGTGGCCCCAACACAGTATCGCATTTCACTCAAGTTTGACCAGTTTGAGACAGAAGGAAATGACGTGAGTTACACACTAATATCACTGTGCATATTAACCCTCTATACCACAGCACATACACCCTGCACACCGTGTAAATATCTACATTCCCTTTGCTGACACTTCACTCCCTCCTACTCCTCTTTTCTTTCATTAATTTCCTAGGATAAATTCCATTACCTGTGATCTGGCTCTTTCATGTTTTTTCAGTTAATACATGTGATCTGTGAACATTTGCTATTCTATTAAAGGAAAAATAACACCTCCTACTAATAACCACCCACTGACCTTACTATGTCCATAAAATCCTCTCTCCATCTCTATGGATGTCTTGTCTATGGAGGCGGACATAACAGTTACTGGCAGTTTTTTCATATTGAAGCAACCACAGTGCATGAGTCTAGGTAACCCTTTAAGGACCTTAAAGGGTTAAGATTACCATGTGCATTGAGTAGGGTTTGTATCCTGTGATCCTGTTACCAACTGTCATGTCTGCCTCCGCAATGCATTGGAGGCCTCTCTGTCAGTCAAAGGGTTTACAGTACCATTTCAGTCAATGTGGAAATTAGAGAATCGTATACATAATATGGGGGATGAGTGGGTCATTTTACCACCTAACACAGCACATTCTTACCTTTGCTCCGTTAGTTGTAGGATGAGGGGCATTTACAATGTTACCAACTCTTATGATCTATTTTTAAAATATAAATGTACTCCTTGTAAGAGTAAACGAATATGGGGTCTACTGATCTAGTTTCGTGCTCTAACTTACCCAGTGGGTGATCTAAAGATCCCCCACCACCGTCACCCTATTCTCCCATGAGAAAGGTGAACTAAATTTATAAATTTAAAATCAGGAGACTAGTCCCATCATCTCCTATGTCTCCTGTGGGATTTATTATTTACTGGGATTGCAAGTCCCTAATGCACTGTCAAGCAAATTGACGGAGATCCTAGTGGTTAAAGGATGAGTTCCAGAGGTCTGTGCAATGCATTTCCCTAATTACAGCCCTATGCTCTGCCAACACAGGCCTAGATTACATTGAAGTTGATGGAAGCTATATACTGTTTCTATTGAATATATTCCCATTGAATGCTATGGATGAATTTGTATATAAAAACCTTTTGTTAAGTTATCAACTGCAATGGAATCCAGGCCACATGTGGCCTGAGAAATAAGATGGCCAGGGAAGGGTGTTGGGGGTTAGCAGTGTGTGCGTGTTTAAGTGAACTGAGATGTAGAGTGGAGTTCCTTTTTAATATTTCAAAATAAAAGCCACTCCAATTAATCTTCATATCTTCTTTTACTGATGTAACACTGCTCACCTCAGAACAGAAAGGTGGTGTCCAGATGGCTTGCAGAGAGGGACAATCTTCAATTAGCATAAGAGATTTTCATTGTTCTCACAGTAAGAAGACTGTCCCTTGCTGTGAGCTGTCTGGTCTTTGGACCAGTTCCACATCTGAGGGGAGGTGGCTTACACTAGGTAAAAGGCCCAAATACTATGAAGATTAATTGGAGCTGCTTGTAGTTTAAAACATTACTATCCATTTAACATGTTGGCCGTAGTACATAGCATTGAGAAACCTGCATATTGTTTCTTGGATGGCAGAGGACAATTTCAAAATGTGTCTTCACATTAGCAGCTGTTCTTCTCAAGTGCTTGTTCTTGTACAAATTGGTGACTCACCAACACTGGAACACAGAGTCCAGGAAAATGACTTATTGTGGGGTACTGAGAGACTACAGATCTCTGCTTTTCTTGCTATCTACCTCCAACCCCAACTCTGCCTATTTATTCCATGCATATTAACTCCTTGAATGTTGGAGAAGGTGTTAAAGATCAATAAAACGTAATATGAAAATACATATATATTGTAGGGCTTTCCTAATGATTAAAGGGATAGTAATACTTAAAATGTAAAAAAAAATATGTTGTAGGGTTTATCCCCCTGAGTAAAACAGTACTCCCACTGCTGAAAGGTGTTTCATTCAAAAGTTATTAATTTTCAAAGTTAAATTTTTTCGGTGCAATATCACAGTGGCCTGAAATTGTACAGTGGCGCTGTTGCTACATGATCCTATGGACAGCGCTGGTCCCAGGACCATAAATCTCCATAGGATGGTGTAACAACAGCGCCACTGTACAATTTCAGGTCACTGTGATATTGCACCTAAAAAATTCAACTTTGAAAATTAATAACTTTTGAATGAAACACCTTTCAGCAGTGAGAGTACTCTTGTTTTACTCAGGGGGATAAACCCTACAACATATTTTTTTTTTACATTTTAAGTATTACTATCCCTTTAACCCTTTGAGTGCCAGAGGGATATCCAGTGCATTGCTTTGCATCAAAGGGTTACAATGGGGGTACCCCCACTGCTGGGAGATTCAAACATTATAACAGTTCAAGCTGTTGAACCATGGTGGAGACTACTACTATAAAATTATATAGAGAGCTGTAGTCATTGGCTCTCCTATCCCATAGGATAACTGTCTGGACACCAGATGACATTGTTGCTAGCAGTTTAATAGGATAAAAAACCTGTTTGAGCTGTAATAACTTTTGAATTAAGCATTTGCTGGCAGTGGGCATACACTGGATTTGCTCCGTAGCAATATCCCTGCTGTATGTTTTTTTCATACTAAAGTGTTGCTGCTCCTTTACCTTTGGTTCATACTCTGCCTACTCTTTCTCTCCCCTAATCCTCTTTTTCTTTCCCGCCCTCTCCTTCCTTTTTACCTTTTTGTACCTCCCACTCCCCCACTTTCTGATGATTCCCCCACTCTGATTCTATCCCCCATTTACTTGTCCAGGTGTGTAAATATGACTTTGTGGAAGTGCGCAGTGGACTGACTTCAGACTCCAAGCTACATGGGAAGTTCTGTGGTGGAGAGCTTCCATCGGTGATCACCTCCCAGTACAATAACATGCGCATTGAGTTCAAGTCCGATAACACAGTATCCAAGAAAGGTTTCCGGGCTCATTTCTTCTCAGGTGAGTCCCCTCTCTGCATGCTGCTCTACTTCTCTCCTCTCCTCCCTTTACACTTTGCACTCAGAGAATGTCTGATCCTCAAATGCCCCATGGGAACTGAGGTTACATTTTATTATGGTATGATGACATCAGAGTCTTGTTCACATGCTTGCATTGTTTACTGATGTCATCAATAACCTCTCCATCACACAGAGTTCTAACCACTAGAGGGTGAACTGAGCCCTTCTCCCTGACCCCTGTAATGCAGTTTTCTCTGTCTTCCAATGCAGGTTACTGGTAACTTTGGGCAGGTGCTCCACCCCTTTAAGTAGGCAGGAACAATTCTGAGTAGTGAGTGCAGGGGTGGAGCCTACCCTCTAACCTTAGCTGCAGCTTCCTGTTAGTTTTGTTACTTGTTGAAAGCATCAAGGCAAGAGAACAGTTCTGTTTTAGTTTTAGATTTTTATTATTTTCTTCTAGATATGGAATACCACCATTAGGCGGATTACCATCACTGACAATTCCCATCACCCAAATGTGGATAGCTCAGTTTACCAGGTGCTTATTTGTGGACCTAAGCCCTGGGGGGGGAAATCTTGGCTTCAAATTATTTCCTCAGGAGTTGCCCACTGAGGCTTATTCTTGATATGTGGTAATCTGAAGAAAGAAGTTCTGCAAAAAAGGTGAGCAACCCTTTGAGTGCTGAGGTCCACATGTCCCATGCTTCCCCTCCACACAGGGGTCTTTATCATTTGAGTTCCTATTGGCATACTCTAGCACTCATTGGGTTTATCTGTTTGTCTGTCTGGGTGTTTGGAGCAGGTTTCTGAGGTGCTTTAACCCTTTCACTACCCTACTGGGTTTAGTGTTTTTATGCTTTAATTACATGTTCTGGTATAATTTTAGCTTAAAATTTACTTTCATTAATTTTTTTTGTTGATATTGTGTACTACGCCTTTAAGATTGCGCTTTACCGCTCAGACCTCATTGCTCCATTCACTTCAATGGGACTGTACAGTTGGGACATATCTCTGAGACTGCTTATCACGGCGAGGTCAGAGACGGCTCGTTTTTCTTGTCTGCCCTTGCTCTGTCATCCGGTCAATGTTCTGAACATGCTGGGTGGCACTGTTGGGGTATTTTTGTCAGAAAAACTACAAATTCCATGAGCTTTTGCTTTGCGTGCTCGTTTCTGATTGGCTCCCGTCGCAGCAGCAATTTTGTGCCTTTCTGAGAACGAGTATCCTATGCTTGGCCTGGACTCTTCCTCTCTCCTCAGTTGTTTAACCCTTTCTTTTGCCAGATAAGTTTATTATAGCGTTTTCTGAGCTATTTTATCACCTTTTTAAACATTTTTTTTGGGTGATCAGTGTATTTACTGACCAGCTGACTTTTGTGAGAATATCTATTCCACTTGAGGCTGGGTCTAGACTTAAGACTAAGGAATCTGGGGTGTCTGTGTCCCCCATTGCTCATTGCTCCTCGTGTCATACAGGGTTACTTAGAGAATTCTCAGGTCATATTTGCCCAGCATGAGCTGCTGCCCCTGAATTTCCTGCAGGGACCTCCAGCCATGCACTAGAGCCAGTATGAATGCAAGAGTTTAAGGCTACTACCAGGGACCTCTGGCCCACCTTACAACGCCTTCCATCCACTTTACAGGGGGTCTTCCACTCGTGGCAGACCCCCGCCCCTATCAGATCTTCCCTACCTAAACCGCCGGGTGTACCTGATGTGTCTGACTTCTCTGAGGAGGAATTGTTGGTGGACTCTGATGTTGACTGTTCAGCTGTTCCTCCATCTCAGTTTTTTAGGGACCCCTTTGAGGCGGACCCCATCCCTTTGGCTGAGGGCATGATCAGGGCTGTGTTGTCCACCCTGAACATTCCCTTGGTACAGGAGGCATCTTCTAACCCCACCCTTGACCGCTTGATGTCAGAGGAGTGGAAATTTCCAGACAAGAAGCCATCTGTGTCTAGGAAATTTGCTAAACTTTACCTGTTTTCTGAAACTGCCCTCACTCAGTGGGTTCATCCCCCCCAAAGTGGATGCCCCAGTTTCCAGGCTTTCTAAGTCCACTGCCTTGCCAGCGGCTGATGCCTCTGCTCTCAAAGACTGGACTGATAAGAGGCTTCAGACTTCTCTAAAGGCTATTTTTGAGACAGCGGGCTCTGCCCTTCGCCCTGCCTTTGCTGCTGCATGGGTAAATAGGGATGTGGCTGTTTGGACTGAACAGCTCAATTCTACTGTCCGTCAGGGGGCCCCTACTTCTGACATGCTACAACTTCTCGCTAACATTGCTGAGGCTCAGCATTATGTCTCTGCTGCCCTGTTTGACGCTGTGCATATGGTAGCCAGGGTTTCTGTCATGTCTGTGGTAGCCATAAGGGCTCTAAGGCTCAAGATCTGGTCTGCTGACACGGCCTCCAAGAAGGCTCTCCTGTCTTTACCTTTTCAGGGATTCTCCCTGTTTGGGCCTGAGCTCAAGGATCTCATCAACGAGGCCACTGGAGGGAAGAGTTCTCACCTGCCAGTGGTCCTGAGGAAGAAGGCATCTGTCAAAAGGAATTGGCGTTTTCGTCCCTTTCAGGCGACTCCACGACACCCAAGGTTTCCAAACCTCCTTCTGCATGACTCACCGAACCCGGGTCCCCCTTCCGCAGGTAGGTGGTCGCCTGCGCCACTGCCTTTCAGCTTGGCAGGCCTCTGTGGTGGACCCAAGGGTTTTACAAGTGGTGGCCTCAGGATACAGGATTCCCTTCACCTCTCTTCCTCCTCCAAGGACCTTTGTTTCTCGTTCTCCCTTGGGAGCAGAAAAGAGATGCCTTTTCGAGGACACTATTCAGTCCCTTCTGGACAAGGCGGTCCTGGAGCCAGTTCCCCCTCAGTAGAGGGGCTTGGTATTCTACTCCAACCTCTTTGTGGTTTCCAAGAAGGATGGGGTTGTCATCCCATTTTGGATGTGAAGGATCTCAACTCATTTGTGGTTAGGTCCCAGTACCGCCAGGAGTCTCTGCTCACAGTGATAGCAGCCATGTCTCCTGGGGAAATTCTGGCCTCTCTGGATCTTCAAGATGCCTATCTGCACATCACCATTCATCCAGAGAGTCAGCAGTTTCTCCACTTTGCCTGCGACCAAGGGCATTTCCAGTTCTCTGCCCTCCCCTTTTGCTTAACCACGGCTCCTCAAGTCTTCAACAGAGTCCTAGGGGCATTGATCTCTGTCCTACATCGGAACGGCATCAGGGTGACTCCATACATGGACGACCTCCTTCTGAAAGCCTTGTCTCTGGAACTCCTTCACCAGCAGGTGCAGGACTGCATTCATGCTCTCTCCCATCATGGGTGGATCATCAACTTGGACAAGTCGGACCTTGATCCTTCCCAGAGGATGGTCTTTCTGGGCTTCCTCTTCGACACTCAGAGAGGGAAGATGTTTCTCATGGACGAAGTGGCTCATCAGATAGCACTGAAGGTCCAGGCTATCCTGTCTCTGGATTCAGTTCCAGCCAAGAAGTTGTCATCCTTGGTGGGGAAGTTAATTTCCCCCATGGAAGCACACACCAGTGCACGTGGCACACACCAGTGAACTTCAGAGGTTTCTAATCCTGCCATGCAGGGACCTTCCAGATCTCCTGGAGAGATCCCTATCTCTCCCTCTTAAAGTGGAGCAGAGCCTCTCGTGGTGACTCAGCCTGAACAACCTCCTGAAAGGCAGACCCTTTCTGGTGCCCTTCTGGATCACAGTGACAGGGTACAGTCGGACAACGCCACAGTGGTAGCCTACATCAACAAGCAAGGCGGCACAAGAAGTCTCGCAGCTTGGCTAGAGGTCAAGGCTATTTTATCTTGGGCAGAGGAGCATGTCCCTGCCATTTCCGCAGTTCATAGTCCTGGGGTAGACAACGTTCTGGCAGACTTCCTCAGTCGACACACAGTGGACAGTGGAGAGTGGGAGCTGCATCCAGAGGTGTTCAACCTCATCATCCAGCAGTGGGGTCTTCCAGGCATCGACCTGATGGCAACCAGACACAACAGGAAGGTGCCAACGTTCTGCTCTCGCTGGGCAGATCCCATGGCTCTGGCAGTGGATGCCTTGTCGATATCTTGGACATTTCCTCTGGCTTAAATCTTTCCTTCTGTTCCCCTATTGAACAGAGTTCTTCGGAAGCTGAGACTGAATCGTTGCCCAGTAATTCTGATTGCTCCGTACTGGCCCTGACAGGCTTGGTTTCTGGAGCTTCTGGACCTCTCAGTGGCGGAACCTCTTCAACTTCCCCCCCATCCCGTCCAGACCTTCTACAGGTTTACCTCTGGAAGGAAGATGTTCATCGTCTGGCTTTGACAGCATGGAGATTTTCTTTTTCTGGAGTGGTGGCTACTATGCTTAGTGCCCTTAAGCCTGTTTCCTCTAAGGCCTACCATCAAGTTTGGTGTACCTTTCTGGCTTGGTGTGCTGACAGAGACGTGTCTCAGGATTTTGACCTTCCTACAGTTCTCTCCTTCCTCCAGGATGGTGTGGCTAAGGGTCTCAGTCTGAGTTCTCTTAAGTTTCAGACTTCAGCGCTCTGTCTTTTTTTCAGAGGCATCGTGCCATCATTCCTGATGTCAAGGTTTTCTTCCAGGGTGTTGCTCATATCCATCCGGTGTTTAAGTCCCCTGCTTCTCAGTGGGATCTTAACCTGGTTCTGGGAGTACTCCAGCATCCTCCCTTTGAGTCCTTGGCTACCATTACTCTACGTATGCTGACGTGGAAGATGGCCTTTCTTCTGGCGATTGTTTCTGTTCGCAGAGTTGCGGAGCTGCATGCCCTGTCTTGTAGACCGTCCTTTTTGGCCTTTCACAAGGACAAGGCAGTGCTTCGCACCTCACAAGACTTCCTCCCAAAGGTGGTGTCTGAGTTCCACATTAATCAGGAGATTGTGGTCCCTTCCTTCTGTCCTAACCCTACTTCTGACAAAGAGAGGCATCTGTTAGATGTTGTCTGTTGTCTCAAGTTCTATGTGCATCGCACTGAGTCATTGAGGCAGTCTGACACTTTTTGTCATTCCTGAAGGTCCTAGGGCAGAGAAGCCTGTTTCCAAGGTTACCATCGCTTCTTGGATCAAGTCCATGATTTGTAAGGCTTACGAACTTCGGAAGAAGACTGTTCCCTTCAGGGTCACAGCTCATTCTGCGAGGTCTGTCGGGGCTTCTTGGGCCTACAAGAACCACGCCTCAGCTGCTCAGTTGCGCAAGGCGGCCACTTGGTCGACTGAGCACACTTTTTCTAAACACTATCATGTGGATGTGCTGACATCGGCTGATGCCAGTTTTGGGAGAAAGCTCCTAGAAGCAGCCTTGCCTGTCTACAATCTCATTAGTCTCTCAGTACTCTTTCACTTTTGAGCCCTGTTGGCTCTAGTTCAGTGTGCTGTGCTACAGTTCATGGGGTTTGTTTTACCCCTGTTCGGTGTCCATTGACACTTTGCAGTTAGTGTTGAGCTATTCATGATCTGTGGGTTCAGCTGGTGCTCTGGTGACTTTGGGGGCCTGCTCCTGTCCTTGCCTTTCTTCCCGCCCTGGGGAACTTAATGGTTGGACATCTCAAAGTTACCAGTAACCTGTATTGGACGACAGAGAAAATAGGATTCTAGTCTTACCTGTTAAATCCTTTTCTCTTGGTCCATACAGGTTACTGGTCTCCCACCCTGTCAAGGGACCATGTTTGGCTGTCCTGCGACAGAACGTGGGGGACCACTTTTGGGTTCATGCGGACTACTTGTTGTAGTTTGTTCCAAAACTTACTGAAGCTAACAGGAAGCTGCAGCTAAGGTTAGAGGGTAAGCTCCACCCCTGCACTCCTCAGAATTGTTCCTGCCTACTTAAAGGGGTGGAGCGCCTCCCCAAAGTTACCAGTAACCTGTATGGACCAAGAGAAAAGGATTTAACAGGTAAGACTAAAATCCTATTTTCTTCTAGTGTAAGGCTGCTGTGTTGACTTACATATAAAGGTATACCCATCTGTATATATACAGGAGAATGATGTGTTAGGGGGCTTGGTGGCCATTTTTTCATAGAGTCAATTTTTTCCACGGTAGTCAATGGGCAGTTCTATCTCTAGTGTTTAGAACAGGAGTGGGCCACCTGAGGCATTCCATCAGTTGAGGACTACAACTCCCATCATTCCCAGTCAGCATTAAGGATGGTGGGAATTATGGTTCTCAATAGTTGTGGGACCTCAGGTTGTCCAACCCTGGTTTAGAACTCTGTGCTCCATCATAATTATGTCATAGGGCATCCATAATTAGTGAGATAAAGGGTACTAGTTTAGTTATACTTGCATTATCAAAATGTGTCTTGAGGGAGTTGCTAAATTTATAATATATTGTGCTTACACCTGTCCATATGTATCACTTTTCAGACCATACATTGCACCCAGATTTTTGCAATTTGGTCTGAATATTTATCAATAGTGCCATTATTTGCCCCCCCCCCCCAAAAAAAAAGGGGAACAGATATAGCCTATCTTAATACATATGAAGCCACAGTGTGCTGAATAGGTTTCATGCATATTATGACAACATATTTCCTTAAAGGACCTGTAAAGTTATATTATGAAAGCCACATATTGTAGGGATTTTCTGTTGAGTAAACCAAGGATACTTTAACTGCTTGGAGATTAGTTCCAATGTTGCTGCAGTTCAGACTATCTAGAAGTGATGGCTTCTGTTCCGGTCACATCCTATGGAGAGTTGTAGCCTGCAGGTCCCCTTACAGCACTAGGAAAATTCTTGTTTTACTCAGCAGGAAAACCTTATAATATATGTGTGTTTTATTGTAAAATTATTTTTCATAATAAAAGTTTACTGCTTCTTTGAAAGTTTATTTCAGGAGAGTGGACAAAATTTGCTCTGAAATGGTCACTAATTGATAGTCAGGGCAGAATTTACCTCCCAGGCACCCATAGGCAAGGCACTCTAGGTGCTTTTAGCCCCATCCATGGCTACACACCTGTTTGTCACATAGCCCCTCCCTCAGTCCCATCTACTGTTCACTGGCACAGAAAATACCTTTGGCTTGTAACAAGGAAAGCCAAAAAAAGTCTTAACCCCTTGGTTTTTAGGGAGATCTCTCTAGCATCCAAGGTGTTAAATAATAGCTTGTAAAAGGGTATGAACCTGGTGCAGAGACATTGAGATTTCAGAATGTGGGTGTGCCCAGTGCAGTTGAAGCACCCCACAAAATTTGGAGCTTTAGGCAGCGGCCTACTCTGCCTATTAAGAAATCCGGCCCTTATGATAATACATGTCAGCAAGCTGCATTGGAGCTAACTGCAAAACTCCTTTCACCACGTGATCCCACCACTGTAGGTGACACTGTGAGGCTGGCGTACTAAGAAAAGCGGACAATTATGTGGCAAGTCAGATGCACCAAAGGGGACAAGCAAAAATGCTCATTGATTTAAATGGAGCTTTTAACTCTTTGAATGCATTGGGCAGATCTTATGCATTCAGATGCATTCCGTACCCCTCTGGCACTCAAAGGGTTAAAAGTCCTTATTAAAGTGGACCAAGTAAACTGAATTGATGTTTGCATACCTGAAAACATCATTAAAACTGCCTGTGTATTGTGTTAGCCAAAAGACCAGCAGATACATAATTTTAGACATATTCATCCTTTTATTTCTGAATGGAAAGCTCTCTGATGCAGCACCATATGTTAATGTATGCAAATTAAGCTGTTCAGTGCAAATTCATATGCTAATTTAGCTCTGTGCTGCATTGAGATCTTAATATGTGTACAAATTCAAGGGGGCATGTTCACTTTAAATCAATGGGAATTTGGGTAATTTTTCATTTGTTACCTAGAATGTAGTTGGTTTGGCCCAGAAGTGGTCCAGTTTTTATTAGGACATAAGCATGCATGACTCAGACAGAAGGGAGCTGAGGGACAAGGGAGCTCTGCACTGGAGGGTGTCGGAGACTGAAAGGAGGCATATGACTTGGATTCTGTCCATCCCAAAACAGATGGCAGCCAAGTAGCATTTACAAGATATATGTGACAATAGGCAGATACAGTGAGGTGGTGAGTCAGAGACAGATCAGGATAGCAGCTGGAGGGGGTGGCAGTTCCTAAATAAAAACAAAATACACAGGAAGTGGAAGATCCAAATCCATGATGCATGGAGACACAGCCAGTGGGGGATAACTGTGTCATAGTCACAGCAGGATTATGGGATGATAGAAACAACACAGAAAGGCAGTGTGATAAAAACCCAGTGGAGGGTGTAGAGAAAGCGCCAATGGAGGGTGATGAGAGGCAGGGCCAGTGCAGGATGATTGGGGATATAGAGCCGGTGATGCAGAGATTAGGCCAATGTATGTGTGGTGATGGAGCCAATAAAGGGTGACGCAGAGATAAATCTAAGGCATGGTGACGCAGGGATAAATCTAAGGCAGGGTGAAGCAGGGATAAATCTAAGGCAGGGTGACACAGAGATAAATCTAAGGCAGGGTGACGCAGGGATAAATCTAAGGCAGGGTGAAGCAGGGATAAATCTAAGGCAGGGTGACACAGAGATAAATCTAAGGCAGGGTGACGCAGGGATAAATCTAAGGCAGGATGACGCAGAGATAAATCTAAGGCAGGATGACGCAGAGATAAATCTAAGGCAGGGTGACGCAGGGATAAATCTAAGGCAGGGTGACGCAGAGATAAATCTAAGGCAGGGTGACGCAGGGATAAATCTAAGGCAGGGTGACGCAGGGATAAATCTAAGGCAGGGTGACGCAGAGATAAATCTAAGGTAGGGTGACGCAGAGATAAATCTAAGGCAGGGTGACGCAGGGATAAATCTAAGGCAGGGTGACGCAGGGATAAATCTAAGGCAGGGTGACGCAGGGATAAATCTAAGGCAGGGTGACGCAGGGATAAATCTAAGGCAGGGTGACTCAGAGATAAATCTAAGGCAGGATGACGCAGAGATAAATCTAAGGCAGGGTGACGCAGAGATAAATCTAAGGCAGGGTGACGCAGGGATAAATCTAAGGCAGGGTGACGCAGGGATAAATCTAAGGCAGGGTGACGCAGAGATAAATCTAAGGCAGGGTGACTCAGAGATAAATCTAAGGCAGGGTGACTCAAGGATAAATCTAAGGCAGGGTGACGCAGAGATAAATCTAAGGCAGGGTGACGCAGAGATAAATCTAAGGCAGGGTGACGCAGAGATAAATCTAAGGCAGGGTGACGCAGAGATGGAGCCAAGGTAGATGATGCAGAGATGGATTTAATGCCAGGTCCTGTAGAGACAGATCCAGTACACCGCAAGGTCATGTAGTTATACATTCATTGAAGAGTGATGTTATTCAGACACAGAAGCACTGCGTGGGGGGGGGTTATACTACTATTGCAGGATGTTGTGGTATCTCAGGGCTGGGAGACATACTGATGACTCAGTGATGGAATTGTTCTTCTGGGGGTGAGGGGTGGTAGAATGAAGCTGTGCTGCCCCCACCCCCCAGTTATGGCTGCATGCTGAGCTTGGCATGGAGGCTGCATGATTTCCCCCTCGTACTATCTTCCTGCACGATTTCTCTCCAGCTTCTGGCTCCCAGCTCTGCATCGTGGATCATCACAAGGAAAAGTTACATGCCCCTGTCCCCCTCTCACTCCTCTATTTGTCTATCTTTCTCTCTCCTTGTCTCCTATGCACCTTATCATTCCTCCCCATTCTCTCCTACAATTTCACAACATTTCTCTCTCATTCCCACCAATCCTTTCTCCCTCCTTTTGTTCCTCTGTTCCTTCTCTCTCCTCCCCCTCCCACTTTTCCTCAATATTTTCTTCCCTCTTCTGTCTCCCCCCTCATCAACTACCTTCTTTACCCTCTGTTGTCCATCTCCCTGTTTGATCCCATTTCTGTGCCCACCCTCCATCCACAATCTCTACACATATGTCGCCCCTTCTTCCATCCCCCCCCTTCCTATCCTCCTGCTTCCCCCCATTCTCATTACAGAGAAGAAGAACATGCAGAAGTTACTCCAGCTGAATGAAGTGAACCAGAGACAGCAGCAGCACCAGGCTCCCCCCAGGAGCCGACCAAGAATGAGAACCAGAACTTCGAAAAAGACTCGCACTCCTTAACGAGAGCTCCACCCTTCCCCCTCCCCCAAATACTTCCTATACTTGTCTACTTTCTGCCCCCAGCTCCTGCCCAACCTCGTCCACTCTTGTCCGTCCAGCACCCTCACCCCAGAATAAAGCCCCTCCCAGGAGCAAAAATGGTTTTCTACCCCCTTCTTCAGAGACATTTGGGATTGGTATGGGGGGGTGGAGGGTCTTCATGTTTCTTCATCTTTTTTTATTATTATTTTAGTAAATAAAGATCTATTTTTATCGTTTTTTTTAACCAGCAGCATCAGTATATTATTGATTCTGGATGAGGGGAGACTTTATGGGAATATCTGGCTCTCTTTCCCTAAGTGGGGGGTCTGCCTTCTCCTCTCAGGTAATGGTGGGTGTCCATGCTTGGGTTTGGGGGCTGTGTGATGGGAGGTGACGGATGTTCACTTAACCCAGGGATGGGCAACCTGAGACCATACCATCCAGCTGCTGAGGACTACAATTCTCATCATCCCTAGCAGGCCATTGACTGGCAGGTATGATGGAGGTTGTTATCCTGAACAGCTGGAGGGCCTCAGTTTGCCCACCTCTGATTTAACCTCTTCTGCTCTTGCACTCTCCTGGTCCTACTGCTGCTTCCTGCCCTATATGGCGCTCCCCTCTGACTCAGGTAATGATGGTCCATCCCTGTGCGAGAAGAGGGAATTGTGGTTTTGGAGGGGGTGACAGGACCTTCCCTCCACTTACCTATTCCATCTTTGTTCTCTGCCCCCCCACCAACCCCATTTCTAATTGCCATCTCCTTCCCCTGTGTTTCAGATAAGGACGAATGTTCTCGAGATAATGGGGGATGTCAGCATGAGTGCACCAACACATTGGGCAGCTATTCCTGCCAATGCCGGAGTGGCTTCACCCTGCACGAGAACAAGCATGACTGCAAGGAGGGTAACTTAACCCCCTGTGTGCCCATCGTCCTGTGTGGTCATCATCCTGTGCATGTGTGTGTACCCCTCATACTTTAGATGTGTGCCTCTCAATGTGTGTGTGTGTGTGTGTCTTTCATACTGTGTGACTCATAATGTGCATATACAAGCCCCTTGTATATGTGTGGCTGGAAAGTGCTGATTGGTTGAGGAGGGGGCAGGGGCCACTGCATTTAAAAAAAAAAAAGTTACTCTGTGGCTTAGGAGCACCCGGCTTCCTCATCCAACTGCTTAAAATAAAATCAGACCTCGTGGTGCAGCATCTGGACCCTTCCTGATGCCCCCCCCCAGCTACTGATCTCTCAGACAAATCATGTGCAGTGGCTTTCCCTAATTCACGTGAGAGGGTTTACCTATCCTGCCCAGTCCTACCCGGAGTGCTGTAAGTTGAATGGAAGCAGGGAAGCACTCTTGCTTCCCTGGGTCACCACTGTTGATCTCCCAGCAAATTGGCTGGGAGATCAGTAACTCGGGGTATCAGGAGGGTCCTGATGCCCCACCACAAGGTCTGACTTTTAATACAATTGAGTGTCTCAGAGGTTTGAGGGGGCACATATAAGACAGGTATACGATTCCCAATTGTATATTTATTATGCAGTGTAGATGTGTTTTTGTTTTTTCTTCTTTAAAGTCAAACTTTCACCTTATTTCAAGTTTGCATATTTGAAAACTGCATTCAAAACTGCCTATATGTCATGTTAACCAAAAGTCCAGCAGATGTCTAGTTTAGGACATATTCACACTTTTATTTCTGGGCAAAGTGAAAGTAAACACTTCCTGGTACTGTACAAATCTGAAACCTCATTGAAACCTTCATTAGCATGTGACACATCACTGAAAATACTTCATTAGCATATGAAACATCATTGATTAGCTTAATTAGCATATGAAAATGTCATGGATGCTGCACTGTGCAGCAATTAGCATACATTAGCATATGAAAGAGGTGTGAATGTCTCTAGAACTGTATGTTTGCTGGCCTTTTGGTTAACATGACATATAGGTAGTTTTTAATACAATTTTCAAATATGCAAACTTGAATTAAGGTGAAAGTTCCCCTTTAAGTAGGAGGTTTCAGCTAGTAGGTACTGCCGCTTTAAAACCATTGAATAAAAACGAGATTACAGATTTCAGTATATTCCAGTCCAAATGTTGACCCTCCAGCAGTTGGGAACTTCAACACCTGTCATCTCAAACCAACCAATGACTGGTTGGAGATGATAAGAGTTGTAGTCTGCAACAGCTGGAGGATCAACATTTGACTACCCCCTGCTCAAGCAATGACAATACCATTTGGTATTTGGTTTGGAGAAATGTATTTATCCTCTTCATTCCATGATGCCTTACTTCTGCCCATGTCAGTAGGGCTCTCAGAATCCTTTAAACTTGTCACTTTCCCATCTACTAACTTAGAATTCTGATTCTAGCTGGCTGTGACCATAAAGTGGCTGGAAGCACTGGGACCATCTCTAGCCCCAACTGGCCAGACAAGTACCCAAGCAAGAAGGTTTGCACATGGCAAGTTACAGCCACACCAGGCCACCGTGTCAAACTGGTGAGTCAATTCTTTAAATGTATACGGTTTGACTATTGTGCTCTCCAGTTAACTAAGGGTCATAGGCAAAAAGAAAAGATAAACCATTCTGGAGCAAACTGACTGTAGTTTAGGAGAAAATAAGCTTTTCATAAATGTTAATTAATTTAAATATAGGGGTGTTAACCACTTGAATGCTAGAGAAATCTCAATGCATTGGAGACCTCCCTAGCTTTCAAGGTATTTAAATACCCATTTGAAGGAGCAATAAACTATTTAACAAGAAATATATTTTATAGGGCTTTTCGTCTTGTATAAAACAACTGCGCCCCCACTGCTGGGAAATGTGTTATTCCAAAATTATTACAGCTGAAACTTGTACTTGTCCTTTTTATATTATTCATAATATTTTATATTTTTCAATCAGTCACTATCAACATGAGTAGTTTTAGGAGATTGAAGGTAGCAAATATAGTACCGCTTCACAAAAAAATTAGCAGGGAAGAGTCTGGCAAGTACAGACCAGTAAGTCTCATGTCAGTAGTGGAAAAATTAATGGAAACCGTGTTAAAGGAAATAATTATAAAATATCTGAATTTAAATGTCTTGCAAGATCCCAAACAGCACAATTTTACAGCAGGGAGATCTTGCCAAACTAACCTCATAGATTTGGGTAACTAAAATAATAGACTAGGTGGGGGTCAGTAGATATAGCTTATCTTGATTTCAGTAAAGCATTTGACACTGTTCCTCACAGAAGACTCACTAATGAATTGCAGTGTTTTAGTCTGCATGTAAAAATAGTTGAATGGATAAGGTAAATGGCTGAGTGACAGGAGACAATGGAGAATGTTCAGACGTGGGTCGTGTTACTAATGGGGTACCTCAGAGACTTGTACTGGGGATCATTGTTTTTAATATTAGTGATATTGCAAAAGATTTTCAAGGTAAGATATGCCTTTTTGTAGATGATACAAAGCTCTGCAACACAGTAAACATTCCTGGGGGATTAAGTCAAACGACAAATGATTTAGGTAACTTAGAAGAATGGACAAGAGTGTGGCAGTTGCAGTTTAATGTTGATGAATGTAAAATAATGCACATGGGAGGTAAACATTCAAAAGCAGAATATAGTAGGGTACTGTGCTGTCAGAGACCACAGAGGAAAGGGATTTGGCAGTAATTATTTCTGATGGCTAGGAAGGCAATGTAACAAAGCAGCAGGGAATGCAAGGAGGGTACTTGATTGTACAGCTAGTGGCATTAGTAGCATAAAGAGGGAAGTGATCATACCACTCTACAGATCTCTGGTTAGACCTGATATAGAGTATTGTATTGAGTACTGGAGATTCCATCTCCAGAAGGATATAGATACTCTAGAGAGAATTCAGGGATGAGCTATGTGACCAGACTGAGTAATTTAGAACTATAACATTTGAAATATTGATCACTCTTTTGTACATTGTGGGACATTTGGTAATAGTGTGTGTGTGGTTATACTGTAAGTCCTGCAAAGGGGATGGCAGTGGGGAACCAGAGTGCAGAGTGGGCTGTTAAGTCCAGCACTCTGGCTTGTTTAAAGAATAGTCCATGTGCTAAGGAATGTTTGGAATTGACTCCTGCTGTGCTTCATTGACCAGTCAGGGGAGGTTATTATGGACCAGTTAAAATCTCCCTTTTTCAAGCACTAATTTGTATTCTTATCTTGATAAGAGTGTCTGGAAGTGTATATATGCAGTGTGTTTTATCAATAAAGGCTGGTCTATTCTACCCTTCTTAATACAAGTCTCAGCTGTATTTCTGGAGGGGGCATGGGCTGGGGATTCTCTCCCTAGCCACTGCAAGAGCGAATTCACTTGCCTTGCCGGTCTACTAGCGTAGGGCCTCTGGAAACCCCACCTAGGGTTCTGCAGCTAAATTCACTAGGTCTGCCAGTCTGTCAGGGGCAGCATCCAGTTGTTCCTGCCTGACTATCAAGGACCTCCAGACACCAGGAAGTAGCAGGGCTCCAGCCAGCCATGGAAGAGGGGCAGCAGCAGTGGTGGTTCAGGAACCGACGACCCCAAAAGGGTCAGGTAAATCTTGGTACCGTCACAGGCTACTAAAACGGTTAATGGTTTACAGGATAACAAATATCAGGATAGACTAAAGGATCTGAATATATATAGCTTGGAGGAGAGAGAGAATGGATATGATAGAAACGTTCAAATACATGAAGGGATTCAACAAAGTGCAGAAGGGAAGTATATTTCAAAGGAGTAGAAATGTTTGGACAAGAGGCCGTAGTCTAAAACTAGAGGGTCACAGGTTTAGATGAAATGTAAGATAGTTTTACTTCACTGAGAGGGTGGTAGATAAGTGGAATAGTCTACCAGCAAAAGTGGTAGAAGTTAATACAGTGACAGGATTTAAGCATGCAAAGGATAGGCATAAGGCTGTCCTTAACATAAGACAAGACCAAGGATCAAATAAGGCTTGAGGTTTTTGCAGTACAAAAAAATGGGCAGACTAGATGGGCCTAATGGTTCTTATTTGCTGTCAAAGTCTATGTTTCTAAACAGCAATTTTATTTTTTATTCCAGACTGTGACAGAGGTAGATCTTGAGTCCCACCAGGAATGCATGTATGATCATGTGGAGGTTTACTCCGGAAGCGATGCTCAGTCTCCGGTGCTCACTCGTTTCTGTGGTAGCAAGGTCCCTGAACCCATCACCTCACCAGGAAATACAATGTTCCTGAAGTTTATGTCTGACAACTCCGTGCAGAAAAGAGGATTTCTGGGAGAACTGTCATCAGGTTGGTTACACCACGTCTCACAAACACAGCACAGCTGTACAACTAATAGACTGTATTCCTGGGAGATCTGCCATCGGGGGAAGCACCCCACAGCTAGCAGGGCTGGATTACCCATTAGGAAAATATTTCAACATCTGTTTTTTGGCTGCCAGTTAATTATCTAGTTTATACATTGCCGTAATGTCCAGTGTATATTGTATAAAAGGGAACTATAGCCTTGGAGCTAACTGAGGTCATACAATAGATAATTTTAACTTATGGTACAAATAATACGTACAATAAGTTAGTTATCCCAACAAGCATTCTGAACTCCATCTTGTCAGTCTAAATTTAAAGGTTATTCCCTTTCGAATCAAATTATGAACCAGCGCTCATAAGATGCTGTTATGGAACGAACCAACTGCATCACAGAGGACAAATAAAAATTCCTATTGATTTAAATATGGGATTTAACCCTTTGAGCACCAAAAGGATACGGATTGCATTGCAAAGCAATGCATTCCGTACCCCTCTGGCACTTAAAGGGTTAACCACTTGAATGATAGAGAGGTCTCCAGTGTACTGCTCTGCATTTAAGGTAAAAAGTCTTATTTAAAGGGATAGTAATACTTAAAATGTAAAAAAAATATGTTGTACAGTTTATCCCCCTGAGTAAAACAAGAGTACTCCCACTGCTGAAAGGTGTTTCGTTCAAAAGTTATTCATTTTCAAAGTTGAATTTTTTAGGTGCAATATCACAGTGGCCTGAAATTGTACAGTGGCGCTGTTGCTACACCATCCTATGGAGATTTATGGTCAACTGACCAGAGCTGTCCATAGGATCGTGTAGCAACAGCGCCACTGTACAATTTCAGGCCACTGTGATATTGCACCTAAAAAATTCAACTTTGAAAATTAATAACTTTTGAATGAAACACCTTTCAGCAGTGGGAGTACTCTTGTTTTACTCAGGGGGATAAACCCTACAACATATTTTTTTTTTACATTTTAAGTATTACTATCCCCTGTCCCCTGTAGTGCAGCTGGTTTGCTCCAGAATTGCTCCTATTTACATTACATGCATCCCTTTGTTGTTCGGTAGAGCTTTGCTCATGCCATTGTGTAGATGACTGGATTGTGCTGTTGTGTAACATCCCCTCTCTCTCACAGTCTGTGGAGGGACTCTGAATGCAGAGGTTCGCACTCAGGATCTGTACTCACATGCCAAATTTGGGGATGACACACACCCTTCCGCTACTGAATGCGTGTGGCACGTGGTTTCAGAGGCAGGGTATGGTGTGGAGTTGGTCTTCCAGAGCTTTGAGTTGGAAGAAGAGCCAGACTGTGGATACGACTACATGGAGCTGTATGACGGACCAGATGAGGGAGCCCCCCGTCTGGGGAGGTACTGCGGGTCAGGGGTACGTAAATGGCACTGCCACATCGCGCTTTGTTTCATCAGGAGTAAGCACATTGTTCTTACAAATCTTTCTCGCCCGCAGCCCCCTGAGGAGGTGTATTCTGCCGGTGACTCTCTGACCATCAAGTTCCACTCTGATGACACCATCAATAAGAAAGGATTCCACATTCGTTATACCAGCACCAAATTTCAGGACACACTGCACTCTCGCAAATGAAACCCCAGCAAAACTCTGCCCCCCTGAATCTTAAATCCAGGACAGCATCTTTCTGTGGGGGCAACTCCTGAACTGCAGGACTCCCCACCCCCTCACGTCTGATCTGTGCATGTGAGGTCATGACCCCCACTACACAGAATAAGGGATATGCAAGAGACTCAGGGATACTCAAGCGCACCGATACATGTTGAGACATATACAGATACGAAACTGTAATACACACACCTACATCCATTTCCTGGTCCATACAGGACCCTGTTGATATATACATAAAGGTGCAGTAAACTTTATATGAAAAATATAAGACTTTTCCCACTGTGTAAAGCATGAGTACTCCCACTGCTGAAAGATTGTTCATTCAGAACTTATTACAGTTTAAACATTGTTTAGGCAGGAGACTGGTTGAGTAAAAGTGATACCTTTATTGGCTGAGTAGCTTTAGAATGCAAGCTTTCAAGACAAGGTCTCTTCTTCAGGCATATTTGGAATGAAGGCTGAAAACAAAATATGTTCTTGTAAAATTGTTTTTACATTTAAAATCCACTGGCGGTGAATCACCATTGTCTGTGTAAATCACTCCCTAGACTCAAGTAGAGGCATCTCTTTGTAGCTGGCTAAGTGGTGCACAATTTATTTCCCTTTTGCTGTATGAATAGCCAAAGATTGCGGTCAATTTGAAAAAGTGCCATCTAGTGTTCAGAAGACTCATTTTTTTCCCACAATACACTCTATTGGTGGATATGAGTCACTGGCTATGGAACTTCACTGTGGTAAGAACATCATCACCTAGTGAACAGACTAGGAACTTACAATTTAAGTCTTGAAGGACTGGGGGTGTTGCACATGCCTCTGGTCCTTCAAGGTTTAATTTAATAAAAAAAAAAATTGAACTGTAATATATTTTGAATGAAACCTCGCCCATTTGTGGGAGTATCTTTGTTTTACTATGCCGGAAAAGCTCTATGCAACATATATTTTTCATGAAAAAGTTAACGTCTCCTTTAAGGCACATTCCATATGAAACAGATTCCATCACGGGGCCATATTCATAAGGAAAATAAGAACAGATCTGGATCATACCAACTGCACTGTAGGGAACAAGTAAACATTCCCAATGCTCCCATTGATGTAAATGGCAGTATTATCCAGCCAATTGCTACAGAGGACTCCAGTGTATTGTAGTGCATTGAAGATCTCTCTTGCAAGCAAGGGATTAAAAGCTGCAATAACCCTTTGAGCACCAGAGGGGTACGCAATGCATTGCTTTGCAATGTGTTGCGTATCACTCTGGCGCTCAAAGGGTCCAATTGAATGGGAATTTGTATTTCTCCTGTATGGTGCAGTTTGTTTACTCCAGAAGTGTTTGTTATTTTCTTTCTGCGTATGCACAAAGAAATAAAAGCAAATCTGGTTGAAAACAGCTGCGCAATAGGAGAGAAATAAGCATTCTCCAAAAGTCCCATTAAGTCTTTAAAGGGATAGTAATGTTTAATTTTAACATTCTTTAATGTTGTAGGTATTAAAAAAATAATTCCATTGATGTAAGTCTTATCTCTCAAACCTTTATGGTTTGAGAGATATAACCTGCTAAAGTTCCCCCTCCAGGCTGTTTCAGAGAAGTCTGCCCTCTAACTGACAGCAGGAGATTCAGGGACCAGCCGCCAGCTCTTCAGCAGAGGCGAAATAGAGCTATTTAGAAATAAATACTTCATTGGAACAGTCTACAAAGTGTGCCTGGTTTGCAAGCACACTTTTTAGACCATTCTAATGAAGTATTTATTTCTATATTGCGCTATTTCGGCTCTGTTGAAGAGACGTCGTCTGGTCAAATGACCAGAATCTCTGTCAGCTAGAGCATTGACTTCTCTGAAATGGCCTGGAGGGGGGAACCGTAGCCAGTTATATCTCTCAAACCATAAAGGTTTGAGAGTCAAGGCTTACATCAATGTAATTATTTTTTTAATACCTACAATATTAAAGAATGCTAAAATTAAACATTACTATCCCTTTAAATGCTAGAAAGTACTTAAGTGCTTTTCTCACAAAACACTGGAGACCTCTCTAGCATTCAGATGTTTAAAACGCCCTATTTAAGTCAATGGGTATTTAAACATTTTTGCTCTATGGTGCAAATGGCTTGCTCCAGAATTGCTTCTCTTTTCTTTGCTTATATGGACCTTACTCTCACATGGTCTGGACCAACTGCTGTATAAAAATAGGCTGGTTACTACACCATGGCCTTTGAATGTCTCCAGTGCATTGTGAAGCAATGCACTGGAGACCTCTCTACATTTACGGGGATAAAGTGGAATTGCCATTTTGTAACAATTCAGTGATTTTGAAAAGAGTATCCAATATCACCCATATTTATGTTAGTCATTTTTAATGTCAAACAATTTCTGACATATATAACTTTATTTGTGTCAGTATATGCAGCTGAACTATTACTTGGTAGGAAGTGACAGTTGGTAGTGGAGATCTATGAGGATTGTTTTGCGTTCTCCAGGAATGTTAACAAATACTCAAAGATAAAGAGAAATATCCTATAAACTACTTGTTAAAATAAAAAATGCCCAACATAAATATAATTTTCTTTTGCAAGCTCTTTCAGCTTCACCTAGTTGTTACAAACTGAAAGTTCCACTTAAAGGGCAATTTTCAAATTACATTTATCACATAGGAGCTTACTGGGTCTGTTCCATGCAGCTCCAGAATAGCTCCTCTCAGGGTGGACTACAATGCCCACTGGCCACCATCTTGCTGAGGATGTTGGGAGATATAGTTCCATAACAGCTAGAGAAGTGGGTTGCCCACCTTTGCCTTAAAACTGTTGTAAAGCTGTAAAATAACACCTAGGGGGTTATGCACTAAGGTGGAGATGACATCACCAGTGATATCACTACTCCAAGTCCTATGTTATTCTATGGATTTCTCTAAATCTGGAAATCTTAGTGCATAGACTCTATTGAATAACATAGGAAATTCAAAAGTGATATCACTGGAGAAGTCCTCTCTCTTCTTTATCACCTCTTTATCACGCCTCGGTGCATAAAGTCTAGTTTTCTGACAAATTCATCCTGCAAGAGCTAATCTTCCACCTGACCTCTTCACCAAGAAACTCAAATCCTGATTAGCTAACTTATAATTCTTCAGCTGTTGATGAACAGCAATTCCCATTAGTCAATCTCCAGCAGAGAATCATGGGAGCTGTAGTCCATAAACAGCTGTATAGACATTCCTTCTCAACCCCTTGCCTTAAGGGCAACTACAATGTGATAGCCTCTCAGCAGGTCTACACATCTGGGAGCTGACCTGCTAATGAGAAGGCTACCTAGTTAGCGCAAGTGGATCAGCAGGGGAACTTAAAGTGACCCATCGGTGCTATCTTGCTGATCCCATGATGGTGACTGAACTGCGAGACTTCGAGTATCACAGTTCCAAGTCGTGTGAGGTCGCACCTGCAGTCCCCTTAGACTGATAACCAGACCCTTGAGGTCTGTAGGGCTTCCAAGAAAGACATCCAGTTTGTTTCTACCTGTTCTGCCAGGACAGGGTCTCTGTTTTCTGGTCCCACCAACTACTTACAGGATCCGTTTCAGGTATCCACAACTCTGTCCCTGTCTTTTACAATCCCTGCTCCCATAAGACAGCAGACATATTCTGAAGGAAATTATCATGTTTTACTGTCATAGAATCCCAGGTTTCTCCCAAACCTCTTTTTCTTACTGATCCATTCTTCACCAATGCTAATCTCACACTCTGACCTCTTCATCCCAGCTTATATACCTGTTCTTTTCCCATTTACCTTCACGACCTGGGCTCCAGGTGGTTCTAGTGTTAATTCGGACTGTGATGCTTTCAAGACAAGTATCAAACTTCTCCATGCCTTTATTTCACCTTAATTTTAAAATGAGCCTTTGACCTCTTCAGCACTGCTGTCAAGGCACCCTGTAACTGATCCCTGAACTCAACCTGATTTATGACCTTGACCACTTTGTCTTCAATGATCTGTTTGAACCTGTGTCAGGAAGTTCAGAATTTTATTTACAGATCTAAGCTCTTCCCTCATGATTGTACATGTCTCTGCCAAGAATATCAGTGTAAGCTACGGGCACATTAAAGGTGGCCACCACTGTGAATCTGAGTGTTGTGGAGGTACCATTCTGATAGTGAGACTTCAAGGGGTCAATATGAGGGTGTAGGGGGATAGAAAAGCAGAATGATCTGTGTGGTTGTTGAATGACTGAGTACTTTATTACCACTTAACCCAACAAATGGAGCATCTTCTGAAAAATGTTCCATGTATTTGTGAATGTGCAATATATACGTCCGCAGTTAGAAATGTGTTTTGTACTCTTAATGTTTGGCCCTTGAATCTCAGGCATATTTCCAAAGCATTGCTTCACAACATTTATCCGGGAACTTTTAAAATTAGCCAACCATGATATCTTTTAAAAATTAACCCTTTACCTCTTGAGTGCCAGGTGGGTAGCCAACACTCAAAGGATTATAGTTCCCTGAAACATATTTTCTAAGTTATATGTTCCTGCTTGTACTAAAATCTGTTCCTGCTTATACTAAAATCAACATATATGAACACATTCAGCGACCCAAGGATGCCTAAGGCATAATTGTTTTGTAAGTGTGCGGAAAACCATGGACCGGTCAAGAAAATGTGCAAAGCAAAAGTGAGGGTCTCCTTAAGCCAAGGACTCCAAGACTATCTATAGTGTTAACTGCACCATTAGAATGAAACTGTTTCGGTAGTATAAAACAAATTAGCATTTATTCAAACATTGTATCTACATGGAATGTGTTGATGGGATAAGAAGTTTGTCTTGAGTCATATGAGGACATGAGTTTTTTGAGTGTGTGCAATTTTGTGCCAATGATTTTAACAATGTTTGAATAAATGCTATTGGTTAGCTATAGGTAGCCTTGTTGTACTAACCCAGGGATGCTCCAATCAATTTTTCAAGGAACCTTTTACATACTGCAAGACGGTGAGCTCACACACACGACAAGCAAGACTTCTCCTGATTTTTTTCCTAGAAATGGCACCAATTTAGAAAATTAATTAGTGCAAATCATACAGTGGAAGACAGTGGGCTCTCTCACCCTGAGAATTTGGCCCTTCACCTTGAGGTTTGGATTAAAATGCTGAGGCTTAGTGTCAAGCTTTGCGGGTTCTCAGGTATGTACACAATGCATTCAGGACATCATATATACACATACATGCACAACTAAATGTGACCAGATCTTCTGAGAACTAATGCAGGACAAAATTTGCAGAGACATTGATTTGCGTCACACATGGTTGTAATATCAACCTTTACCATTTTAACTGCCTGGAAATATAACAACACAATATATCTGTTTTTCTTAGTTACGTATAGAAATTAGTAAAATTATTTATAATGACAAGTTCCTGGCCAAAGTAACCAACACCTGTACACACTCATATTTTGTTACCGGAGTCTTGAGGACAGAACTATAGCAAATGGTCAATCTGAAGCTTAAATGAGCCAAAATAAAAAAGAAAATGTCAAATTTAATTAAATATATTTGACTTTAAAAAACAAATAACTCTGATACTTTTAATACTTTTCTTCAAATATTGTAGTCTTGGTGGTCTCCGCTACACCTCGGGGGAGATGTACTAAGGGTTGATGTTATGACGATATGTATCTGCTAACTTGTGGTGAACACATCATCTTGGTGATAGGGACACACATGGCCAAATGCACTAAGAATTAGGGATTCAAGGGGAGGGGGAGTTGAATTAAATCATTAGCATATCATCCTTTCAAAGTGCTAGAGCTGCGGAAGGGATGCCCTCCTTTAAAGGGATAGTAATACTTAAAATGTAAAAAAAAATATGTTGTAGGGTTTATCCCCCTGAGTAAAACAAGGGTACTCCCACTGCTGAAAGGTGTTTCATTCAAAAGTTATTCATTTTCAAAGTTGCATTTTTTAGGTGCAATATCACAGTGGCCTGAAATTGTACAGTGGCGCTGTTGCTACACGATCCTATGGACAGCTCTGGTCAATTGACCATAAATCTCATACTATCCCTTTAAACATCTCCAGCATTTCGACAACCCTGAAGTCTGAGTGCATTCTCTCAGCTCCATCATTTGGGGAAGGCAGGAGAGGATCCTCTCAGACTTTAGCCCACAAATCTCATCGCTCCTGTAGCCCTTTCAGTGACATAGGGATGTGCACTGCACACCCCTGCGACACTGAAAGGGTTAAAAGCTGCACTATTAAAGCGGAACTACCACCTCAACTAAAGTCGCCCTGCAATACTTATGCAGTGGCAACTAGCTTAATAATCATTATTTTACCTCTCAAATATGATGGTGGATTTGGAGGGGGTATGATGGTGAAGACATGTTAGTGCATATTGGCAATGGGCCTCCGAGACAACATCACCATCCTGAGCCCTTATTGACCTATAATGCATCATGGCACTGTTCTTTATGTGATGTCCCAGATCATTCTCACTGTACAGGTATGTGCTGCAAATTATTATGTTTACAGAGTCTGTTACTTTCAGTAAGTACAAATCCCACAGTTTTCTTCCTGAAAAAAATACAAGCAATATACCTTTAAATAAGATACCACGGTAGAAACATTGTGTGTGACAGAAGATGAGAAGCATTCTGCCCATTTTTCCTACTGTAAAAAATACCTTATTTGGTCCTTGGTCTTGTCTGATGCTCAGGATAGCCTTATGCCTGGCCCATGCATGCTTACATTCCTTCACTGTATTAACCGCTACCATTTCTGCTGGTAGGCTGTTCCACTTATCTATTAATGAAGTAAAACTTTCTTAAATTACATCTAAGCATGTGTCCCTGTAGTTTTAGACTTTGATCTCTTGTACTAACATTTGTGCTCCTTTGAAGTGTATATGTGTATGAATGTTTCTATAATATCCTCTCTCTCTCTCTCTCTCTCTCTCTCTCTCTCTCTCTCTCTCTCTCTCTCTCTCTCTCTCTCTCTCTCTCTCTCTCTCTCTCTCTCTCTCTTCTCTCTCTCTTCTCTCTCTCTCTTCTCTCCTCCAAGCTATATATGTTCAGATCATTTAATCTACCCTGTAATAGCCCTTCTCTGGGGTCTCCAGTTCTGTGTGCAATACTCTAGGTGAGGCCTAATCAGAGATCTGTAAATTGGCATGACAGTAGCCAACATTTGCAACAAATTAAAGTGTTTAGTCTCAATTTATTTAGATTTATATGTTATGATAATTAAGGCATGCTGTGCAGGCACTTCCTGTGTTAGTCCTATATTACCTCCCCCACTTATTCCTTTCATTGCTATGGGAAGCGGTTAATGCATTGTTGAGCAGAGTCAGTGTGTGAAAAAGGAAATGTAAGGCTAAGACAGGAAGTGGCAGTTACGCCTTAATTAGTATGATCTATAAATCTAAATAACGCCAAAGCTTGTTTTCTAAAATGGCTAATACAACATGTAGGCAATTCTAAAATCTTTAAAGTTGTTCTTGGATGATTGTATCCAGGGCCGGATTTGCCATAAGGCAGAGTAGGCACCTGCCTACAGGCGCACGCCACAGAGGGGCGCCTGCAATTGGGCTTTTTTTTTTTTTTTTTTTAATAAATTCGCTAGCCTTTGATCCGCGTCTGGGCCGTGGACTACAAAGGGGGGTCAGTGTGAGTGATTGTGTCATGTGGACAGACTACAGAGTGACTCACTGACACTGACTGTGTCACTTGTGACTGACAAGATCATCAGACTATTACCTGTGCCGCCGCCGAGTCTACAGTGCAGACACAGTGATGTGTCAAAGTCAGCGGGGCGCCCCTGCATAAACTGGCCTGGCCGGCGGCCGTATTATTTATTTTACTGGAGTGGAGAGTCTCTGACTGGCATGGCAAGTGACACGCTGACACCTGACACAGATGTCACGTGAAGACTCTGAGGAGACTGTCTCAGACTGGATGATAAAGCAGCGCCGCCGCCACTGCCTACCGGCCGGCTCAGCTGGCTGCTGTGCCTAACATAAGGAGGATTCACAAGTTCTCACAACTTGAAGAATGCTGCTGCCCAGCCTGCCCTGAAATTGAACTAGTTGACCCAGGAGCCAGAACAGTCACACAGACTCAGTACCGCTGCTGCCCCACCGCCAGCCTCCAGTGCCAGCCTCCAGTCCTCCTCCGCTCCACACATACAGCAGTGCAGCCTGCTGCAGGGAACTACAGCTGCTCTACCCACCACGGTGCCGGTCCCAGACAATTCTACTTTCAGCCACTGCCAGTGGAAATTTCCAGCTCTGCTTCTGACCCCAGGTATGTTTTTTGGATGTGACCAATGCACAATAAAAATATATCAGTCAAAATTTTTTTTGTACTTTTTTCTGGGGGGGGGGGGGCGCTTCAGATTTCTGTGCCTACAGGCTCCTGAGATGTAAATCCGGCCCTGATTGTATCCCGTTAAGATTTGACTGAAACAAAGTCAAAATTTCAGGTTGAAAATATGTAGGACAAGAAAAATGTAACCAAGCACCTAATTCCAAGAGGTAGAAATAAAGAATATAAACATAGTATGTATGACAAGGTGGGCAGCTGAAAGTTTCTGTACAAATCTTAGTCTCAGCCAGAGATTACTGCCAGAGGATGATAGGTAGTAGATGGAGGGTCTCAAGTTGTCTGCTCTACCTCCATGTTTGTAAACAAATGGCTATAGCAGTGGTCTACCTCCCCTCTCTTTCGCCTAGCTAAACACACGGTATTGCCAATTACAGATGCAGTTGCATTCAAGGATCAGGAGGATAAAGTCTTGCATTCCCTTTTTAAAGTAAATTTCTTGGCCTCAAGGACTACCTTACACCAAGCATTTGCTACAGTATGGGTTACTAGTGCCCTGGCTGTTTGCTGGTGCAGTTCATTCAGATGCTCCTAAAGAGGATGTATTTCTTTCTGTTTCTAAGATTTTTCAGGCTAATGCTTATCTTTCTGATTCTACATTTGACACCGCAGAGTTTATTGGCAAGTTCCTAGATCTTTCTGTTTCAGTCTGACTTACCCTTCAGTTGAACGTTTGGTCTGAGGACCAGTCCTCCAAGAAGTCTTTAGTCTTTCTCCTGCTGTTGGCATACAGCTGTTTGGCACATAATTGGGGAAGGTGATTAGCCATGCTACTGGGGGCAAGTGTGTGCTGTTGCTTCAGACAACCCCCCAACCCCAGATATTCCTCCTTTCAAGGGATAGTAATACTTCATTTTAACTTTATTTTATTTTGTAGGCATTAAAAAAACATGAAGAATGATATAAGTCTTATCTCTGAAACCTTTATGGTTTAAGAGATATTCACAAACAAAGTATCCCCCCCCTGTTCAACCAGATCAGAAGGGAGATGCCCAGGTAGACTGCAGAGAGGGACAATCTTCAATTAAGATAATGGAAAAAGCTGAAAAACTTGTCAAGGGGGGAAGGGCTTTCATTGTTTTCATACAAAGAAAATTGTCCCCTTCTGTTATCTGTACTGTCATACAACCAGACTCACATCTGAGAAGAGATGGCTTACACTAGGTAAAAGGGGCGGGGAGGGGAACTTTGCTTGTGAATATCTCATAAACCATAAAGGTTTGAGAGATAAGACTTATATCATTCTTCATGTTTTTTTAATGCCTACAAAATAAAATAAAGTTAAAACGAAGTGTTACTATCCCTTTCAGTGAAAGATGCATCACTTTTGTTATCCCTGCAAGTACAGGTATATGCCTAGGCTTCCACTCCCTCTGTGAACAAGATGTGCCCATCCCCAAAACCCAAGCAAGCTTGAGCAGGTAAAAAAGCCTACTCAAAAGCCCAGGTTGAGTATATATCTCTGCATAACTCACTGAGTTCAGGTCTACCAAAGGTAATCCGAGGACGTCTGTGTTTTTTCACACTACATGAACTCTGTAAGTGATGGACCAGTGGGTTCTAAGGGTGATTTTGGAAGGTTATTGCACACATTTAAAATCTCTTCATCACTTCTTTATGGGCCGAGTCCCTCGTGATCTTGTGCTGGGCTGATAATTCCTAGAACAGGTGGTGAACAGGCTGAACCTTGGGAGAGATTTGTGGGATTCTATTCCAAACTTTTCATAGTTAAAAAAAAAAAAAAAAAAGGATGACTGCTGTCATTCTATAATGGCTCTAAAGAATCTCAATCGCTTTTATCCATACACCTTGGTTCATGATGGAGTCTTTGTGCTCCATAATTTCAGCCATGTGTTCAGGGGAGTTTTTGGCTTCCGTAGACATAAAAGGTGCTTATCTGCATATCTCCATTCATGCAAGATATCGATGTTTCCTTTATTTGGTTTTTCAAGACCATCATAAGGGATAGGCTGGCTTCCGCTCAGTGGGCTTTCACAAAGGTTATATCAGCCTTGTCTTCCCATGTTCATTCACTTGACATTTCCCTTACTGTGTTTCTGAATGACTTTTTACCAAATACTTCTTTAAGGCCTTGCCAGACTGTCCATACTGGGACAGCACTGATGTGTGATCAGTTTCTAGAAATCCTTTCTCTGGTTCCATCCCTGGTTCTAGTCGTTCTCAGCATGACATTCGACACCCAAAAAAGACAAGGTTCAGGTTTTGTCTTGGCAGGTGTGTCAGACTTACCGGTTACCAACAGTACCTGATTACATGAATGTGCTTGGTTACTGACTACATGAATGTGCTTGTCTCAGCCATGGAGGTAGTTCCATTTGCCTAATTACATACATGTGAATTTCAGCTGGAAATTCTCATGAATTGAACCAGACAACTGTTTCATCTCTCCTGCTTGATGTCTCTTTTCATGATGAACAAAGTCAGACATTTGTTGGTGGCTCTAGGGCAATACTAAATTGATCAATATTGGTTACCAGGAGAGATGTCAGTGTGAAGTGCTGGGGAGACTCATTTGGCTCTCAGATGGCCCAGGACCTTTGGTCTGACAGTGATTCACCATGGTCTTCTGCACTGGTCCCATTCGCCAGTTTCTGCTAGTGCAGATATAGTCCGACAATGCAACCTTGGTAAAGTTTTCAATAGCACAGCTGTGTGGTCAGAAGTTCACCTTATTCTTGCTTGGAAGAAAGATCATGTTCTGGCTCTCTCAGCCATTCACATTCCAAGAGTAGACCACTTTGTGGCAGACTTTCTCAGCTGCCAGCATCTGGATTCCAGGAACTGGCAACACAACCCAGATGGTGTTTAATTCCATAGTTCAGGTATGGGATTTTGCAGGTTATGAATCTGATTGCATCCTGGTGGAACCTTAAAGTTTGCCTCTTTTGATCCAGGACTCTGGATCCCCTTTCTCTCAGTGCATACAATTGTCATTCTTTGGAGGTTTCCCCTGGTGTATGTCTTTCCTTCTTTTGCACTGATTTCCAGAATATTAAAGAATGGTCAGAATGGAGAAGGCGCATGTAATCCTAATTGCTTCTAACTGGCCTCTCCAGGCATTTTTTTCAGATCTTCTGAATCTATCCATTGCCAAGCCACTTCATCTTCTACTCCTTTTTTGACTTTGGGTCCTCTGTACCACCCAGAGGTGGAGAAGTTGGCTTTATATAGCCTGGCTCTTGAAGCCAGCATTCTCAGGAAATTTCTCTGGTCCTGTCATCACTACTTTGATGAAGGCCTGAAAGCCAGTTTCAACAGACTTCAACAGAAATCATCATAAACAAGAAACTCAGGTATAATTCTAAAAATATATAGAAATATATAGCTAGCTATACCTGACTGCTGGATGAAGGGAACCTACCCAAGTATAGTAATTTGTTAGCAATTATAAATTTAACTGCCCCCACACTTTAATGTGGGCAGTTAGATCTATGAAGGGCCAGCTACAGGCAGATCAGCACAGACACAGTGATGTAACAAAAAATGCTTGTGCACTGCACTGCAAACTCTGTTGAGTGGGCTCTTGAGCAGATGTCAGTCTGGGGCATAAACAGCCCACAGGTAGTCACAGAATCACACTTACAATGTCTCCTCAGCCTTGTTCCACTGGAAGTTGTAAACCCACATATACTGTCTGATACCCCAGTCATGTTTCCCACTCCCTTACATACACTGTTTGACATCCCTTTCTTGTTCCACTGTGCAGTGGTAGTCACAGAGACATCTATACACTGTCTTACACCGCAACCTTGTTCTGCTGTCAATTGGTAGTCAAAGAGATGCACATGCATGCACTGTATGACACCTCAGCCTTGTTTCACTGTCCACTAATTATCATGGAACCACGCATTCACTGTCTGACAACCCAGCCCTGTTCCATTGCCCACTGGAAGTCACAGAACCACACAAATATACGGTCTATCCCACCAGCTTTGCTCCACTGTCCACCACTAGCCACAGAACACCTGGTAGATAACTCTATGCACAGTTTAATGGTGTGGAAGGGCCGCACAGTACCCTGAGAATAGTACACTATGCATTGCTGTTGCTCCATTACACCATGCAGGAGATAAGCTGTCAACAAGATCTGGGGCTTTAATTCTTTAAGTACCAGAGCAGTGTGCAGTGAGTTGTGTACCACTCTAGTCTTTATGGGGTTAAGCATGAGACCTCAAGCTTTGCCCCCCTATAATTTAAGCCCTCCCCTTTACCTCTACTTTCTCCAGGTAGCGGTGCTGCACTCTGTGGTGTGACCTGAATGTTGTTCTCAATCACCTTCTGAGTCTTGAGACTAAATTATTCATATTCGGAAATTGAATCTAATTTATTACATCATAGACTCAGGTTAACACCTTAGAATCCAGAGAAGAGTTGTTCTTCAAAATGTTGATAAAACTGAAAGAACTCTGCCTCTGATATTGACTTGCTAAGGACAAGCAATTTGTGAAATGCTTTGCTCATCTTTCTTTTCTTAAAAACATTCATCAACATATCAGCTCCAAATTTAGTCCACAGCACCACCACCCATCAATTAAATAAATTCAACACTATCCACATCATGCTTCCATGACACCAAGTCTCCATGTCCCTTCACATTCTTCAAGTGAAAGTTCACTCCCCACCACAATGATTTTGGTAGGGCTTCAAGATGGAGTTGAATTTGGTGAATGATTCATCCATCAGATCCAGCTCAATCCATATCTCCACCAGCATCATCTGCTATCAAATTCCACATGATCGCTTCCATGCCACCCGTCAGCCCAACTACCAACTTAAACCCCACCACCAATTCAACTCCAACCAAGTTAAACCTCAACAGCCACATCCATTCCTGAATAAATTCAGTGCCACATACTTCTTCCGCAATACCTTAGTTTCCTACCCTGCCAGACAGTTTATATTACAAGTCCCCACTAGTCGATGCCACCATCATCCACTGCTATACATGCTTGTTACTACAGCTCTAGGCTGCCTCTATCTACCTACTGTGTTGAATCTGGAGCAGCCATGCACAGCAAGCTTCTTTGGCTCACCTTGCCCACCATGTATCTGTCTTGATCTGCCTCCAGTTACCCCTTATGTGGCTTTGCATCTTGGGTGGATGAAGCAGATCTGTGGCAGCAGGAAAATGTATTTTCAGCTAGGATACACCTTAAAGGGGATAGTAATGTTTCATAATAAAAGCAGCTCTAATTAATCATCATAGTATTTGGACTTTGGAGAGTGTTATTTCAGTTCTGTCAGAGCTGTAGTTCCAGAGTAGTTCAATGACAAAGTGTCCCCCTCCCGCCCCTTTTACTGATGTCACACTGTTCAGCCAAAGAAGAAGGGAGGTGCCCAGGTAGACTGCAGAGAGGGACAATCTTCAATTAAGAAGGGAAAAACCTGAAAAGCTTGTCAAGGGGGGGGGGGCAGGGATTTCATTGTTTTCATAGGAATAAGAGTGTCCCCTTCTGTTATCTGTCTGGTCTATAGAGTGTATTCCACATCTGAGAAGAGATTGCTTACACTAGGTAAAAGGGGCGGGAGGGGAAACTTTGCTTGTGAATATCTCATAAACCATAAAGGTTTGAGAGATAAGACATATCATTCTTCATGTTTTTTTAATGCCTACAAAATAAAATAAAGGTAAAACTAAGTATTACTATCCTTTTAATGACATACTTCAGCACTTCAGGTTGGCAGCTGTTTCTAGAACAGGAGCAACATGGGCACCCATGCGCAACAATTAATCTGTTTGTGCATACTTCTCGTGCAATCCACATATTATATGAGTAGTGGTTCAATCCAGGGTCATTCCACAAAATATAGGCTACAATGCAGGACACTTCTTGATCTGGGCTGATCAGTATATGCAGTAATGGCCTTCCTAATCTTGGCCATTTGGACACACCTGCCTCTTTTCTGCCAATTTACTCAGTTTATCTAAATCCTTTTACAGGGAAAATATCCTGCTCTTTATATATTTCCTTACACCGCTTAGGTCATCAACGATGATTGAGACACTACTTTCAGTTCACACTTCTAGATCATTAATAAACAAATAATAAAGATTTGGGCCCAGGACTGAACCCTGTGGCACCTCACTTATGAATGAATGAATATGTTTATTTATATAGCACCACAAGTGTACGCAGCGCTTTACAATTTCAGGGTTTAAATAGTACAGGGTTACAGGTGCTTTGTAGAGTGAAACATTGGGTGCGAGGTCCCTGCCCGAAAGCTTACAATCTAAATAACTTATAACTTTAGACTATCTTAAAAATATTCCATTTACAATAACTCTCTGCATCTATCGTTTAACCAGTTCTATATCCATGCACAGATATCACCTCCCAAACTGAACTCTTTAATTTATGCAGTAACCTGTTGTGAGGCACTGTGTCAAAGACTATAGAAAAAAATATTTGATTCTAAGAGCACACTCAAGAGTATAATTTATCAGCTTAACCATGCATATCATGCATAGGGAGCACTAATCCCACAAAATAGCCAACAACACAAAAGAAAAGACAATAGGAATCTAATATGAAAGCATTCTGCCAAAGTCATACAAATTACGACTGAATTATAAAAATACTAATTTTATTGTATTATAATAAAAAATGAACATACGTATGGGCAGTAGGACAAGGATCATATACCCCCTCCAAACAAACCACCTTGGGATTTTGCCTACATCACCAGCAATTCTCTTGTCCAAATTACTATCTACCCTTTCGTAAAATGCAAGTAAATTAGTTTGTCATGATCTATTATTCATAAAATGATGCTGGCTCCTACAAATAATATTGTTGGTCTTCACAAATGTATGAATACTATCAGTAAGTAACCCTTATAATATCTTACCCACTATGGAAGTCAAACTCGCAGGCCTAGAATTTCCAGGTTTGGATCTTTCCCTCTTTTTGAACAATGGCACTACATCAGCTTTACTCCAATCACAAGGCACTATACCTGATGAAAGTGAGTCTATAAATATTTAGTATAATTGTCTTGCTATTACTGAACTAATTTCTTAACCCTTTGAATGCCAGAAGGGGTATGTAACGCATTGCTTTGGCACTCAAAGGGTTAAGTAATCTTGGGTATATACCATCAGGTCCAGGTGCTTTATTCACCATAACCTTTTCCAGTCTCAGTTGAACTTAAGTAAGTCATGTACATGATGGAGGAAATTCTGTGGTTTTGTCTCTTTGCCCATGGTCTGCCATTGCTGCTTCTTTGCATATACAAAAGAAAAGAATGTGTTTAAAGGGATAGTAATACTTTGTTTTAACTTTATTTTATTTTGTAGGCATTAAAAAAACATGAAGAATGATATAAGTCTTATCTCTCAAACCTTTATCGTTTAAGAGATATTCACAAGCAAAGTTTCCCCCTCCCGCCCCTTTTTCCTAGTGTAAGCCATCTCTTCTCAGATGTGAATCTGGTTGTAAGACCAGACAGATAACAGCAGGGGACAATCTTCTTTGTATGAAAAGAATGAAAGCTCTTCCCCCCCTTGACAAGTTTTTCAGCTTTTTCTCTGCAGTCTACCTGGGCACCTCCCTTCTGATTTGGCTGAACAGGGGGGGGATACTTTGCTTGTGAATATCTCTTAAACCATAAAGGCTTGAGAGATAACTTATATCGTTCTTCATGTTTTTTTAATGCCTACAAAATAAAATAAAGATAAAACGAAGTATTACTATCCCTTTAAGGTGTCAGCCAAAGCCTATCCTCACTAATCATTTCACCTGTCTCAACTTTAAGAGGACCAATATCAACCTTGATCTTTTTATTTATATACTTGTAGAATTGTTTAGGATTTGTCTTTCTCTCTTATGCAATACTTTCCTCATTTTCAATTCTAGCTAATTTAATTGCTTGTTTGCAGATTTTAATACATTATTTTTTTAATGATGCACCTGACTCTTCTGACTTAAACATTGTAAAAGCTTGCTTCTTATTTCTCATTTCCCTGAAAATCTCTTTATTAAGCCACATTGGTCTTAATTTGCTCCTCTTGTGCTTATTCCCCAATTATATGTATTGACTTCTATATTTATCTAAAAGAAACAAATTCCATGATTCTTGTACATTATCTTTAAAGATAACATCCCATTGAATATCCTTTAATACCACTTTTAGCTTTGTAAAATTAGCCTTTTAAAATTTAATGTTTTAGTTAAACCCTCGCTAATGGGTTTCTAATAACACATTTCAAAGGATACCATGTTGTGGTCACTGCTGTCTAAATGTTACTTTACCTGTATACTGTTTATCATGTCAGAATTATTTGAGAGCACTAGGTCAATCAAGGCCTCTTTTCTAGTTGGTTCCTCTACTAGTTGGGACATGAAATTGTCACTAATTATAATTCTAAAAATGATTTACCTTTGTTGTGCTGGAAGTCATATTTCTCCAGTCAATTTCAGGATAGTTGAAATTCCTCATTATGATAACATTTCCTGACTGAGAAGCCTATTCCAATTGCAGTAATAGTTGGGCTTCCTCAAACTTCCCAATATTAGATGGCTTGTAGCAAATCCCCATTAAAGGATTAGTAATGTCCTGAATAAATAAAAAGTAATATTGTAGATATTGAAAAAATAAATCCAATCTCTCAAACCTTTATGGTTTGAGAGATATACAGTGATAAAATCCCCCCCTTTCCCTGATGTCAGCCTCTAGCTGACAGAAGATGATCCCGGTCCTGGCACCAGCAGGTAGCTCTTCAGCAGAGCCAAAATACTGCTTAATTAGAGCTTGCAAACCAGCCACACTTTGTAGACCTTTCCAATTAAGTATTTCTTTTTAGATTGTGTTATTTCAGCACTGCTGAAGAGCCACCTCGAGTTGTCCAACAAGAATCTGTTTCTGTCAGTTATACATCTGACATCAGGGAAAGGGGAGGGAGGGGAGAACTTTATCACCATATATCTCTCACACCATAAAGGTATGAGAGATCAGACTGGCAGCAATAGATTTATTTTTTCATTATCTACAATATTCCTTTTTATTTATTCAAGACATTACTGACCTTTTAACATATTTTTATTATGTATATACTGGCGAGAGTGGCACAGCATTGCCTGTATGGAACCAAAAACAAAAAGAAACACACTCGCTGTTAACGGTCTTCTGCTTTTACACACACACTCCTTTCATTGTCCTCTGATTTTAATTCAGATTCTTTTTGTCTGTTGTATTCTATCACATTGTTCAACTGGTAGCACACATAGCAAGTCGCAGGGGTTGGAGGAAGGAAATGGCACAACGAAAGGTTGGGATGTGGAGGCAAAGGGACTTTAAGTTGGTGAATATGAATGAGGGAGGTAAGGGGGGCAGCAGAGAAGAGGAGGGAGGTGACAAAGGCACACTCTGGTCCACGAATATAACACCACATTAATGTCCTCCTTGGACCTGCATGCTCCCCTTCAATGTAGACACTCCCGCCCCAGGAATCCCAGACCCTGGCTAAATTCAACAATCCGCATGCTATGCACCTGCTGTCGAGCTGCGGAACGTCTTTGGCGAAAGTCTCATTCTTTTGCCGACTTCCACCATTACAAATTCATGCTATCCTGTTTTAACACAGCTCTCACCCAGACTAAACAGAAATACTTCTCTCAGATTATCACTACCCACAAATCTAACCCCCGTGACCTCTTTAAAATCTTCGATTCTCTTCTCAAACCCCCAACCTTGAACTGCTCCTCCTTCTCCAACACTCCACAGGACTTTGCTGACTTTTTCAAAAACAAGGTACAGTCCATCCAACAAACGATGGGCTCTACATCTTCTCCTCCTATGCCTCTGATTCCTAGTCCACCCCGAGCTACCCTCAGCTCATTCTCCCCTATAACAGAGGAGGAGGTATCTCTTTTACTATCCTCCTCTCCACCCACTACCTGCCCCTCAGATCCCATGCCCTCTCACCTTCTTAAGGCTCTTGCAAGTACTCTTGCTCCCAGCCTTACCAATATCTTTAACTCCTCTCTCTCTACAGGAACTTTTCCATCCTCATTCAAACATGCAATAGTCAGACCTATACTCAAAAAGCCCTCACTCGACCCCACCTGCCTTTCAAATTACCGTCCGGTTTCTCTCCTCCCCTTTACATCTAAGATCTTGGAACGCCTGGTATTCTCCCGCTTGATCTCCTTTCTCAATAGGAACTCTCTTCTCGACCCTTTACAGTCAGGTTTCCGTTCCAACTATTCTACCGAGACAGCTCTAACAAAAATCACAAATGATCTACACACAGCAAGGGACAAAGGACACTTTAGTATACTAATCCTACTAGATCTATCTGCTGCTTTCGACACTGTTGACCATGCACTCCTACTGGACACACTTCATACACTTGGCATCCGTGACACACCTCTAAAATGGATTTCCTCCTATCTCTCTAAACGTACTTTCAGTGTTTCTTTTTCTAACACTTTCTCGTCTCCCCTCGACCTCTCGGTAGGTGTACCTCAGGGATCAGTCCTGGGACCACTTCTTTTTTCACTCTACACACTCTCACTTGGTGACTTCATCTCATCTCTTGGATTTAATTACCATCTGTATGCAGATGACACACTAATCTATCTCTCTGTCCCTGACCTCACTCCAGCTGTGCAGTCTCGAGTCATTCAATGTCTCTCAGCCATTTCATCATGGATGGCCCACCGCCACCTTAAACTTAATATGGCTAAGACAGGGCTGGTGGTGTTTCCTCCTAAAACCCATCCACCAACCCCCTTCTCCATCACAATAGGAAACTGTGTTATACACTCAGCATCCAAAGCACGCTGTCTTGGGGTCATACTTGATTCTAAATTAACCTTCTCCCCCCATATCCAAGCTGTCACTAGAACTTGTCACTTCTTCCTAAAAAATATTGCAAAAATACGTCCATTCCTCTGCCTATCAACAGCTAAAACTCTATCTCAGGCACTCATTCTCTCTAGACTTGACTACTGCAACATTCTACTCTCTGGTCTTCCTGCTTCTCATCTCTCTCCACTTCAATCTGTTATCAATTCAGCCGCAAGAATCACCACATTTGCTCCCAGATACCTTCCATCTCATCTCCTCCTGAAATCCCTCAATTGGCTACCTATAAAGTATCGTATTTCTTACAAGATTCTCCTCCTCTCCTGTAAGTCACTCTGTTCTTCAGCACCCTCTTACATTTCTGCCCTTATCTCCCGCTACACCCCTTCCCGTCCCCTACGGTCTTCTCAAGGGTTCTTCCTGTCCTCTCCCTACACAACACGAGCCATCTCTCGACTACAATCTTTCTCACTGGCTGCTCCTCGACTCTGGAATGCCCTCCCCATCACTGTTCGCCAATCATCCACAATCACCACTTTCAAGCAACTCCTCAAAACCCACTTGCTCAGGGAGGCATCTCAATAGCGATGTCCTCCTGCACACTGACAGTCACATCAGGATCCTTCTGCACTTCTTTCACCACACCTTGTACCTGCACTTATAATACTCCTCCTAGTGTCTCTGTTTGTCAATATGAATTCAGCCTAGATTGTAAGCTCCTTGGGGCAGGGTCCCTTTCCTAGTGTATGATTCCCTTGCTGCACTTTCCCTCACAAATAATGTAATGATTGTACTTAACCTTAATGCTCTTAACCCCAGTTCTGTTGTTTTTGTATTGTATTATTTCAACTTCTGTTAAGCGCTGTGTACATGTATGGCGCTATACAAATAAAGATACATACATACATACATACACGGTAAAAGGAATTGAAAGTGGAAAGCCATCTAGGACCCTAGGAGTCTCTGTGCATTGATTTGAATTGGAGTGGCCAGGGGGCTTTTCCCTGAACGTTACTATGACGGTCTGCACTGATTGATGGGGCTACTTAAATACAACTTAGAGAGGGGGCAGGAACAAATACAGTAATAAACAATGGCAACAGAGTGGTTGTATCATAGATGGTTCTTACAGACATGTCTTAACTTGTCCGCTTATGATATAAAAGGACCGTTCCCCGTCCACACATTAGGTAGTATTAAAGCACACAAACACTGTGTCTGCTGTCTTGTAGTCTTTATTGTATTTTTAATCAAATGGAGAAGCTTAATTTCACCACATCAGCATCAGACTTTCACAACAGTGAAGATACCCTCACTGGTCTCCCGTACAGGAGGTGGCCCCACACCCCCAGCTGATATCACATACCAAGCAATGGTAATAAAGAAAATAAGCCATTTTAATGTCTTTTGGAAGATGTGAGAGGTTATGGTAGCTTGCCCCAGCCTCACACTTTTTCCACAATGTAGTTGAATTGCTGAAGTTTTAGATACCATTACCCAGTAAGTAGTGAGTGACATCATCTGGTGGGTGTGCCAGACATGGAGCTCCTCCTTGCCTTCTCCCTACCTCCAACACCCTCCCTCAGTGTGGGATGCTCCCATTACTGGCTACTGACACTACCAGAGCCACCAACAAAAGGCAAGTTTATTTTAAAAGAAAAAGGTTTACAGCTTTGGAATATACATAGTATTAAAGGACATTTTATTTTGTTTTAATATTACGTAATTGTCCTGGGGAGGTCTGGTAAACAGAAAGTGAGTTACCGTTTCACCAAATAGAAATGTTGACAACGTTATCAACCTCTTTAAATAAAAACGGTTATTGAAACTGTTTCATCACAAAAACCAATAACATTTTGAAAGATCTGTCAGGGTTGTAGGAAGAAGCATATAATGTTTCAGAAATAAATACTGATATATTCTAGAATTGTGAGAAGAAGTGAACAACATCGGTAACTATTTGGAGTTATCGTATTGAAAGGGGATATAGGTACAAGTAACAAATATTGCTTCGTTTTACAATGGACCACTAAAGTATAATGAAAACCGTTCACACAAAGAAATAGTATGCCATCATAATATTTGCAGGAACCAATATTATTGCACATAGTTTTAAAATAAATACCTCTAGTAAAAATAATACATTGGCTTACAATTGTCAAATAAATATGTATTAATTTACAAGAAATTACTTACTGACATAGATTTGCCCCAGCTTATTTTTACTAGAAATAAAATCTGTATTTTATTCTAAAGAAGGCATTTTATTTTTAAAGGGATAGTAATGTTTCACAGTAAAAGCATCTCCAATTAATCTTCATAGTATTTGAGCCATGGAGAGCATTATTTAAATACTGACAGAACTGTAGTTCAAGAATAATTGAAATATCCCCCTCCCACCCCTTTTACTGATGTAACACTGCTCATCTCGGAGCAGCAAGACTGTCCGGATGGATTGCAGAGAGGGACTATCTTCAGTGAGCATAAGGAAGAACCTAAAACACCTGGCAGGTTTTCCTTATGCTCACAGTAAGAAGATTGTCCCTTGCTGTGAGCTGTTTGGTCCAGGGACCAGATTCCACATCTGAGGGGAGGCGGCTTACACTAGGTATAAGGGGCGGGAGGGGTATAATCATTCAGTTACTCTTGATCTACAACTCTAAAAGTACTGAAATAACACCCTCCATGGCTCAAAAACAACGAAGATTAATCAGAGCTGCTTTTTTTGTGAAACATTACTATCCCTTAAACCGTTCTATTACATAGAAGCAGTGATTCAATTAGAGGTTATTTGATACTCGAAGTATATGTATCATTCCTAGTTGATTTTCTAATAGAGCCTATTAGATCCTATAAACAAGTCGAGTGTAACAAATATGTTTGAATGAAAAAGTACAAATAATGAAATTGCAGTGTTAGTAGACTTAATTATAATTTTAATTTGGATCTGTCACTACTTTTTGGGGCCTCGGGCTTTGTCCCAAGGCCTTGTCCAATCCAAATCACATACAGAGCTATTTTCATCTGAGGAAAAGAGGTTATTGGTAATAATTTAATGTATGTTTTGATTTTTTTGGTGAAATGTACCTTATTGTACAATGCATTTTCTATACATATTTTTGGGGCAGAAAAGGTTTCCCCATACTAAGCACTGTATCTGCTTCATCATAGGATCTATAGAGTAATACCTGAATCCAAAACATTTTACCTGATAATTGTTCATATTTTGATACATTTTATAGGAATAGTAATGTTATCCTACTGTGCAAAACAAGGGTATTTCAAATTAATTGTACTAATTTTTTTTTCTGCAAATCAGTTAGCAACAGCGCCACCTGGTGACCAGGCCAAAACATTCATTTTCTCTAACAATAAAATAAAAAATGTCTATGGAAAGAAGAATCTTCCAACAGGAAAAGGCCTCAATAATATATTATCAATTAAACATATTCGTTTAACTCTTCGGACTGTAGGAAGATCTCCATCCTATCTGAAGCATCCAAGGGGTATTATGTGAGCAATATCCAGAGCACTGTCCAATGCATTGCTTCATAATGGGGGTTATGCACTAAGGCGTGATAAAGAGGTGATAAAGCAGAGATGATTTCTCCAGTGATATCAGTTTTCCAGTTCCTATGTTATTCTGTGGAGCCTATGCTTTTAGATTTCTCAAACTTTGGAGATCTGAGTGCATTGGCTCTATAGAATAACATAGGAACTGGAGAAATGATATCACCGGAGAAGTCATCTCCGCTTTGTGATAACCCTAAATGTATTGCGCAACCCACTAGTCCTGAAAAGGATATAACTAGCACCCCTGTTTATCTCCGTACCTTACATGGTTCTATTGTATTTGTAAACACTTATCACTTGCAGTCATTTTATGGATGTGTGTATGCACTCCTATACGTATGTACAGCGCATGTGTGTGAGGACAGTAGACCGTATTCAGCAAGTGCCAGAGTTATCCAATACATTGCTTTGGATACCTCTCTGGCACTCAAAGGGTTCAAGAAGTGCAAATCAGAGACAAAACAATTACACTGTCCCTTTGATTTAGACTGAGATTTTAACCATTTGAGTGAGAGGGGTACGCAACGCATTGCATTCAATGGGTTAGCATCTTGAATTCAAGACAGGTGATCCAATGCATTGCTCCTAACATTCAAAGGCTTCAGAACCCCCATTTAAAGCGGAACAACCACCCTATAAAAAGTCCCCACCCAATAATTAAGCATATAACAACTAGTTTCTTAACACTGCTATTATATTCCACTAGTACTTCATTTTCAGTAATCCTGTTTCTTCTGAGACTGACTGCCAGGCTTCTTGCTGTAGAGCCGTCTGTGCGCCTGCGCCATCAGTCCCTTCTGGTGTCTTTCGCTCCATGTAATGCCTCCTAGAGGAGACCGGGACAGACAGCGCAGGCGTGCAGACATCTCTAACCCAAGATGTCTACGTCCAAGCCTGGCTGCCAGTCTCTGAAGAATCAGGATTAATTCAAATGCTTTACTTGTGGAAGATAATAGCAGTATTAAGAAGCTAGTCGCCATATGCCTAATTATTGGGTGTCGAATTTTATAGGGTGGTAGTTCCGCTTTAAATAAATGTTTTTTGGGGAAATCTTAATTTGTCCCCTACAGTGCATCTGTTTTTATGTAAGATTTTCTTAGTGCACATGGCCCTAGAGTCTTTAAAGCAGCAGTAAACCTTTGTTAGGTACAAGGAACCAGACCGACACAAAAATGTAAAATGCAAAACACCTTTATTAAAATAACCAAAGCAAACAAAGCAAAATCTTGATCCAGGAGCATAAACCAAAAGACAAGCCAGGGTCAGGAACCAAGGCAGCTACTGAGACAAGCTGGGGTCAGGAATATGGAGATAGCAATGTCAGGAACAAGTCAGGAGCCAGAAGGGCTATCAGAGGAAGCCAGGTCATGCACGGATAATCAGCAACTCAGGATCCAGGAGAATGCACTTGCAGCCAGAAGCAAACAGAAGGGCAAGAAGGGAGTGAGCCTAGCTGCTTTAAATAGACCAGGAAGGGGTTGGCTGATAACAGATGAGTAACCATGGAAACAGAGAGGTCAAGGCAGTTTGTTAAACATCAGTTGACTCAGCCTGACACAGGGAAGGAAAGGCAGCAGTAATCAACAGCAGAGTGTTAGACCAGATCAGCCAAACCATGACAACCTTTTAACCCCTTAATGACCAGCCTCAAGCACACACTTTAAGTATTCCAGAGTCCCTGAACGGCATGCAGCCGCGGGGGGACCCGGACTTCCGGGACATACATGTACGTCCCCTGTCAATAAGTGACAGTTTTTGCGGGACGAACATGTACGTCTAATTGTTATAGAGCTTTTCCTGCTGAGTAAAACAGTGGTACTCCCTCCTCTGTCAGTTGTTTTATTCAAACTTTATGACAGTTCACATAATCAGGAAGTGAATTTACTGTGTTTACTTCCTGATAGTTCTAACTGACAGGAAGTGACTTGGCAGTTTCTGTCACATTCTATGGAGAACTGTATGTCTCTGACTTTCTTCTCCATTAGAATGTAACAGACCACTAGCGGCCACTGCTAATGTAAAAAAAAACAAAACACAGGTTTAAACAGTGATAACTCTGGAAACATACATCTATCCACAGTGGTGGTACACTTATTTTACTCAGCAGGAAACAATATATATTTTTTCATTAAAAAGTTTACTGCTCCTTTAAGAAAGGAGTAGTGTGCAGGAAGTGCAAGGAACAGGGAGAGAAGGAGGAGTGGGTGGTTTCATAGGAAACTCACCACTGCTGAAGAAACAATCTCTGTCTTTAGAGACCTGGTAATTAACTCTAAAAACCGGTGTCTCCGGGCAGATCCGGAGAGTTCCCAGGTATGCTGATTTGAAGCAGAGCTTTTAACTCCTTGAATGATAGAGAGATAATGTGTTGGATGCCTTTCTAACAATAAAGGGCCAGTAATGTCATAATATAAACATACATGGGATTGTTCATTGTAATTGTATATAATGTATAGTATCTTTCGTAATGTCTGTGTCTTTTGTATTGTCCTTGAAAATCAAGTTGAAATTTTCCTCTCTCCGAACCCTTTCCATCACGTCATGTAGAGTTCTCTGAGATCCAAAAGCCGGTCTGAACGGATAGCAACAAGGGACAATATTCTGTCAGTATAAGGAAAATTCTGCTCCCCATCAAGGAAGGGGGGGGGTTACAGTTTTCCTTAACTGACACACACAATATTGTCCCTTGTTGTGATCCGTCCGGTCAAGAGTCAGGCTTTCGGATCTCAGTGAACGCTGCATGACATGATGGAAGGGGTGGGAGTGGGAAACTTTCAACTCTGTTTTCAAGAACAATACAAAGATACAGACATTACAAAAGATAATATGCATTATATACAACTGCATTGAAAAATCCCCATGTTGTTTATATGACATTACTATCTTTTTAAGGGTGTTAAAATTCTCATGTGAATCAACAAGGATTTTGTGAATATTTATTAGATCCCTATGGTGCAGTTGGTTTCTCCCAGAACTGCTTCAGTTTGCTTTTATATGAAAACACAAAAAAATATAACAGTCTCGGTTGCTACAAACTATCAGGTTAAATACAAATGTAACAATCTCACTCACCTGGCCAGAAAGGCCGTGCGGATCCGGTGCAGCCCCCCACAACCTCGGCACAGGCTTCTACAGACGGGAAGACAAATGGAGGGGAGCGCTCAACAGATCCGCCATGCATCAGTAACATCCAATAAACAGTATTTGTTAAAAAATCATAAATTTTATTTTGAAAAATAATAAAATAGTACACCAAAACAACGGAATTCTGAGTGCGTGCATGACAAATGAAGTTACAAAAATTGCCTAACGCGTTTCATGCAAAATATACACTTGTGATTAAGTGTATATTTTGCACGAAACGCATTAGGCAATTTTTGTAACTTCATTTGCCATGCACGCACTCTGAATTCCATTGTTTTGGTGTACTATTTTATTATTTTTCAAAATAAAATTAATGATGTTTTAACAAGCACTCTTTACTGGATGTTACTGATGCATGGCGGATCTGTTGAGCGCTCCCCTCCAGTTGTTCTCCCTGCTTTTATATGAAGCCCCATAGTCTCCTAAGGACCAAAAAATACAGTAACCATTGAAGAGCTCAGATTGCTCTTAAAGGAACAGTCAATTTCTTAGAAAATATATATATATATTTCAGGGCTTTCCTAGTGACTCATGCTGTAAATTGGAACTTTCATGAAGTAATCGAGCTGTAATTCGAAATGTTATAACTTTTGCATAAAAGAACTGACAACTGTGGATGTACCTTTGTTTCATTCAACAGGAAAAGATCTATAGCACATAGGTTTCTATAAAATAAAGTTTACTGCTGCTTTAAAGGGAAGGCCTTTTCCTGGGAAGTAAAACAAAGGCACACCCACTGCTTTTTTTTTTTTATTATTATTATTATTTTAGCGTTTGAAATTAAATTAAATTTTGGAGAGCTTGTGTTTGAGACCAGAAGTCCATCACTTTAGCTGCCTGAATAGGGCCAATCATGTTTACAGTTGCTTAATATGATCACATTGCACCAGACATCATAGAGTTAGTGATATTTATTGTCAGTATTTAACAAGAGTACAGAACAACACATAGTCATACTGAAATGTACAAACAATTCATCTATATGACTTTACACTTCCTTAAACACCAAGGACCTCCCTATATACCCATGACCGGATGTCCCATTAGGAAGAGTAGGCAGTCACCTGAGGGCTACTTAGGCTCTGCTGGCCAGACTCCCAGTGCAGAGTTGTGGGGGCCAGCACAGGCCCAGTGCTCTTGTAGCAGCTGACTCTTTCTGGTTAATGGTGTTTGTTCTAGTTATCCATTTATATTGCGGATTATCCAGTTTGTTCATCCCATTGGACGCTAAAGAGATCTCCAACACAATGCTAGTCAATGCTTTAGAGACCAGCCTATCATCTAAGGCAGGGTTGGGACTACTACTCCCATCATCCTCTAGCAGTCAGTTGATGCTGGAGGATGATAGTAGTTGTAGTCCAGCAACAGCCTGGAGGACGTACATTGCCCACCCCTGATCCAAGGTGCTAAGAGCATATTTGTATATTACAGATTAGCAGTGTATTCCATTCCAGGTGACAGTGTATAGTGCTGGGCCAGGGTCCCATGAGAAGTGAGTGTGGTCATGGGTGGAGCTAGGGCACCTAAACTGTAATTACTCTACAACCCAACCTGAACATAGAAGCAATCAGTGGCTTTCCAGCTGTTTAACTACAACTCCCATTACCATCACCTTGTCATCAGCCTTTTAAGGATCATAGTAGTTGTCCAACAACAGCCAGAGTGTTAAAAGTTATCTGCTTCTGCCCTCTCCAGAGATTCTCTCCAATACATATAAGTATGAAACAAGCCACTACAAAAATATATCCAAAGTTTCAGTAATTATAAAACGCTCCAGGAAATAACAGGCAAGGGGAGTTGCCACCTTTCAGGTGATCAGTAGGCAGGACTGGATTTCGCATTAGATAACCAATTGCAATATGTGACTCAGCTGTGCTGCCCACACCCAAGATGTCCAGTTGTGTGTCCAGCACAATACCAGTGACCCAGTACCAGACACACTCTAATGGATGATGGTCTATTTACCCTACCCTAATATGATCCATTGTGTGTGTGTTGTAAATCTATAACTGGATAACCACATGGAAAGTCCAGTCTTTTATAATATGCTCTGTTGTTATCAGAGGAAGAAGTTGCCTTGTGATGTCAGTGAATGCCTGTACAGTAATGATACAAACTGACGCATGCACACATAATATGCAAGCAAATGAGTCTATATACCAAAAGACATAAATTGCTGGAATGTTTTTTTTGTTTTTTTTCCATGTCTGTTCACCAGCTAGATTCACAAACTATTTATTGATCAGTGAATGAAATGGCTGGGGTGCACCCCCTGAAAAGATGCAGGAAAATGTCCTGCTGAACACACCCAAGTGGGGAGGAGCAGATGTATTCTAGGATTTGTAGTCCTACTTTAATAGGCATTGCTCCATTTCCTGGCAGTTCAATCATGATTTAATGTTAATTTGTATCAATAAAAGTATCAAAATACTCAATCTGCCACATATCCTGAGGCCATCTGGTGCTGAACTTCAACTTGCATCATCGTGAAACAGAGACTGAATCAAATTGAGAGTGCAAGAGAGAGTGCGTACTTGAGAAAAACAAGAGATAATAGAGCATGCCCAAAACAGAGGATGAGGCAGTGAGACAGAAACAGTGAGAAAGGACGGTAAGAGAGACAGTGAGACACACTGTTGTGAGAATGATAGGCAGAGGGCCACAGCACGACAGATGGAGAGACTGACAGCGAGAGAGCAAAGAGTGTGAAACAGAATGAGTGTCTGAGCGGTTGTGAGAGAGACTGTAACAGATTTACACTCTTGGGTGTCTGTGTATAATATTGTGTATGTTACACACCCTGTGCAAGACCAGGCCATTTATACTAACTTCTGTATAAAAAAAAATTAGTTTAATGAAACTCAGGTAAAATTTTAATTTAAACTTTTATTATTTAGTAGTTTATAGTACTATAGTTTGCAAGCTGTTCTTCTTTTATTGTGTACTTACTCAGCTATTTCATTTCTTCTCTTCATTCCACTTTCAGTGATGTGAGCACCCTCTTCTTGTATTCTGAAAGAAGCCTGTGACTCGACTGTAACAGGATAGTAAGAACTATATGGGGGAGATACACTAAAGTTGGATAAGGGACCCAGTTAATGATGTTGTGTCCTATTTGTGTCAATCTCATATCGACAGTATGCACCAAGATGTCTACTGCATCATCGCATCCCTATGAATATGCCAACATTGCTATGAATCCACCATGCCTTCGACAGGTTTACGATTTTGCACAGACTACATCAACAATGGCTGATTTGCATCTTTAAATGCAGACTAATGAGCCATGGCACACTGCCACATTCACTAAGCTCTGAGAGCTGCTAGAGATAATTCATTACATTGCCAACATCAGTTTGGCAATCTTGGTATCTCCCTAAGCTGTCTATGCAGCTACAGACCAGCACAGTCCTCCCTTAACTCTTTGATCGGCAGTGGGGTAAGCAAGCAGAGTAATGAACCTGGCCTACAACCAGCAGACTGAAGTAAAAAGACAAGCATTACACACGGAAAAGACCCTCTGGCCTTGTGAAGTGTGACTGAGTGTCCTTTTATTTCAGTCAGCTGTTTGTTGGTCAGCTTCTGTGTACATAGAACAGCTGGCAGGAAGATCAGAGCAGAGACCCACTATATGTAGAGCTAATGCATGTGTTAGATCTACAGGGTGGATGTTCGCCCTCCCAGTCCCTCTCATAGGCGTGCGCATGCGGTGTGCCTAGGCACACCCTAATCGCAGGGCCAGATTAATGTAGGGGCTGAGGAAGCTGAAGCTCCAGGCCCACAAATTAAAATAGGCCCAGGCCGCCCGACATAAAAAGCCTCCCGCTCGGACTCCCCCATCCGCGAGAACAATCGCTCTGGCTGCCGGCTGCTAAGCGATGTTCCCTAAGTGCCATTGTCAGTGTCTGTCACTGACATTACGCTTCCCTTCATTGAGGCTATTGAGACTCAATGTGTAGGGAAGCTACTTGATAGCTGCACATGCGTACGCAGCCTTCAGGTCTGCGTACCATGTGCATGATGATGACAACACCATTGGGGGCGTGGGCGCCAATAACCATGCTCATTGCGTGCTCTGCACGCCAGAACACTGCATTATGCTCTTCCTGTCTTGAATCGTCTCTTTGCTAGCAGCTTATGTCGGTGGCCTGTATCTGACGTGGGCATTGTGTGGAAGATGGAGGTAGGCAGCGTGTGGAGATGGATACGGTGGGCAGTGTATGTGGAGGTGGGCAGTGTGTAGAGGTGGGCAGTGGGCACAGAGTGTGGAGGTGTACAATGGGCACAGCCACAGAGTTTGGGGTGGACAATGGGCACAGAGTTTGGAGGGGGTCAGGACGGAGACGGGTGGACAGTGTGTGGAAGACAACAGGGTGGACAGGGTGTGGAGGGGGGACAATGTGGAGTTGGGCAGGGTGTTGGCGGTGGACAGTATGCGGAGGTGGCCAATGAGGCCAGTGTGTGGAGGTGGTGGGCACTGTGGAGGAGGACAGGGTGGACAGTGTGTGGAGAAGGACAGGGTGTGGAGGTTGGCAGTGTGTGGAGGTGGGCAGTATGGAGATGGACAGGGTGGACAGTTTGTGGAGGTGGACAGGGTGGGCAGTCTTTATACTGTTTTCTGTCTGTAAAATGCAGTTTGAAACAGTGACAATAAAATTAATGTGCAGTGGCTAACCGTTCTCCATACCATAAAAGCATTCTAAATTACAATATATGCCAAAGGGGAGAGTTTTAAGCTCATAAGGGTAAATTTGGCAACATCTGTTGGTCACATTGCATAACTAATTTACTAATATATTTGTATGTTGTATGCCCATTTGGTTCCTAGTCCAGATTAATACATGTATTAATTTATTTAGCACACACACATATATAAATATATACATATACACACACATGCGCACATGTGTGTTTGTGCTTTTAGGTGCACACCCTAATGCAACTGGCTGCGCACTCCTATGGTCCCTCTGATATCTCCAGGTATGTGCTTGGTTTGTTTGTATTGTTGGATAGATGCAGGAAAACAGAGGGTCTGTCGTCACCAAACTTTCTTCATGGGCTCTTTGTACGACCAACTGCTTCCTATGGCATCACCTTCCCCTGATGGACCTATCTTGCTGTACTGTGGGAGCTACAAGTGACCAGCAGATGGTGAGACTGGTGCTGTGGTAGCATGAGTAACCTCAAATGTGAGTGTTCATTTGTGAGTAAGTCTGTGTGTGTATGAATGACTGAGAGAATGTCTGTGGGTGCAGGGGCATCCACCGACATTTTTCTGGGGGAAGGGCAACCCATAATGTGTGTGTGTATCAATGTTAGCACAGGAAGCAGCAATGTCACACTGTTATGGTTCAGTAAACTCAGAAACGGTAGATGTCGGTAAAAAACACAATTTTATTTAAAGCATACAATGAGTAACGTAACCCTCACGGGTCCAGCATATAGAACATAGATAACTGACACAGGACAGGTTACATTAGCAAGTTTAACCCACACAGTTCCAGTATGTACAGCAGAATACAATACTGACACAGGTCAGATAAATTTTGATAGATACAGTGTAAGAGAGTCCAGAGATACCAGTGGAGCCACTGACTCAGTCTGCCCAGATGAGAGGAGGCCCAATGTCGCCTACAGGCAGTGATAGCGACAGTGACAAGATCTCAGCGGAGAACAGGCAATACCACCTGAGCGGGAGGTTGCAACGGTGGACGCCCACCGGAGACTACAACAGCGTGAGTCGGTGCTCGTGCCACAGAACGTATGCCCAATGGAGACTATCCACCACCGTGTGCCCGGTGCCACCCCCGGAGGGGTTAATGAACGCTATGATCTAAATGCGGAAGGCAACCGGATGCGCCCAACGGAACCCCAGAGTAGAAGACCAAGCGATTGTATAATGGTATGGAGGATGACAGTGGTGGAACAAGTAACGGCACAAGGCACCACCCAAAGAAGGGTTAATGAACGCTATGGTCTAAATGCGGAAGGCAACCGGATGCGCTCAACTGACCCCAAGAGCGGAAGACCAAGCGATCAAGTATAACGGTATGGAGGATAACTGGCACAGTGAGACTCGAATCACGGACTGGACTACAGGCGGTAACAGAGTACCGTAGCTCTGTGGTGCACAGTAGCGTGAACGACAGTGCACAGAGAGAGGACAGCAACAAGCACTATCCAGGGTCTTCACCCAGCCGGGCATGGAAGGAGCTGGAACCTCAGCCAAACTGATTCGGTACACAGAGCAAGAACGTCAGCCAAGCTGGGTCGATACACGGAGCAGGCTCGTCAGTCTCGCCTGGTCGGTACACGAAGCAGGAATGTCAGCCAGGCCAGGTCAGAACAGAAAGCAGGAACGTCAGCCAATCCGAATCGGTACACAGAAGTAGGAACAGTAACGAATAGCGTATTCAGGCAGACCGGGTCATACATAGGTATCAATATCACGGAACAAGCGCTTGGCATCAGGTACACCACGAAAGGGCGACCCAAAGGTAACAGCCCAGAGTATATAAAGGCTGTCACTGGGAGGAGCTGTACAGCGCAGCCAATGAAAAGGCACCAGGAAATAAGCCTGTCAGAATGTCGCTGGAATCACGGGCGCCGTGATACACACTCCCCTTCATACAGCATTAGTAATGGTGTCCACCTCATACAAAGCCAGGCAGGAAGTATCACTTTCAATGAGAACAGGTTTAGGAAATGCCATCTTGCTCCTAACCAACAAATCACAAAAGCCTTTCCCTTAAAGGGATAGTAATGTTTCACAATAAAAGCAGCTCTAATTAATCATCATAGTATTTGGGCCTTGGAGAGTGTTATTTCAATTCTGTCTGAGCTGTAGTTCAAGAGTAATTGAATGATCAAGTATCCTTCTCACACCCCTTTTACTGTTGTAACACTGTTCACCTCAGAGCAGCAGGGTGTGTCCAGGTAGATTGCAGAGAGGGTCAATCTTCAATTAAGATAAGGGAAAAAGCTGAAAAACCTGTCAAGGGGGCCAGGGTTTTCATTGTTCTCAAAGTAGGAAGACTGACCCTTGATATGAGCTGTCTGGTTTATGGACTGAATTCCACATCTGAGTAGTGGGGGCTTACACTAGGTAAAATGGGCGGGAGGGGGAAACTTTATCATTCAATTACTCTTGAACTACAACTCTCACATTATTGAAATAACACACTTTATGGCTCAAATACTATGAAGATTAATTGGAGCTGCTGTTTTTGTGAAACATTACTATCACTTTAAAAAAGAGACAATCCCAAATAACTAGTTCAAAGAAATACACATAATTAAAGTAAAACTAACAATTGAAAAGTGAAAAGAGGCTATAACATTTAAATATCATGTATTCCAATCTAGTATCTGCAGAAAAAGCCACTTTATATAATTTGATATCTGTAAAATCTAATCCTAAACTTGCTTTTCTAATGTATGACTAGTTAATTTTGTTTCTCTCAGCTAGTAATGACTGACACAAAGACAATTCATTATACACAACCCTTTTCTATTCAGAAAGGCATTTTCTCTTTAGTGATGCACCCCCCATGGGCACTCATATAGTTAAATCGGAGGAAGCACACATTGATCTACTTGTTATGGTCTCTTCTGGCAGAAATTTTAACATGGAGAAACAATTTATTTCCTACTTAAGATACTAGGTAGGTCTGACAGAGAACAGAATTATGACAATAACAATTGAGTAATAAGATGATGCATGTATCAGTGACATCACAGACTCAGAGATGTAACATAAAATGTCTCATTTAATGACTGAAAGTGTAATTCATATTATGATATCTGAATCTCTTAAATCGCCAAACCTTGTCCTCTTTGACCGTTACTCCTCATCCAATTAGCTATTATAGCAACTGTCCTTTACTCAACTTTTCCTGAAAAACGTCCCTTTCTGTTAGACAGAAACTTGTCCCATTGCCTCATGTCCTATCCCCAATGTACCTACTCAGAGTGCCAACCTAACTATTCCCCCACATTTATAGCCACTGACTACACCCTACACTAAAGTGCTCTCATCAGTCTACCCCTCCATCTAACTCTGGGGTAGAATCATGGTCCTTGAGAGCTACTAATGGTGCATGTTTTAGCGTATCCCTGCTTGAGCACGGGTGAGACAGTTAAAGTGTCTGAGTTACTAACTGTACACCCATCTTCCAGCTGAGATATCCTCAAAACTACACCGTTACTAGCTCTCAGGGTCTAGTGATGACTTCTATATATTACACCAAATTTCCCTTCACCTTTATCCCAATCTATCACCTTGTTCATACTTTCATACTTTCAACCCTTTCAACCCTTCTACCTTCTCACACATTATGTACTTCCTAATCCAGGGGTGTTGTTAGGAACTGGCTGAGATACTTAAAGCGGAACTACCACCTCCACTAAAGTCGCCCTGGAATACTTACGCAGGTGGCGACTAGCTTACTAATCATTATTTTATCTTTAAAAAGCGCCCACGAATAAAGTTATCCTTAAGTTTCCGAGACTGACGGCCAGGTTACTGTAGCCTATGCTCCTGCTCCGTCAGTCTCTTCCAGAGCCGTCCAGGCCAGTGCTGTGCCCGTGAAGAGTGAAAAGCACTGACTGCGTAGGTGCACATTCAAGATGTCCGCGATGATGCCTGGCTTCCGGTCTCGGAAGCTTAAGCGTAACTTTATTCGTGGGCACATTTTAAAGGTAAGATAATGCCACCTGCATAAGTATTTCAGGGCAATTTTAGTGGAGATGGTAGTTCCGCTTTAAAGCTCCAGGTCTAATGATTAAGTCCTGGGTCTTGTTGCCAGCTTGGAGCATGTAATGGTGCTAATTTCTCTACTAATAAAGGTGCAGTTGAGTATTAATTAGTACACAAATAAAGCATTAGCTTGTCCCAAGCCCTGGGTGTTTTGAGAACCTAACAACTCCCCGGCTTTTATCTCTTAACAACAACTTCTAGTGCCCCCCACTTATATTGCACACCTTACAGCTTGGGTCCTTCTTGGCATTGGCAGTAGAGAGACTCATCAACTGATGCCCTTTGATTTCTCCTAGCTGTCCACACCCCAATGGTACTGGTTCAGTGTATAGCACCTCCAGGATGAGATCCTGGGCATGCCAATACCCACCCTGTTCACCCCTGGTCAGGAAAGGGTTGTCTTGTGGGTCCAGTAGTGGCAAACGCTCCCTGCAGAACACATCTCCCTGCGAGCCTTGAGGTGCCAACACTAGGACTGCATAGTGGTATGCACTGTACATACAATAGAAGTCAGCAAAGTACAGGTGCGTGCCCTTGTGGAAGAGATGCCCAGCAGGCACAGTCACCCTCCAACGACCATAAGGTGAGTCATTGGGGGGAAGACCTGTGTTGAACTCAGTATTGCAGCTGAAGAACACTCCTTTGAGGGTCCCGCTAACAGGTGAACCATGGCTCCCGCTTTGGTCTTTTAGTGAAGGAAGCATTAAGCCCCCCCACTTATCCCTGTGGAGACAAAGAGGAGAGACTGGTATCAAGCAGGGTTGAGATCTGCCTTGGAGCCATATGCAGAATGCATAAGATGGACAATTGTGGAACCAAAGAATTTCACTATATGAGACAAATATTCCCAAGTGAAAAAAGAGACCTCTAACCTTTTAAAGACCACACGGGTGTGCAATGCATTAATTCAAAAATGTGTTTCACATTCCTCTAGTCATTAAATGATTAAGTTTGGTATTTTATGAAACAGGCTGTTTCACAAAGCCCCTTAAAGGGATAGTAATACTTCGTTTTAACTTTATTTTATTTTGTAGGCATTAAAAAACATGAAGAATGATATAAGTCTTATCTCTCAAACCTTTATGGTTTAAGAGATATTCACAAACAAAGTATCCCCCCCTCTGTTCAACCAGATCAGAAGGGAGGTGCCCAGGTAGGCTGCAGAGAGGGACAATCTTCAATTAAGAAGGGAAAAAGCTGAAAAACTTGTCAAGGGGGGAAGGGCTTTCATTGTTCTCATAGGAAGAAGATTGTCCCCTGCTGTTATCTGTCTGGTCTATAGAATGCATTCCACATCTGAGAAGAGATTGCTCATATTAGGTAAAAGGGGCGGGAGGGGAAACTTTGCTTGTGAATCTCTCTTAAACCATAAAGGTTTGAGAGATAAGACTTATATCATTCTTCATGTTTTTTAATGCCTACAAAAAAATAAAGTTAAAACGAAGTATTACTACCCCTTTGATATTGTTTACCCAACTCTCTCTAGTCTTCCCTGCTTTCCCCATTTACTTGCTTTTCCCCAATCTCTACTTACTCTGCCCCCTCCCCTGTTCTCTCTCTTACGTTATCCCCCTCCAACCTCCTTCTGTTTCTGGCAATCCTGCCTCCACTTCTATATATATATGTGTGTGTGGATGTAGAGCTGTATCTAGGCTGATGAAGGCCTAAGGCCATGTTATAAGATACAACAGTGGGAGATAAGTTGGAAATATAACTCCCCAACAACTGCGCCTCTTCCCAAAGTATATATCCAATATAAACACAAAAGATCAAGGAATACAATAAATTGGCACAAATAGATTATAAAAATAGGAATGGAAAGAAACAAAAACAAAATGGATATTTACAAAGCAAATACAAATACTTATATTTTCTGCTTTTTTTGTTGCTACTTCAAGTCCAGTGCTGCACGCTTACCGTGGGATTGGGTCCCCACTCAAAAAAGATAAACTACAAAAGAAAATAAAGAGCGGCGCAAAAGTCTTTCTGAGCGTAGTATGTTTTATCACCAAGACAGTCCTTCACCAGAACACCGTGGGAGATATCATCAGAGTATTACTCACATTTTTCAGAGGCACACAACCTGCCTCCTGGTATCTACACCTTCATTGGCTTGCACCCCAATATAGTGATCTCCTCTGGCCTAGATCCAACGTGGGGGCGACTCCGTATAGTATTTCAAAAAGGAATGATACTTTTTTTATGTGGAATCAGCCACTTGAGTAGAAGATAATATCAAATCCAATACTGCAACGGGCCGAACCTATTTTATTATCGTTATAAATCAACTCCTATTGCTGAATTTAATGGAGTTTCTCATCCAAAAACCAAGCCAATGAAAGAATATATGTGAGTTAATATAATCAAATACAAATGTTATTCCTTCAAATGAAGGCAAAAATAAAATATAAATATATATATGAATCAATGGCTCTCAAGGCCAAAAAGACAAACAAGATATTTATACAATATGCGCATTTAATCTTAAAGATAAAAAGTATAAAATTAGAAATCAATATGCACAATATAAAAAACGGCTGCACTGTGCTCTACCATACCAGAATCAGTTGGGAAAAAAACCCTCCTGTGGTCTGGATCGGGCGGTTGTTAAGGGGTTAATATACAGTACATATATTTGTGGTCGCATTGAGGAAGGGGGATTCCCCCAAAAACGGCTTGTGGCCCGTGCATTTCTGCCTGAATGTAATACTCAAGCATGTGAATAAAGCATTGGAAATTTCCTAATATTGGTGAGTGCCTTTCACTTTCTTTACACTGGATATCTATGCACTGGTTGAAGGCTAAGGAGCTGTGATTAAGAGCACCCGATTAAAAGACTGTTAATATTGAACGGATTTGTTGGAATTGTGAGTGGCTGTCTCAGTACTATAAATACTGATAATATTAATAAAAAAAAAAAAAAAAAAAAAATATATAAATATATATATATATATATATATATATATATATATATATAAAATGTAATCAAATTGAAAAAGCACTCTCTGGACTTCGCACATGGTGATAAGCTGGTTTATTGTGCAGATCAACGTTTCGGCTACATGATAGTAACCTTCGGCTATTATGTAGCCGAAATGTTGATCTGCACAATAAACCAGCTTATCACCATGTGCGAAGTCCTGAGAGTGCTTTTTCAATTGGATTACATTTTACATTTTTTGGCTGAAGTCATAGCACCCAGGCAATCGACTGTATAAGCGTGAGTGCTTCTCAACTGACGTGTATATATATATATATATATATATATATATATATATATATATATATTTTATATTGGATAAAAACTACATTTTTCCCTACAGTGTTGTGAGCGGCTGCAGAGTGTTGAGATTTCCCAGATAGCCCCCAGCTGTCACCCACCTGACATGTTGGAAGTATTCAGAGGTCTGGTTCCTGTAGAAGACTTGAAATGGTAACATCCTCCCTGCGATTCCTTCGGCTTTCTCCTGGAGCTGCCTCACCTGTTCCACTGCGTAATCTGCAGGAGAGGGAGATGTCAATTCACTGTCTCTATAATCTATAATGTAAAAATAAGCTTGCTGATTTTAAAAGAGCTTTCAAAATCACCTCTATGCCATTTTCTAGCTAGTTATTTCGATTGCTAGAGTATGCTCATTTAGACAGGCTCTGTGTCAGACCTTCATTAACTCCCCACTTGCTTACACTTAATCTTTGCAGTGCTAAGGGAGGTGGGCAATGCATTGCTGAACAGTGTCAGTGAGAGGGGGAGGTAATGTGGAGCTAAAACAGGAAGTGCCTGAATGGTATGCCTTAACTGACATAATCTATCGATCTAAATAAAAAATGCCTAATTCAATACATAGGTGAATTTAAAAGCTGTTTCAAAATCGCCAACATTATTTTAGGTGAGTGTGTCCCATTTAAAGGGATAGTAATGTTTCATAATAAAAGCAGCTCTAATTAATCATCATAGTATTTGGACCTTGGAGAGTGTTATTTCAATTCTGTCAGAGTTGTAGTTCAGGAGTAATTCAATGACAAAGTGTCCCCCTCCCTCCCCTTTTACTGATGTCACACTGTTCAGCCAGAGCAAAAGGGAGGTGCCCAGGTAGATTGCAGAGAGGGACAATCTTCAATTAAGATAAGGGAAGAAGCTGAAAAACTTGTCAAGGGGGGCAGGGCTTTCATTGTTCTCATAGGAAGAAGATTGTCCCCTGCTGTTATCTGTCTGGTCTATGGACTGGATTCCACATTTGAGAAGAGATGGATTCCACTAGGTAAAAGGGGCGGGAGGGGGAAACTTTGCTTGTGAATATCTCTTAAACCATAAAGGTTTGAGAGATAAGACTTATATCGTTCTTCATGTTTTTTTAATGCCTACAAAATAAAATAAAGATCAAATGAAGTATTACTATCCCTTTAAAGGCTGGTAGATAGATCACTTAACATGCCTATGCCACGACCACATATTATGAGCCTTTATAATAAAGAGTCATAATTTCGATTCTCATAATAAGGACCTACATAATACTAACTCTTATCATATGGAATCTCATAATGTGGGCTCTCATAACATAGACTGATATAATGTGGGCTCTTAACATGGTTTTGCATAGTATGGGTTGTAATACCATGGGCTCTCATACTATACACTGCCATATCTTCAGCTTTCATACTATAGGTCATCTAGGGCCGTCATACTAAGGACCATCCTAGTATAGACTGTCATACCATGGGACATTATATTATGGGCAGTCATACAATTGCCTGTCATGCTATGGGCTGTGACACTATGAGCTGACATACTATGGACTCTTATACCACCCACATACTATGGGATGTCATACTATGAGCTGTCATACAATGGGTTGTCATTCTATAGTCAGTTGAACTTTGGCCTGCTATACAATGTCCTGTCATACCATGGGCCATCATACTATGGGCTGTCATACTATAGTCAGTCTTATTATGGTCTGTCATACAATATTCTTTTGTACCAAAGGCCATCAGATTTTGGGCTCTCATACTGTGGAATGTCATATTATGGACTTTCATACTATGTGCTCCTGTACTGTCACAGTATGAGCCTCCAACTATCAATTGTCTATTCAAAGACCATCATACTATGGGCAGGGCTTAAAAGTTGAAGTCCTTTGCTACTAGCCAGACCTGAAAAGTTACTCGCCACTGCAACACATAACATACCAACCAGGGCTGAATTTCCACTCGCCAGGGCTAAATTTTCACTCGCCGTTGGCTAGTGGAGAGTGGAAATTTTGAGCCCTGCTATGGGTTCACATACTAAGGGACGTCATACTATAAGCCATCATACCATGGGCTCTCATACTATGGGCTCATACCATGGTATGACAGTCTATAGCATGAAGTCCCTTAGTATGAGTGCCCATAGTGCGATGGCCGATAGTATGAGGGCTCATAATATGAAAGTACATAGTATGACAGCCCATAGTATGACAGTCCACAGTATGAGAGCCCATAATTTGACGGCCCATATTATGACGGGCCATGGTATTAAAGGACATCGTATGGCAGACTGTAGAATCACTATGACTATATATGACTATAATATGACAGCCTCATGTGCCTCATACTATTGTTTGTCACATCAAGGGCCATCATAGTACATGACATCATACTGTGGGCTTTTATATTATGGTCTCTAATACTATGGGCCATCAACAAACCTGTGAAAAAGGATTTCTTCATTGACCATATAATATGGACCAGTGTAAGAGGATACACTGTCTAGTCCCTCCCGTCTGGGTTGCTCCATCTCCCTATTCAGTGATTAGGTTAGATGGTACCTCCCTGTTGGTGGGTTAACTTCCAATAAAAGAACACGGAAACAGTTGACTCCCTTCGTCTGTGACTAAAGGGTGAAATGCACGTCAGAGAGGATGCAGAATAAAGAAAATTATGCTTTGCTCAAAATCTGTTTATATCTATAGGAACGCTACTTTTGCTCACACAGTTTTGATTCTGACTGCTAAAAGGTTATGAATAGCTTCTTACAGCTGATACAACGTTAGTCCTGTTTAGGTCCAACGTTAATCCTATTGGAACAACTTGATTACTACCCCTGTTGAAGTGTCTGGATAAGAGACGTGAAAAACATGGTGGGTTGTGTTTACACTGCTACCCACGGAGATAGACTGACAGGGCCAGTTTGATTATTGGTTTGCACTTTGTATTGGTTACTTGTTGATGTTTGTTTATGTACTTTATCCTATATGTATCTTTTAGAAAGTATACGTATATTCTATTTAGCACTTTTGAGTGACGGGTCCCTCTCCATAAGGTGGTCTAATTGACCATTTATTAGAAGGTTTAGCATTTACTTGGTGGGGATGCGGTGTATTGCATTTTTAATTGTCTGCTGTGAATTGTATATGTTTTTTTGTTGATATTTTCTCTATGGTGGTAATAAAATAATTATATTTTGCCTATCATAGTTGTGTGTCTCCATTGTAAAGTGTATTCCTATTTTTTCTTTTGTTGATAAATGCATATATTTCTGTAGGGAGAGCACCCCCTATTTGCTATTACCCATCAGAGTTCTTATTGATTTAGAAGTTGCTTACTACTACTATAGGTGAGCATTCAGCTGATTTTTTGGGTTGTGACTCTCATACTTTGGCCATCAACACACCTCCAAAAAAGCATTTTTTCATTGGCCATATATTATGGACCAGTGGAACAGGATACATTTTCTAATCCCTCCCCCTGGGTTTGTCCATCTCCCTATTCAGTGTGGGTGGGTCAACTCGCTATAAAGAGCATGGAAACAGTTGACGCTCTGTCTGTGACCATGCCTAATGGGCTAACTGTGCATCAGAGAGGACACTGATTAAAGGTAATTATTCTTAACTCTAAATCTGTTTCTATGTATATGAGCACTGCTTTTGCTCACACAGTTTTGATTCTGGCTGCCAGCAGGTTATGAATAGCTTCTTAGAGCTGATACAATGTTAGTCCTGTTTTTGACTGTTTAGGGAATTCAGCCCATAACCACTGGCAATTTTTTTTCAGTTCTTCTCCTCATTTAAAAGTTAAGTCTTATGAATACTTCCTACCTATTGCCAAATTTAGGGATGTCTGAAATGAGTTAGTGTTGCAGGGATATCTGTCTTTTTTTGCATTTTATCTATGTCCTTTCATGAGCTCTCAGACTATGTACCATCATACCATGGCCCGTCATACTACAGGCTGTCATTATGGACAACAACAGACATATTTCCAGGGTGGGGACAAAGCCATAATATGTCCCCCAGGCCAGTGCACTCAACCGCTATGTTTATCCAAGTGGAGGGAAGTGGAGGGGGAGGAAGTGTCCCCTCTTGCTCCCCATGGATGCTCATTGCTGGGCACTATAGTATGGGCTGATATACCACGGTCAGTCATACAATTTCCTCTGATACTATGGGCTGTGATACTATGAGCTGACATACTATTGGCTCTTATACCATGGATTATCATATCATGAGCCATCATACTATGGTCTCCTGTGCTATGGGCTGTCATACCAGGGGCCACCATACTATGAAATATCAAAATATGGGCTCTCATACCATGGGATATCATACTATGCGCTGTAATACCATAGACTGTCATCCTATAAGTTCTCATACCATATGCCTCATACTATGAGCTGTTATACTATAGGCTGTCATACTATGGTCTGTTCTGCTATGGACTATAGATAAAAGGTGGTACAGTGGTAGCTGTAGAAAAAGCAGGAGATTTGCAAAGTAAAAGTTAAACCTTTATTGGCTAAAGTTAGCCAATAAAGGATTCTTTTTTACTCTACCAATCTCCTGCTGTTGACTGTCAAGCTATGAGCTGTCATACCATGGGCTGTCATACTATGGGCTCTAATACTATAGGCTGTAATACTATAGGCTCTAGTACTATGTTCCGTCATACTATAGGCTCTAATACTACTGACTGTCATACCATGGGCCGACATAACATGGGCTTTTATATTATGGGCTGTCATATTATGGGCAGTCATACTGTGGACTGTCATACTATGGGCTGTCATATTATGGACCCTCATGATATTACATGTAGTCATTCTGTGGACCATCACACCATGGGGCCATCATATTATGGGCGGTCATCTATAGGCTGTTATGCTATGGGCTCATTCTACTGGTTGACATACTACGGGCTGTCATACCATGGACCATCATACTAATAATGATAGTAATAATGTCTCTCATAATATAGACTCACTCACATGGCTCTATTCACTGAGCTGCAGAAATAGCCGAGCTGATATTTTGTGTGGCTCTCCACAATAAAACGATATGGAGAAAATTTCATAATAACGAAGAAGCGAGATGTTATGCACACATAGTGGCAATACAAAAATCCACTAGTAAAATAGATGTTTATGAGAGGTACTTGATAAGGGAGGAGGATAGAGGAAATGAGCAAGGAAAATATTGCTCACCTTCTCCATCATGGGACTTTCTAACATTGGATTTACTAACATGGATTTCACAGAGGATGGAGACTGATGGACTATAAAGAACTAGTGTAAAACTTGAGCAAATCACCTGCACTTTAGGGGACAATTAAATATTACCAAAACAGTTCTCCAAAGCATTGCATTGATTTAATGGGGATTATCAGATATTAGTTTCCCCTATGGTATATTTGGTTTGCTCCAGAATTGCATCGCTTTCTTAGGACATCTGTGCAAACCTACGGGAAAACATTTTTCCCTTGGCTTGAATGGAGACACTATGCCACTGGTGATTTTCTAAAAACAAAGATACTAGCCCACTTTATTCTAAGTGCAAAAGTGGACAGAGTCACTGAAAAAGGCACTGGGTTACTGACATGGTATCCCTGGCTGAAAATCAGCTCTGCACCATGAACAATACTCTACTTGTCCTGCAGAGGGCAACATTTACTAAGAGGTGAAAACAGCCTGTGGGATATTTTTGCTACTGTTTTCTGCTTCTAAAAGAAGAGAGAATATTCTGCTGTAAGAGAAGTTTCCTATGCCAACAGATACACTGTGTGCAAAATTATTAGGCAAGTTGTATTTCTGAGGATTAATTTTATTATTGAACAACTCCAGTGCTCTTTGTCAATCCAAAATGTTAAGAAACCTTAAACCTGAATATTTAAAAAAGTAAAAGTGAGGTTTTGGCTTTCTTAGGAGAATATATATCTGTGGACAAGTATTGGGCAACTATTAGTGTGCAGAATTATTATGCAACTAAATGAAAAACGATAATTTTCCCATCTTACATGTTTATTTTCATCTATTAAAGTGAGAATACTAAACAAACAACTCAAAATTTACAAATAAACATTTGTGACATTTCAAAAAAAAAAAAAAAAAAAATCAGTGACCGATATAGCCACCCTTCTTTTCAATAACAGTCATAAGCCTTCCATTCATGGAGTCTGTTGGTTTCTTAATCTGTTGACGATCAACTTTTTGTGCAGCAGCAACCACAGCCTCCCAGACACTGTTCAGAGAGGTGTACTGTTTTCCTTCAGCGCTAATCTGCCGTTTAAGAAGGGCCCACAAGTTCTCAATAGGGTTTAGGTCAGGTGAGGAAGGGGGCCATGTCATTATTTTATCTTTAAGGTCTTTACTGGCTATCCATGTAGTGGAGTACTTTGATGCATGCGATGGAGCATTGTCCTGCATAAAAATCATGGTCTTCTTGAAAGATGCAGACTTTTTCCTGTACGTCTGCTTGAAGAAAGTGTCTTCTAAAAACTGGCAGTAGGTTTGGGAGTTGAGTTTGAGTCCATCTTCAACCTAAAAAGGTCCAACTAGTTCATCTTTGATAATACCAGCCCATACCGGTACCCCTCCTCCACCTTGCTGGCATCTGAGTCAAAGTGGAGCTTTGCGCCCGTTACTGATCCAGCCATGGGCCAATCCATCTGGACCATCAAGAGTCACTCTCATCTCATCAGTCCATAAAACCTTTGAAAAATCTGTCTTCAGATATTTCTTGGCCAGTCTTGACATTTCAACTTATGTGTCTTGTTCAGTGGTGGTTGGGTTTCAGCCTTCCTTACCATGGCTATGTCTCTGAGCACTGAACACCTAGTACATCTGGACACTCCAGGTGGGTTTCAGTCCTGGAATATGACAGCACTGGAGGATAATGGGTTCCTGGTAGCTTCCTGTTTGATTCTTCTCAAATCTCTGGCAGTTAATTTGCATCTCTTTTTTTCTCAACACGTTTCTTGCGCCCCTATTGACTATTTGCAACAAAACGTTTGATGGTTCTGTGATCACGCCCCATTATCTTAGCAATGTTGAGAGTGCTGCATCCCTCTGAAAGACTTTTTACAATTTTTTACTTTTCAGAGTCAGTTATATCTCTTTTCTGCCCATTTTGCCTGAGGAAATGAAGCTGCCTAATAATTATGCACACCTTGACACATGGTGTTCATCTCCTTAGGCCACACCCTCTCTCATTACACAAATACACATCATCTGATATGCTTAAATCCAATAAGCATTCAAGTTTATACAGCTTGGAGTTGGAAAATATGCATAAAAATGATGATATGGTCAAAATACTCACTTGTGCACAGAGTGTATGTAGATAATCCTATGGGGATTCCGAAATTCTTTTAGTACTCTCTGCACATAGCACTCAGGCGATGCTCTAACAGACTAATATGGTTTATTGTGCCAGAGGACAGACATGCGTGCTATGAAGCAACACTAAGGCTAGCGTAATTCTGGGGCAAGCCAACTACATCACAGGGGAGAAATAAACATTCCCATTCATTTAAATTGGGTTTTTAACACCTTGAATGCTAGAGAGATTTCCAACGCAATTCTAGCATTCAAGGCGTTATAATCCACATTTACATCTATTTTTATTCCCTATGGTACAATTAGTTTGCCCAAGAATGGTTCCACTTTGGAGTCTATACATATGGCCCGTGAATGTATGCCTGCATGTGGCAGTGTAACAATAACTATAGTTAATAGTTTATGTATGGAATACGGGTATGTGTATATGTGTACATGTGTTTATCACATTGATTTACCTAGGTAGGACACTTTCATACAGATGTCAGGTGTCTTTCTATAGGCTGGATTGCAAAGCAGTCGATAAACTTAACAAGGGTTTTATCTACACGTTCTCCATAGACTTCAATGGGTATCTGATAGAGAAAGCCAGTTCTTAACAGTTATCAACTGCAATGGAATCTTGAACGATATATGTTTCATTGTATCTGCAGTTTCCTGTATAAAAACAATCTCTGCTGAAGTCTGCCTCTAGTACACAGCTTTTCAAAACACTCAATAAGCTTCAATTGTCCAACATGACACCTTACTTTTGTAAGGGATACAATGTCTTTATCATATTGTCACCTTAAACTAACTGGAAGTAGATTACAAAAGATTAAATGCAAATAAAACAGTAGATAGAAAAACAAACTGCTGTACTCCTCTCTAGGTAAGTCCTTATGATAAATTAAGAGAAACTTATTAGGGTACAATTCCCCTTTAACTGCCTGTCTCACCACCAGTGCAAAAGCTGAGGGTCTCACTCCAGCCAGAGACAGTGTATTCCCCATCACTGCGTTTCACTGCGGTCTGTACAGCCAATGTGTACTCTGTACGTGGGCTAAGGAACCAGTGACCACGAACCGTCATGGGCAGGACCACCGCCTTCGCCACCAATTTTGTTGGCACATCCTTAGTGTAATAGAATATTCATCATTAGACAGATACCAATGTCATATACCCCATTTACACACGCACATCGTTGTTAGGACAATGAAGAACAGATGTTATGACATACAGAGGGTATGCATAGGATTGCTACATACCTCCCAACATTTCAAGTGGCCAAAGAGGGACACATTTATTTTAGGTGGTGTTGCAAGGGGCGTGGCTGGTGGGCTGGTCATTAGTGATAATTTTTAGGTTATTTCATGACCTACTGATGTAACTGAATAAATCATTTAGGGCAGTGGTTCTCAAACTTATTTTGCTCAAGGAAACCCTAACAGTCAGTCTAAAAATTTTCAGGGCACCCCTAACATCTTATAGATCAGTTGTTAATGAGTAATGAATGGTAAAAATACATAAAAAATAGTTATTTTTAGGTTTCTCTATCAGACTAACAAAAAAAAAATACATGTTGTACATAAAGATTTCAGTAAATCTACAACCGAAACTCAGCATTACTAATTTTTTTCAAAGTCAATATAAAAAATAAGGGGCACCCTAAGTGGATGTCCGTGGCATACCAAAGTGCCAAGGCACCCTGGTTGAAAACCACTGATTTAGAGCAAGACCAATACAGACTTATTTATAAACATATATATTGAACTTTAAAGGTATAGTAATGTTTCATAATAAAAGCAGCTCTAATTAATCATCATAGTATTTGGACTTTGGAGAGTGTTATTTCAATTCTGTCAGAGATGTAGTTCAAGAGTAATTCAATAACAAAGTATACCCCTCCCGCCCCTTTAACTAATGTAACACTTTTCAGCCAGATCAGAAGGGAGGTGCCCAGGCAGATTGCTGAGAGGGACAATCCTCATTTAAGATAAGGGAAAAACCTGAAAAACTTGTCAAGGGGGGCAGGGCTTTCATTGTTCTCATAGGAAGAAGATTGTCCCCTGCTGTTATCTGTCTGGTCTATGGACTGGATTCCACATCTGAGAAGAGATGGCTTACACTAGGTAAAAGGGGCGGGAGGGGGAAACTTTGCTTGTGAATATCTCTCAAACCATAAAGATATCGTTCTTCATTTTTTTTAATGCCTACAAAATAAAATAAAGATAAAATGAAGTATTACTATCCCTTTAAACCAACATTAATGTGAGTTTTCTTGCTGTGGAACTAAGTGATATCCTTATACACACCACACAGTCTGATCTCCTGAAAAGGATAACACCAGGTTGGGAAACAGGGACAGAAGGATTTTGGTCCCAATGAAGGTCTGTCCCTCCTAAACAGTGACACATGAGAGGTATGTTGCTACCAGGGTAAAAATGAACTCAGGAGATGGATTACACAACATGATATTTTGCAAGTGAAGAACAGTATTATTAACCAGGGTAATATGCTAGGCCAGATTTTCTTTCAGGAAAAGTAGGCCTATAGCACTATGTTTTGAAAGGAGTCTCAGCTATGCTGCCCACACACACACACACACCCTGAGATGTGGATGTGGCCAGAGCAATCCTTATACTCTGAATTGATGGAAAGCAGTTTATTTAACAGCTTATAGGCCTCTTTCATTGCATTTATTTAACCCTGTGGGTGCTAGAGAGGTTTCCAACACATTTTGAAGTAATGGGTTGGAGACCTCTCTAGCAACTAAAAGGCTGTGTTTTCTTTGTGCTTGTGTGTTATAGGGAAAGAATATTTGAGGTAAACAGGCAACAGTGGGTGTGGCCATGGGTGGAGTTAAGAGAACCTTAGGTCTTTTTTGCTTATGGGATGTTTAGTTGTAAATCCAGCCCTGGTAATATAGCACTTAGATAACGTGACCAGATCACCATTTTAATGCAGGATGCTTTTTTAAATCTACATTCTGCAGGGCTGCATGGAAACTAGAAAATCCTGCAGTGTGTGTATTTCTAGACACATTACGCTTAAAGGGATAGTAATACTTTAATATTACTAATCCCCTGTTTTATTTTCATCAGGCGGCTCTGCAGCAGAGCCGAGATTGCGTTAGTAAAAATAATTATTTCACTGAAATTGTCTTCTATGTGTGTTTGCAAACCAAGCACATGTAGAAGACTGTTTCAGTGAAATAATTCTTTTTTACTAACTCAATCTCGGCTCAGCTGCAGAGCTGCAAGCCTGTTGTACAACAGACTTCCCCTGCAGTCAGTACAATGCTGACTTCAGGGAAGGGGGAAGAGAGGGGGGAACTTTGCTTACAGTTATCTCTCAAACTATAAAGGTTTGAGAGATGACACTGGGGGCGATTGAATTCTTTTTTAAATAGCTACACTATGGGGATTAGTAATATTAAAGTATTACTATACCTTTAAGTGATGGGTTATCATCAGTGGACATGATGTATGGAGACACAGGGCTAATAATCAAGGTAATGATATCCTATTGAAATGTCGTCATCTATTTGACGACTATCAAAAGGGAGAGATCATAATGTCATCTGCATCAAAGGGGCAACATCAGAATGTCGTCCGCTTATGGGTCTCCCTGCCATGTAGACGCATGGTCATGTAGGCGATATGTAAGCAGAAGAAGCTGCTGCTCCTGAATCCAAATCTGCAAAGAATAGAGAGGGTCCCATAAATGGCAGAGGAGTGACCTCATTCCTGTGCTTCCTTAGAACCCTGCCATTCTGAGCCCTGTGCTCCTAGCTTGTCACATTGTAGCACTGCAGAACACTATAGTAGCTCCTGTTTCACAAAAAAAAACTAGCTCAATACTGGAGAAAATCAACTTCGACACAGGGGGAAGATAAGACACACACTTATTTAAATGGGTGTTTTAACCCCCTAAATGCTAGAGAGAGCAATGCTTTGGAGACCTCTCTAGCACTCAAGGGGTTAAATCCCTATTTAGGATACTCAGCACATAATCATAGTACTTGTGCCCTCGTCACTGTGACTCCTTAGAACCCTGATATTCTCAGCCCTGTGCCCCTCTCTCTATATAAGTCAACAATAAATGTATATTATAATATAATACATATGTAAGTATCTGACTGATACAATATATCTGCACTTACAGAATAATCATGCAGTTCCTCTAGATTGCCACAGTGTAGCACTGCAGTACACTATAGTAGCTCCCATTTCTGTGCTTTAATATCCACACAATATGTGCTTACATGAGGTGCATCTACATGGCAGGGCAACCCTTAAGCAGGTGACATTCTGGTGTCGCCCTTTTGATGCAGCCACATTATGATCTCGCCCCTTTGATGGTCCCCAAATAGATGACTTTTCAGTAGTAAACTCAGGGTAATAAGGAGATGGGTTACAGTATAGAGCTAATAATAAGGGTAATCACAGAGGAGATGGATTACTCCACACACAGGTCATATGATGCAGGGGAGGGATAGGGTTAATAATCAGGGTAATACGGTGCTTAGGAGATTGGTTACTCACATACAGGGTTTACTTTTTGCGCTCCAGAGTGGTACCCAACCCATTGCTTTGCAATGAGTTGGGTACCCCTCTGGCACTCAAAGGGTTAATAGGAGGTAGGTTACTGACAGGTGATATGATGCATGGAGGTACAGGGTTAATAGAAGATGATTTACTGACAGGTTATACTATATTAATCCTATACCACCTGCATTATAGATGGGTTAACCACAGGTGATATGATACAAGGGAGATTCATGGTTAATAATCAGAGTAATCAGTCTCTCAGAAGATAGCTACCCCTAGATGATATGATAAGGGGATGTATATGTTTAACTCTTTAAAAACCACAGGAGCTTCTGAATGCATTTTGCACCTCGCTGGTCCTCAAGGGGTTAGTAATCATGGAACTCAGAAGATGGGCTTCACACAGGATTTTCAGGGTTAACCCTCTGAGTGCCAGAGGGGAACGTGGCACTCAAAGGGTTAATATTTGGGTCTAGCAGTCATGCCATGGCTTACCCTGTGTTTGAACTTGTTCTCTTTCTGCCCTCCTTTCTTGTTCAGGTCTATGAAGTAGTGAGTTACCCGCTGGGTGTCATAGGGTGGCATCTGCCATGACACACGGAACGAGTCACATGTGATATCACTGATCTGGATCCCGTGAGGAGCAGAAAGGGGGGACTCCATTACCTGTGTTAGAGTACAAAAGGTATGTCAGTGGGATGCCAACACCGTATTAATCTGCATTGTGTGGGTGTGGGAGGTTGGCATTAGAGTCCTCTGAAATGTTAGGGTGAAGCTGGCACTGAGAAAATGTGCACTGTGTTTGAGGGGGAGGCTGCCACTGCCAATATTTGCAGTGTGAGAATATGAAAGGGGTCTATATACTATGCAGTTGTTACAGGACCATCTTAACAGCAAGGCAAAGTGAACAGCTGCCAACACTTGAAGAAAAATTCAACGCATCATACAACACAGTACCGTTTGCTACTCTCCATCTCTCCCTCTGCCTGTTGCTCTGTGGCACACAATACAGTATTCAATAACACTGATGAATTAAGGAAAATGTTGTAATTCTGGAATAAGCCATCTGAATAAGAGGGGACCAGTAAACAGTATAATTGATTTAAGTGGTGCTTTTATCTCTTCAATACTAGCACATCAACCTCAATGTGTGAAGACAGGTGTGAATATTCAACATTTTGTGAAGATGGGTATGGAAGATGTAAGCACTTAGCACTGTGTGAACCTGCGAGAACACACATTGTGTTATGCTGATGATATGGCACTGACGTTTTGTGTGTGGGAACGGCAGGAAGCACTAACGTTGTGTGTATATGGGAACAGCAGGATGCACTAACGTTGTGTGTATATGGGAACAGCAGGATGGCACTAACACAGCATGCATATGGGAATAGCAGGATGGCACTAATGATGGTATGTTGGAATAGCTGGCTGGCACTAATGATGGTATATTGGAATAGCAGGCTGACACTAATGCTTGATGTATATGGAAACAACAGACTAGCACTTACATTTCTGTGTCTGTGTGGGTGTATGGTACACTGCCATTAGTTTGTATGTGGTAACTGTGGTGTTCTTCCAAGAGGGAGTCCTAAGGCACTGCAGATGTGGGAGCACTGCCATGATGACACAAAACTTCCCAGGAAGATGTGTGGCAGTGGATCATGATGTCATATCCACTTACCATGTCAGCAGTTTTCACTTGGATCGGCAGTGAGTGCGGCTGCATCTGAGAGAGATCCATGCATCCTAAAGGCCCCCAGACACTGCATACCTTCCAGATTTACCCTCAGGCAAGATTCTGAGTTAATAAAGGAGGATTGCATTTTGTGCCCTCAAAAAGAACCTTCTTTTTCTTCATTGGATGACTACCAGACATCACATTGGCAATGAGGTACCCCTCCTACTTGATCCACTCAGTCTGTAGCTACATTGCTTCTGCTTTGTTCTCCATTGTGAACACCTGTGGGATATACTTTTGGGAGAGTTGTGAATGTTGTGCATGGATATTTGCTTATCACTGCTGGTTTTCCTCTGCAATCTATTATTCCCTGCTTTTGTGCCACTGGAGTTTGCCACTCTTCGGTGTGTGTGTGCTGATTGCAAATCTGTCCAGGTTATGTTTGGGATTCTGCAAGGCTCTGTCGAGTCCCCTGTGGCTTTTAAAGATTACCATGTGAATTTGCACATTTACCCAGACCTTACAAGATCACGTCGTGAGTGGCCTTGCTAATAAAGTGATACAGGAAAGATTGTTATGAGAAAAGGAGTTGACTGAAACATCAGCTTTAGACATTCCAGTGGCCATGGAAATGGCAGATAAAGATGCTTCCCAATTGTAAGCTCACAATTTTGTGGGGTTGTCAGCCCTGGCCAAAACAGCAGACATATTCAGCGTGTTCTCTGCATGTCCAACCAACACCAGGGATAATGCCCAGGGGTGCTGTTGTTATTGTTGTCGTGCTTATAATCATGATGCGCAGGAATGCAGATTCAACAATGAAGTCTGTTTCAATTGCTCCAAGAAAAAAAAATGTTTGCGGAGGGGTGTGGCCTATGAAGCCTTCTTTCTGAGGTGGAAAGCTACCCACATATTTTACAGAGTATTCCTAAGGCTCAGATAGAGAAGACATCTTGTACGATGATGGATGGTTAGCACATCTGAGTATCTACCAGCTGGGGTCAGACGATGACCGAATGCAAGTTGCCCTCCAGATTAATGGGAATTCGATAGTGATGGATCTGGATACAGGATTGGCAGTGTCATAGATGACACAGAAACAAATTCAGACCATAGGACTCTCACTACGATTGTTACCTACTTCGGGTACCTACTTTGGTCACCTCAGAAGATGGTCTACCACTGTTTGGTCACTCATGGATAAAGTTCATGGGGATTCCAACCTGAAAAAAGGACGTCAAAACATTACAGTCAAGGCCCTCAGGAGATAATGACCAATGGGTAGCTGACCTCCGTTGTAAATTTGAGGATGTTTTCACTCCAACTTTGGGTAAAGTCAAAGGCATCCAGGGACAGCTATAAACGTGGCTGGAGGCAACTCCAAAATTTTTCTAAGCCCATTCTGTTTCAGTTGCTATATGGCAAAAATCAAGATGGAGTTAAATTGTTTGGTAGTTCAAGGGATCATCTCCAAATTCACACACAGTGAGTGGGCTTCACTGATCTTCCACTTTATAATCACAAGGTTTTCATGGTGGCCTCAACCCCTGCTGTTTGGCAATGTACCAGGGATACCATTCTGGCAGGAATTCCACGCACAAATTGTCTCCTAGATGATATGCTGATCACAGGGACTAAGGAACAGGAGCACTGGAATAACGTCAAACTCATTTTGCAGAGGTTACAGTATGGATTAAAAGCTAACTCAGAGAAGTGTGAATCGTTTCAGCCTTCCATACCTTCCTTTGAGGGATTGCATACAAGAAGGTCCAAGCTTTGGTTAAAGCTCCCATTCCTATGGATGTCAGACACTTACAATCATATCTTGGACGTCTGAACTATTATCACAGGTTCCTACGAAATTTGGCTCATGTTTTGCATCCACTATATCATCTATTAGAAGCCAAAACACCCTGGCATTGGACAGCAGGCTAACAAAGATCTAATCCATAGTTTTGGTACATTATGATCTCTTAAAATCTGTGACCGTAGCCCAAGTTGCTCCCCCCTACTGATTGGGTGCAGTCTTATTGCATGTCATTTCAAAACAGTTCAGAACATCCTGTATAATTTGCTTCCAGATCCTTAAGCCTGACAGAGCTCAACTATTTTCAAATCCACAAGGAAGCTCTAGCGATCATCTGGGCACTACAAAAATTCATACTATACATATATGGCTGACTGTTTTGCTCTTATTAGAGATCACAAACCCTTGCTAGCCATCGTTAACCTTGAAAAAGGGATTCGAGCCACAACTCCAAAGATATGCTCTCTACCTTGTTGCATTTGGTTATAAGATCCAATATTACCCACATGACTAACATGCCAATGCAGGTGCTTTGTCCCTTTTACCACTGAAAAAGAATACATTACAACCACAAAACCCTATGGCTCCTCCCCATACATGAATGGCAGATTAACATCAAGTGTGTTTTGCCTCCATATCATCCATTCACTAATGGACAAGCAGAACGTTTTGTGCAACCCTTAAAGAATGCCTTAACCACTAAGTCAGAAGACTAAGATAACCTGTCAGCGCTCACTGAGTTCCAGGTATCATATCCGACTTCACCACATGCTATCACCAGATATTCTCGAGCTCTTTTAATGTTTAGCAGACCCCTATGGACAGATGTTGCTATAATAGTTCTCAGACACCAAACCTGGGCCAAAACACAGAGCAAAGTTCACAAACTCACCACTGACACCAGAGTCTGGGCTCGAAGTTACACAGGACAGAGAATATGGATGCTGGGAATACTAAAAGAGGTTACAGGATCTCGCGCTTGATAGAAACAGATCATGGCTGCTTGTGGAGAAGACATATTTACCAGATATTCTCAAACACTAGATACACCTGTGGGGCTTCCTACAGAGGTCAAGAATGACAGTTTTGTGTGTTCCAGACACATGGACCATGCCCTACTGTCTCTATATGTATCACAGCCTGTCAGCTAAGGGCCAATACTTTGACACCCAGCCCTCCATCAACCTCCTCACGGCCCATACGTGAACAGCAATTGCCAGAGAGATGGGAACCCACAGAGATGCTGAGGAGTTGGAGAAGACCCCGACCATTCTCTCTTTCTCTCTAGGTTATGTTCTTTGATGTTTGTGTGTGCATTTGTGTTCTCTCATTGCAGAAGGACATGGTATGGCGTTCATTCAAGGGGGAGTCCTCTGGTGGTGTGCTGCTGCTGTTTGAGTGATACAAAGATGATACAACACTACCGAGGAAGATGTGCAACATCAGGCCATGACGTCAAATCCACCCACTATGCTGAAAAGTTCCTGCAGAGGTGGTGGTGGTGAGTGTATCCGCATCCGAGAGAGATCCATACATTCAGGAGGCCCCAGATGTTCGATACCTTCCAGATTTTCTCTCAAACAGGATATTGAATTAATAAAGGAGGGATTTGGTTTGTGCCCTCAAAGAGAACCTTCTGCATTTTCAATGGATGACTGACAGAAAGCACAGGAACAGCAGGCTGGCACTAACTGTATGTAAATGAGAAAAGCAGACTAGCACCAACTCTGTATACATGAGGACAGCAGGCTGGCCCCATCACTATCTCTTGCACTGGATGCAGATATCCTCTATCATTCCTTGCCAACCTCTCACTATACTATGTCTCACTTGTTGCACACCTCTCACTATCTTCTCTTTCACTGGTCGCAGAACTCACACTATTCCCTGTCTCACTGTTTGTAGACCTCTCACCATGCCCCCTCTAAATCTGTTTGCAGTCCTGTCACCATCCCTTCTCAACACCTGGATGCAGAGCTCTTACCATTCCTTCTCTCTCTGGTTGAAGTCCTCTCAATTTCCTATCTTTTACTGGTTGCCATCCTCTAACAATCATCTCTATCATTGATAGCAGACCTCTCACTATCTTCTCAATCACTGGCTGAAGACTTCTCTTTGTTCACTCTAGCACTCAATGCAGATCTCTCTCTGTTCCCTCTCTCACTGGTTGTCATACCCTCTTTTACTAGTTGCAGTTTTCACCATATCCTCTCTCTTGCTATAGCAGACCTCTAACCATCCCCTTCTCACTCTAGATGCAAATTTTTCACATCACCTCACTGATTGCAGACCTCTGTTTGTTCCCTCTCTTACTAGTTGCAGTCCTCTCGCCATCCCCTCTCTCACTGGTTGTAGTCCTCTCACTATCCCCTCTCATACTGGATGCATACCTCTCAATATTCCCTCTGTCACTAGTTGCAGATAACTAACTATCCCCTGTCTCACTTTGGATGCAGATATCTCACTACCCCCTCTATCTCAATCTTTACAGACCTTTCAAAACCCTTTCACTGATTTCTGACTACTGTCATTTCTCTCTCTCACTGGTTGTAGTCCTCTCACTATCCTCTCTCATACTCGATGCATATCTCTCACTATCCCCTCTCTTACCTCTAATTAACCCCTCTTACTCCTCTCACCATCCTCTCTCTCACTGACCTCAGATCCCTCACTACCCCCCCTCACACTGGTTTCAGACTTATTACCATCCCATCTCTCACGGGTTTCAAACCTCTCACTATCCCCTTTCTAACACTGGAAGCAGATCTCTCCCCTTTTTCCCTGGTTGGCGACCTCTCAATATTCCCTCTGTCACTAGTTGCAGATATATAATATCCCCTGTCTCACTTTGGATGCAGATATCTCACTACCCCCTCTATCTCAATGGTTACAGGCATTTCAACACCCTTTCACTGATTTCTGACTACTGTCATTTTCCTCTCTCACTGGTTGTAGTCCACTCACTATCCCCTGCCTCTTACTTGTTGCAGTACTCTCACTAACCCCTCTCAGAGTGGCTGCAGACATTTCAACATCCTTTTTCCAATTGTTTTCTGACCACTGTCCTCTTCTCTCACTGGTTGCAGTCCCCTCCCTCACTGGTTGCAGACCTCTCACTATCTCCTCTCTCCCACTGGATGCATATCTCTCACTATCCCCCGCACTCACTGGTTGCAGACATCTAATTAACCCCTCACTGGCTGCAGACATGTCACTATCCCCTCTCTCACTGGCTGCAGATTTCATACCAACTCCCCTCTCACTGGCTGCAGACCTCTCACTATCCCCTCTCGCACTGGTTATAGACCTCTCACTATCCCTTCTCTCATACTGGATGTAGAGCTCTCACTTTACCCTTTCTCACTGGTTGTCTACCTCTCATAATTCTCTCTCTTTAGTTGCAGACCTCTCACTATCACCTCTGGATGCAGATATCTCACTACCTCTCTCAATGGTTGCAGACATTTCAACATCCTCTCTCTCACTGGTTTCTGACTGCTGTCCTCTTCTCTCACTGGTTGCAGTCTTCTCACAATTCCATCCCTCACTAGTTGCAGACCTCTCACAATCCTCCTTCACTGGTTATAGACCTCTCACTATCCAACTGGATGCAGATCTTTCACTATCCCCTTTCTCACTTGTAGCTGACCTCTCACTATCATTTCTCTGACACTGGTTGCAGAACTCTCACTACCACCTCTTTCACTGGTCACAGACCCTCTCCATCCCCTCTCTTACTTCGATTGCAGACCTGTCACCATTCCATCTCTTACTCTGGGTGCAGAACTCCTACTATCCCCTCTTTTGTTTGTTGAAGTCCACCCACTTTCCCATCTTTCACTGGTTGCCATCCACTCACTATCAGCTTTCTCAGTAGTTGAAGTCCTCTCGCTATCCCTTCCCTTGATGGTTGCAGGTTTCCCACTACCCCCCTCTTGCTGGTTGAAGACCTCTAACCATCCCTCTTCTCACCCTGGATGCAAATATCTCATTATCCCCTTTCTCAATGATTGCAAGCCTCTGTTTGTTCCCTTGCTCACTCTCACCATCCCCTCACTCATGCTTGGTGCAGACCTCTCACAATCTCCTCTCAAAAGAGTTACAGACCTCTAACCCTCCCCTCTCACTGCATGAAGACTTATAATCATCCCCTCTCTTACTCTGGTTGAAGTCCTTTCATTTTCCCATCTTTCACTGATTGCCACCCTCTCACTATCAGCTTTCTCAGTAGTTGCAGTCCTCTCGCTATCCCCTCTCTCAATCTGGATGCAAATATCTCACTATCCCCTCTCTCAATGATTGAAGACCTCTGTTTGTTCCCTCTCACTAGTTGAAAATCTCTCACCTTCCCCTCTGTCATGCTGGGTGCAGCCTTCTCACCATCCCCTCTCTAACGGGTTACAGACCTCTCCGCCAATGAAGACTTCTAACCATCCTCTCTCAATCTGGGTGCAGTTATCTCATGGTCCCCTTTCTGTGGATGCTTCTGTGTGCTCCTAATTATCTCTGTGAAGTTAATTTACTCTTTGATTGCTGTCACCTCTCCCTAGGTGATATCCTGGCTCATTTCTCCTTGTCACTGCTCTGTTCTAGCAGTGAGGTATGTGGGAGGATGTTATATACTAATATCTTACTATCTTCATTTACAAGCCACCCACACGTTTGAAACTCACATCTGGCTTAAATTGTACTCAGTAGCCCCTTACCCATGTGTCACATCCCTATATAACCAGTTTTGCACCTCCACCCTGCCCAGCAATCTCCCCTAGTATGTGACAGATAACATTCTCCAATCCATAAATATATTACCACATATCCTTGCACATCATCTCCCCCCAATCCCTGAAAACATGATCTCGTACTCTTGCAGAGCATAAATACTGAAGGCATTATTTTATAATATTGCAGAGCACTAACCCAAAATTCCTGAAGGCAGTATCTCTACCATGCAAAGCCTCATTCCCAAATCCCTGGAGGCATTATCTCTGTCATGCAAAACATTACTTCCAAATCCATGTAGAAATCTTCTCATACCTTTGTACACCAGGGGTAAAAAACAACAACATTCTCATAACCTTGTAGGCCATCATCCCTGAAGGCATGCCCCCTAATTTTGCATAGCTTCGCCCCAAAATCCCTGAAGGCAATACCTCATCCTTGCAGATAATTACCCCAAATTACTCAATCACCATTGAAGAACGTCACCACTAAATCCCTGAAGGCATTACTTCCTATCCTTGCGCATCATTAACCCCAATCCCATGAAATAAACATTGCACAATCACTTGAGTCATTATTGCTGATGTACTTTGTAGAACTGATGCTCTAACCAGCTGCTCCATAAGGGTCAAGTCCCAGCTGATTTAAAAGAGGCTCTAGCATTGGAAGGGTGGGAAAAGAACCCCATTTAAATTAATGTAAATTATTCCTTTTTCACAGCTCTTATGGCCCAGGATTTCTCCATTTCTGCTTAGTATAGCATTTCTGAACTTTGCAGAGTATTCCCCCAATTCCTTTCGGTAGAGGTATTTCTAATGCATTGCAGACCTCAGGTCTAATTGCAATCTGGCCATCATTCAACTTAAAGGAAACATTTGGCTCTACAGCTGGGCTACACTTACGTACAAGGGGCATGATGAGGATAATTTATATTATTTCACAGTATATAGTGTGATTTCAGCATTACTAACGTAACTCATCAGTAGTATGCACTACAAGCATGCATTGCAGTGATAGTCATAAGAAAACATTGCTATCCCTTTAAAGCATAACTTTCAGATAGTACTAAGTCGCCATGCATTCATTAAGCTCATGGCGACTAGCTTGGAAATCCATGTCTTACCTTTAAAAAAAATCACAAATTCTAAAGAAATCTTTGCCGTTTGGAGACTGGAACCCAGGCTACAGCACAGACATCTTGTCTGCGCGCCTGCACTGTCAGTCCCGGTCTCCATTGAGTAGCATTTCAGTGTACCACATGGTAACCGGAAGGGACTGATGGCGCAGGAGTGCAGACCGCAATAAACTGCCCGTCAGTCTCCAAACGGTAAGATTTCTTTAGAATCTGTGATTTTATTAAAGGTAAGACATGGATGTCCAAGCTAGTCGCCATGCACTTAATGAATTTGTGGCGACTTAGTAATAGCTGAACGTTCCTCTATAACGGATTAAAAGACCCAAATAAATCAATGGAAATTTGAGGGATTTTCATTTGGCCCCTATGGTGAAGCTGGTTTGCCCTAGAATTGCTGCACTTTTCTTTTATACATGGTTATTATAGTTAGGTCTTATGTGTGTAAAGGCAGAGAAGCAATTATTGGGCAAATCAATTGCACATAGGGGGCAAGTAAACTTTATCAAAGTTCCTGTTCATTACATTCAACTTTTAACCCCTTGAATGTTAGAGAGATCTTTAATGCTTTGCACAGAAATGCTCTGAGCACTTTCTAGCATTGAATGGTTTAAAATCCCAGGAATATGTTATCTGTCCCCGATAATGCAGCTGGTTTGCCTAGAATTGTTCCTGTTTGTCTTTACACCTAAGACCCATTATTTCATTCCTAGCAGTTCATCACCCCTAATGCCTGAAGGTGTTATTCATAATTTTGCTGAGCATTACCCCCAAATACCTGAAGGCATTTTCATAACCTTGCAGATCATCACCACCAAATCCCTGAAGGTATTGTCTCAAAACCATAGAGAGCATAACCCAAATCCCTGAAGGTATTAAATCATAACTTTATAGAGTATAACCCCAAATCCCTGAAGGTGTTATCTCAAAACCTTATAGAGTATAATCCCAAGTTCCTGAAGGTGTTATCTCAAAACCTTATAGAGTATAATCCCAAATCTCTGAAGGTGTTATCTCAAAACCTTATAGAGCAATACCCCAAATCCTCGAAGGTATGAATTCATAACCTTATAGAGCATAACCCCAAATCCCTAAAGGTATTATCTAAAAACCTTATAGAGAATAACCACAAATACCTAACGGTATCATCTCATAATCTTATAGAGCATAACCCCAAATCCCTAAAGGTATCATCTCAAAATCTTATAGAGCATAACCCCAAAACCCTGAAGGCCTACCACCTACCAGCTGTTAGCACATAATTTGGTTTGCAGAGCATCACATACCTGGAAGAATATCACTAGGCTTGCAGAGCAAAACACACCTATAAGAATTTCAATAGGTTTGCAGAGCATCACACACCTGGGAGAATATCATGAGACTTGAGCAGCACCACACACCTGGGATAACATCACTAGGCTTGCAGAGCATCATAAACCTGGGAGAATATCACTAAACTTGTGCAGCATCACACACCTGGGAGAACATCACTAGGCTTGCAGAACATCAAACACCTTGGAGAATATCACTAGGCTTGCACAGCATCATAAACCTGGGAGAATATCACTAAACCTGCAGAGCATCACACACCTAAAAGAATATCACTAAGCTTGCCAAACATCACACACCTGGGAGAACATCACTAGGCTTGCAGAGCATCACACCTGGGAAAATATCAATAGGCTTGCAGAACATCAAACACCTTGGAGAATATCACTAGGCTTGCAGAGCATCATAAACCTGGGAGAATATCACTAGGCTTGCAGAGCATCATAAACCTGGGAGAATATCACTAAACATGCACACCCTCACACTCCTGGGAGAATATCAATAGGCTTGCAGAACATCAAACACCTTGGAGAATACCATTAGGCTTGCACAGCATCATAAACCTGGGAGAATATCACTAAACTTGCAGAGCCTCACACTCCTGGGAGAATATCACTAGGTTTGCACAGCACTACACACCTGTGAAAATATTACTGGGCTTGCAGAGCATCACACACCTGAGAGAATATCACTAGGCTTGAAGAACATCACACACTTGGGAGAACATCACCAGGCTTGCAGAGCATCACACCTGGGAGAATATCAATAGGACTGCAGAACGTCACACACCTTGGAGAATATCACTAGGCTTGCACAGCATCACACACCTGAGAAAATATTACTGGGCTTGCAGAGCATCACACACCTGAGAGAATATCACTAGGCTTGCCGAGCATCACATACATGAGAGAACATCAATAAGCTTGCAGAGCATCACACATCTGGGAGAATATCACTAGTCTTTCAGAGTATCACACACCTGGGAGACTATCAATAGGCTTGTAGAGCATCATAGACCTGGAAGAACATCACTAGGCTTGCAGAGCCACAGCATAACCCCAAATACCTAAAGGTATTATCTTATAGAGCATACGCCAAATCCCTGAAGGTGTTATCTCATAACTTTATAAAGCATAACCACAAATCCTTGAAGGTATTATCTCAATATCTTATGGAGCACAACCCCAAATCCCTCAAGCTGTTGGCACATAATTAGGTTTGCAGTGCGTCACACACCTGGAAGAATGTCACTAAGTTTGCAGAGCATCACACCTGAGAAAATATTACTAGGCTTGCACAGCATCACACACCTGTGACATTATCACTAGGCTTGCAGAGCATCCCACACCTGATAGAATATCACTAGGCTTGCAGAGCATCCCACACCTGAGAGAATATCACTAGGCTTGCAAAGCATCACAGATCTGAGAGAATATCACTAGTCCTGCAGAGCAACACACACCTGAGAAAATATTACTAGGTCTTCACAGCATCACACACCTGGTTGAATATCACTAGGCTTGCCAAGCATCACACAGCTGAGAGGGCATCACTAGACCTGCAGAGCATCATATACATGGGATAATATCACTAGGCTTGCAGAGCATCACACACACCTGAGAAAAAATTGCTAGGGTTGCAGAGCATCACACACCTTGGAGAATATCACTAGGCTTGCCGAGCATCACACACTTGGGAGAACATCACTAGGCTTGCAGAGCATCACGCACCTAGGAGACTATCACTATGCTTGCAAAGTATCACACACCTGGGAGAATATCACTAGGCTTGCTGAGCATCACACACTTGGGAGAACATCACTAGGCTTGCATAGCATCACACTCCTGGGAGAATATCACTAGGCTTGCAGAGCATTACAGTCCTGGGAGAATATCACTAGACTTGCAGAGAATCATCCACCTGGGAGAACATCACTAGACTTGCACAGCATCCCACACCTGGGAGAATATCACTAGGCTTGCAGAGCATCATAAATCTGGGAGAATATCACTAGGCATGCAGAACATCACACACCTGTTAAAATATCACTAGGCTTGCAGAACATCACACACCAGGGAGAATATCACTAGGCTTGCAGAACATAACACACCTGGGAGAATATCATTAGGCTTGCAGAACATAACACACCTGGGAGAATATCACTAGGCTTGCAGAGCATTACACTCCTGGGAGAATATCATTAGGCTTGCAAAGCATCATCCACCTGGGAGAACATCACTAGACTTGCACAGCATCCCACACCTGGGAGAACATCACTAGGCTTGTAGAACATCACACACCTGGGAGAATATCATTAGGCATGCAGAGCATCACACACATGGGAGAATATCACTAGGCTTGCAGAGCATCACACACCTGGGAGAATATCACTAGGTTTGCAGAGCATCATCCACCTGGGAGAATATCACTAGGCATGCAGAGCATCATACACCTGGGAGAATATCACTAGGCATGCAGAGCATCATACACCTGGGAGAATATCACTAGGCATGCAGAGCATCATACACCTGGGAGAATATCACTAGGCTTGCAGAACATCACACACCTGTTCAAATATCACTAGGCTTGCAGAGCATTACACTCCTGGAAGAATATCACTAGGCTTGCAGAGCATCATCCACCTGGGAGAACATCACTAGACTTGCACAGCATCCCACACCTGGGAGAATATCACTAGGATTGCAGAGCATCACATACCTGTTAGAATATCACTAGGCTTGTAGAACATCACACACCTGGGAGAATATCATTAGGCATGCAGAGCATCACACACATGGGAGAATATCACTAGGCTTGCAGAGCATCACACACCTGGGAGAACATCACTAGGCTTGCAGAACATCACTGCCCATCAAATGCCATACAATATCTCACATACTGTGCACAACATCATACACCCTTCAGGGCTCTGCAGATCTTCCAGAGCATCACAGACCTTGAAGTACATTGTTATTTCTCATTTGTTGTATCCCACAGGTGATTTTCAGCAGGTCACCACAAGGGAATGAAGTTGGTAGTTTATATAGCTTGTATTACATGATAACACCATTACATGCTACCAGCAATAGCAATACACCATTACAGAATGAGGTGACCTGACAGATTTCTTATTCTGGTTTGCCCCAAAATGATTCCTTTTGTTTGTGAATATGACCCAAGTGTTGCAGAGCGTCACACACCCGCAACAGCTGCCCTGTAGAGTATCATAAGCACTGCATATCATCACATCATGCATGGTGTTGCAAACCTTGCAGAGCATCCCCTCCTATACATTTCCTTGGGCTTGTAGCAAGGGTAGTCAATTGCTGGACTTCCAGCTAATTGGGGACTACAACTACCATCATCCCCAACTTAGCTGGGGATGATGGGAGTTGTAGTGCCCAACAGCTGGAGGTACATCAATTGAGGACCCCTGCCCTAAACTGTTCCTTCTGTAAGGAGCGTGACAAGGATGGACAGACAGGGGCTATAGACAGACAACAGGACACAGCCATTCACTTGACGATAAAGTGAGACATACCTCTCCAGATTTTCTCTGTGCCTCACAAAGGAAAGAGAGAGCGAGGGAACGAAATGAGAGGGCTGGAAGGAAGAAAATAAGAGAGAGCGAGAGGAGTGAGTAGGAGGAAAACAGCAAAGCAGAGAGAGGGAGGTGAGAAAGAGTGGGGGGAGAGAGTACAGAATTAGAAAGGGAGAGAAGGAAATATGCATATGTATAAAGTCAAAAGTCATACAGTTGGGATGCCACTGTCTCACAGGGGACAAATATAATTCACATTGATTTAACTGAGGCTTTTAATCCCATAAATCAGGTATAGGCAACCTGAGGCCCTCCAGCTGTTTACGGTTACAATCTCCATCATCCCCAGCTCTCCTGGACAGTAGGAGGGCTTCTGGTTGCTCCCCCAATGCCTTAACCATTTAAGGGCTTGGCTTTTTTTTCACCTTAAAGGTATAATAATGTTTCACAATAAAAGCAGCTCCAATTAATCTTCATAGTTTTTGGGCCATGGAGAGCGTTATTTCATTACTGTCTGAGTTCAAGAATAACTGAATGATAAAATATCCACCTTCTGCCCCTTTTACTGATGTAACACTGCTCACCTCAGAGCAGCAAGACTGTCCAGATGGATCTCAGAGAGGGACAATCTTCAGTGAGCATAAGGGAAAAACCTGTCGGGGGGGGGGGGTAGTGTTTTCATTTGTCTCACAGTAAGAAGATTGTGCCTTGCTATGAGCTGTCCGGTCCCAGGACCAGATTCCACATCTGAGCTGAACAGTGTTACACTAGGTAAAAGGGGGTACTTTAGCATTCAATTACTCTTGAACTACAACTCTGACAGTATTGAAATAACACTCTATATGGCTCAGATACTATTAAGATTAATTGGAGCTGCTTTTTTGTGAAACATTACTATCCCTTTAATGACCATGTTAAATCTCAGGTTTCTTGCTATGATTTTGTTAAACATGGCTTCATTGATTTATTATAAAGTGTACCCATACAACGTATATATGTATATTTCATTAAAATGTGTTCAGGGATTTTATACACTTTCTTTAGTTTCCATTTATTATTACATAAAGATCTAGACATATGGTAAAAAAAGTCCCACAAATAATATTTTTTTATGATTCTACCCCAGATTGCTGACACGCAATTAGCTCAGTTGTCACAGAATGGCCCTAAATAAATTCAGCTACGTCTGCTGTACTATGTAGTTTGGCCAATATGGAGGTTAAAGGACAGGGAACTTTTTCTTTTCAATAAATAAATATTTCAATTATTTTTAAGGGTATAGACTGAACAGCCTGTCCCATTAATCATGTCCCTGTCCCTTTAAGAGTTAAGGCTCTCATAGAAATCTATGGTGTATAAACTAATTCAGTTCTCCGTAGACAGAAGGGAACCATGCTGTCTCTTTAATAACTGTTCCCCTCCTGGTCACACGCATGGGAGAGCATTGTCACAGATGACAGCACTCCATGCAGTAGATCATTGCAATCAGCTAAATCGTAATTAAGTAATTTTGGAAGGTCAATGCAGAGCACTGATCTGAGGCTCCTTGCACTTGCAGGACACCTGAGCTGTCAAGAGGCAGCCTGCTGTAGTCAGTCAGGGAACACTAACAGCACTCTCCGCATATCTACCAACATTTCAAAGAGGAACAATTTTGTTTTAGGTGGTGATGCTGGGTGTGGCTGGTGGGAGGGGCAGTACTTAGGATTTTTACATTATTTCATGACCTACTGACACCTCTTTGTGTAAATGAATAAATGATTTAGAAAAGACCAAAGCATTTTATTTATAGAGATTAATTTATTAACATATGTACTGAAGTTTATACAAAAATTAATGAGACATTTTGCTGTCATGCTATGTGATACACTTATACACACCAGGATGATACATTTATATACACACACCACACAATCTGATCTCCTAAACACAGGGACACCAGGATGACACACTTATATACACACCACACAGTCTGATCTCCTAAACACAGGGGCACTAGGGTGATACACTTATATACACACCACACAGTCTGATCTCCTAAACACAGGGACACCAGTGTGATACAGTTATATACACACTACACAGTCTGATCTCCTAAACACAGGGACACCAGTGTGATACGCTTATATATACACCACACAGTCTGATCTCCTAAACATAGGGACACAGGGTGATACACTTATATACACACCACACAGTCTGATCTCCTAAACACAGGGTGATACACTTATATACACACCACACAGTCTGATCTCCTAAACACAGGGACAACAAGGTTGATACACTTATATACACACCACACAGTCTGATCTCCTAAACACAGGGACACCAGTGTGATACGCTTATATATACACCACACAGTGTGATCTCCTAAACATAGGGACACAGGGTGATACACTTATATACACACACTACACAGTCTGATCTCATAAAACACAGGGACACCAGGGTGATACACTTATATACACACCACACAGTCTGATCTAAACACAGGAACACCAGGGTGATACACATATATACACACCACAAAGTATGATCTCCTTAATACAGGTACACAGGGTGATACAATTATATACACACCATACAGGCTGATCTCCTAAACATAGGGACACAGGGTGATACACTTATATACACACCACACAGTCTGATCTCCTAAACACAGGGACACCAGGGTGATACACTTATATACACACCACAAAGTCTGATCTCCTAAACACAGGGACACCAGGGTGAGGAAGAGGGACACAATGAAGGGATGTATTCATGTGAGTGTTATTGCTGTGGAGCAATGTGATTCATTTATATATATACCACACAGTCTGATCTCCTAAACACAGGGACACCAGGGTGATACACTTATATACACACCACAAAGTATGATCTCCTAAACACAGGGACACCAGGGTGATACATTTATATACACACCACACAGTCTGATCTCCTAAACACAGGGACACCAGGATGGGGAAGAGGGACACAAGGAAGGGATATATTAATGTGAGTGTTATTGCTTTGGAGCAATGTGATACACCTATATACACACCACACAGTCTGATCTCCTAAACACAGGGACACCAGGGTGGGGAAGAGGGACACAAGGAAGGGATGTATTAATGTGAGTGTTATTGCTGTGGAGCAATGTGATACATTTATATACACACTACACAGTCTGATCTCCTAAACACAGCGACACCAGGGTGATACACTTATATACACACCACAAAGTATGATCTCCTAAACACATGGACACCAGGGTGATACACTTATATACACACCACACAGTCTGATCTCCTAAACACAGTGACACCAGGGTGGGGAAGAGGGACACAAGGAAGGGATGTATTAATGTGAGTGTTATTGCTGTGGAGTAATGTGATACACTATATACACACACCACACAGTCTGATCTCCTAAACACAGGGACACCAGGGTGATACACTTATATACACACCACACAGTCTGATCTCATAAACACAGGGACACTGGGAGGGAAAAGGAACAGAGGGAGTTGGGTCTCAAAGAGGGACTGTCCTTCCTAAAGACAGACACTTGGGAGTTATGTCTCTGTCTGTTTAACCATTTGATTGCCAGTGGGGTGTTCAATGCATAGTGAAGCAATGTGCTGTGTACCCCTCTGGCATTCAAGAGGTGAAATTACTGTAATTTATAAGCAGCACAGTGGCAGATAGCCCAGCCAACTGTGTCTTATTAACAGCATAATAGTCATTAAGGGGTTAAATGAATCAAGTGCTTCGCAAAGCATTGCTAAATTAATCCTATGAGTGCCAGAGAGGTGTTCCAATGTAATGATTAACACTGAGTGTCAGAGGGGTACGCAACGCGTTGTTGAACAAAATGAACATTTTTCTTCACAACATACATTTTGTTGTAAAATATATATTTGCTTGTCACAAAATACATTTCAATGTAGAAATATAGATTTTAATGGCAGAAAAGAACTATCTGGACAATCCAGTCTGCCCATTTCCCTATATAATTACATCAGTCTCAGAATAGATTCATGACTATACTAAGCATTTTTTTTTCAATTCTTTAAGAGTATTTGTCCCTACCAGCTGGAAGGCTGTCCCAGGAGTCTGTCACTCTTTCTGTAGAGTAGTAATTATGCACATTTGTTTTGAAATGAGGATCAGAAGAGAGATCAGCACGGTGGTATACCAATACCATGAGGGAGATCAGCACGGTTTTATACCAGTACCATGAGGGAGATCAGCATGGTTTTATACCAGTACCATGAGGGAGATCAGCATGGTTTTATGCCAATAACATGAGGGAGATCAGCACGGTTTTATGCCAATACTATGAGGGAGATCAGCACGGTTTTATGCCAATAACATGAGGGAGATCAGCACGGTTTTATGCCAATATCATGTGGGAGATCAGCACGGTTTTATACCAGTACCATGAGGGAGATCAGCATGGTTTTATGCCAATAACATGAGGGAGATCAGCATGGTTTTATTCCAATACCATGAGGGAGATCAGCACGGATTTATACCAATACCATGAGGGAGATCAGCACTGTTTTACACCAATACCATGAGGGAGATCAGCACGGTGGTATACCAATAACATGAGGGAGATCAGCACGGTTTTATACCAATACTATGAGGGAGATCAGCATGGTTTTATGCCAATACCATGAGGGAGATCAGCACAGTTTTACACCAATAACATAAGGGAGATCAGCATGGTTTTATGCGAATACCATGAGGGAGATCAGCAAAGTTTTACACCAATAACATGAGGGAGATCATCTCTGTTTTATACCAATAACATGAAGGAGATCAGCACAGTTTTACACCAATAACATGAGGGAGATCAACTCTGTTTTATATCAATAACATGAAGGAGATCAGCGCAGTTTTCTACCAATACCATGAGGGAGATCAGCACGGTTTTACACCACTAACATGAGGGAGATCAGCACGGTTTTACACCACTAACATGAGGGAGATCAGCACGGTTTTACACCAATAACATGAGGGAGATCAGCACGGTTTTATACCAATACCATGAGGGAGATCAGCACGGTGGTATACCAATACCATGAGGGAGATCAGCACAGTTTTATACCAGTACCATGAGGGAGATCAGCATGGTTTTATGTCAATAACATGAGAGAGATCAGCACAGTTTTACACCAATAACATGAGGGAGATCAGCATGGTTTTATGCCAATAACATGAGGGAGATCAGCATGGTTTTATACCAATAACATGAGGGAGATCAGCACGGTTTTATGTCAATAACATGAGAGAGATCAGCACAGTTTTACACCAATAACATGAGGGAGATCAGCATGGTTTTATGCCAATAACATGAGAGAGATCAGCATGGTTTTATACCAATAACATGAGGGAGATCAGCACGGTTTTATGCCAATAACATGAGAGAGATGAGCACAGTTTTACACCAATAACATGAGGGAGATCAACGCTGTTTTATACCAATACCAATAACATGAAGGAGATCAGCGCAGTTTTCTACCAATACCATGAGGGAGATCAGCACGGTTTTACACCAATAACATGAGGGAGATCAGCACCATTTTACACCAATAACATGAGGGAGATCAGCCCGGTTTTATACGAATACCATGAGGGAGCTCATCACGGTTTTACACCAATACCATGAGGGAGATCAGCACAATTTTACACCAATACCATGAGGGAGATCAATGCTAAATTCTATGGGCTAACAAGATGATTTGGGGCTATAAACATGAGATTTTGTGGTGTGAGCCCTTTCAGCTTCTTCCTGTGAGGCTTTAGTTACACAGTTTAATACTTAGAAGACGGTATCACTTGATATGGAAAAATAATGTACAGGGCTACACGCCTATGGCCACTCCCTGCAGTGATTTTTCCAGGAGTGGGCAGGGGGATGGGCGGATTGTCCTATCGGGGGAATCGGGCATACCCCGGTGGGCTGCTAGATCATGGGCCGTTGGGGAGATCAAATGATCTTAGTTGACTGTTCCACAATAGTTTAAAGTAGCAATCTGTGATACCACTGGCACAGCCGCTCTCTGTGACAGCCCTCGCGTTCCTTGCTAAAGCAGAGCACCGGGATATGACCTAATATCCTGGCACCTGCACTCCCATGCCGCAGAGGGACCACAAGGGGTCGATGATAGGAACGTTGTGACAGAGCCTGCACGGACCTCTCACTCCACACACTGGACCACCAGGGAATGCAAGAGACACATAGCTAGAATATGTGTGGAGAGGCAAAGGAAAAGAGGAGGCAAAAAATATTAGATGGAGAGGGAGGTGGGTAGGAGAAAGGCAGGGGACTAAGGGGGTCTGAATGAACACTATTAGGGTAGAGGGGGAAAGCAATGGGAGAGAGTGGAGGGGGGACAGAGAAAAGAGGGGATGAAATAGACTGGTGGAGAGAGGAAGTAGCAAAAGGGCCTGTATGTAGAAAGTGAAAGGGGCAATAGGCTGGGAATGAGAGTGTAGAAAAGGTCTGAGAAAGAGAGTGGAGGAAAGGGGGTGGGAGATCCTAGGGTGGTATTTAACCCTATGAGTGCTAGAATTGTGTCTATATATATATATATATATATATATATATATATATATATATATACACACACACACACACACACACACAAACACCAGTTAGTGGGCTAGTTTTAAAAAAAAAAATTGCCCTGACTGGTATTTCTCTATAATCTGCCCCTAGGCAGGGGACCTTACTAGCCAATTCCTACTCTCTTGACTTAGTGGTGGCACAGCTAGCTAGGGGATTTCTTGTCTATCACCTCAGCAGAAGCACTGCTAGCTAGCCAATTCCTTCCCTCTCACCTGAGTGGAGGCAATGTTAACTAGCCAATCCATTCTTTCCCACCTCAGTGGAGGCAAGGCTAACTATCCAGTTCCCACCTGAATGGAGGCACAACAGACTAGCCAATTTCTTCTCTCCTACCTCAGTGGAGGCACCGCAGATGTGCCGATTACCTCTCTCCCACCTCTGTGGAGGCACCACAAAGCAATGCATTCCATACCCCTCTGGCACTGAAAGGGTTAAAATAAAAGCAAGCAAAAAAAAAAAAACCACAACCTCTTAACCCCTTAAATGCACAGGGATATTCAACATACTGATTTACTCTGAAGACCTCCAAGGGGTTAAATATTTATAGTTGTGTCAATATACAAGAAGCCTTCTAATTAACTTAGCCTTACCCTCATTAGGTTTTGTATGCAACGTTGTGAATATATTCTTTTTCTTATCTTGGCTCAGACACAAGGCAGGATGCTGTGATTGCCTGGCTAGGAAGTACGGATAGAAGCTTGGCATCACGCCTTTCCATTATGTTCTCTGCATTGTAACGTAATGCAGCTTATGTCTGCTTTTAGCTTTAATCCAGAGAATTGTTAGCTTTCGCTCTTTGACAGATTTGCGTTGTTACTGTGGAACATAAAATGGATGGATTCCTACAGCAAACACAAGAGCTTAGAGAGCTAGGTTACTTTATAAAGGAAAGATAATGCTTTGAAACAATTAGGCCTTAAATTAACCCTTTGAACACCAGAAAGGTAGTCAACGCGTTGCAACAAGGACCGTCCGATCGGGTAGCCGGCCGGCACTTAATTACCACGGACCTTTTTTTTCCCTTTCCAAATTAGATTCAGAGCTCCCCGAATGTGCTCAGCCACATGGGGAGCCCTGAAATCCATTACGGTCCTGGCACATCATGGGTCCTTATGGTTTGCCGACCCATGACGTACCAGGACCATCAAAGGTCCTTAAGGGGTTAAAAAAATTCTACTGTGCTAATGGGTTGGCATTTCTTAGATATTGTTATATTTGCCACTAATACTCCCCAGTGAGTCCTTAGTGTCCCCCATAACACATATTGGCACCAGTATTTGTCACCTACCTTCATTAGGATATCCCTCAAACCTATATGAAGTTGGAAGTGTGGTTCCAAACAAGAACATTTCAGGAACATTCCCTCCATAGACTTAACATTGGACAGAAGCCAAATTTTTACCGGCTGGGTGGCAACCCTACATGTGAGTAAGATCACTGTGCACAAAAGAAGGTGATTATCATCGATATTCAAAGCTGTCTACACTTACCATTTGTGCGCCCTTTGTTTGTGGTTTTTGTTGTTTACCACTCCAGCCTTGTTCCCCTGTCCATCATTACCAACATTTGCTCTGTGGAACCCCTAGTGCAGTGTTTCTCAGTGTTAGTTCTCGGGGTACACCAGTAGTGCAGGCTTGATCACAGGTGGGTTATAAATGGTTCACTCGTTGTAATTAATGTATCTGTGCTTAATATATACTTAAAGCAGAACTATCACCTAAAACCAAAGTTTTACCATGCGTTTTAATGTTTAACCCGACATTAGTGCTGTGTGTGTGTGTGTCCTTCAAGTCGCCTGGTAGTGGAGATATTTACCTTGCAAAATTGGGCACTTCCGCATTCTGCGGGATTCCATGATGTCTCAGGACTTCCCAGTTGCCCCATGGAGCACGTTCACGCTCCCCTTCGAAGCTGGATTTCTGTGATGTAGCATTACAGAAAACTCCATTTACAATGCTATTGAGGTTGCAACCTCAGTAGCACTGTAAACGGAGTTTGCTGTAAAGCTACATCAACGAAATCCAGCTTCGAAGGGCAGCATTAACACGCTCCCTGGGGCAGCTGGGAAGTCCTGAGACGGTACAGGGTATCATAGAATGCGGAAGTGCCCGATTTTGCAGGGCAAATACCTCCACTACCAGGCGACTTGAAGAACAAACACACACAGCACTAATGCCGGGTTAAACATTAAAACGCATGATAACACTTTGGTTTTAGGTGATAGTTCTGCTTTAATATATACTCATCATTCAACACTCATTTATGAGTTGTAGATAGGAGTTTTGCTCTATTTGTCTTCCAATAGTGCACATGTTCTTATAATTTATATATATGCCTATATTCCATTTATGTATATTTTATTATTGTTTCTTAATAAAGATGATTGTTTTTTAATCTATTTTTTCAAGTTCTCCCAATAGGCTTAGTGGGATGCGTCTTACTGAAGGCATGCCATTTCATTATATCTAATACTGAGAATTAGGTGTGCCTTTAGAGATGGTTTCTTTTTTCTTTCTATATTTTTTAATTTAGAAACACTTATAGTGATGTTTAAACAAACATTAATGTGTCATTGCTGTGGAGCAATGTGATACACTTATATACACAGAACACAGTCTGATCTCCTAAAAAGAGGGACACCAGGGTGGGAAAGAGGGACAGGGGGATTTGGTCTCAAAGAGGGACTGTCTCTCCTAAAGAGGGACACGTGGGAAGTATACTCTTTTATACAATGCATTAGTGACATGTCTTGCACTGAAGTGATTAAAAAGCCCACTTAAGAGAAGGAGAATTTTAATTTGTCCAGATAGTTTGTTTGCTCCAAAATTACTCCACTTTTGAAAACAGGGCCCTATGATATTATGTCCATGGAGGCCGATATGATTCTTTCTGTAGGAGCCAAGGCTCCTCCCACTGAAGTGTTCCTTTTTTGTTAAGGAAGTTGTGGTCCTGGGCGAGGGTCAAAAATGTTATACTATTGTATGTATCTTTATTTATATAACACCATACATTTTCACAGCACTTTGCAGAAATAGTAATAGTACAATATAAAAATACAGGACAGGGTTAAGAGCATCAGGCTAAAGCGCGATCACTGCAGTATTAGCAGGGGAAGAAGTGCAGCAAAGTTAATCATACATTGGGAAGGGGACCCTGCCCCAAGGAGCTTACAATCTAATTAGTAATAATGACAACATACAAAGACAGTATGAGGAGGATCATAAGTACTATTCATTTATGGCGCCTCTTTCACAGGAGTGGGACATTTGTGGTTCTCCATATGTTGTTGGAATACAACTCCCATTGGCTGGCTGAAGATGATTGGAGTTGTAGTCCAACAACAACCAGACTCCTGCAAATCAACCATCCCTGCTCTCCAGGGAGCAACCTCAGGGGGTGCAGTCGTGCCAGGGCTTGGCATCCAAGGGGGCCCATCAGCCACAAGGCCCAATAGGTTCTAGTTATGACCATGTGAGAATATTTTTGTGTTAGGAGCTCAAAACAATGTTTGTACCAGAGCCCTCCAATGACTAGTTACCCCACCACCTGTTCTAACATTGCTGTTGACTTTCATGAATGTTCCTGGCACCCTTTATGAAAGTGGTATGTTGCTTAGTTCGCAACATTCCCAAAAATCTGCAGGGACACCTTGCAGGAAAGAAAACTCTGTTCTGTGACATCACTAAGCCCTGTGATATCACTAAGTCCCACCCTCTGACATCACCAAGGTCCACCCCATGACATCACCAAGTAAAATTAACTTGTTGCACAACATATTTTAACATGATTTTTTTTAGTATTTTTGATCTTCTTAAAAGAATTGGTTATTTTTCGATGTATCAATATCAGCATCCTAATTTTAAAGATCTACTCAGTGAATTTGAAGCGGAACTAGTAGGATTTTCTTAATAAAGCTGTACTTTTGCTGGATAATTGTACTATTTCTAGACTTATCGATATATAACTAATTATTAGGAGAGGACTTTATTTGAGTTCCGCTTTAAGATTGCAATGTAGCAATGCTTTATGCCATGCCTATTTAAAGGGATAGTAATGGTTAATTTTAAGTTGATTTAATATTGTAGACATTAAAAAAAGGTTAACATCTATGTAAGTCTTATTGCTCAAATCTTTATGGTTTGAGAGATATAGCTTGCTAAAGTTACCTTTTCCTGGCTGTTTCACTCAAGTCTGCCATCTAGCTGACAGCTGCAGATTCCAGTCATTTGACCAGACAGAGGCTCTTCAGCAGAGCTGAAATCACGTTATTTAGAAATAAATCCTTCATTGGAAACCAGGCACTCTTTGTAGACCGTTCTAAATTAAGTATTTGTCTTTAGATATCATTATATTGGCGCTGCTGAAGAGCCACATCTGGTCAAGCGACCAGAATCTGCTTCTGACAGCTTTACAGCTCGTCAAGCAGAAAGGGGAGGGACCAGAGAACGTTATTTCCCTATATCTCTCAAACCATAACGGTTTGAGAGATATGAATAAGTGCAAGTACTCTCTTTTAATTCTATCTACCATATAGTTAATACTTTTTTTCTGATATTACTATCCCTTTAATATGCATTATTTTTAATATTGTTGTTGTAATATTGTTAACCCCTTAACGACCCTTGACGTACCAGGACCGTCAAGGTTAAATTTGCTTTAAGGACCAGTGACGGTCCTGGTACGTCAAGAGTTAAATGGTAGCAGCGCGCCGCCGTGCACGCTGCTACCATTCAATCCAGGCTGAGACTGAGCGGTCCAGTACCGGACCGTTCAGTCTCAGCCTCTGTCGGTAGTTCCGGGTCATGTGATCGCTGCGTCAGCGATCACATGTACCGGCATTCTAAGTCTGTGAATGAGGCAGTGCTACTCACTGCCTCTAGTGTCTCCTCTCTGCTAATGCGTCCCTTATATCAAAGTAAGGGACACAGAAGCAGAGAGGAGACACGTAGTGGAAATACAAAATACAGCAGCTGGGGGTGTTAACCCCTTCACTGCTGGTACAGGAGGATGGCTAAATGCATGTCAATTTCTGACCTGCTAAATACACTTTTTTTTTTTTTTTAAATAAAAACAACACACTTTTTTTTTTTTTTACAAATAAAATATTTTATTAAAAAAAAAAAAAACATCTCAAGAAACAAAATTGGAAGTGTGACTGTTGTGGAGCCATGAATTACACTTACACACACCGCCAAATGTAATGAACAAAAAAGTGGGAAAATAGGGTGGGAAAAAGGGACATGGGGATTTTCACCCAGGGGGGACAGTGGTCACTTTAAACTGCACATTTTGTAGGTACGACTGACCGGTCATACCTTTCATGCAGTCTCCATAAATATTTAAACCTTTGCGCCCAATTGATCCCAAGAGAAAAAACAAAAATGATGGTTTTTTTAAATTTTTTCTACCTTTTTCTTTAATTTTAATAAAGTAAATGGTGGGTTATCCATATAAGTGGGGTATCAAATGAAAGCCCTATTTGTTTGTAAAAAAACAGTATATAATTTATGGGGGTGGAATAAAATCTTAAGAGGGAAAACACTGTTGAACAAAGACATAGTCAAAAAGGTCAGAATTCCTCCGGTCCTTAAGTCAAATCCACCTCTGATTTTCCCGGTCCTTAAGGGGTTAATAAGCATTCCACCATGGCATAATACATTGCAATATTACATTCAGTGCTTTTAAAGCTTCAGTTGCAGGCACATTTTTGGTCAGGACATTATAAGTAACTAAAAATTATGGCTACAGAATTGAGACAGTTGGCAAGTATAAATGAGTGAGACGATAAGCCCAGTAGACATGTTTTATTCCTAACAGCTAACATTTATGACACACATACCTGCATGGAGGGACCACACAGACCTTCTCATTTTCTTCATTCTACACATGGCTCTGGACCTACCTACTGTTGTTTCTCATAAGAGTGGTAAGATCCTATTCAGGGCAAAGTCAAGATTTCCACAGAGGGGTTAAAAAAGAAAAAAAGTATGTAATAACAATCTGTGGAATTGTTGTTATTCTACATCTAAACGTCTTGGCAACTACCTGTGCATAAACCAAAGGTGCGCAGTGAGTTGAAGACCTCGCTATCACTCAAGTGATTAAAAGTTCATTTTAAATAAATGGGAGTTTTTTTATCTGTTGTTATCTATGGTGTAGTTGGTTTGCTCAGTCATGACTCCAGTTTTCTTTTATGCAAAAGTCATTTGATGCAGCCTCTGAGAGGCAATGCAGTGTCACAGGTAAACGGTGAGATGACGGGTATTAGCATTTTGGGAACCAGAATGAAGCATTAATCAGGAATGTTACATCCATAACAAATATGGTTCACTGATTGCATCTTTAGCACAAGTGCTCTTGATAAAAAATCCTAAATTTAATTATTTACATTTTTTTTTTTTTTTTTGGTGGAACACGGTACATTTAATACACAAACGCCACCAAACTATAACAGAACCATCACCTGTCAAGATTTTGATCTCAGTGCGAAAGCACCCACAGGATTTGTATGATTGTCAGTTTATGCAAATAAGCTAGTACTGGCCAGCAGTGTGAGGCAGTGCATTGTGTAACGGCGGTATGTTGCTGGCAGATTGTAAAGCAAGTGTTGTTGGATGTTAGTATCTGGATGGCATGCCAGGTAGTACTGTTTAATTTGCATAAACTGAGAAAGAAATAAATCTAAATATCTCAGAAACTTTTGTTTTAAATTAGAAATGTACCAAAAACCAAGACAAAGAAAGAAAATGTGACTCAGCGCAGCTCCACCTCAAAAATGAACAAAAAGTGATGATTTAACTTAAATAACTTATGTGAAACTATCACTTAAAATAAAAAGTATGCTTATTACTCAGTGAAGATCATTTCATCAAAAAACATGAAAAAGAAAACAAAGAGAAAACATATAGTGCAATATGTAAATATTAGACGTGATATATCTCTTGTGTGTGCCAAATGGCCACTCACTTATTCCTCCTCTTGTATAAGGAACCTTCACACTCAACGTCTTCAATAATGTTATTCCTCCAAAAGAACAAATAATAAAACACACATGGGACAGTATAGTTGGTTTGAATAATATATTAGAAAAAGAAATGCACTCACAAGTATAGCAAAATAATGCGTGTATAAATTAAAGTGTTAGTAATGTCTAAAAAAAACTTTTTTGCATTTAGAAGAGCTTAAAAAGCTGGTCTAAATGCAAAAAAATGTATCTCTTAAATCACTATGGTTTAAGAGATACGGAAGTTTAAAGTTTGATTTCTCCTACTGACAGCTGTAAAGCTGTCAGCAGGAGATCTGTGTCGGTCGACAAGCTGGCGCTTGAGAAGTGCTGAGATCTCGTTACTTACAGGGAATCCCTTCATTGGAATGGTCTAAAATGTGTGCCTGGTGTTTAGCTGGTGTTCAGGCATACGTTTTAGACCATTCCAATGAAGGGATTCCGTGTAAGTAACGAGATCCCGGCACTTCTCAAGCGCCAGCGTGTCGACCTACATGGATCTCCTGCTGACCGCCTTACAGCTGTCAGTAGGAGAAATCAAACTTTAAACGCCCGTATCTCTTAAACCATAGTTTAAGCTCTTCTAAATGCAAAAAAGTTTTTTTTTTTAGACATTATTAACACTTTAAGGGACACCTTCCCCTGCACTTTCCCTAAGGATAGAGTCCAGAGTCTCCATGCCTCTCCTGCTGGTACAGTATCTCCGACTTGTCATCGTTCCTCAGGATGGTGCAATCCTCAACAGAAATCGGCTTTCTTCCTCTGGCATACGATGTGTTTCGCCACATAAGTGCCTTCCTCTGGGCATACCTTTCTCTCCCTCATCTGACCCTATAAATACAGTGGATGGCACAGAATGTCGGTTTGATATGATGTCACGTCTCCCGCTTTTTTCTTTCTCTTTGGAGGGGCATTTGCATTTCATCACAAGGAAGGGATTACCACTTCCTGGTTTATGTGGAAAGCAGACACTACTTTAGGTCGGAACACTGAAACTGTTCTTAAAACCACTTTATCTTGATGAAAGATAAGATGAGGAGAAATGCAAGAAAGAGCACTAAGTTCTGAAGTTCTTCTTGAAGACACAATTGCCATTAGAAAGACTTTTAAAAGTTAGGTCCCTTATAGAGACTGATGAAATAGGCTCAAATGGAGAGGACTGAAGAGCCTCTAACACTAAATTGAGATCTCACGGTGGAATAGGATGCCTCTGTGGGTGAAATACCATGTTGACTCCTTGAAGGAAAGTTTGGATTTCTGGGAGAGAAGCGATCTTTCTCTGGAAAAAGACAGAGAGAACCGAAACTTGGACTTTCAGGGAGTTAACCCTGAAAAAGAGAAAAAGATTCTCTAAACTTGGTGATATATTTTAGATGACACCAGTTCGCAAGTCCTCAGCATGGTTTGAATTACAGAAGAATTGAAACCTTTGTTCTTTAAGACTTGGGGCTCAAATTCAAAGCAAGTTTGTGTAAGTTGTAGTGGAGAACTGTGCCTTGAAAGATGAAGTCTGAAATCTGAGGTAGACACCATGGCTCTGTATCACAGTGCCTGTGATCTTCTTTGCCAGCGACATTGCTACTTCCTGTTATATTCCTGCTGGGCTCTCATTGGCCGCTGGGTTCTGCCCCGCCCAGCGTTAGCCTTTTTAACCTCAGTCCTGTCATTACTTTGGCGCCCTTTCGTGGTGTTCCTGTACCTGGTGTTTGTACTGCTGTTGGTTCCTGCTCCGTGTATGACCCGGTTTTGCCTAACCTTGCTCCTGTCTCTTCTGCCCCGTGATTCCGTTGCTGACTAGGACTGACTGACTACTGCTCTGTGTACCGATCCTAGCTGTGGCTGACTACCCGATTCGTTGCTGACTAGGACTGGCTGACTACCACTCTGTGTACTGATCCTGGCTGTGGCTGACTACCCAATCCGTTGCTGACTAGGACTGGCTGACTACTGCTCTGTGTACCGATCCTGGCTGTGGCTGACTACCCGATCCGTTGCTGACTAGGACTGGCTGACTATCACTGTGTACTAATCCTGGCTGTGGCTACTACCTGATCCGTTGCTGACTAGTGTCTTGTCAGTGTTGTCTCCGGTTACCTTAATCTCCTGGGACTAGTGCCTTGCCAGTGCCTGTCGGTGTTGCCTCCGGTTACCCTAGTCTCCTGGGACTAATGCCTTGCCAGTGCCTGTCAGTGTTGTCTCCGGTTACTCTAGTCTCCTGGGACTATTGTCTTGTCAGTGTTGCCTCCGGTTACTCTAGTCTCCTGGGACTATTGTCTTGTCGGTGCCTGTCAGTGTGTTGCCACCGGTTACCCTAGTCTCCTGGGACTAGAGCCTTGCCAGTGCCTATCAGTGTTGCCTCCGGTTAATCTAGTCTCCTGGGACTAGTGCCTTGCCAGTGCCCATCAGTGTTGCCTCCGGTTACCCTAGCTTGCTAGGAATTTGGTCACTTTCTGTGTCCAGTATTGTAGACTCCTTCTCTTCAGTCCTCTAAGATTGGGCACTTGTGGTGACCATTTCCATTCCTCCATTACCCCTAGTTTTCTAGGCCAGGTCACACTCCAGTGTCCCAGCTTGCTGCCGTTCTATCCCTATCCTTCTAGGGATTCTACCCTGAAGTCACCTACTATCTCACTAGTTGGGTACGCTTCCTAGGTTTGGTACTGCTGAGGTTCTGTTCCTGGTTCCTGTCGCCTGATCCAGCCTGCTGTATTACTGTTTGTTTTGCTATTCTCCTAAACCCTGACCTGTGTCAGATCTGGGAAGTGCCACTGTACTGTCCGGATCTGGACCTGTGAAGGGTGACCTTGTGCACTTTATTATTCTTAATAAAGCTGATTTTACCTTACTAACGTGTCTGAGTGTTCTTACGAACCGTGACACTCTGTTAATGACACATCTTTGAGGTGGTGAAACCAAGAATTCCTAGGCCAAAATGGAGGAATGAGGATGGTGTGCACCATCTCCTCTTTTATTTATTTTGGGAATCGTAGCTAGTGGAGGGAAGACATACACTAGTCTGTAATTCCAAGGAATTGTTAGGGCATCCACTGCTATTGCTTGAGGATCCCTTGCTCTTGCGCAGAATGTTGGTAGTTTTCTGTTTCTTTCTGACGCCTTCATGTCTATGTCTGGAACTCCCCATCAGTGAGTAATCTGTAGGAATATTTCCTGATTTAAATCCCCTTTCCTCTGGGTCTATGGTCTGACAGCTGAGGTAATCTGTCTCCCAATTTTCCACTCCTGGAATTTAAATAGCTGACAATGCTGTAACATAGTTCTCTGCCCAGAGAAGAATTTTTTGTCTTACGGACTCTGATATCTTCACCATGTGATGAAGTTGGTTTGGATTTTTGGACCAATTGCAAATCAGATCCAGTTGAAAAGGTCTCAAGTAAAACTGAACAAAGGGAACTGCTTCTATTGTGGCCACCATTTTTTCCACAATCTTCATGCAGTGTCTTACAGAAACTTCTGGTAGGGAGAAAAAGCATTGGACTGTCTTGAATATCCAGAATCTTCTCTTGAGGTAAAAACACCTTTTGAAAGTCAGTGTTTTAGCTCAGGCCTAGAAACAGTATATGCTGAGATGGTATTAGTTGAGATTTGCTTAGGTTCATTATCCAACTGTGATTCTTCATATTTAATAGAGTGAGATGAAGATGTTGTTGAATAATCTCCTGAGATGGAGCCTTTAGCAACAGATCGTCCAGGTAAAGAGTCAGATTTAGGCCCATCAGATGTAAACCACAGGAGAAGCCATCACCTTGGCAAAAACTCTCACAGATGTGGCTAGGCCAAAAGGCAGAGCCACAAATTGAAAGTGTTTGTTTTGTTAAGCAAACATGAGATATTCCTAGAGTTTCAGCCAAATAGGGTTGTGTAGGTAGGCATCGTTGATGTCCAAAGACGTGAGAAATTCCTCTGGTTCCATGGCTCCTATCACTGACTTGATAGACTCCATTTTGAACCTGGGAACCTTGAGAAACTGGTTTAGGTTTTTTTTAGGTCCAGGATAGGACTGAATCCTCCATCTTTTTGGGGTACCATAAAATGATTGGTATAAAAGCCTTTGAACTTTTGGTCTTACTATTATACCATTGTCTAGGAACTGACAGATAGGAAATTACAGGAAGCCTTTCATCAGGCTTTCTTGCGGTACCCTGGACATGAAAAAACGAAGAAAAGGAAGAGTTGTGAAAGACATTCTGTTCCCTTCTTGAATGAGTTATAGAACCCACTCATCATAGTGTGTACCCAAACGGATGATCACCTAAGTATAATTAATGGACAGACTTAATTCCTCATATAAAAAAAAAACAATGGTAGAAACAGACCTTGGTCCCAAAGGAGCTGGAAGTGAAGGGGTTAACTTTTAGAAAGATTTTATGTAGCGATGCTCTTCAGGATTCGGCTCAAAAACGGATGGCCAAACAAATTCTAGCAACAATACTGAATGCCTTGATCCTACGGTGCAGTAATCTGGACAAGTCCTGTTTTTCACCCTTCATTGGCTGGGAAGCTGCTATCAGAGAATCTCTGGAGCTGCTGGAAGCAATGACCGTTGCTGTGTGAGGTAACTTGCATACACCACCTAGAGTGTGCAAGCTTAAGCGCCAAATTTAAGTGAGGAAAAGGAAGCCAGCAATATAGTATTAATTATAGAAAGAAATATAATAAAATAATATAACTAGTAAAGGAATTTGAATCAATAAATATTTTTTTTTCTATAATTAAAACCAAATAATCCTATATAATAATTTGCTAAAAGTTTGTAACAACGCAGTCATGTGCAGTAGAGAATGCTACGGAGCGGAGCGCTCCGAATTCAGACCATGGTCCTCTCTGTGCACCCACTGGTACTGTTGTTCTTCAACTAGTATATATAATATAAAAATAACATGCATGTCTCCCACAAACATCTTCTCCTAATTACAAAGCTTCAACCCCCCTTAACAGCCAAAGTCTGGTTCAGGCCTCTATGAATCAGAGATTAAGCTATTCCAAATGAAGGACGCTAGAAATCAAAAGAGTTAAATAGGAGGACTCCTCACAAAGTGAGGGCCCTCAGAAGCTGTGAGGAGTAAAATAATACAATTCTAATCAATGAAGATCTCTTCAGGAGAAAAGATGCCCTGTGAGTCCTTGAGGGTCACTCTTTTAATCCTCTGCAATGCATTGGATACTTTTCTGGCACTCAAACAGTTAAAAACGTAACCCCTTAACGATAGATGACTTACAGGTACATCCCGCAGAAACTGTCACTTAGTGACAGAGGACATTCCTGGTAAGTCACGGAAGTCCGGGTCTCCGTGCGGCTGCACGGCGCTCAGAGACTCCGGACTTGTTTGAAGAAAAAAAAAAAACGTTCCTTGAGCGTTAAGGTGACAGCCGCATACGAACGCGGCTGTCACTAAGGGGTTAAGGCTGTTGGGCAGGGGGAGGGGTTAGCAGGTAGGAAGTGGGAGGAGTTTTTTTATTTTTTTTGAGTGCCCTCCCTTCTATAGGCACACTGCTTAACCCCATGGTCCCTGCATACCACAATGACGCTAGAGAAATAGGTGATTTTGAAAACTCTTTCAAAATCACTTACTTGTGACCATTCACATAGTGCCTACCCTACACCTATACAGGAGTACAAATGTATAGAAGCACATTACATGTCACAGTCAATGCCTCCAGCACAAATCAGCTAGATGTAACATTCATATAATCTACCTCTAGAACTGGATTTAAAAAAAAAAAACAAAAAAACGGTTTAGCTCATAGTTCCTCTGTGCCACATTTTTACAAGACCTCTTCACAGGCCATGCCCATATTTCCCACAAATCAGCCATTTTTACTTGCAAATAGTTTGTGCAGAGATAGGAGAAAACAGGGATCATGTCTGCTTTGCACCTAGAAATGACCATTTGCTTTGCATCAATTATGCACATGCATCCCAGAGTGTGTTTATTGGGAATGTGTATAAAACCAAATGTGGACCAATTCTGGCAGGAAAGGGCTTAGTAATTGAGGTTCATGGTGCAAAATAATGTTTTGGCCCCCAATTCACTGTAAACTACTGAAAAACCCTAAACATTTCCCATATTCAGCATAAAAGGGGGCCCTAAAGTTGCCTGGGCCCTAGTACTCTGCACCTGCTGCACTAGTGGTAGCTTGGTCCTGGAATTCTGGGACAAAACAACTTTACGATATTAATAAAATGAGCCCCGTGGATGCAATAGGTCTCCATGCATTGCACTGTTATGTGTTTGAGACATCTCAAGTATCTCATACGGTTACATTTCTCATCTGAATATAAGAATTTTAATTTGCTACAAGAGATGCAATGCTCCTCGTTTGTCTTCATTAATTAATAGATTATAAAAACTAAAAACACGCACATTGCAGTCCTGATGACATTTACATGTTAGCTGTAAACCTCTAAAAATGTTTTTTTTAATGATCAATTCTATAAAAATGTTGGACACACTTTTTTTCACTCACATTTCTGTGAATTGACATATTGTTACTGATACCATCATTTTTTAGCAGTCCATACTTACCAAAATGTAAAAACATTTCCAGGGCCTGGTTGATGAGGCTGAAAAAAGACATGCGTCCATGCCTAAACACCCCCGTTGATCCAGAGGAAGGCAAAAAGACAAATAAACAATTTAAGCCATTTCCAATTTAGCCCCATGCGGGTAAAAAATTCCTTCTTGGCTCCAAATGGCAGTCAGATATTTCCCTGGATCAACAACCTATCTGCATTGAAGCCATCTGTCATAATTTTCAATATTGTTCTGTGCAAGATAGGTATCCATTGCTTTTTTTTAAAGCAGGTACAGTAGCAAGAGGCAAAGAATTCCATCACTTACTGTAAAAAATCCCTGCCTTTTTTAAGTTGAAAGTGCCTTTCTTCTAGTCTTAATGGATGACCTCTCATTCTTAGCTCAGCTCTTTGCATAAATTATTCAATGGATAGTTCTTTGTATTGACTTTGAATATATATGTAAATGGTAATCATATCACTCCTTAGACGTCTCTTCTCTAATGAAAACAAACTCAGTTTGGCTAGTTTCTCTTTATAACTCAGATTATCTAATCTCTTTACCAATTTCATTGCATGTCTCTGCAATATTTCCAATTCAGTAATGTCTTTTTTTAAGAACTGGTGCCCAAAATTGTACTCCATATTCTAGATGAGGCCTAACCAAGGATTTATACAGAGGTAGGATAATATTAGCATCCCATGCATATACACCTCTTTTTATGCAGGATAGTACTCTATTTGCTCTTGCAGCAGCTGAGTAACTCTGTACACTGCTGTGAAGTCTATTGTCTATCAGTACTCCTAAATCTTTCTCTAATGAGGATTCCCCAAGTGTTTGCCATTTAGAGTATATGTAGCACGTTTGTTTCTACTGCCCAAATGCATAACCTTACATTTATCTACATTAAATGTCATCTGCCACTTTTCTGTCCATTCACTCAGTTTATCTAAAACCTTCTGCAGAGAAAAAACATCCAGCTCTGTATGTATGTATTTCTTTACATAGCTTAGTGTCATCTGCAAAGATTGAGACACTAATTTCAATTCCCACTTCTACATCATTAATAAACAATTGCTTGACAGGATCTCCTGACAAACCAGTGAGACTAGTTACTTATTACTTTTTGTTTCCCTGTGTTTGTACAAACTTGGACATTATTGTGGACAAGTATTTGTCACTCTTTGATCTCAATGAATTTGTATTCACTGCACTGCACTTTAGAATTTTTTCATATTTCATGTAGCACTTTTGCACTCTTTTTTTTATATATACATTTGTTACACATATCACAGGTATCAAGTGGATTTTCACTTATTTATGACAGTATTTTTCTTGTCTTCCTCACTAGTGAATGTACCATACATTGGCTTATTATTCCCAGTTATATATATTTAACCCCTCAACGACCCATGACATACAGGTACGTCATGGGGTGGATTTCCCTAAAGGACCAAGGACGTACATGTATGTCATGGAATTCAGGGGTCCCCGCACGGCGTTCAGGGAGCCCTGAATCCGGATCACGAAAACAAAAAAAAAAAGGTCCATGGTCCCTTGAAGGTCATGGCACGTCATGGGTGGATTTGAGTTAAGGACCCATGACGTTATGGCAAAAAGAAAGAAAGAATACAGGCATCTAAGCACCAAACCCACCCCAGATTTGTCAAGGCAAGTTGTGGCTGGAATCCCTATTATAGGGGAGTGTAGTTTCAGCCAAAAATGATACAAATAAAATGTAACTTTTATTTCAAATCAGTAAAAGAGAAAACAGCGAATTTAAAAACACTTAAAAATTCATATAAGTTGCTATCGAGGCAACTTACTATAATCATATAATTGCTCAATATCAATTAGTAGTATAGTTACTATTGAAAATACCTCCTTTGGTATGGAGGTCTAGAGTATCTAAATTCCACAGCACAACCTAACATGCCACTGAGTAATTATATAAGTGACTCTATATGAACAGCCTGTTACTCTGTGGTTCGGCTGACCATAGAATATAGAGATTGTTGTTCGCCCAATCTCTAAGACTATGTTAAGATTTTTAATTCCTCATGTGCATGTAGGTAATTGATCAGCTATAGATCAAAAAAAGTTAGCGCTAAACTCATACAGCAGGGTTTTCAATTCCTTGTGTACATATATGTAATTGATCGGCTATCTATCTCCCAATCTGATAATTGCCTTCAAAGTGGCTAGGTTGAGGTGGTAATTTTATAATGAACGGAATCGATCTGGTGTTGCTGGTACTTAAGACCAGAATCTCACTGCTTAGTTTTGCTGTTTCAATAGATCCCGTTAATGGTAGTCATGCAGTCTCTGTAATACCACGCCTTTAAGTCTGATTCTCATATGTGCGTATAAGCAGTATATAAAACATATATCAAGAGAAATCCAAAAATCTAAATGAGGTATTGCTGACACTAAGGTGCTCTGGTGTTTCGGTAGTTACCCACAAATCATACTCTTATGCTGCTAGTCAGCAAAGAGCTGCTTGTATCACCCCGAAACACACAGATCCTAAATTAAACACAGAGACTGCAAGCTACTCCTATCCATAGCGCATGTTTGTGCTGTCAGAATTAGATCTAGATTCTATTAGAGCAACATTGTAGCGATAAGAGTGTAAGATAGATTATGGCAGTAGAGAGCAGTATATGCCCATAGCCATGACCTGACACGCCTTTTGCCCACAAAACGGCATAATACGCATATGTGAGAATCAGGCTCAAAGGCATGGTATTACAGAGACTGCATGACTGCCATTAACGCAGGGCTGGCGCTAGCATAAGGCTGTTTAGGCGGCCGCCTTAGGGCTCCCCAGTGTAGGGGGTGCTGAAACGGGGGGAGCTGCAATTTTTTTTTTATTATTATTATTTTTTATATAAATCTGCCGAGAGGCTGATTTATGCTACCAAGCGCTCCCTCATGGTGTCTATCCTGGGCTGGCGGCTTTGTTCTCATGAGGCAGCAGTCCAGTCACTGTCAGACACGATGAGCGGATGTGGCCAGTGACGTCAGACGTCCGCACCGCATCTGCACACCGCCACCAGCCGCACGTCAGAAGATGCCAGAGAGCAACGTGAGCGGGAGCAGAGTGCTGCACGGACCATGACACAGCCACAGCACCAGACCCAGTCCCTATAGATACAGTAAGAAGCCACGTGTAGCAGTACAAGTGAGCATAGTATTATGGCAAAGTTGGGGGGGGAAGGCAGGGGATTGTGGTCGGGTTGGTAAGGGGTGGGGGGATTGGCGGCGGGGGGGGGGAGAAGGGCATCAAAATGTACCTTCGCCTGTGTAGACAAAAATCCTTGCACCGGCCCTGCATTAACGGGATCTACTGAAAAACTATGCAATGAGATTCTGGTCTTAAGTACCAGCAACACCAGACTGATTCTGTTCAGTATAAAATTACCACCTCAAACTAGCCACTTTGAAGGCAATTATCAGACTGGGAGATAGATAGCAGATCCATTACATATATGTACACAAGGAATTGAAAACCCTGCTGTATGAGTTTAGCGCTAACTTTTTTTGATCTATAGCTGATCAGTTACCTACATGCACACGAGGAATTAAAAATCCTAACATAGTCTTAGAGATTGGGCGAACACCAGTCTCTATATTCTATGGTCAGCCGAACCACAGAGTAACAGGCTGTTCATATAGAGTCACTTATATAATTATTCAGTGGCATGTTAGGTTGTGCTGTGGAATTTAGATACTCTAGACCTCCATACCCAAGTAGATATTTTCCGTAGTAACTATACTACTAATTGATATTGAGCAACTATATGATTATAGTAAGTTGCCTCGATAGCAACTTATATAAATTTTTAAGTGTTTTTAAATTCGCTGTTTTCTCTTTTACTAATATGAAATAAAAATAAAATGTAACTTTTATCCTTTTTGGCTGAAACTACACTCTCCTATAATAGGGATTCCAGCCACAACTTGCCTTGACAAATCTGGGGTGGGTTTGGTGCTTTCTTTCTTTCTTTTTGTCATATGGTTACAAGTTAACAAAGCAGCACATTCCCTTTGGTTTACATACACCCAGAATACTATTAGTGGTGCATCATCTTTCTGTATCTAAGGACCCATGACGTGCCAGGACCGTCATGGAATTCTGGGCTCCCCGCGCGGCTGCACGCCGTTCAGGGAATCCAGAATTGGATGAAAAGAAAAAAAAAAGCTCAGTGGTCCTTAACCCCTTCAGTGCCAGAGGCTCGGGCCATTTCCTGTACCCTGCAGGCCAGACACTTTTTCAACATTTTTGCTATCCTTCCGTTTAGGCTTGATTTCCTCTGGGGATTTTTAGTTACATATGGAAAACTATATATTGTTTTTTTCAGAACGAATTGAGCTTTCTTGTGATACCTTACATGAAGAGAATTTTACATCGTGCAAAAAGCTATGATGTCATAATGACAAAAAAAAGTGAAAATTTACTCATTTTGCTAAAATCACATACTATGTATCAAAAACATTTACCTTGATTGAAAAAGTTTCAATTATTTGAAAAAGCCTCGAGTCCCCCGAGTAAAAAAATACCAAATTTGTATAGTTTTACCTACGTCCATGGCTAGCGTAGAGCCCTAATCACCAGCAGCGCAAAATGACATTTTCAACTTCATAAACTAATATGCGCATTCTAGGGTTTTTGTGGTAAAACTACCCTAAAACAGTGGAATAACTATATAAAACTATATATTTCGGAAAAGTAGACAACCTGCCGCATCTAATGAGGGGTAACTTGCCTTCTTACCCCAAGCCTGGTGTGCACAAATGCCTCCAGAAGATGGTGCTAATGAAAAAAAAGGCATTTTCTTACATTTCTGCCCCTTCAAATGTACTGAAATTTGTGAAAACCATGGCATTTCCAACTGTATTCATTAGCTAGTGCTCTTAGGAGAAAAATGACACCCCGCTGGAATGAGTCGACCTACCTTAGGGGTGCCAGAAGCACATCACTACACCTACCTGTTTGCTTCTTCGAAAATGGCGGCTTGTACTAAAATGTCCATAACTGTTAGAGACATGAAGGAAAGGTATAAAAGGTATACCATTTTGGAAAGTAGACATTCTCCAGCATCAAATGAGGGGTCACTTGCCTTTCTATCGCTGAGCTGAAGTGCATAATATTTCCAAAAGTTGGCGCTATAGAAATAAATACATGTTTTTTTAGATTTCCACCACTTCAAAGATACTAAAATCTTTCAAAACCATAACATTTCCTGCTGTATTCAGTACCTGCTACCAACATGAGAAAAATAGTAGCCCACTTGTTTGGGTTAACATACAAAATGTGGGTGCTAGGAACAGGTACGTAAACCTGACACTTTTGTTTTTGAAATTATCTGCTTGCACTAAAATGGTTATAACCATAATAGATATGCAGAAAAGGTAGAGAAACAATGCCATTTTGGAAAGAAAACATCCTTCCGCATCTAATGAGGGGGCACGTGCCTTCTTACCCAAAGGCTGGTATGCACAAATGCTTCCAGGAGGTGGCGCTAGTGAAAAAAAAAGGCATTTTCTTACATTTCTGCCCCTTCAAATGTATGGAACTTTGTAAAAACCATGGAATTTTCAACTGCATTCATTAGCTAGTGCTCTTAGGAGTCAAACGACACCCCATTGATATGAGTTGACCTACCTTAGGGGGTGCTAGAAGTAGAAAACTACACCTACTACAACCTCTGATGTTTCTAACATTTTCTCAAATGTGACTTGCCTGTACAAAAATGGCTATAACACATTCAGAATTGAAGAAAAGGTAGATAAACCATACCATTTTGGAAAGAAAACATCCTTCCGCATCTAATGAGGGGTCACTTGCCTTCTTACCCCAATACTGGGGTGCATAAATGTTTCCAGAAGGAGGTGATATAGGAAAAAAATTGCATTTTTTTACATTTCTGCCCCTTCAAATGTATGGAGCGCTGTGAAAACCATGGAATTTTCAACTGCATTTGTTTGCTAGTGCTCTTAGGAGTCAAATGACACCCCATTGGTATGAGTTGAACTACCTTAGGGGGTGCTAGAAGTAGAAAACTACACCTACTACAACCTCTGATGTTTCTAACATTTTCTCAAACCTGACTTGTCTGTACGAAAATGACTATAACACCTTCAGAATTGAAGAAAAGGTAGATAAACCATACCATTTTGGAAAGAAGACAACCTGCCGCATCTAATGAGGGGTCACTTGCCTTTTTACCCCTAAGTTAGTTGGCACAACTATTTCCAGAATGTGGTGCTACAGGAAAAAATAAAATTTTGTTTTACACATCAGTCACTTCAAAGATACTAAAATGGTTCAATGGCGTGGGATTTCCTAGGAGGACTTCTTGCCAGCCTAAGAAAAATGGTACCCCACTGCTGTGGGTTGACATATCAATTTACGCTACAGGAGCGTAGCTACCAGTGAAACAGAAATGGTAAAGCAAACAGTGTATGTGTGATTTTATGGCTAACAGATGAAAGAAGCTAGGGCGTCAGCCGGTGTACGTGCGGACCTGTGACTACAAGTGTAACAAAGTATGTGGGAGGGTGAGGGATTAGGCAGTGTGTGTGGGTATGAGCAGAGGAGCAAGGATGGTGGGGCAGTGTTTGATAGTGTGTATGGGAGATCTGTGACTACCAGTGTTGATAAAAAGTCCTGTGTGTGCCACAGGAAGGGGGTCGGCATTGAACTCCCCTCCTAGTGGCACACACAGGGTTAATTTGTGTTTTAATTTTTTTTTTTTTTTATTATATACCTCATTGAGGGGCATAAGGACCCCCTGATCCCTCCCCAATGAGGTCTTAGTAAAAAATAATATATATATGTCCACAAACAGGGGACCCTGAGAGTGCCACAGGGGTCTCCAGCGCATTGCAAAGCAATGCATTGGATCCTTGTGGCACTCAGAGGGTTAATTTTTTTTTTTATCATTACTTGGTAATCAGAGCTTGTTGGGGGGCCATCAGGACCAATCATGATGGCCCCCCAACAATCTCTGATAACGAAGTAATGATAAATGCCCTGTGTGTGCGCCGCAGAAGGGGGGCTGCATTGGCCCCCCTTGAGGCACACACAGGGTTAATTTTTTTTCTTTACTTTTTTTTATTATGGACCTCATTGGTGGGTATCAGGACCCCTTTGATTCCCCCCAATGAGGTCTTAAAAAAAAAAAAAAAAAAAAAGGAATCAAAATAAATGTCCCTGTGAGTGCCAAAGGGGTCTCCAGCGCATTGCAAAGCAATGCATTGGACCCTTCTGGCACTCAGAGGGTTAATTTTTTTTTAATCATTACTTGGTAATCAGAGCTTGTTGGGGGGCCATCAGGACCAATCATGATGGCCCCCCAACAATCTCTGATAACGAAGTAATGATAAATGCCCTGTGTGTGCGCCACAGAAGGGGGGCTGCATTGGCCCCCCTTGTGGCACACACAGGGTTAATTTTTTTTTTCCTTTACTTTTTTTTTATTATGGACCTCATTGGTGGGTATCAGGACCCCTCTGATTCCCCCCAATGAGGTCTTAAAAAAAAAAAAAAAAAAAAAGGAATCAAAATAAATGTCCCTGTGAGTGCCAAAGGGGTTTCGGGACCACTGCGGCACTCACAGGGTTACTATTGTTTTTTTTTTTGTTTTGTTTGTTTTTTTTATGTATTCAGACCTCGTGGGGCACATCAGGACCCCTCCTGGTGTCCCCCAAGTAATTGATCTCCCAGCCGATAGCCTGGGAGACCAATTTGGCGACTGCAGGAGAGCAGAAGCTCTCCTGCCTTTCACTCCTACCACCGGTAGGAGTGAATCGCTTAAGGGAAACTTCCCTAACGTCATCGGTGATCATGTCACCGATGACGTTAGGAGGTTTCCCCCGGTCCCGCCCACTCGTACCCGGAAGTTCGGGTAGGAGAGACGGAAGAGGAGAAGCTGCGCTTCTGCTGCGCTTCTCCTCTTCTTTTATTGATCTCCCAGCGCGATCGGCTGGGAGATCAATAACAGGGGGGACATGAGGAGTGATCCTCATGTCCCCCCACGATTGCCCAGCTTTTTTTTTTTTTTAAACGCGGCCACTGCATGCCGGTTATACCGGCTCATGCAGTGACCGCATTTTAGTGGGTACATTGTACGAGCTTGGCACAGCGGGTACAGCTGTCCAAACTCGTACAATGTACCCACTTGGCACTCAAAGGGTTAAAGTGTTAGTAATGTCTGAAAAAAACTTTTTTTGCATTTAGAAGAGCTTAAAAAGCTGATCTAAAGGCAAAAAAACATATCTCTCAAACCGCTATGGTTTAAGAGATACGGGCGTTTAAAGTTTGATTTCTCCTACTGACAACTGTAAAGCTGTCAGCAGGAGATCTGTGTCGGTCGACACGCTGGCGCTTGAGAAGTGCCGGGATCTCGTTACTTACACGGAATCCCTTCATCGGAATGGTCTAAAACACGTGCCTGAACACTAGGCACACGTTTTAGACCATTCCAATGACGGGATTCCTTGTAAGTAACGAGATCCCGGCACTTCTCAAGCGCCAGCGTGTCGACCGACACAGATCTCCTGCTGACAGCTTTACAGCTGTCAGTAGGAGAAATCAAACTTTAAACGCCTGTATCTCTTAAACCATAGCGGTTTAAGAGATACGGTTTTTTGATTTAGATCAGCTTTTTAAGCTCTTCTAAATGCAAAAAAGTTTTTTCAGACATTACTAACACTTTAAGTGACGGCCGCGCTCCAGGCAACAGCGCTTTACAGACATCAGCACGTCTGCGCCATGAATCCCTTCTGGTACCTTTAGGTACCATCAACGCCTCCTAGAGGAGACCGGGACTGACAGTTCCAGCACGTAGATATCTGTGATGTTGCCTTGCCGTCAGTCTTGGCAGAAGCAGGATTTCTGACTAACGCAGTAAGTAGACTGGATAATAGAACTATTGGTAAGCTCATCACTAGATGGCTAATAACTGGGAGGAACGTTATTTGGGGTGAAAGTTCCCCTTTAACTGGACTTTTTTCTGCTTATATTCTTACTGGGGTTTGATTAATTATTTTTGGTGTTAGCCATCTACCTGTATATGTTTTAATTGTTTTAACTTTTTTAGCTATTTGTTGTATTCAGCCTATAATTCATTTGTCAGTAAAGTTTATTCATATTTATATATTTTATTTTATTTTTTTTAGTATCTCATGCTGATAGGTCTGTCTTTATGGGTTACTTCATCACTCTCTCTTGGTTGGTGTTGACTGTTTTCATTCATTTCGCATTCGGTCCTAGAGTGCACCACTCTATTTAAGTGTTTATTTGCTTTGTACTATTTACACTACTGGTGCAAGCCGTACTGCATAGCTCTGTTATTTTACAGTGTCACTAGTAATCCATTATACAGTGTACTGCAGCAGTGAAATGGATAGTAATATTAAATTTTCATAACAGCTCAGATCGTTCAATATAATGAATAGTACTGCTGCCTGATGCTCTTATTCTTCAAAACTGTTTCGTTATGATGTAATTAGATGCTGTAGTGGATCCCTCTCACCTATTTTTCCAATCCTAAGCTGGCTCCACTCAGTTCTGAAGTCCGGTCACTTGACCGGACAGATCACAACGAGGGGCAAACTTCCCTTAGTCAGTATAAGGAAAATCCTGCCCACCTTGTCGAAGGAGGGCAGGCTTTTCCTAATACTAACTGAAGATTGTCCCTCGTTGTAATCCGCTGTTGGATCTCAGACTGAAAGGCTTAGGATCGGCAAAAGGGGCATAATCGATTAACTTCAGCATCTAATTACATCATAACTAAAACGTTTTGAGTAATAAGAGCATCAGGCAGCAGTATTATTCATTTTATTGAACGGTCTGAGCTGCTATTAAATATTACTTTCCCTCCATTTCCCATCATCTTCCTACAGCCAATGGCTGGCAGGGGATAGTGGGAATTGTAGCCCTCAAGAGCTACTCCAGCTCTTGAGGACTACAGTTCCCACTATCCTCTGCCAGCAATTGGCCACATGTTGCCCATGCTGGTGAAACAGTATTTCCCCATGTGTTAATAATATTGCCTATTCATAGGGTGACCACATTTCAATTCTGCAATTCAGGGACATTGTAGAGGGAAGAGCGCACCACAGAGTTCTAAACACCGGAGGGAGGAATGCCCATTGACTGCAACGACAGAAAGTGATGCCTGTTGTGAGCTACAAGAAAATGTACATCACACCCAAAGCCTTAAACTAACATCACACTACAACAAATTTACACTGCAGCTCCCGACTGATGTCTGGATCAAGACTCAGTTCCCTAGTGTGTAGAGCTCTGACTGGAAGACATTTTCTTGTAGACCAACAGAGACTTCATTTTCTGTCACAGTAGGCAATGGCAGTTCTCATTCTAGTGTTTAGAACTCTGTGCTCTGGACTCTTCATTCCGAGACTTTGTATTGTCCCAGAAGGGGGATGTCCAGAACAAAGGACACACACTTAAAATCTGGGACTGTCCCGGGGAATCAGGGACATGTGGTCATCCTACCTATTCATGTGATTTCATGCAGTATGTAGATGTGGGTAATGCCTATTGTGGTGTACAAGTGCAAAATGTGGAATAACTAGTCATTGGTGGGCCATGGGGCAAATTTGTTTTAGGGTCTCAAACACAAAATGAACATAAAATTATCTTCACAAAAGTTTAATTAGTACCTATTGGATGCCAGGCCCAGTCAGGACTACATCCTCTACAGCTATGTCCCTGAGTGCAGGGATATATGTGTTGTATAATGTTTTCTGCAGGTGTTGCTCTACTACACAGTACTATGGACCACTAGTGATGCTCTGTAACTTCCCAGGTGAAAAGTGTCCCTTAAAAAGTTCTGAAATATTGCCAAGTATGGCATTATATGGAGCTGCACTTCTACAGCAGAACAGACAAAACCCATACAAACATGAAATATATAAATAAGCAAAGTATACATGTAGGGAAGCTCATAGCCCATTAATCTTGTAAATACAAGGTTATGCATAGAATATGGGGTGAACATTTCTATTTAAACCCTTTGATTGTCAGAGAGGTATCCATCGCATGGCAACGTGTTGGATGCCTCTCTGGCACTCAAAGGGTTAAAAGCAGTAACAAATGCAGGGACAGCTGGATACAGGGGCAATTTTAACAAAGCCTCATTGACAGGCAGTAACCCTGGTCCTCATACCTCCCAACATTTTAAATGGCCAAAGAGGGACACTAGTGTTTTTGGTGATGTTGCTAGGGGTGTGGCTGATGGTTGGGGCATTACCGAAAAATTTTAGGCTATTTCATGACCTATTGACACCTCTTTGTGTAGCCAAATACATGACTTAGAACAAAACCAAAGTGTTTTATTCCCACAGCCTAATCTATAATCACATTTATAAACACATAAACAAACATTAATGTGAGTTTCATTGCTGTAGAGCGACATTATACACTTATTTACACAATACAAAGTCTGATCTCCTAAAAAGAGGGACATCAGGGTGGGAAGAGGGACAGAGGGATTTGAGTCTAAAAGAGGAACACTTGGGAGGTATGGGTCCTGCAGTTCATGAAGAAATGCCACAATGGTCTTTAACACAATAAGACCTTATGTGTACTGACAATATGGGGTGCTCACAATTGCAAGAAAGATCTATGTTTTCATCAGCCTCACCTAGTTCTACTCTTGTTTTATCTAATAATTTGGAAATGTTCAGTAAAATCACCCTCTTCTCATCTACCTTTGAGCCATTTCAAGAGTGAGCAACCCATGGCTCTTCGGTTCTTCTTGGACTAAAACTCAAATCACCCCAACCAGACCAATAGATTGTTTCAGTCCTGAGTTTATTCAGTAGGCAGTGAAACAAGGTAGCTGCTAACCTATTCCATACCCTAAGGCCGCGATTGGGTTTGAGTACAGAAAAAAAGCTTTACTGAAACATACCCCAGGGAAATTTTTCAGAACCACAACTCCCATCATGCGCTAGGAAGGAGAGGAAATGATGTCAGAGCTTCGCAGTGACGCGTAGAGAAGCATGTGTCGGTAATCAGGTAGGTTACTGTGCAGCTTCCTATGTGTAATATACGTAAAACGTGTATCGCTAGTGTTGTGTATCATCATTAACAGTTATCTCACTGATATTATTTCTTGTGTGTTTGTGCATGGCAATAAAGTGCATGTGTATCATAACGATACCGGGTGGACAGTTTGTGCTCTCTAAGTGTTGTTGGGACATCTTCCATCACTACCAGTTTCTTGTTGACTTCCTGGTGATGGTGGAAGTTGTGGTGCGGCAGCAGATGGGGAGTCACATGAATGTCCATCTTAGATAGATGGATAGGTTTTCAAATCTCTCTAAGTAATGTATGTGTGTACTGTTTGTTTCATATGTTCACAGACCAAATGGAGCAGTTCTGAGGCAAATCGTCTGCTCCACATGGAACAAATAAAAGTTAATTAAATCCTGATTGATTTAAATGGTGTGTTTAACCTCTTGAATGCTGGAGAGTTCTCTAATGATTTGAAAACCTTCCTAGCATTCAGGCTCCGCAGTTGCCAATGTCATACCTCCCAAGTGTCCCTCTTTAGGAGTGATAGTCCCTATTTGAACCCAAAATCCCCCTGTCCCTCTTTTTTATGCTGATGTCCCTCTTTTTAGGACATCAGAGTGAGTGTTGTGTATATTAGTTTATCACATTGCTCTACGTCAATGAAACTCATGTAAATGCTTAGTTAATCTTCAGTATATGTGTTTGTAAATGAATCTGTGTAAATATAATACTTTGGTCTTGCTCTAAATCCTTTATTCAGTTTCAAATAGAGGTGTCAATAGGTCACACAGTAACCTAAAAATTCTCAGTAATGCCCTGTGCATAAGCCACGCCCCCAGAAACACCACCTAAAACACAAGTGTCCCTCTTTGGTCATTTGAAATGTTGGGAGGCATGCAATGTGCATATTATCTATGTGTGCCACCATACTTTTCTCCTTGTATAACTTTGCGTATCTACTTTGCAGTTTTACTTCTGTACAGGTGTAAAGAGAGTGCAGTTGTACAGGAGCCCAGCATCCAAAGGGGGCCCATCTCCCCTAAAGCCCAATAGGATCTAGTTATGCCTCTGTGAAAATATTTTTGTGAGGGGAAACAAAAAAAAGTTTGACAGCTTTGCTTCTGTGCTGCCCTGCAGCATTCTCTCCCAGGTTATTTGGTACAGTTGCACACTTTTGCCCCCCATGCAATTATCTTATATCCCTGTTATTATCCATTCTCATCTTTCCCTACTCTCTTGTAGGATGTCTGAAGGAGATGCAAATAATGACGGTACTCCAGGGGGTCCCCGTACCCCTGTGGCCAGGGGCCTGGTGGGACGTAGAACCTCTGCCCCTCTTACCCCAGGTCGTCTTCCTTCCATCCGATCCAGAGATCTTACACTTGGAGGGGTCAGAAAGGTATGTTTCACTCTCCGGTATCCACTGCAATGTCAGAGAATCGCAGGTTAACTCCTCTTGTTGGCTGTAACCATGGTATTCCATTCTTGGGCCTCCAATTGTTGTGCACTACAACTCTCATCATTCCAAGCCAGTGTCTGGTTTTGGATGATAAGAGTTGTAGCCTCCAACAGCTGGAGGGTCCAACAACTAACCCTAGTCCATAGGGTTATAATTTTATCATTTATCAGTCGTGCTCATTGTCACTGACACCATGGGCCATATGAATGAATAAATGTTTATATGGGACCAAAAGTTTAGTCCATGTTTTACAGTTTAAGGTTTATACAATACAGGCTTACACAAGTGCTTTACAAAGTTGAAGTGACCGTCACCCTCTTTTTTTGTCTTAAGATAATGCTGCAAGTGTGATATGTTAAAGGAATAGTAAACACATATAACTTATATTAAAGGGGAACTACCACCCTGCAATAACTTTACATTAATTCTTCATTTGGTGACTAGCTGCTTAGTAGCGCTAGTCGCCAGAAATATTACCTAGTTTCAAAGATTTTCCAGTTTTTCGGAGGCTCACAGTAGCAGGAAGCACGGACATCTCATCATAGTGACGTCCGTGTGCCTGCGCTGTCACTCCCTTTTGGAGCCGGCTCCAAAAGGGACTGACAGCGCAGGTGCACGGACGTCACTATGACGAGATGTCCGTGCTTCCTGCTACTGTGAGCCTCCGAAAAACTGGAAAATCTTTGAAACTAGGTAATATTTCTGGCGACTAGCGCTACTTAAGCAGCTAGTCATCAGATGAAGAATTAATGTAAAGTTATTGCAGGGTGGTAGTTCCCCTTTTACTAAATTGTTGTCAAGGTACCACTGACTACCACAAACCTGCTCCTGTAATTCAGAGGTTAATACTTAGTCACATGCTGAAAACACTGAGCTGCGTTAAGGCAAGTAAAAAGGGGATTTCAGCTCTGTGCAAGGGCACCGGTCTCTATGGGGGCTTGAGACATCAGTCCCAGCTCCCATAGCCTGAAGGGGAAGCTCCCCCTTCCTAGTCTTAAGGTAGCACTGTGGGATTGACATGCAACTCAATAAGTATTAACCACTGTGCTATACTAGCAGGCTTAGTGATAATCATGTCTAACTACCCAACATTTTAATTATATATGTATAATTTTTTCCTTTAAGTCATATTGCCTGTACTTGTTTTATTTAGTTCATCCTCACTTTTGAAGAGCCAACATGCGAAACGTGCGTTAGGCAACTTGGAAATACCATCCTTTTTTCTTTTGATTGATGACTTTCACTACCGTGGTCAATGCATGTTTTTTATGGACTTGGCCCTTACAGATCAATATTGAGTGATTAATGATTTTTATTTTTGGGCTATTCTGCTTATATCAATTACTAAGTTATTAGCCTTTGATGTGTAATATAGGCGACAATTTCTTTGTTGCTATTCTAGCAATACAGGCAAGCACAGCACGGTTGTAGTAATATTTAGGAACTTAATACCTCTTCTTCCCTAATATTTTTTTCATGTAGTTATGTAATGTTGCCCACTTTTTTTCATTTCGGTTGAATAATTTTTTGCCCTGGCAGTACACTCTTTATATTTAAATTCGCTGCAACTTTGTATCATTACATCTTATCCCCTTTATGCTTGAGCACTTTTCCATATCCCAGTTCTTCCCTGTAATCTGCTTCCCCTCTTAGTATTCCTGCAATATAAATTGCTGCAATAGCTGGAACATTTATCTCTGTCCAATGTAGAATCTTCTCTGCTTCCAACCATGCTGCTTTGCTTTCTCCTTGGTGGTTTCATATATGCCACTGTGGTAGTATTGTTGTGGAAGGCATTTTACCTCATGGTTCCTGTGTCCCACAGTCAGACACAAGAGAAACAGTATATTTATAACTGAAATACCAAATAAAACACCTTGTTTTTCTCATTGGTTCTTTCTCTTTGATACACATACTTCAATTGTTTGCTCACTATTAGCTTTTGCCATAATAAATACTATCCTTATTATTTGTAAATTCCAGATAAAGTGGTTCTCAACAAGTGGCCCTAACACTTCCTGTGCTGTGGGTACCAGCTTACGGTTCTCCTTATCCTCCTATATAATAATTCGCTAGGATGTTTGCCATCATGCAGTCACGTGCAGCAGAGACGGCCCGCATTCGGGCAGTCTTTACTGCGCATGATTGCATCACGTGAGTGAGGTGACTCAAGACTGCATCACATGGAGCAGTGAGGTAGTGGCCTCTTAACACTTTGAGTGCCAGAGGGCTATGCAACACATTGGAAAGCAATGCGTTGCATACCCCTCGGGCACTCAAAGGGTTAACATTACCTGGACCTTGGCCCGTGTACACGGGCTTTTACACTAGTTGTCTATAAAGGCTTTGACAGAAATGTAAATTAGTTTTAGACACATAAATATGGAAACTGTCATACAAAATATACTCATTTTGTTATGCTAATTGTGAAACATAACTATATATTTATGTATTTCTGTCCTTTAGTTAATATCATTGATAAATGAACTATAAAATGTTAACTCTTTGAATGCCAGAAGGGAACGCAACACATTTAAAACCATGCAAAGGTACCCCTCTGGCAATCAAAGGGCTAAGGGTGCCCTAAAAATTTTAGACAGTGTAGTTGGCGTGCCTTGAGTGAAAAAAAGACTGACAATCACTTTCCTAACGCCTCCATTATTTTTGCATTTGTAACTCACACTTACGAGTGTGCCAGACATTTATCTGGTTAATTTCACCCTTCTCTGAACAAGTGCACTTTATACATACATATAGGCCTGGATTCAGGAGATCAATGGGCTTTATGTATAAAGACAAAGTGGGTCAATTCTGGGGCAAACTAACTGTACCACTGATGATAGATACAAATTCCCCAAACTCACATTGATTTAAAGGAGCAGTGATCTTTTTTTATTAAAACCTATACATTAATGGGTTTCCTGCTGAGCAAAAACCTATTCAGACTTTATAACAGTTCAATATTGTTAACCCTTTGAGTTCCACAGGGGTATGCAACACATTCATGAAAGTTCAGGCTGACAGGAAGTGATCCAGCAGTTTCTATCACATTCTATGGAGAACTATTTGCATTACTCTCTTTTTTCATAGAATGCAACAGAATAACTAAATGAAATCTGACCACTAGAGGGCAATATTAATAAAATGTAATAGCTCCGGAACTCTACATTTTGTATTGCAAATGTATAAAGCTAATATTACTAGTGGTGGATAGTAGTGATTAGTAGAAGACTGAACTTTAACAGTTTTAATTTCCATTGAAATAAAGGGGGCAAAGCCACCTAGAACAAAATTGAGATGTGTTCCATGGTATGTTGGGGTAGACAATGGAAACTAGATTTTGTTTGTATTTATTTGTCCTCCTCTCTTATTCAAGTAAAAATATTAAAGAAGTGTACACTGAATCTAGTTGTGCTATGTTAACAAGGGGAGCCCTTGCTTTCAGGTATTGAAATCCCACTAAGCCCCCTTTAATTCACTCTACTCCTTAAAATATATATATATTTTTTGTATTGGACGTAGGAGTACATTCAATCCAGTTTTTAGGATTTTGCCAAATGCTAGTAACAATGTTCCCTAGTGAATGCTCACAATTCAACCATAACTGTTTGCTTTTTTTTTTTTTTTTTTGTGCACTAATTTACAAATATGCATTTAAAGCCAAGGGTTCGACCATAGCACAGCGAATCCTAAATATTTGTTACAATCCGAATTTGGAGCGTCACATTTGGTCTGCAGTAGCCTGTAGCTCAGTACTGCATTACACTGGGACCGGGCAGTGACTTTTCCTTTGGATTGCTTTTTCACAGTGTACCTGCCTTACCACCTATGGAGGATTATTCTTTGTTTGCATTAAACCGATAATAATGTGTGAATATTAAGGCAAGGTTGATTATTCAATATACTTTTTATAACAAAGTGTACTTTTCTAAGTATCCATAACATTGTAGTCTTCAAGTTTTTTATTTTAGTGTCCCTCTCCTGCCCCTTTTCCATACGTCACTCTGACCTCTCTAAGATCTGAAAGCCGGTAGCTTGACTAGAAAGATTGCAATGAGGGAAAATCTTGTATCTGTTAGTGTAAGGGAAAACTCTGTCTCCCCCCCCCCCCCCCCCGACGAAGGAGCGCAGATTTTCCCTGATGCTCACTGAAGATTGTCCCTCGTCTCAA